>JARWIR010000001.1:7066708-8266708 GCA_029959085.1 Nemophila menziesii | reverse complement strand
TAAATAAAAAAAACCCTTCATTTCTTGAGTGATTTTATGTGGATCTTATCTCATCACCTCCTTTTGTGCAACTCAACACACCTCTCTCATCAACTATCAAACGTCCCCCATTCTCGCATTTACAACAAATTTATTTAAAACCCTTATATTTAATTTCAATTTTTTAAAATATTGGTCTAGTTTTTGTTTAGGGTGTATATGTATCGGTTTACGGTTCATATATTCTATTTTCTTCTTTTAGGGAAGGAAATCTATATAATTGCAGGTGTGTATCAATTTATTTTGTATTAATGGGAGATTTTACGATGAGCAACTCTGAGGGAGACAATTAGGCGCGCCGTGAAGTATTGCTTTGATTATATTATTTTACAATCACACTTAATTGTTCTCATTTACTGGATTTTTTTATGTTCATGAATTATAATGTTCGCATGCCCCTTCTTCTGATATGTGTACCGAGTATGAGTATTGTGAATATAAGTCAAATTGGATCTGGCAAACTCGATCTAGGTTACACGTTGTGGGTTCTTTGCTTTTGCGATCAATATTTAGGATACTCGCCAATAATACCAGGAGAGTATATAATAGTAGTTTTGACGTCTCCCAAGGTGTGATAAAATAATGCAAGTAAAATGCAAACCTTGAGAGAACGGTATTAACTTCTTGCAAGTGTACATGTCGTTAAAAGTAATAAGTAAGTAAACCGAGTATCTTTCTCATAAACTACGAAAGTTAATTCTAGGATAGTGTTCTTAGGAAGTGTAATAGAAAGAGTTGCTAAATTAAATTCGCGGGTACTAAAACAAATATTTGTTTGGTATTGGGTATAATTAACAAGAATGCAAAAAAGATTAATTAACAAGGAAATATGAATTTTACTAAAGACAAATCATATTAATAACGAAGGAGAAAGATATGAGAGTATAACTCGAGAACTCGCAAGTAATACCCACTAGTCTTGGTCTTACGTTTTATTAGTTAAGGGAGAATTATGGAAATATGTAATAATCGAGATTCTATAATCCCGCTAACTCCAGTTGGGGTAGCTTAGGAGGAAGCCTCAACACTACTAGGGGACTTGGGTAAGGGAACCATACGCAATGATCGG
The DNA here is from genome assembly GCA_029959085.1 of Nemophila menziesii. Taxonomy (NCBI): domain Eukaryota; kingdom Viridiplantae; phylum Streptophyta; class Magnoliopsida; order Boraginales; family Hydrophyllaceae; genus Nemophila; species Nemophila menziesii. Next base: position 8,265,600 of record JARWIR010000001.1, on the reverse strand, counting down.
CTGTTATTTGTAACCATATTGACTATCTAGTTAGGCAAGCCCGTCAAGATCACTACCGCGCGCTAGATGATTATGTATCGTTTTAAATAATTAATCCCCCGTCAGGATGAAAGTCCTAACTAATAAAGGGCGACCCTATACTTTTTCATAACAAGGACTACAAAGATAAGACAACTACATAATACATAGCAATAAAATTCATAACTCAATTAAAGATGCAATCTCCCAAATTTAATAGACACATAAAATAAGATTAAGGTTCATACATAATTGTTGTTCTCAAGCTACTAATGTTTAGTTCATACTAGATACATGAAAACTATCAAATAAAAGTACAATATTAATGTTCATAAGATAAAACATAAAGTTACTCTACAAATTGCTGAAAAACGATGAACGAATGAGGTGGAATGGCATGAACCGATCCGAGACTGTTTTTTCTCTTCTTCTCTCTTGATCTAGGAAACTTTCTCTTATAAAACTGATTAAGGACCGTGGTATAATGTAAAAAATAAGTGTATATATAGGTTCTATCATGTTTTATGGGGCGTGGGTTTCTTTTAAGTGACCTAATCTAATGCAAAAACTATTTCCTTCAAGAGTGGACAAGTTTGAACCACGATAAAGGCAAAATACACAACTTATTCAATTCAATTTCGAATCATAAACCGTCAAATTCTACGCGCTCCTGACTCCAAGTAATATCTAGATATGAAAGGGATTCTCCGGATTCTTCATCAATCTCTCACATTAACTCGAACAATTCACTTTCCAAAATCGGGGCGACACATGCTATCACTTTCTAAAAGTGGCTGAATCTTCCTTTTCGCCATAACTAAGGGGAAATATCGATTTCTTCACTTCTTATCATCATCTCAGATAATCCTAGCATCCAAGTACCTAAGAGCTGGACACTTAACACACAAATTACTCACAAAGACCGAAACTAGACAAGAAAGTGTGGAACATCAAATAATGGGAAAAAAATAACTCAAAACTAAGTACTAAATACCTCTAAATTGATGTCACATGACTAGATTAATCTATCACATAAATTTTTTAAACCACTAGGTTTGCATCTCCATTGAACTTTGCATGAGAGTCTGATGCTATTACTTGGATTTAATTATATAATGTTGGACTCTAGAAGTTTAATGTTAAGTAGGCTACCTAAATAGTTTTTGATAATTTGATATTTGAATTTTTTTAATGTCCCTAGTCTTTATAGAGCCAATGAATATAATTAATCTAAGACTTATTTTAATCTTAGTTAGTAATGATATTAATAATTCGAGGTTAAATTATCAGGTATTCAGGTTAATGGATGTTGCAAAATTGGAAGTATATCTTCGAAAGTATTATATATAAGGAGTTCCGATATATCTATTTTTTTCCACCTAAGCAAATACTGATTAACTTAATTCTCCCTACTTTTTGATGCTTGATGAAAGAAACACAATGATTCAGTTTATTCTTTTCATTAGCCTTCAAATTGATGTATTTTGAAGTCTCAAACGTACTTATATTCTTTTCTCCTATGAATTAAAATAATTCATTCACTTGAGTAGGTTATATATGATAGTGATACTTCTAGGTAACATGTTTGGTTATCTTCATTTCTTTACTTTGAAAGGTATACTTGTTTGGGGTGTAGATGTATCGGTTTATGATTAATGTGTATACTTTTATTTTCTATAAATATTAGTTATTTGTAATAATGTTTTATGGTTAATAGATGATATAAATTTGATTTACAATTCTATTTTTGGATTAACTAAATACTTGAATCTATTTTCTTATTTTTGGGGGTGTGTATCAATTTATTCTACATTAAGGGGAGATTTTCTAATGAGTAACTCTGAGAGAGACAGTTAGGCGTGGCGTGAAGTATTGGTTTGATTATATTATTTTACAATCATATTGAATTATACTCAATTACTGTATCTTTTTTAAGTTTATGAACTATAATGTTTGCATGCCCTTCTTCTGATATGTGTGCTGAGAATGAGTATTGCGAATATAAGTCAAATTGGATCTGGCCAACTCTATCTTGGATACACGTTGTGGGTTATTTGCTTTTGCGATCAATTTTTTAGGATTCTTAGAAAAATTTACAGACTTTTGGAAAAACAAGTTTTTACAATAATACCAAGAAAGTATATAATAACAGTTTTGACGTCTCCCAAGGTGTGATAAAAGTAAAATGCACACCTTGAGAAAACGGGGTTAAACTTCCGCAAGTGTACAGATCGTTACAAGTAATAAGTAATTAATTCGAATATCATTCGCAGAGACTACGGAAGTTAATTCTAGGATAGCGTTCTTATGAAGTGTAATAGAAAGAGTTTCTAAATTAAGTACGCGGATACCAAAAAAATATTTGTTTGGTTTTGGGTTTAAATAACTAGAATGCGATAAATATTGATTGACTAGTAAATATGAATTAAAGTAAAGACAAATCAACTAAATAAAGAAGGAGACAGATATGAGAGTATATGTCGACTATTCGCAAGTAATTCCCACTAGTCTTGCTCATACATTTTATAAATTAAGGGAGAATAGTGAAAACATGCAATAACCGGGATTCCACAATCCTCCTAACTCCGGCCAGGGTAGCTTAGAAGACAACCTCAACACTAATAGGAGACTTGGGTAACGGGACCATACACAATGATCGGTTGTTAAATCTAACCCTATTGACTATCTAGTTAGGCAAGACGGTCAGGATCACTACCGCACACATAAATGATTATGTATCGTTTTAAATAATGGAACCCCCGTCAGGGTGACAGTCTTAATTACTAAAGAGGCATCCCTATATTTTCACATACCAAGGGCTATAAAGATATGTCAAATACATAATACAGATCATTAAAATTCACAAATCAATTAAAGACGTCATCACACAAATTCAATAAGCGCGTAAAATAAAATTAGGGTTCATACATTATTGTTGTTCTCAAGCTACTAAAGTTTAATTCATACCAAATACATGAAAACCATCAATTAAAAGTACAATATTTATGTTCAGAAGATAAAGTAAAATAAAGTTACTCTACAAATTGCTCTGAAACGATGAACGAATGAGGTGGAATGGCATGAACCGCTTACAGGTTGTTTCTTCTCTTCTTCTCTCTTTATCTAGGAAATTTTCTCTTCCAAAATTGATTAAGGATCATGGTATAATGTTTAAAACAAGCATATATAGGGTCCATCATGGTTTATGGGTCGTGGGCTTCATTTAAGTGACCTAGTCCAGCCCAAAAACGTTTTCCTTCAAGAGTGGACAAGTTCGAACACGGCAACGACAAATTACATAACTTATGCAATTCAGCTTCAAATCACAAAACGTCAAATCCTACACACTTCTGACTCCAAGTACTATCTAAATTTGAAAGGGATTCTCCATACTTTTCATCAATTTCTCATAGTAACTCGAACAATCCACTTTCCAAATCTGGCCGACACATGCTTTCACTTTCTAAAAGTGGTCGAATCTTCCTTTTTTGCCATATTAAGGGGTAATCTTGATTTCTTAATTTCTTATCATCATCTTATATTATCCTAGCATCCAAGTACCTAATAGATGCACACTTAACACGCAAATTACTCACAAAAGCTCAAGAAATAGCATAAACACCGAAACTAGACAAGAAAGTGTGAAACATCTAATAATGGAAAAAAATCCCTCAACTAAGTACTAAATACCTCTAAAATGATGTCTCTTGACTAGATTAATCTATCACTTAAATATGTTTAACCACTAGGTTTGCATCTCCAATGAAGTTCGTATGAGAGTCTGATGTTATTACTTGGTCTTACTTATATAATGTTGGACTTTGGAAGTTTAATGTTGAGTAGGCAACTTAAATAGTTTTGATATTTGAATTTTTTTAATGTCCCTATTGACAATGAAGATAGTAAATCTGAGACTTATTTTAATCTTATTTAATGATGATATTAATAATTTGAGGTCAAATTATCAGGTGTTCAGGTTAATGGATGTTTTGAAATTGGAAACGAATTGAAAGAACTTATGAAACCCGGGTTCAACGACTGGAAATTGGGAAATACTAAATGCTCAGTTCCCAGTCCCTGTTTGAATGGAGATTGAAAGAATGCCTATCTTGGCAAGGCAAGATCAGGATACATTCATATGGCCTCATACTAGATCAGGGGAATACATAACAAAACCGGGATATCAAACTTTGACCAGACACGAGATGTGCCAGACAGCGCAATCCTCGGCACAAGGGCAGTTGAATAATCCGAGCCTCTGGAATTTAGTCTGGAAGGGGAATGTACCGAATAAAGTGAGAACTTTTGCATGGAAAGCGTGTAGGAATATACTTCCAACTAGGAAAAAACTTTAATTGAGATACTATGCGTCGGACAACTGGTGTTACTGGTGCGATAAACATGAAGAAACTACTACTCCGTCCGTCCCAAAAATAATGTCCAACTTACTAGATATGGTTTCCCAAAAATATTGTCCACTTAGGATATCAAGACACTTTTTTCCAATTTTTTCCATTACCACCCACATTAACAAAATTAAAATTTATATTTTTAATGCTTATTTAAAATATCAACACACTTTATGAGAGACAGAGGGAGTAATCAATTAAATTATCAACACACTTTATGAGAGACAGAGGGAGTAATCAATTAAATTATCAACACACTTTATGAGGGACAGATAGAGTAATTAACACACTTCATAATGGTGTATGCGATCAATAGGTTTCTTAATTTGTGTAAATAACTAAGTGGACATTATTTTTGGGACGGAGGTTGTAATCATTTACTCCTTACTTGTCCTCTGTGTAAACAGGTTTGGGCAGGCTCACCACTTCAGATCCGCATTGAAGTAAACTTGCAAATGGATCTAGGAGTGGATCACAAAAGTATACGCGGAAGCTGATAACACTTGGTGGAATAAAAGGACATTCATGGTGTATATATATTACTCATGTTATGGAATCTATGGAAACAAAAAATGAAAACGATTCACGATAATACACACTTTGAGTCCATGCAAATATGCGAGACCTGTTCGGAAACTAGTATATTCAAATGCCAGATGTTCAAGAGCGAGGAGCCAATCAAACAAGAATGATCGAATGGGCACCTGAGGAACTTCATGCGATGTATCTTTCAAGGATATAAAAGAGCATAGTGGAGTAGGAATATTAAATCAAGACTCTTGTTCCGGGAGAAAATAGATTACCTCAAAAGTTATAATGACAAACTCAGTTGCAGAAGGAGAGGCAAGAGTAGTTACAGAAGCAGCCATGACATGTCAAGAACAGAACGGGGAGAAGACTATCATATGCTCTGATATCCTTGATATCATTCAAGGTATAAATTTACCGTCAACTGCGTGGTGGCGTGTCAAACCGTATGTGAAACGTATTAGGGAGATCGCTATCGCATGGAAACATGCACTTTAAACATATTTCGCGTCGCTTTAACGGTTTGCCCGATCGGTCTGCACGTATATCTAGGCGGAGGACGGCGTCTAGGGAGGGGTTTTCTATCTCTCACGTCCCAGTTCTCTAGACTTGGGATCGGTTAAAAGAATAGAATAGACTCCGTTGCTTTTTTCTTCACAGCAAGAAAAAAACTAAAGAACTTGTTCAAAAATTTAAAAGTAGAAAAAATAATAACATAAATAAACTATTTTTTTGTTGCATTGTTCATACCTAGGAGGTTGAACGGGTTAGACCTGGAATTATCCGAAATTACCCATCAGATCAGATCCGTCAATAAAAAAGACACTGTTGCATTTTTTTTTTGTGGGGTTACTTTCGTAATTCACTCGTCTGAAATCTTTGGAAAAAAGAATCGTCTGAAATCTAGATCATACTCCTCTAATGAATTAAACAAAAAAAGAGTGTCCCGATTTATTAAATAAATTATGTAAATTAGGAATTGGTTAGACGATTTTTTTTTGGTGCTACGGTACTGATGTCAAAAAAAAAAAAAAAAAAAAAAAGAGTGTAATCGTTTTGTTTAGTATAGATTATTTCGTAAGACCTAAAGATAAAATACAAAAATAAAAATGTTAGTCGACTATCCAAACTGCAGCGGCGGTTTTTCACTACTCATATGTTTTACCAGTCTTCCCACTATGATTTCTTTTTCTAACCCACTACTAGAATCCGCCAAAAAAATATAAAACCACTTCTAGAAAGTTTTAACCGATCAACGATTGCCGTGACATCACGATCTAAATCACAATTTAATATAAATTATAATATATTTATAAACTAATACGAATCTTTCGTTCCAAAAAGATAAGAATATGAAAAGTCATTTTAAGAATAATGATACAATACTTGTGTAAATTAATTAAAGAGATTTTTTTGATAGTTCCATGTATTTTAAGGGATTTAAACTATTTACTTCTGTTAAAATTAGATACATTAAATTGGTCAATTTATTATTCAAGTTTCTTGACTAAATACAAATATATATGTTCCATATTCTCAAAGCGAGAACCTTGAAAAACTTTAAATTTTTTAGTTTTGCATAAGGCACGGACCAGCCCTGTGCTTCTGTATTATCTAACCCACATCTATTTCATATTCCCGTCATCCCATGTCCGGAATAGCCCAGCCATGGGTCTTGATATATCATACAGTGAACCGCCATTCTAGAAGAAAGTTGATAGTCAAGGAAAACAAATAAAAAATAAAAAGTTACAGCTAACCACGCGTGACAATACTAATAAAAAACAGAAAAGAAGGGTAAAAGTTTGATCAAGGAAAGTCAAGGAATGTTAATTAATTGTTTATGTAAACTTGTTGTTCCTTCAAGCAATCGCATCTAAGTATAAAATCTTAAGTAGTAAGTGTTGATGAATTCATTTTCATCAGTCAGATTTGCAAAATATATCTCTAACTCAAGATTTATAGCTAATATACATATGGGGTTGAAGGAAACGTATTACCTATCTCATGGATCGCCCATGCTTTCCATTGATGATTCAATACCTGCAAGATCCTTCTTTCTTTCTTTCAAAGACAAGGTTTTTTCACAGAAACCCACTGCTATTCTTATCATTTCAGGTCACTGGGAGACATCTGAACCTACTGTTAATTGCATTAATGGCCCTACAGATACCATTTACGACTTCTATGGTCTTCCCAGACCCATGTACAAGGTACTCTCTCTATATGTGTGTGATATACGGGTTTTTAATTAAATAAGAGCTTTGTTAAATAAAAAAAATTAAATAAACGAGCCAAGCTGAACATCATTATTCAGTATAACATTTAAACTTCCAGAGGATGACATCACTACTTCCTAAACCATGTCAATCTCGAGCTATTCTATAATTGCATAAATACAACTTTTGTTATATACCTATATACACGAACAAGAGCGATGCTTATATTTTTCCAAGAAAAACCGGACACAGATACATCACTAGAGAATATACTTTTTACATTATAATAGCATTATTAGCTAAATACAGATACATACAACTATTCAAGATAATTTCAGTTAACAAATATATTAATTATTACGATATTACTATCAAGAAGTTAACCTGAAATTAATTTTATTAAGAGAAAACATCAAATTAGTTAAATGATCCAAAAGACTAACTGTTGTTTGGAACACAAAAAAAGACTAACTGTTGAGAAAATTTAACCGTCTCATATTACCCTTTAAATCAAAGAATACAGAGAGAAATTCAGGGGCAGAGTCACCCTTTAGCCAAGGGGTCCACGCCCTCTTGATATTCCAAATAAAAAAAAATTAAAATTTTCAAAATTTTTGTTTAGTCCTTCTTAATTTTATTTTTGAAATTTATTTTTATTAACTTTATAATTATTTTATACATAAAATAAAAGTAATTTTGAAAAATTAATATTAAAATTTATCATGCAATCTTTACCTAATATAAACACTAATTTTGTATAATATAATAATTTATTTTACAACTTTTTATAGGGCCGTTGCCCTGAACCTCCTTACTCTCCCTAACAAAAAATCCTAACTCCGTCCCCGGAGAAATTAAAGAAAACGGCATAATTTACCCTAAAAAACACGGTTTCTATATAATCTCACGTTTTGACAAAGGGTCGACGACATGTCAAAAATAAAAAATATATAAAAACTTCCAACGGCCCTCGATACGTGTCGGTTATATTACCTTTTCCTAGACAATAAGTATGATCACGTTTCAAAGTTAACAAATATACTCATGCATCATTCCAAATTGAGGGATAGTTGAAAACTTTTGAAGTGATACAGGGAGATTTTAGCTATTTGGCATATATATATTGAAATTTCAACATAATATACTGATACATTTTGGCTCTTAATGAGAGCTATTCTCTTCATTTAAACATTTTCTTAAATCAAATTGTTTTTACCATTTTGTTCAGCTGAAGTATCCTGCACCGGGAGCTCCCGAGTTAGCAAGGAAGGTGAAGAGTTTACTCATGGGATCCGGATTCAAGAAAGTTTATGAAGATAAAAAGCGAGGTTTGGATCATGGTGCATGGGTTCCGCTGTTGCTTATGTACCCAGAGGCGGATATTCCAGTTTGTCAGCTGTCTATTCAGATACATAAAGACGGGACTCATCATTATAACTTGGGGAAAGCATTAGCACCTCTCAAAGAAGATGGTGTGTTAATACTCGGTTCAGGATCAGCTACTCACAATATGTACCAACGTGGAGACATGGTTAATACTGCTCCTTGGGCTTATAATTTCGATAAATGGCTTAAGGATTCTCTCCTCGATGGAAGGTAACATCTTTTAAGGCTTCCTCTCCTCAATAGTGCAATTTTTTCTTATGTATGGACTGATAGTGCAATGAACTCCAAAAGATTAATATATGATGTGCAATTTTTGCATATGATTTTGTTATTTTAGGTATGAAGATGTTAATCATTACGAAACAAAGGCTCCAAGTGCAAAACTTGCACATCCAACACCGGATCACTTCTATCCATTACATGTTGCAATGGGCGCTGCAGGAGTGAATCCAAAAGCAGAAATTGTTCATGATAGCTGGACTGGAAATTTCTCATATGCCTCGTACAAGTTTGTTGAACAAGCTTAAAGACATAATTTAAGTTTTATTATTTCTCGTATTCAAGTTTGTTAAATAAGTTTAAAGACATCATATGCATTTGTCTATGTGTCATTAAAGACTGTTGTATTTTACTGTATTTTGTATTTGAAAGACTAGATTTGACATGATGTCTAAGGAAGTCGAATACTTTTTTTGTAAAGAATTGTGATCATTTATATTGAGTTTTTTTTTACTAGTAGTTGGTAAAAATCAGGAGATTTTGACTCTCAGGGTCTTTTTTTTTTTTTTTTTTTTTTGGACGTTGACTCTCAGGGTCTTGAACACCAGCTTTTAATTTTAACCTAACCCCATTTACTTTATTTTTTTTACTAAAAACTTAAAGTAGATTTTAACACTATAGGCAAAAATCTTATTTACAATTTTACCCTTTTTTATTTTTTTATTTTCTATATATACTAAATTATTTATTTCTAAACAATAAAATCTACTCTCTTACTCACTTCCCGTAACCCTAAAATCAAACCTAGCATCACCCCTCTCTCCTCCAAAGCAAGCCGTTCGCCTCTTTTCGTTCCACCATGGATGCGCTTGAAAGGGAAGTGAAAACCAAGACCTTATCTCCGGTGTGAAGTTGCGAACCCGACGAAGCTCGAACCGGAGCTGATATTCACCACCAGCAGCCACCAAGACCCGGGAAGCCACCAGAAGCTTCAAGCTCTGTTGTTGCGCTGGTGGTGCACCAATATCGGCGAGTTGTTCACGACGGGGGATAGCTGTGAGAACAAGACTTCGCCGGAACAAAGATAAGAGAACAAAACGTGACGGTGCTTGATCTCGTCGGAGTTTCACGGATTAAATCTCGTGAGATATCCAACAAATGTGCGAATATAGTGTGATCTCTAGCAGTTGTGTGGATTAAATCTCCGTCGTTTGCTTTCTTTCCGGTTCGCAGACCATCTCCGGCGAATTCAAAGCTGCAAAAGGAACTAATCTCGAGCTTAGGCGAATTCCGGCGAAGTTTTGTGGTTTACTTCGAGCTTAGGAGATGATGAGTTTTAGCAGTCGTGAAGATGATGAGTTTTTTTTTTGTTTGTTGTTATTGGTTTGACCAGATTGGTTGACCAGATCTAGATTAGAAAAAAAGAATTCATTTTTTTAATCGAACATTGATGTAATTTTTGGTTTTCTTATGTATTGTTTTTTATTAAATTTGAATTCAGCCTGTTATTCTCTAATGTAATTTATTTTTTTCAAGATTATTGTGTTGTTCGATTAAATACTCCTAGATTTTTCAGAGTACTCATCATTTTTAATGAGTACTCAGCATTTTTTAAATGAGTACTCTATATTTATTTCTGATACCCAGTGTTTTTATTCAGATACTCTATATTTTTTTAATACTTTATAATTTTTTCGATGCTCATTATTATTTTTGATACTCTATATTTTTATCTGATACTCTATATTTTTTCTGGTGGTCGGAGGTCGGTGGTCGGAGGTCGGAGGTAAGTGGGTAGTGGAGAGAGATAAACAGTGACATCACTCTTTTTGTCTTTTAGTGTTAGTAAGGGTATTTTAGTATTTGGTCATCTTGGAGGCCTCTTTAAAAAAAGTAAGATTTCCACTAGTTGCTATAGGAAGAAAATCTAGTCTCCAAGACCCTATGTGTCAATCACCCAAAAAATCTAACAATATGCAAAGTAAAAAAATGAATTTTATAAATGAGTAATAATATATACCACTCAATTACCACCTATGATGTGACGTGAATTGGTTGGCAATAAATCGTTAATCAGATCAAGAAAATAAATAGATTAACAATTTATAGCCAACCAATTCACGCCACGTCATGGGTCGTATACTTGGGTGGTATATATCATTCCTCTTTATAAATATAGAGATTCTGAAAAATGTAATACTACATCTATTACAAAAAAGTGGAGAAACAAAATATAGAGATATTCCAAATAAAAGTACTACTATAACTATTACAATAAATTGGAAAATGAACTTATACGGAAACTTCAGAAAGAAATCTAGATACAAATACACACAAAAGCAAAGGTGTATCGGTGTTTAAAAAGATATTCCAGGAGTACCGGTATCTTTAACAATCGTATCCCTTTATTACTTTAATCTCTATGTCAAAACCGATTTGACTAATCATGGAGAGAAAAAAGTATTTTATTTTTCTGAATTTCTTAGTTTGTTGGCTTATTGCCCCCATGAATTAGGTGTTTTAATGTGACAAATCATCTATTGTTTAGTGTGCTAATTTCACTTTATTATCTTGCACTCTAAATCATCAAAAAGCACAATTGACATCATTTTTATCAAAGCTTAATTATCTTATCCTTAGTAGCTAATTCTCTTACCATTACTTTTAACCTAATCTTATGTGTACATTGAGAATTAGCTTTCATGATCAACAACAAAGTTTCTTAAAATGATGTTTACAACAACTCTCGTGAAGAAAACTTTTCCATCCGAGCAACGAATCAAAATATCATAATCTCCAAGTCAGTAGAAACCGGGTACCCGCATTTGGGAAAACCGGGAACCCGGTTTGGTGAAGCTCAAGTCAACATCAAGTTAATATAGCCGTTTTATAGCCGTTGCAATTGAAACCGGGTACCCGCATTTGGGAAACCGGGAACCCGGTTTGGAACAAAGTTCACCATCAACTTTATATCCGTTGGGGACTTTCTTGTGCTATAAATATGGGCTCTTTGAAGGAGAAACTCACCTCTAACACTTCAACTATCATACATACTATTCTCCTACAAAGTTAGAGGTCACAAGCTATCAAAGTTAATTATCCAAGCTTGATCAAGAGCTTAAACCAATAAGCTTCAAAGTTATCATCTACTCAAGAGGAGTTTACATGCTTGTAGTCATATCTACTCTTTAGGAGATTATCTAGCAAAGTTGTTTGCACCCCTTTAAACACTTTGTATCTATCCTCTTAAGTCTAGGTCTTGTAATAGATAGATTAAGGGAGAATTCAAGTATAGGGAGTATACTTGGTATCCTTGTGTTGTGATTACACAAGTGTTTGTCCTTCGTGGTTTCGAAGAGGTTGTCCTTGTGTTGCGATAGCACAAGTGTTTGTCCTTCGTGTTATCGAAGAGGTTGTAAGGGTTATTGTGTTCTCGACCCGGTTAAGAGAGACACGGAAGCTTAGTGAAAAGCTTGAAATCCTAAGGAGGCTTCCTTAGGTAGTGGATGTAGGGAAACCGAACCACTATAAATCTCGTGTATCTTTCTATCCCTACTCTATTTACTTTCCGCACTTTATATGTTTGATTACCTGCTAGTATAAATATCGTAATAATGTTTATCTAGTTAATCAACCTATTGTCATCTAGAGTAGTAACAAAATAGAAACTCGTTTTACATGTTAAACTTATATATCGAACCTCTAGCTTATCCTATGCATGATCCCATAAGTGTTTGATATATTAGTTGTCTTAGAAGTTTCTTTCATAAACTTATATTTATCCAAAAGATTTTTTAATTAGGCATTAATCTTATTAGTAATCCTATTCACCCCCCCTCTAGGACTTTCAATTGGTATCAGAGCCTAACTCTACGTGAATAGCTTAATCGTTAGTAGAGTAAACGATATGGAATTTAATCTTTTGGAAAAGTCGTCTTCTACCCGACCTCCACTTTTTGTAGGAACTTACTTTTTTAATTGGAGAACAAAAATGGAGAAATTTATCAAAGCCGAAGATCCCGATCAATGGAGAATCGTTATGGAAGGTCCATTCGTTCCATATAAAGAGGAGTTAAATAAAACGAGAGTTCTTAAGTCAAATCAAGAAGAAATAGATTATGATGAACTCACCAATGAGGAGCTCACTCAAAATGAAAAACCGACATGGATCGTGAAAAGTACTAATCGTATTCCCGAACCCATTCCACCTCGGTTACCATAGTAATATTCATTAAAGGTGTTGAGCGTCAAGAAAATTGAATTTTATGCATAAGGACGTTCATACCTCGTAAAAGGAAAATACGGTGAATTCTCTCCTTTCTTCTTGTTTATCTCTATGTTCTATTATGTGTTTATGTGTTTTATCCTCAATGTGCTTTATCTTGCTAGTCTTGAACTTTTCATGCTTTAAATTGCTTAGTTTTCACATTGGGTCTTTTTGTACTTTTTAGAAAATATAGGGGACTTTATGCAATAAACCGTTTTCTCTATTTTCGTGATTTCCTTTTCATATTTTTTCATAACAAAAATTATTTTGGGAGTTTTATAACATGTCTAAACTATTGGGGAGGTTTCGAACTAGTTTCGGGTGGTTTTTGAAAAATGTCTTTTTCCTTTCTTACCCTTCTTAGTCGAGGAAACCGGGTACCCGGTTTTGGTGAATGCGGGAACCCGGTTTCGGGTCTGTGTAAATCCAAACTAAGTCAAAACCCTTGGTCTTTCACTCATTTCCTCACTTCTCAAAACGTTTTTTCATCCCCTTCTCTCTCAAAAACGAAAACCCCTCTTTCAAACCCTAACTCCTCCATTAAACCTTCATCTCCTTGGCCATGGCTTCATCATCCAAATCTTCTAGAGCTTCAAGGGCTTCCAAAAACAAAAGAATCATTGATGAAGAAGATGAAGATATAGAAATAGACCCAATCTATGAAGATGAAGAAGATGATTTAGAGCTTGAAGAAGAACCCACAAGACAAAGAATGGTGAGGAAAAACATCAAGATCCTTTGGGGAAGATCAATTTCATCTCCTTCTCTAAGTGCTTCCATCTCTTTGGTAAATGGCTCAAATTCTAATCTCTTCCATTTATTTCAATTCCAAGGATTAGATTTTTTCCTATCTCTTGAAAATAAGTCTTATGAATCCCTTGTTAATGTTTTTTACAAAAATATCCATCCACTAGATTGTGATTCTTGCACTTTAAAATCAATGGTTTCAAACAAAAATCTTTCCATTACTCCAAAAACCATTGAAAAAGCTTTTAAACTTCAAAATAGTGGTTATGAGAATTTTATCGTTTCGGTTTGGAATAGAAGTAAAGAATTGATTGATATTCCTTTGAAAAACTAGGTTGAGGCTTTTATGTCATCGAAAATGATTCAAACCCATACTCAACCTTGGCTATCGAGTTTATTTACTCCAGATATTCGTTTGGCACACAAAATTATCTTGTTTTGTCTTTTAGGAAAAGATAGGAAAGATGGTACAATTGCTCCTTATGAAGCAATCCTTCTATTTCATCTTTATTCGAAAAAGCCTATCAATTTTTGCAAAATTTTCATCCGTAACTTGGATTATCGTGCTCATTCGAATTCTACTCTACCATATGGTATTGCTCTTAGTTATCTCTTAATCAATGTTAAGAAAATATCTCCCTCTCTTGACCCTCGTGATTTTGAACCAATTTGGAGGTTTGATATTCCTTTTTTGAAAACTATGAAAATCTTCGTTTACAATGGAGAATACATTGATAAGCATGTTTTTGATCATCTTCCCGAAAATCTTCGAAAAACTATCTTGAAAAATGTTGGTCAAAATATCACTTCCTCGGGTCCTACTATTAAGTCTCTTAACATTCCTTCCCGTGAGGTTATGCCTATTAATCCTCCTCCGTCTTATACCACTTCCCGTTCAAAATCTTCCATTGGTTCTTCCTCAAATGTTGCTACTAAAGATGATCTTGATAAAGTTGAATCTACTTTGTTGAATGTTATTAAAGAGGGTTTTGCGGAAATCAAAGGATGGCTTGAAAATATGAATAATCGAATTGAGGGGTTGAAAAATGAAGTTTCATGTCTTCGTGATGATGTTGGAAATGGAAGAAGGTCTAGGAGCCGCTCTCCTCGTGATAATCGCTAAATCATTCTTGTTTGGGTGTTTTTTAATCTTCATTTTATCCTCCTTGGCTTTTATGTGTTTTATCGTTGTTTTGGACTAAGTTTGTGATGATTATGCTTTAATTGCTTTTGGGTCCGTGTTTTGGACATTTAGGATGTTATTGCTTTACGTTTTATTTGGATAATGGTTTAAAATGCTATGTGTTTAATTTGGATATTTGGTTTAGGATGCTTTGTATTTAACTTGGATAATTGGTTAAGTTTGTTTTGCTTTATCTTGAATGTTAGTTGCTTCAATTTTTATGCTTTGGATGTTATATAATTGTGGTGTTATTACTAACATTTTCCTTGATGATATAGGTACTATTGCTCTTTTATCCTTGATCTTATTCTAAATTGCCTTTTAGTCCCTATAGTTTGTTCAAATTTGTCTTTGTTCTTAAAATGGTTGAAAAATGCACTTAGGTCCCAAAAAGATTTTTCAAAATTGCTTTTGAGTCCCTAAAACTTTTTTTTGAAAAATAATTTTTATCACCTATGTTTTTCAAAAAATACACTTTACCCCTAAAATTTCTTAAAAATGATCTCAAATAGTTTATTAGGGAAAAATTGTAGATCAAATTTTTACAAAATTGAAACAAACCTTATGCATTTTGTAAGGGGGAGCTTTTGTTAAAACTCTAATGCTTTGGCTAATATTTTATCTCATACATTGCAACTAATCGTTTGTGTCTTTTGAAAGCATATGAAATGAAATTCTATCGATCAAGGAGTTGGTAAAAAGTCTCTATCTCTTAGCTCTTACAATTATCTATCTTTGTGCATCTCTTTCTAAAAATTGTTTTAAATCTCTATACTCTTGCACACTCTTAGTATCTTTGTTTAAAATCTATCCACGTGAGTTTTAGCTCTTCTTCCTTAGTTATGAATTATACTTTTAATTCGTCTTTTTGATGAAGACAAAGGGGGAGAAATATGTGCACTAAAACTTTCAAAACTTGCACTTTACAAAACTCACAAATGCATGTCTTTTTTCATAAAAATACACTTTGACTTAATGCTTTTTGTGAGGGGGAGTTTGACTCCATATGTGTTTTAGTGATTGATTTGTCATCATCAAAAAGGGGGAGATTGTTGGCTTATTGCCCCCATGAATTAGGTGTTTTAATGTGACAAATCATCTATTGTTTAGTGTGCTAATTTCACTTTATTATCTTGCACTCTAAATCATCAAAAAGCACAGTTGACATCATTTTGATCAAAGCTTAATTATCTTATCCTTAGTAGCTAATTCTCCTACCATTACTTTTAACCTAATCTTATGTGTACATTGAGAATTAGCTTTCATGATCAACAACAAAGTTTCTTAAAATGATGTTTACAACAACTCTCGTGAAGAAAACTTTTCCATCCGAGCAACGAATCAAAATATCATAATCTCCAAGTCAGTAGAAACCGGGTACCCGCATTTGGGAAAACCGGGAACCCGGTTTGGTGAAGCTCAAGTCAACATCAAGTTAATATAGTTGTTTTATAGCCGTTGCAATTGAAACCGGGTACCCGCATTTGGGAAACCGGGAACCCGGTTTGGAACAAAGTTCACCATCAACTTTATATCCGTTGGGGACTTTCTTGTGCTATAAATATGGGCTCTTTGAAGGAGAAACTCACCTCTAACACTTCAACTATCATACATATCATTCTCCTACAAAGTTAGAGGTCACAAGCTATCAAAGTTAATTATCCAAGCTTGATCAAGAGCTTAAACCAATAAGCTTCAAAGTTATCATCTACTCAAGAGGAGTTTACATGCTTGTAGTCATATCTACTCTTTAGGAGATTATCTAGCAAAGTTGTTTGCACCCCTTTAAACACTTTGTATCTATCCTCTTAAGTCTAGGTCTTGTAATAGATAGATTAAGAGAGAATTCAAGTATAGGGAGTATATTTGGTATCCTTGTGTTGTGATTACACAAGTGTTTGTCCTTCGTGGTTTCGAAGAGGTTGTCCTTGTGTTGCGATAGCACAAGTGTTTGTCCTTCGTGTTATCGAAGAGGTTGTAAGGGTTATTGTGTTCTCGACCCGGTTAAGAGAGACACGGAAGCTTAGTGAAAAGCTTGAAATCCTAAGGAGGCTTCCTTAGGTAGTGGATGTAGGGAAACCGAACCACTATAAATCTCGTGTATCTTTCTATCCCTACTCTATTTACTTTCCACACTTTATATGTTTGATTACCTGCTAGTATAAATATCGTAATAATGTTTATCTAGTTAATCAACCTATTGTCATCTAGAGTAGTAACAAAATAGAAACTCGTTTTACATGTTAAACTTATATATCGAACCTCTAGCTTATCCTATGCATGATCCCATAAGTGTTTGATATATTAGTTGTCTTAGAAGTTTCTTTCATAAACTTATATTTATCCAAAAGATTTTTTAATTAGGCATTAATCTTATTAGTAATCCTATTCACCCCCCTCTAGGACTTTCATAGTTCTCTACAATAGTTTTCTATCCTCTCTAGAATAGTTTTTTCATTTTCTCTAGAATTGTTTTTTCTATTCTTTCTAGAATTGTTTTTTCCCATTCTCTCAAGAATAGTTTTTCCTCTTCTCTAGAAATGCAAGTGACAAAGTCTCTATTTATAGAGGAAATGTCAAGACAAAAAACCGTCACATAATTGCTCATCAATGGGTGGTGATAAATGCTCTTCAATGCTCATTAAAGTCAGTCGTTTTGTTGACCAAGTTTTGGTAACTTTCATAACAGCTGAAATAAAAAATCATTAATCTGCTATCAAGAGCCATTAATTCGTCATCAAGTGTAAGAAATACTTTTATATTAAATAATTTCCGATGGATTTTTTTCTCAAATTATAAATATGGGACTATTAGTACACACACACACATAGTCTTTTCCACTTCTTCCAAAAACATGAAAGAATTAATACAATAAATTGTCTTTAATTAATAATTCCAACAACTACTATATCACATTTATTTAGAGACGATGTCATTGACGACGACTTAAATTTCATTGTTAATGAGAACTTATTAGAGATCAACCACTCTTCTTGTCGTTATTGGGCTAAAATAAAAAAATAAAAACCTATTAGCGACGACGTGTACTTCATTGCTAATGAATACCCATTAGAGACGGACCACGTTATTTGTCGCTATTGGGCATGATATTAAAAGAACCTTTAGCGACGATATTTGTCGTTGCTAATGTTGGTTAAACTACCAACGAGACAGTGTAATCGCTAGTGTCGTAGTTAGCGACGAAATTTATTGTCAGTAGTGGCGTAATAATGTCATCGCTAATGACGAAATAAATACAGTAGATTAAGTAAAATTTTCATAAAATACCCACCACATTAATTCTCCTCACCAATCCCAAACCCTAGACCTAAAATCTAGCAACCCAACAAGATTCTACCGCCACCGGAGTATCATCGCTTCATCATTAGAGGACCCAACACCCACCTCCACATTTTAGTAAATAAATGAACTTTGTAAATTTTTTTATTTTTTAATCAGTATTGTTAATTTAATTATAATATTATTTTTCCAGTTAATAGAAATGATACTTAATGTTTTTCTGAAATACTCAGTGATTTTTAATGAGTATACTCAGAGATTTTTCGATTATACTCGGTGATTTTTTCTGGTACTCGGTAATTTTATCGCGATATTGTGACTCACTGATTTCGTTATCCATACTTATTGTTATTTGTTTTTTGTTTTATATGACAGTATTTTAGTATTTGGTCGACCATAAAACTGGGTGGTAAACTCTTTGAAGAAAAATCTAGCCACATGACTCTCATAATCTTTCAATCAGAGAGTTATCAATAATCCACTACAATGTTATCTGATACTCCTTCTATTCCACAAATAATATCCACTCAACTTTTCGCACATATTAAGAAACAAATAATTGTATTCATCATTACAAAAATACTTTCACTAGAGTGTCTTGATATTTTAAATGTATATTGAAAATATAAATTTTAATATTTCAATAAGAGTAATAAAGAAAAATATAGAAAAAATGTGTCTTGAAATTCTAAATAAACAATATTTTTGGAATACTATTTTTAGTAAGTGGATATTATTTGTGGAATAAGTGCGTAATACTCAACAACGGTTTTTTTAATATTAAAAAAATTAATTTTTTATATATGAAAATTAAAAGAAAAATCATTTCTTTCACAAATAAGTGCCAAGTTTTTTTAAAGGTTTTTATGAAGTGTTTCTCTTTTTTATCATTTTTTTACCATTAGATTAATAGAGAAAGCTTTTTTTCGGTTAGGTAAACGGTTGTATTAATAAAAAATAATTGTACACTATACAAGACTATCTAAGTCAAAAGGTTAAATATAGCAACTAAGAAGCTAAAAACTACTACCTCATACTAATACAAATACAAGCTAATCGTCCACCATCATCTATAAACGAATGATGAGGGAACAAGGAAAATAAACTGAAAAAAATGCACCACTTAATTTCCTTGATAACTGTTTCTCTAGATGAAGATTCACCTATCATAGCTAGGTGATTTCTCGCTTTCCAAATACGATACACGGTAGCTCCAAATTCAATCCTCCATGCTTTTATCCTCCAATTTTTTTTTAACTTTAAGTTTTTTAAGCCATTTCAAAGCATTTAGGAACGTATTTATCTCCTTATCCAATTCTAGCTAAGGCTTTTTTTCAACCCAAATAGTTCTCGAATAAGCACAATAAAAAAAGGTGCTTGTTGGATTGGTAAATTCATTAACTTCTGAACAAAAAGACAAGGTAATTTCATTAACTTCGAACAAAAAAAAGGTAAATTCGTTAACTGCACAATCACCTCAATAAACCATTTATGTGCAGTAGTTTCGTTAGTTTAAGTGCACCACCGCCTACCACGTATTTCCTTTAGTTGATAGTCTTATAATTTATTTTAAGGGATAATTATAAATAAAGAACAACTTTGCCTTTATAATAAAAGGCCTCCAAAATTTTCCATTTTTAAACTTTTTATTTTCTCATTATTAATTTTTAGATGATAGTGGAAGATTAGCTTGTATTAATATGAGTTAGTTTGTTAGTAGCTTTTTATTTGCTACCTTAACATTTCGAGTCCAGGTAAGCAACTCTTTTGTATAGTGTACAATTTTCTCTTTTTCTATTCATACAACCGTTTACCTAACCCTAAAAAAATAAAAGGCCCCCAACTAAAGAGTCCATTAGATCCCAACTAAATAAATCAAAAAGTCTAAAAGACCCTCCTTTTACCTTTCTATTACAGTGAAACCAAAAAACTCAAAACAAAACACCATAGAGGTACGGGAAAAACCATTACACTTCACCCACCCCTGTTTTCTCTCCTAAAACCGCTCCCTCTTTCTTCTCTCTCGTACCCCGATCTCACTATCTCCCACCACCAAGCTGACCTGCTGAATAAAACCCACCGCCACTCTTTTCTCTCTTCACACCAGTCTCACCTTCCCGTCGCTTTTCTCTCTCTTCCCCATTCAGGTCTCACCATCGTACCAAGCCGATCTCTCACCGACGCATCTCTTCACACCAGAGGGTGAAGAGATTACTTTTTTTTTTCACTGGAGTGTGAAGAGATTTCTTTTTGTGTCTTGTTGACCAGCGTGTGAAGAGATTTGTTTTTGTGTTTTGTTGACCAAAGTGTGAAGAGATTTCAATATTTGATTATTTTACCTTGATTTGCAAAGATATTTTTTTTTGTAGAGATTTGCTGTGATCTTTAAAGAAAGGAGAAAGGAGAAGTATAGAAGCAATGGCCAATTCAAGGTTTAATTCCTTTTTGTTTTTTGTTTTTTTTAGTTTCTTTTATTTTATTTTATTGTTTTTCTGCTGTACCTGCTAGAGATGATCTAATTGTTGATTGGTACGGATTAACATGTTATCTTGCACCCAAATGGACCCTGACTTATGTAGAATTCGATATGTACCAAAGTTGGTACGTACCAACTATAACCAAATAACTACCGGAGATGCCGCAATTTGATTTGGATTTTGACTTTTTTTACATTTACACATTTTACCTATACTTTGAAAAGGATTTGACTGCAGTTAATCCCAAATGTATGCGCACCTTGCTTGTTGATGTTGTTTCGAGATGGGTACGTACCGACTTTGGTACGTACCACATGGACCTTATAACATGACTTAACACACGGTAATAATTTTGAGATTGGTGACTTTGGTACGTACCAAAAACTGTATCAGGAACCCAACAAAAAAAAAATAGCAAAAATATATATATGTAAGTTAACCAAACTAGATGTTCAACTAAGGTTTTTTAGTATTATTAAAAAACCATACCTTTTTTTTTTCAAAAAAAACCATACCTTTAAAAGTAAGTTTTGGTTGAATTGGGCTCTTATTTATATTTTCCTCTTATTTTAAAACAAAAGTACCCCTACCACAAGTGGCAAAAGAAACAAATAAAACAGAAATGAAGGATAAAGATTAATCAAGTAAATTAACGATTTACATACAGTCAATTTTTTTTTTTTTTTGGACGCTTACATACAGTCAATTCATTACCCTAAATTGTTAATGTCAACTTGTTGTCTGTTTTAGTTTTACGCAACCGCACTTAGATCTCACCTATGTATAAAGTCAAAAGTGTTGATCAATTCAATTTCGTCAGTCACAAAATTTATTAAGTCAAGAATCAGTGTGATATATATGATATGAGTGCTATGGGGTTGAAGGAAACGTTTTACATATCTCATGGATCGCCCACCCTTTCGATTGATGATACATTACCTGCAAGACCCTTCTTGCTTTCTTTCAAAGACAAAGTTTTTTCACAGAAACCCACTTCGATTCTCATAGTTTCTGGCCATTGGGGGACCTCTGAACCTACCGTTAATTGCATTCAAGGCTCTACAGATACCATTTACGACTTTTATGGCTTTCCCAAATCTATGTACAAGGTACTCTCTCTCTCCCTATATATATGTGATGGGGGGTGGGGGATATGATACATGTGTTATGTTAATGAATTAAGCCGTTCAGTAGCTATACTGGTTCTTGATTAAATAGACGAATCAAGGTGAACGTCAGTATAACATTTATATGTCAAGAGGATGAACTTGAGTGCTTTCTTAACTTTATGTCAATCTCAAGTTATCGTATAGTTGCATCATTAGTCCTTTTGTTATATGAAATAGCCAAATATATCCCCATTTTTTTTGGTCCAAACAGTAACTATTCCCATGTTTCTAATTTAGCAAATATACCAATGTACCGTTCCAAAACGTTGCATTATTAGTACCTGTTGAGGGGAACAATTACAATCTTTTGGAATGTTAAGCGGAGAAATTTAGCCATTTAGCATAAAGCCGGAACTATGGTGCAATAATTTAGCCATTTTGCATAAAGCTGAAACTATGGTGCAATTTCTACATAATATACTGATAAATTTAATTTTGGTATATGAGATTCTATTTTTTTTTTTCATTAAAGCATTTTCGTAATATAATTTTGTTATAACCTTTTATCCAGATTAAGTATCCCGCACCAGGAGCTCCCGAGTTAGCAAAGAAAGTGAAGAATTTACTCATGGCATCGGGAATAAAGCAAGTTCATGAAGATAAAAAGCGTGGTTTGGATCACGGTGCATGGGTCCCACTGATGCTTATGTATCCAGAGGCAAATATTCCAGTTTGTCAGCTTTCTCTCCAGACACATAAAGACGGGACTTATCATTACAACATAGGGAAAGCATTGGCACCTCTCAAAGAAGAAGGTGTGTTAATAATTGGTTCAGGATCAGCTACTCACAATTTACGGGTTCGTGGAGACATGGTTTCTACCGCTTCTTGGGCCTCAAATTTCGATAAATGGCTCAAGGATTCTCTCCTTAATGGAAGGTAATATCTCTCTCCTCAATACTGCAATTTTTGCATATATAGCACCATGTTTTACTAAGAATGTGGATTTCTCATTTTAGGTATGAAGATATTAATCATTACGAAGAAAAGGCTCCAAGTGCGAAACTTGCACATCCATCGCCGGATCACTTCTATCCATTACATGTGGCAATGGGTGCTGCTGGAGTGAATCCAAAAGCAGAAATTATTCATCATAGCTGGACTGGAAATTTCTCTTACGCCTCATATAAGTTTGTTGAACAAGCTTAAGGACATCATATGCATTTGTATATGTTTGTTTGTGTGATTAATTACTGCATTTGAATTACGGGATGTAAATGATTTTTGAGAAAATCTTTTGCTTTCTTCGTTTGATTGTGACCAACTACACTTGAGTTTTATGTTAATTGACATGATCACTTATAAATGTGGTTAGCTCCGATAACGTGGTTTTCAAGATCAGAGATGAATAATGTTACCATATCTATGAATTTGAATTTGCGTCCAAGATATTAATAAATTCAACTTGATACGAAATATATATGATTTACTCATCACTGCTACAGATTTAGCTTTAGCGACACGATTGTGGTCACTATTGACCTACTTTAATTAGTGGTATCGAGCATTCGTCACTAAAGTGTTGTCGTTGAAACTTGGTCGGTAATGACCTATATTGATGATCAAAATATCATATGTTTGTCGCCATCTATCATTCGCTCATTGAAGATAGCGAAATATTTTTAGCGACAATAGATTGACGACTTATATTCGTTGCAAATGATTATATTATTTAAAAAAATTGGAAATTATGTTTAGAGTTGGACTTTTAGTCACTAAAGGGTATACTTTTAATAAAATAAAATAGAAATCTAAGTAACTCCTTATTTGGTAATTTCAGCAATTTCTGAAGCAATATTCAAATATTTAAAATTCAATTTGACAAAAGAAAAAAAAAACTGTAAATATCTATAAGATAGGTTAGATTGTAATCAGTTATTACATAGTCAACATGATGAGGAGCGAAGAAATAATCCTTAAATAAACAAAGTCTTAACACAATAAACAAAGTCTGGAATAGGTTGGTTATCTTTTTGGCTGGTAATTATCATCGATATTGGCTCGCCAGTGGAAGAAGGATCATAGATTGGTCGTTAGGATCAGGCGGGATTGTAACGGGTAGACCTTTTTCATCGATGACCTCGTTGAAGTACCCAAGAAAGTATTGAAATTCATCAAGCCCAATACTCCCCTCTATGGAAGTTATAGAACTTGTGCATCGGTCAGTGTTTCAGGCATATGATGGGTAGCTCATGTCGGACACTATAGTGTTCAGATGTGCGACTAAGCCCTCAAAATCTGCAACCATTCACTCATGTGTGAGTAGATGATTGGCCTCTACCCTTCGACACTGGTTTCACACCAGTCTTCCAAGTCTTTGATTTTTACATCATCTTATCAGCAACCCGAATGACCGAATCGACCTAATCATTCCTTGATGATTTGGACGACATAGGCGAGGAGGAGGATGACGCGGCTTGTGTGAGTAAATCTTTTTGGTACTTGTGGTCCCTATAGAAAGTACTGCATATGTTTTCGAGGCGTCCTGAAATGCGTCCCTAATCTGGCCTAGTCTGTCATCCACGAACATAAAAAACACATATAGCTAGCCACGGTTTGACCACCACTTCTTTGAAAGACGGTCATTTGATGACCGCCTTCTTTGTAAATCGTTTTTTTATTATAAACAGTCATTCGACTTCTTGTGATAGTGAATTATAAAGGTGAACTAATTAAAAAGAATATAAATTTTTCCCAAAACTACTAGTAATGGAATAAATTAATGATAGCCTATTTGGTCTACTATTTTTTTATCATTTTGATAATTTAGTCCTTTATCATTTGATTTTGTGACAATCGTTAATCCTATATTTTATATATCCATAATGCGATTACATTATAAACGTTAAATCCTTAGTTGTTGATGTGATAAACAATTAAAATACTGTTACAAATGTCATTATGTTATTGCTACATACTGCCAAAAGATGTAAATACACAAACCAAAAGATAAGGGATTAAAATGTTCCTTTTGATAGATAAAGGACTAAAATGAGGTATTTTTACCTAACTACAAACTTTAAACTTTTTTACCAAAATGTGTCCATAAATTAGTAAGTTTCCACAGATTATGATCTTCAATTAGTCCATGAATCAGTCAACAAATCTCATAGCTTTTCTTCAGTATTCAACTTTAATTCTTCACTTTTTTAATATATAGCTTCAACTATAACAAAATCACAGAAACACACACATACATGACAAATGAGATCAATAATCAAATAAATTTAAAATTTAGTAACATTTTCCAGAAACACGAGCTTTTTAGCATTCTATCTCACAAAATTAGACGTGTATTTCAGTAATATGGCTCTTAACTGAAGCTTTTTTCTGATTAAAAACATAACCAGCATCTAACATGTGCAATAATAATTCCTCTAAAATGTTGTAAATTTTATATTTCTCAGAATGCAAACAATCTTCCGCCAAAAAAACATGAACTCTCTCCTTAATTTGAATCCAGCTTTGACCCGGAACTTTCTTAATCCCCTTTTGTTTCATTAAACTTCTCAAATTCGCAAATTCTTTCCATTTCCCAACACTACCATATATACTACAAAGTAACACATGACCAGCTGAATTTAACGGATCGATATTCAAAATCTTCTCAGAAGCTCTTTCCGCTACTTCAATATTGTTGTGGGCCCTACACGAAGCTAACAAAGTTTTCCACATCACAATATCTGGTTCAAATTCCATTTCATTAATAAAAGCTTCTGCTTCATTTATTTTACCAGCTCGAGCAAGTAAATCAACTATACACGAACAATGCTCTCTTGTAGGAGTAATTCCATACTTGTTTTCCATATTTTTGTAAATATTCCACCCTTCTTTAACCAAACCTACGTGACTACAAGCCGTTAAAACCCCTATAAATGTGACTTGATTCGGTTTAACCCCTAAACTTTTCATTTTCGCAAAAAGATTTAACGCTTCTTTACCATATCCAAACTGAGCATACCCTACTATCAAACTACTCCATGAGATTACATCAGGATTAATTTCCATTGATTCAAATAGGTTTTTAGCGATATTAAGAGATCCACATTTTACATACATGTCAATTAATCCATTAACCACTTTTATATCCCATTCTAGCCCAGTTTTTAATGCGTAGCAATGAATTTGATAGCCCATTTCTATAGAAGCAAGTTTAGCACATGTACCCATTACAGTAACTAAGGTAATATAATCAGGTTTAGTATTAGATATCAGCATCTTTTTAAACAAAGAACAAAGCTCTCCAAATTGATTCTGTTGCATACAAACAGTTAAAATAGCGTTCCAAGAAACTACATCTGCATTATTTTGAATCTCATTGAACATTTTATGTGCGTTTAAAGGATCCGAACAATTCGTATACATTGAAAGTAAAGTATTGCAAACAGGTACATTTAAATCAAATCCCATTTTAACAATGTAGGAGTGTAATAACTTTCCTTGAAATAAATGAAATGGAGTAGTGAATGCACATAGTAAAGATCGAACCGTGATATCATCAGGAGTATAACAGAAATATCTCATTCTAGAGAAAAGTTTCAAAGCTTCATTTGGATCTTTACTATACGAAAACCCTGAAATAATAGCATTCCAAGACACTAAATCAGGGTTTTTTATTTGCAAAAATGCAGTTTTTGAAGAGTTTAATTGATCACATTTAGCATACATATCAGTAAGAGAGCACCCAACAAATGTATCTCTCCCAAGGCTAAATTTAATACTCATTCCATGTATTTGTTTTCCATATTCGGGTCCCACTAAATTGCCACAAGCACTTAAAACACTTCCAAATATAAACTCGTTTGGTTTATAACAACTATGAGAGATCATTTCTTTGAAATAATTTAAAGCTTCGACTTCATAACCAAGCTGTGAAAAACCAGCAACTATTGAGCTCCAAGAAATCAAATCCTTTGATTCGATACTGTTGAACACTTGTAACGCTTCGTTAATTTGTCCAAACTTTATGTACATTGCAATAAGAGCATTTTGAGGAATAATGTGAAAACCATGTTTTGATTTGATGATATGAGCATGTAAATACTTTCCTAACTCAACTTTACCCAAACTTGAACAGGCTTTAACAGTGCTCCCTAATGTAAAATGATCTGGCTTTAGACCACATTTTCTCATTTCGAAGTATAATTCAATAGCTTCGATTTCTTGACTATTGTGTACATAACCAGCTATCATTGAAGTCCAAGAAACTACATTCTTCTCTTCCATTTGATCGAATACTTTTCGAGCATGTGTTAATGATCCACATTTCCCATACATGTTTAAAATGTGATTCTGAAGGATTATATCAGGGTGAAGTTTTGATGCCGAAATGTGATGATGAATTTTTTTTGCATAATTTAGAGATCTTATTGAAGAGCAAGCAGTTGTGAGACGAGCATATGTGCTGGTGAATAGGGTATAATTATCAGTTGTATTATGTTTTTCGAGTAAGTCAAAAGCCTCAAGAGCTTCTTTGAAGAGCTTTTGATTGCATAAGGAACTTATGTAATCGTTACTAGATTGTTGATTCTTTAATGCAATAGATGGAATCGTACTGAGATTACGATAACTAAATCGCGACTTGTGTTTCAGTCTTTGTATCATTATCACGATTCAGTAATCAGAGATGAATGGGAAATTAAGCCATACAGTTAAACTCAAATGGGTAATTTGTCGAGCAGATTATGTGCGTGTAATGATTGCCATCGACATGACGAGAACGTTGACATGAAAATTTTAAAAAACAAAATATGGGAAGGAGGACGGAATTTTTATAAGTTGTGCATATGCTTGATACAAGTACAATTGATATAAGACTCAATATACGTTTGCTATGGTAAAATAGAAATGGGGTAATGGAAAATTAGCTTGTTAAGTTTAAAGTGGCCAAAAACTCAAAATAACGGCTAATGGGATTTCATTAAGTCAACTCGTAATTTCATTGCTTACTAATTCATTAGACTTCTATTATTAAATGGTTTAATAATTAAATTTTTAAAAATTAAACTTAAAAATATAAATAAATCGTTCAAAATCATCTCTATAAAAACCATTCAAATTTTTACCATGAAAAAAAACCTATTCGAAATTTCCAAATACTTTGAAAATCAAAATAAACACATGTACCATTCATTCAAATAATATAACTTTATATCAATTTTCGAACACAGCTCTAACTTACAAAGGTATTTTTAAGATTTATTTTGAAAAAAAAACAAGTTTAATTTCAAAATATTCCTCCGTGTTTAGAGTATAATTTATCTTGTAGTTTTTTTACGTAATTTTAGGTTTTGGTAAACAATTTTTTCTGATTATTTACTTAGAACTGTTTTGTTCAAATTAGTGCAGTTCTAGCAGTAATGTATTGTTATCTAGTAATGTACTCGCATTTTAGCTGTAATGTAACACTTTTATGAAAGGCACGGGGATCAAATGGCCTGAACGGTAAGTTTTATCATAAGTTTTGAGATATTATTAAATGGGATGTTTTGCTTATGGTACAAGATTTCTTAAATAATATCATTTATCTAGATAATTTTAAATTTTTAACGACACGCTTAGTACTCTTATAACTAAAGGGGAAATTCAAGAAGGGGTTGGTTATTTTAGACATATTTCTTGTGACAATTTTGGTTATAAGATTATTTGAAAGATCTACTAATAAATTGTAGGAATATAGGGATATATTAGTATCGTCGACAAATACGACATTTGTACGCGTGATTTAGGACAATAATAGTATTGCTCAAGAAGTGTCTTATTATATGAACAAGAAGAGGAAGTCTTTGGTCCATGTGGCAGCTATCAAGTTAGATATAGCCAAGACTTATGGCCAGGTGCATTGGAACTTTCTTATTGCGATTTTAAAGCGAATGTTATTGAATGATACTTGGATAAATTGGATTCATAATTTCATCTCGATTGTTTCTTTTCAATTAAATCTTAGCGGGGAACGACTACCGTGGTTTATACCCATATGCGGGTTATGCCAAGGTGATTTATTGTCCCCGTTCTTGTTCTCTTTAATGGAATGGACTATAATTACACTTATTGATGACCGAGTTCACAGAACTTGTATCAAAGGAATACGAATTACTCAACATTGTCTGATATTATCACACTTGTTATTTGTTGATGATTCACTTTTCTTTCTCTCGTTCAAAGGAAAGGAAGTTCACAAATTTAAAGATTGTATTGATATTGTCGATATTAAGACATCATCTATATACATATTGAACTATCATGAAAGTTAGACATGGGAAGGTATTTCGGCATCCCTTTATGTCACAAGCGGTCAAAGGTTGAGACACTTGTATGGACAACATACAATTTTTTTGCTACAACTCAAGGTTGGAAGGCTCAATTATTGTTAGATGGCGACAAAGAAATTTTGATCAAAGTAGTTCTGAAAGTTATTCCATTCTATGCGATGTCAATCTTTTCGTTTCCAACTTTGTTTATCAAGAAATTTACCAGTATTGTGGCAAACTTTTGGTGGAATTCAACTAAACATGATCGGTTTCATTGGATGGCGTGGGAGAATTAGGAGTGAGTAAATTAGTGGGAGGATTGGGTTTCTTGGAATTTAAACATATGAAAACAGCGTTACTGGCGGCCCTAGCATGGTGCATTGTGCATAACCCAAACTCCTTAGCGGCCAGACTTTTAAAATGTATTTATTTCCCTAAATCGTCTTTTATGGATGTCAAATTGTGATATGGAAGATCGTGGTCATGGGAGAGTATCTTGGAAGGACAAGATTTTCTTGAGGAGAATGGGAATTATCAAATTGGTAAAAGGCGAATCTACTAATGTCTGGATTCAACAATGATTGGATGTTCTATGTTCTTTAACCAAGCCTCCGCACTCCGGCGTGCAACTGGTGTCCCAAGTGATGTGGGATGACGAAGATACTTGGAACACAAAAATTCTTGATGACCTATTTTCGACCCATGTGACTTCTCAAATTCTACAGCTTAGAATCTTGTAGAGGGATAAAGTGGATCGCTTTATTTGGCCATTTTTTTACTGCATGGTAATATTCTACTAAGATGGGCTACCACGTGCTCCCTAATCGTGCTTATGAGAATGCGCCACAGTCGTTAAGGGACAATGAAAAATTCAGCACGGAGGTATGAAATCTTGTTTGGAAGTCTAATAAACCTACTAAAGTATGTATCATTTTGCCTGAAAATGTTGTAAAATTGTGCCCCTCATAGCGCGTAACTTGAAATAACGTCATTGTGTGAAGAATGACCCAAAGGATATTGACTTTGTGGCTCATTTGATTTTGTTTTGTCCTATTAGCATGCTCATTTGGGAGGGGTCGACCCTTCGGATTCGGATTGATCATAACACGCAGACTAGTTGTGGGGGTTGGGATCTTAATATTAACAAGTCTTTTGAGCAAGGAGGGTGGCATGCACGAGTTGTGAGACCGTATGTGATGATCAT
The DNA here is from genome assembly GCA_029959085.1 of Nemophila menziesii. Classification (NCBI taxonomy): domain Eukaryota; kingdom Viridiplantae; phylum Streptophyta; class Magnoliopsida; order Boraginales; family Hydrophyllaceae; genus Nemophila; species Nemophila menziesii. Next base: position 8,235,224 of record JARWIR010000001.1, on the reverse strand, counting down.
GGTTTGGAATATCTAGAAGGGAAAGATGAAAGCATTACATGTAAAAGTTAACATTGACGTTCAAATGGTGATCTTTACAACCGAAAAAATAATTACTAGACTCCTTGGCATTTAGGATGTGAACTATCGGTAGACCAGGAAGAGATTGATTCAGAAGGATTTGGGAATATTGTGTTTGTGTGTGCTACTTCTTTTTCTAACTCGTTGGACCCACCAGGATTGGGATAGTTTTAATTCATATATCGAATGATGTTCGTCTTTCACACTCACACTCTTTGTTCTGTTCGTTAGCTACCGAGGGTGAGACTCGGGCGGTTCTAGCTGCCACAAAACTTTGCGAGCAATTCGATTATACAGAGAAAACAATTTTCTCTAATAACCTCGATGTCATTTGAGGTATAACATTACCATTAGCATCTATGTGGTTAGTTCCTCATGTGTTAAGGGAGATTGTGGATTTGGCGGAAAGGTACAGGCTTGTTCACTTTCACCATATCCATCGACGAATGAACATGTGAGCGAATCCATAGCGAGAAACGTTTGGCGGTTGGAAATGACTATGCAGGACTCAGCAATAACAATTTTCAATTTTTTGATATTTAGAATTGGATAAAAGGAGAGATAGAAGCACAAGTAGATGGATAGATTGTGGGCAGATGATTAACTAGTTGCAACATGTAAAATGGTGGTATTAATAGACAATGGTCTTATATTGTAGTTTATATAAAAAAATTGTAATTCCTTAACTATTCATGAATATATGGTATTGGTGGAATTTATTCATTTGTCTCATGTTAGTTATTTATATTTAAAGTGGCATCTTCTATTTGGAAAAGAAAAATGGCATCTTCTTCTTTATTTTTAGTTACTAGAAACTACAAACCAATATATACCATCGGGAGCGGATACCGGCCCTGGTGTTGGGACACTATTTTTTAGAGAAAAATATCTACTGAAATACCACACATATTCATACCACCCTATCACCCATGACATGGCGTGATTTGGTTGGAAGTAAATCGTTAATCAAATCGAGTAAATAAATAAATTAACGATTTACTTTCAATCAAATTCACTACTACTAGGGGTGGAAATCAGCCGGGTCGGATTGGAAAAGGGCTTGTTCGGAAATTTCCAATTTTTCCGATAGAGCAAAATTCAATCCAATTCTAATCCAAAAAAATATAGGAATTCAAAATTTCATTCCAATTTCGGAACACCCGGGAATTTTTAGAATTTTGGAATTTTCGAAGATCTTATATGTTATTAGTTTAATTTATTTATTTTTGGAAATATTTAGTACATTTATTTTCAGAAATTTAAGAAATTTCGAATTTTATATCCATTACCATTCATAAAAGTTAAGATTTGATAATTCTCAAAATTTAAAAAAGAATAAAGTAAAAATATACAAGTGGAATTTCTAAATATGAAAACATTATTCTAAGTTTCCATTGGACCTTCAATATGATGTAAATTATTGAGTTATATTGTTAAAACTGAAATTCCAACAGTACTGGATCTTTAAATACTCAACTTCATTAGGTAAGGTTCATCATTTGAAATTTGATGATTCGAGACTTTTATTTTAAACAATTTACTAGCAAAATCTTCATTTTTCTTCAATAAAACCTAAACACCTACTAGCAAGATAAACAGATAGTGGTACATATTACAATACATAAGTTTTAAAAAATCGTATAAATTACATCACGAAATTTTGAAAATATGATATATATATATATATATATATAAAAGCACGGAATTCTCGTTCACACACGATAATGGCTAAATATACCAATTATCGACAAATCTTTCACTAGCGGGGATGACTTGCGTGCAAGATCCTATAAGAAAACTAAATTAGATTCATGTTATCACAAAATATTAAATTCATAGATAAAGAAAAAACCATTAAAAAGAATATATATTATACAAGAAAATTAATTCTTAAACACCTTTTAGCTGACACAACCTTGCGTGTTTGGAAGAGAAAAACTTTCCAACTTATAAAGATTTGGCCCCAAATTTTTCGGTTTAGAGTTTATTTATGGTTTGAATAGGTTTTTACCTATATATTACTATATAAACAATATTTTAAAATATATAAATAATATTTAGGAATTTTTTTTTGGAAGAAAGTGGAAAAAAATCGAAAATTGATTTCGGATCTGAAATAGAAAATTCTAATTGTAAAATGTAACTCTAAAGCTAATCCAAAAAGTTGGAAAAACCGAAAATTGAAAATAAAGAATCGAAGTATAAAAAATCACAAATATGGATTTTTCGGATCGGAATTGGCCGAAAATCTGAATTTCCCATTCCAATTCCACCCCTAACTACTACATATCGCTTTTCTAGCGACGCTGTTTTTAACGATGACACGAAAGTCGTCGTTAGTAATGCTCTTTAGCGACGCACTGATATTAGCGACGGCGAAAAGTCGTCGAAAATATGGTTTCACTTTAGCCACGCCGCGAGTTCGTTGTTAAGTCTTTAAAAAGTCGTCGCTATTGTCTATTATTAAATTTTGTTTTTTTTAAACTCGAAAATATCGTCGCAGAAGATCTAAGGTACTATAGCGATGATCAAAGTCGTCGTTAGTAATGATATATAACGACGATTTTTTATTAAGTTGCGTCGACATTTGTCGTCGCCAATAAAAAACGTATTTATTGCAGGCAGCTTGAATTTCAGAACCGAAAATATCACAAAATATTTTTTTCTCCCACTTTCTCTCAACACCCTAACTCCCATTTTCTCTAATCTTTACCACTTGTTTCTCTATTTCATCTTACACCATTTCCAGGTCCATATTTAAGGTGGGGCATGCTCAATCTTTAATTTCTCCAACCAAATCAAGGTATTCTCCTAAAATTCAAACTTTTTAAAATTTATTTATTTTTATTTTAACTGTGTATTACTTGCTATATGATTTGATAAGGTTAATAAATACTTGTTGTATGATTGTCTTTTTTATTTGTATGGTGCAAAATATGCATATGTTTATTTTTTCCTTATATTTTTGTAGTTGTTTGATTAGTTATATCAAATTATTTATTCATTCATTGGTTTGTAATTTTTATTCATTTATTCATTGGGTTGTAATTTTTATTCATTTATTCTTTGGGTTGTAATAATAATTTATTTTTTTCTTATATTTTTGTAGTTGTTTAGTTATATCGAATTGTTATTAAAAGAAGGCTTCGAGTATTGATAAGAGTTGGATTAAAACGCGAGATTATATTATGGAGGAATATATTTATGTTTTAGAATAATTTATCATTTTTGTTGAAAAACAAGATCGTTTTAATGGGTATATGTTTTGCCCGTGTAATCAATGTTCGAATAATTGTCGATTTCTCACACAAAAGGTTAGGGGGGGGACCTTCTACAGTTCGGGTTTATGTCCAAGTATAAGGTTTGGGTAAAACACGGTGAAAACTTAGAAATTCCCGAAGAACCCGAGCCAAATTTAGAAAATAAAATATTGAACGTGTATGACGATTTGAGACCCACTTACGATGTTGGTGGTCATTCGGGTGATACCGAGATGAGAGACACACATCAAACAAGATTTGGCAGTTCCGAAACTTTGTTCGAGGAATTGGAGACCGAATTATACCCTGGATCTACAGTGATGAGTTCCTTGAATTGCATTTCCAAGGTAATGCACATAAAGGTGAAGAACAAGTGGACTAACACATATTTCACACTGAGCTCTTGGAATCGGCGGGTCGTACTTTTCCCAAACCTCACAATTTGCCTGGGTCTTACGAGGAATGCACAAGAAGTTAAAAAGTATGGGTATGGGGTACACTACGATTGATGTTTGCTTGAATGATTGTGTCCTTTATTACAAGTAGAATTTCTCGATAAATGTCCAGTATATAGTGAATCTAGATGGGATCCAAAGAAGGGTAAGAAAGTACCCAATAAAAAGCTTTGTTATTTTTCGTTTGCTTTGAGGTTGCAGCGACCATACGCTTTGAAGCGCACTGTCGAAGACATGATCTGGCACCATACCGTAAAAAATACCGATCCAGATGTGTTACGCCATTCTATTGATAGTTATAGCTGAAAAAGATTTGCAGAGTTACATCTTGAGTTTTCTAGTGAACCTCCGAATGTATATTTAGGTCTGGGTATTGATGGTTTTTGTCTGTTTTCTATGCAGAACAACTCATATAGCATGTGGCCAGTTATATTGACCTTCTACAACTTGCCACCCTGGGTATGCATGAAGGAAACCACATTTCAGCTTTATTTGTTGATTGCGGGTCCGCGTTCACCCGGTAAGGACATGGATGTCTTTCTCCGCCCTGTTTTACATGTTGTGGGAAGCAAGGATCCTTACGTATGATGCTCATACTAAGCAAGAGTTTCCAATGAAAGTTTTTTTGCTGTCCACGACTAATGCTTACCCCGCTAGGTCATACACATCAAGTTGGCGAGGTCAAGGTTACTTAGCGTGCCCAGAATGCATGGATTCGACTCTTTCAAAGAATGTGAAGAGATGGGTAGTTTATATTTATCACAGACGGTGGTTACCTATGAGACATCGGTTTAGAAAAGACAAAGTTTTGTACTCGTGTGCCGAGATGAGGGCTCCCCGAGAAAATATAGTCCGACCGGTACTCAGACACAATTAGATGGGTTGCCCACTGTATTTTCCGGTAAACAGAAGTATTTTGGGGGTAAGACGATGAAGAAAACTGGTCCTCGTGAGTTTAATTGGAAGAAAAACACGTGTTGAATTGTTCGAGTCTCTAATCCCAGTGTCACCTGAATGACTACCCTCGTAAGTAGGTATCATATCGTCATAGACATTCAACATTTCATTGTCTATATTTTGAGTAGGAATTTCCTTGGGAATTTCCAAACTCTCACCGTGCTTTGACCAAATCTCATACGTGGACAAAAACCCGAATTGTAAAAGATGTGTCTTAATCTTTTGGACATTATAACGATGATGATTCGAACATTCCTTACACGGACAAATAAAAGTACCGTTAAAATTCTCTTATTTTTCAACAAATGCGATAAATTCTTCTATCCCGTTAATAAATTCCAACGAAACACGATGATCGAAATTAATCCAACTCTTATCAATATCCGATGTCATCGTCTACTAACAATATGGTATAGGCAAACAACTACAACAATATAAATAATACAAAATAAATATTTGTGTATTTTATTCTCATACAAAACAATAATATAATAGAAAAAAAAGCAACTTTCTAATAATCTAATCATAATATATCACATTAAATACACAATTATAATCAAAGAAAACAAATATTTAAAAGTTTTAATTAAGAAAAAATACAATTTTGGCCAAATTTGGTTGGAAAAAGTGAAAATTGAGTAGGTCCTATTCTATTGATGGAACCCGAAAAACCTTTACACGTGTTGGAAGGATGATGATTAGTGGAAAAAAATTGGTAGGAACTTGAGAGAATTGAGAGAAAGGTATAAATTTGGGGTAAGTTGTTTTTCAAAATGTTGTCCATAGTCTTTAATATGTCATTGTAATTGGTGACTACATCATGTGCGCTAAAGATGGAAATAGTCGCTATTATGTGTTAACCGCGAGTAAAAAAATAGTCGCTAAAAAGATTCATTTTATCGTGTAAAAGAAATACAAAATAACATTAATGACTACTACTATAAAATTCACGACTATTAAATGTATTCGCTAAACTGAAAACATATCCACGACTACATCTGTATTCAGTAATGAATTGTAGTCGCTAAACAATTATCATTAGCGACTAAATCCATATAGTCGCAAATTGTTTAATCGCTTTAATGTTTAATTGCTAGAGGAAGCAGTGAAACTTTAAAACGTAGATGTTTTACATTGAAAAGTGACCCCAAAGAGATAGCTTAGCGCTCAGTGGTGTCCTAACTCGTTTTTTGGGGCAATAGACCCGTCAATACAATATATAAATATTCTGTTACTTCTGGTTTAATTATATTATTTTATGTTATTAAATTTTTTAATCGTTGCAGAATAATATCTTAATTAACATTTTCAACATGAACGATTCCATATAATCTTATTTTGAGTTGGTGCTCGTAGTGTCATTAGTTAGCGACTACTTAGTAGTCGTTAGAACTTAAGGTACTATTTACGACTACAACGTAGTCGTTATTAATCTGATTAATTAATCTTTTATCCAGATTAAGTATCCCGCACCAGGAGCTCCCGAGTTAGCAAAGAAAGTGAAGAATTTACTCATGGCATCGGGAATAAAGCAAGTTCATGAAGATAAAAAGCGTGGTTTGGATCACGGTGCATGGGTCCCACTAATATAAGTCATTTTTTATTTTATTAATATAAAACTTCATTTTATTTTATTTGTCTTTTCTTTTAAATTGATGAATAAAATAAACTTATGACTTTTGGCTTTTCATGATCCAACATTAATCCATCCACTAATTTTATCTTAATGATTTTTTCATTAATTTTATGCAAATGAAAAGTTGTAACACTTTTTTATTAACCATTTGCAAATGAAAGGTTGTAACAACTAGTAATTCATTGCCATTAAAAAGCTTGATGGGGGCTTGGCTATATAAACTAGAGTTTTGGTCCCTAAACTCAATTCATTCACACAAAAAATATACACCATCTATAGTTGAATGCTTGAGAGTTTGGAAGAACAAAACATAAAGAAAAGTTTCTAAAGACATCAATGGCCGGAGGTATCACTACTCTTTTTCGATCTATTTATTTATTCCGCATTTTAGTTTGATCGATTTTTCTAACATTTGGTATCAGAGCCTTAGGCATATCTCTGCTTTGATTTAGTTAAACTTTTATATTTTTTGCTTAGTTCATGGCTAAAGTAATTTAGCCAAAATAATTTTGCAAAATGTTTTTTTTTTTGTGTTGAATCTAACATGTCCTACAGTTGAAGATGATTAGAATCCATGAGACATTTTAGTTTTCATTTAAACTTATGGTACTTTTGGATTTTTATCCTTAAGTTTTACATCGGCCTCCAGGTATTTATTTATATTTATATTTTTTTTATGTCCATACTTCATGTACTTTTATTTTATGAGTATAGTTAGGTAAACAAAATGTGAATAAAATATATGGTTTATTTTATTCTATTTTTGTTATATAGTTTTATATACTCATAAAATTTTAGTATGGTATATAGAATTGTCTAAGTGATCAACATATTTTATTTAATCAAAGAATAGCCACAGCATCTTAGTTGAATAAAATATGTGTTATGGTATAAGATCACATAATGAAATTAGACATAAATTGTAATTATTTATTTTAATATAATAATTTTATCCCACAGGAATATTATTATATTTAAATAACTAATTAGGATAAAATATCAAATTATTCGTAATTTTCCCACAGGAATTATGACTTAATAATTATTTGATAGTTTTATTATTTAGTAATGATAGAATATTTTTATATATTTTGTCATATGATTATAAATCTTATTGAATTAAAAATTTAGCCCACAGGCAATTTTTTATGTCTTAGATTTATTAGATCATGATTTGCATTGGTGAAACATGATATTTATTAATAGTCTATTTATTAATAAGCATGTGATCTTTATTTGCAGCATCACAACCTGTTAATTTTTCTGATATCCGTAGTGACATTCCCGAACTTAATGGGGATAATTACAAGTCATGGAAAGAAAGAGTTCTCCTTCACTTAGGGTGGATGGACATAGATGATGCTATTAGGAAAACTGAACCACCTGCTCTTACAGACAAAAGCACTCCAGCAGATATTGCACTTTATGAAAAATGGGAGCGATCTAATCGCCTCAGTGTGATGTTTATTAAGACAAAATTAGCAGCAAGCATCCGTGGTTCAGTAAATCACCATGATAATGTCCAAAATTTACTTAAAGCCATTGATGACCAGTTCGTCACTTCAGACAAGGCTTTAGCAAGCACTCTAATAATGAAGCTCTCTTCACTTAGGCTCACAAGTGTTAGAGGTGTGCGTGGGCACATCATGCAGATGAGAGATATTTCGGCTCAACTTAAGAATCTCGAGGTACAGATTTCCGAGTCTTTTCTTGTGCACTATATTTTGAACACCCTTCCAAATCAATATGGACCTTTCAAAATCTCCTATAACACACATAAAGATAAATGGTCAATTAATGAACTCATGACCATGTGTGTTCAAGAAGAAGAAAGGTTGTTAATGGAACAAGGTGAAAGTGCAATGATGGCTACTCAAGGAAAAGGCAAACCAAAGAACAATCAGAAGGGGAAAGGTAAAATAGCACCTCAAGCTGATATTAAGAAAGAAGCTAAGTGTTTTTTCTGTAAAAAGAAAGGACACATGAAGAAGGAATGTGCTAAATTCCAGAAATGGCTTCAAGATAAAGGTAATCCTACCTCCTTAGTTTGTTATGAATCTAATACTGTTAATGTTAATATTAACACCTGGTGGATTGATTCTGGTTCTTCAATCCATGTTGCCAACTCTTTACAGGGTATGCAAAACCTAAGGAAACCAGTGGGCAGTGAGCAATGCATCTTGTCCGGTAATAAGATGGGTTCACATGTGGAAGCCGTTGGAACATGTTATTTATATTTAAGTAGTGGTTATGTTTTGAAATTAGAAAAGACTTTTTATGTTCCAAGTTTTTCTAGAAACTTGATTTCTGTTTCCAGACTTGTACCTTTGGGTTATTCCTTTACATTTTCAGAGACATTTTTTAGTATTTTCAATAAATCTGAATGTGTTGGGAATGGTATTTTGTCTGAAGGTCTTTATTGCATTAATTTACAAAACAATGCTACTAACAATAATTTTCATGTCCAAATTGGTACAAAGAGGTGTAATATAAATGAGGATTCCTCGACTCTATGGCACCGGAGATTAGGGCATATCTCTATTGAAAGAATCAAAAGGTTGGTAAAAGATGGAGTACTTAGTACTCTAGATTTTACCGACTTTGAAACTTGTGTGGATTGCATTAAGGGAAAGCAGACCAACAAGTCAAAGAAAGGTGCCAATAGGAGTTCAGATTTATTAGAAATCATACATACAGATATATGTTGTCCTGACATGGATATGCATGGTCAGAAATATTTTATAACCTTTATTGATGATTACTCACGATATATGTATCTCTACATGCTTCATAACAAGAGCGAAGCATTAGATGCCTTTAAAATATTTAAGGCTGAAGTAGAGAAACAATGTGGAAAACATATAAAGATTGTGAGATCAGATAGAGGTGGTGAATATTATGGTAGATATACTGAAGATGGACAAGCACCTGGTCCATTTGCTCAGTTTCTCCAAGAGCATGGGATTGTTGCCCAGTACACCATGCCCGGTTCACCGGATCAGAATGGTGTAGCAGAAAGGAGAAACCGAACATTATTGGACATGGTACGGAGTATGCTTAGCAACTCCAATCTTCCTAAAAACTTGTGGATTGAAGCTTTAAAAACGGCAGTGTATATATTAAACCGAGTTCCAACCAAGGCTGTCTCAAAGACACCATTTGAATTATGGAAAGGTTGGAAACCGAGTTTGAAACATATGCGCGTATGGGGATGCCCGTCTGAAGTCAGGATTTATAATCCACAAGAGAAAAAACTGGACCCAAGGACCATCAGTGGGCATTTCATTGGATATGCTGAGCGGTCTAAAGGTTACAGATTTTACTGTCCATCTCACAACACTAGATTTGTGGAATCAAGAAATGCAAAGTTTCTTGAATATGACTTAATCAGTGGGAGCGATCAAATTAGAAATGTAATTTCTGATATTGACCATACAGAAATTCAACCTTCCACGTCAAGTGATAGAATGATTATTGTTCATAACACCCCTCAAGTACAATCTAGTGTTGAACGTTCAATCGTTGAAGAACCACAAGTTGTTGACGATATTCTGATAGATCAAGTTGTTCATGATGAACCTAGTAATTATGAACAACAAGTTGAACCTCATACAGATAATGATGATACAACATTAAGAAGGTCTACTAGGTTTAAGAAATCATCAATTTCTAGTGATTATGTAGTATATCTTCAAGAATCTGACTATAATTTTGGAGTCGAAAATGATCCTTCCGACTTTTCACAAGCCATAAGTTGCAAAGAATCAAATTTATGGTATAATGCGATGAAAGAGGAAATGAATTCCATGAAGAACAATGATGTCTGGGAACTTGTGGAATTGCCTAATGGGGCTAAAGCAATTGGTTGTAAATGGGTATTTAAAACCAAGAAAGACTCATTAGGCAATATCGAGAGATACAAAGCCAGACTTGTTGCTAAGGGATTTACTCAGAAAGAAGGAATTGATTACACAGAGACTTTTTCTCCTGTATCTAAGAAAGATTCCTTACGCATTATTTTAGCATTAGTCGCACATTTTGATCTTGAGTTGCACCAAATGGATGTGAAAACGGCGTTCCTTAATGGAGATCTAGAGGAAGAGGTTTATATGAAACAACCTGAAGGTTTTATCTCTAGCACTGGTGAGCAGTTAGTTTGTAAGCTTAAGAAATCCATATACGGATTAAAACAAGCTTCCCGTCAATGGTATTTTAAATTTCATGGAGTAATTTCATCATTTGGATTTGTTGAAAACCCCATGGATCAATGTATATACCAAAAGATTAGTGGGAGCAAAATTTGTTTTCTTGTTTTATATGTGGATGATATTTTGCTTGTGACTAATGATAAGGGTTTGCTTCATGAGGTGAAACAATTTCTCTCCAAAAATTTTGATATGAAAGATATGGGTGAGGCATCTTATGTCATTGGCATTAAGATTCATAGAGACAGATTTCAAGGTGTCTTGGGCTTGTCTCAGGAAACCTATATCAATAAAGTTTTAGAGAGATTTCGGATGAAGGATTGTTCACCAAGTGTTGCTCCCATAGTGAAGGGTGATAAATTCAATTTGAACCAAACCCCAAAGAATGATTTAGAAAGAGAACAAATGAAGAACATTCCATATGCTTCTGCTATCGGAAGTTTGATGTATGCTCAGGTTTGCACAAGACCTGATATCGCATTTGTAGTTGGAATGTTGGGTAGATATCAAAGTAACCCAGGTATTGGTATGACTATGACTGCAACTTCTACTATGACTGCAACTTCTACTATGGAAGCTGAGTTCGTCTCTTGTTTTGAGGCTACTTCACAGGTGTATGGCTTAAGGGTTTCGTATCTGGACTTAGAATTATGGATTCTATCTCCAGACCATTAAGAATATTTTGCGATAATTCAGCTGCTGTTTTTATGGCTAAAAACAATAAAAGTGGAAGTCGAAGTAAGCACATCGACATTAAATATTTAGCCATAAGGGAACGTGTTAAAGATAAAAAGGTGGTCATTGAACACATTAGTACTGAATTAATGATCGCTGATCCATTGACTAAAGGCATGCCACCAATGAAATTCAAGGATCATGTAGCGAGTATGGGGCTTGGTCCCATCATGTAGTGTTTATTTGTATGACACTATCATTAATATAATAATTATCTATTGTGATATTTTCTCATATACATTGCGCACCTTAATTTTATTTGAGAAAATCATTTAGTTAGGACCAAGAATAAACATATGGTTTATTCATTAAGTATAGTTACAACATAAAAAATAAAGAAATAAATATATTGTGATACATGGAAGATACTACTCTCTCATAATTGGAGGACTTATCGCCATGATTCATATATTTATGATTAAGCTAAAATATCAAGTATAATGTTTGGATCAAGTGGGAGAATATAAGTCATTTTTTATTTTATTAATATAAAACTTCATTTTATTTTATTTGTCTTTTCTTTTAAATTGATGAATAAAATAAACTTATGACTTTTGGCTTTTCATGATCCAACATTAATCCATCCACTAATTTTATCTTAATGATTTTTTCATTAATTTTATGCAAATGAAAAGTTGTAACACTTTTTTATTAACCATTTGCAAATGAAAGGTTGTAACAACTAGTAATTCATTGTCATTAAAAAGCTTGATGGGGGCTTGGCTATATAAACTAGAGTTTTGGTCCCTAAACTCAATTCATTCACACAAAAAATATACACCATCTATAGTTGAATGCTTGAGAGTTTGGAAGAACAAAACATAAAGAAAAGTTTCTAAAGACATCAATGGCCGGAGGTATCACTACTCTTTTTCGATCTATTTATTTATTCCGCATTTTAGTTTGATCGATTTTTCTAACATGCTTATGTATCCAGAGGCGAATATTCCGGTTTGTCAGCTTTCTCTCCAGACACATAAAGACGGGACTTATCATTACAACATAGGGAAAGCATTGGCACCTCTCAAAGAAGAAGGTGTGTTAATAATTGGTTCAGGATCAGCTACTCACAATTTACGGGTTCGTGGAGACATGGTTTCTACTGCTTCTTGGGCCTCAAATTTCGATAAAAGGAGAGATAGAAGCACAAGTAGATGGATAGATTGTGGGCAGATGATTAACTAGTTGCAACATGTAAAATGGTGGTATTAATAGACAATGGTCTTATATTGTAGTTTATATAAAAAAATTGTAATTCCTTAACTATTCATGAATATATGGTATTGGTGGAATTTATTCATTTGTCTCATGTTAGTTATTTATATTTAAAGTGGCATCTTCTATTTGGAAAAGAAAAATGGCATCTTCTTCTTTATTTTTAGTTACTAGAAACTACAAACCAATATATACCATCAGGAGCGGATACCGGCCCTAGTGTTGGGACACTATTTTTTAGAGAAAAATATCTACTGAAATACCACACATATTCATACCACCCTATCACCCATGACATGGCGTGATTTGGTTGGAAGTAAATCGTTAATCAAATCGAGTAAATAAATAAATTAACGATTTACTTTCAATCAAATTCACTACTACTAGGGGTGGAAATCAGCCGGGTCGGATTGGAAAAGGGCTTGTTCGGAAATTTCCAATTTTTCCGATAGAGCAAAATTCAATCCAATTCTAATCCAAAAAAATATAGGAATTCAAAATTTCATTCCAATTTCGGAACACCCGGGAATATTTAGAATTTTGGAATTTTCGAAGATCTTATATGTTATTAGTTTAATTTATTTATTTTTGGAAATATTTAGTACATTTATTTTCAGAAATTTAAGAAATTTCGAATTTTATATCCATTACCATTCATAAAAGTTAAGATTTGATAATTCTCAAAATTTAAAAAAGAATAAAGTAAAAATATACAAGTGGAATTTCTAAATATGAAAACATTATTCTAAGTTTCCATTGGACCTTCAATATGATGTAAATTATTGAGTTATATTGTTAAAACTGAAATTCCAACAGTACTGGATCTTTAAATACTCAACTTCATTAGGTAAGGTTCATCATTTGAAATTTGATGATTCGAGACTTTTATTTTAAACAATTTACTAGCAAAATCTTCATTTTTCTTCAATAAAACCTAAACACCTACTAGCAAGATAAACAGATAGTGGTACATATTACAATACATAAGTTTTAAAAAATCGTATAAATTACATCACGAAATTTTGAAAATATGATATATATATATATATATATATATATATATATATATATATATATATATATAAAAGCACGGAATTCTCGTTCACACACGATAATGGCTAAATATACCAATTATCGACAAATCTTTCACTAGCGGGGATGACTTGCGTGCAAGATCCTATAAGAAAACTAAATTAGATTCATGTTATCACAAAATATTAAATTCATAGATAAAGAAAAAACCATTAAAAAGAATATATATTATACAAGAAAATTAATTCTTAAACACCTTTTAGCTGACACAACTTTGCGTGTTTGGAAGAGAAAAACTTTCCAACTTATAAAGATTTGGCCCCAAATTTTTCGGTTTAGAGTTTATTTATGGTTTGAATAGGTTTTTACCTATATATTACTATATAAACAATATTTTAAAATATATAAATATATTTAGGAATTTTTTTTTGGAAGAAAGTGGAAAAAAATCGAAAATTGATTTCGGATCTGAAATAGAAAATTCTAATTGTAAAATGTAACTCTAAAGCTAATCCAAAAAGTTGGAAAAACCGAAAATTGAAAATAAAAAATCGAACACTACCGCACACTAGACGCTTATGTGATGTTTCAATAATTAGACACCCCTTTTGGGTGACCATCTAACTACTATTAGCACAACCTTAATTTGATCAGGATTAAGACAGACAATAAATTAAAACACATAAAACAAATATATGGTTAAGAAGCTATAATCAATTTAAAATAGTTTCATCTTGGATTGTAACTTATATTCCTACTATGGAAAAATCAAAGTACTCTTATTTAATGGACACAATATTGAAATTCCTACTTTAAACGCAAAATTAACACGAAAAAACCAATACATTTAAATCCAATATTACCAAATCATCATTTTAGGAAAACCACCATTGCAATTTTTTTATATAAAACATGCTAAAGAATATATATGATTCAAGAATTGAGGATAGTGCTAAGATTTATTATATTCCAGAATTGAGAAATAAGTGGAGTAAACTACATTTTTTCTAAGGTGTAGTATAATCTAGAATTAAGAAATTATCTCTTAAGAATAGTGCAGTTGCGAAACAAAGCAGGGGCGTGACATTGATGATTATAGTAGAAAAGAATGGGTATATTTCATAATGGAAAAGTCAAAGGCTTTTAATTTCTTTAAATATTGTAAGACTATCATAGAAAAAGAAAAATATATTATTTGCAAAGTGTTTCCATATAGATTGAGGCGGAGAATTCAGTTCAATTGTTTTCAGTGTATTTTGCAAATAAAATAAATCACGTGGCAATTGAACACTAATTATACTCCGTGACTGAAACATGTCCTCGATATGAAAAATAGAAGCGTGTAGAACATGAATTGATCCATTATAGTGGACACGATGACTCCCAAGAACTTTTGGTCGGAGGTAGTTAACTAGATTATTTAAGTCCTTAATATATATCTTGCATTGGTAGTCAAGGATTTTACACTAGATGAGGCTTGGAGTGGAATGAAAACCTATGTAGACCATATTTTGATTTGGGGTTGCACAACCTTCATTCATATTTCAACAGATGGATGGAAATAATTGATGATATGAGCATTAATTATGTGTTATTGAGAGTTAGTGAAGAGTCAAAATGTTATAGATTATTCGTTCTTATTGCAAAATATTATGTTATAATTATAGATGTAGTTTTGACAAAGAAAAGAAATTGAATAGGGATAGGAGTTATAAGGGATAAACAAGAGTAAAATTAAATTAGGGAGGTGGTGATGGTAAGAATAAATAACTAAGAGAATATAAGGATGGAGAAGAAATGACACTCGTGATGGGGGGTAATTAGAAAAGAGGAAGATGATTCTAGCGAGAGTCAACGGATTATGAAAGAGTCGAGGCCATCTTGTTACCGGCAACCTTCTACGTAAATGGGTGAATAGATTAGTGGCGAAGGTTTATTTCAGGATAAAGTTTGTATGGAATTAGTGGTTTCAACTAATCCATTTTACTTTTAGGAAACTTTAACGAGCAAAAATTGGAGATTGGCCATGGATAGTGAAATCACATATAACAAAAAATTAGACGTAGACAGACACTAAGATGCCACGGGGCCAAAAATATAGGAGTGAAGTGTGTGTACAAAGTAAATACAATGAGTATAGATATAATTGTAAGTACAAGTTTCGTTTGGCTTTTAAGGATTCTCTCATAAATACATAATAGAGTATACATAATTTCTTACACCCATAACAGAAACCCATAACAGAATGAAGACGATACAAGTGACTATTTCTCTAGCTGCACAAATGAATTGGAAGATTTTTAAGTTGGATGTTAAGTCGTCTTTTCTTCATAGTAAACTAAGTGACTATTTTTTTTTACCAACAATGAAAATATAAAAAAAGGAATTGATCATCTAGTTTACAAGTTTAATTGTGATACCATATTTGTAAGCCCTTAAATATATAATTAACTCAAAGTCAAGAGCATCACCCATGTATCCCAAAAGGTATAAGACAAATAAGTTATCGAAAAAAGGATAATCAAACCTTGATAAATAACTTAGAAACTTAAAGTTCCAGAGTATATATAATTATAAGTGATAAAGAGTAATAAAAATCATATAAATATGTCATAGACTGAGATTTACTAGCATTATATCTGGTATATAAACTAAAATCTGGTAACTCGAGTCATATGGGTTGAATTTTAGTGGATCAAGTCGTTCATTTACTACGCTAATCCCAAGGATAGTATTTATTAAAGGTTTCAGTAAAACTTGGAGACTATTGGAAATTATTGTTCGAGCAACATTTGTTTAGTTTTTAAAATTAATATATTTATTCAATACAAATTATTGATATTGATAATTTATTAACGAGATTATGACTTAGCGTCACGGTTGCAAGTAAGCACCCTTTAACAATAATTATTTTAAATAATTATTTTAAATAGTAAATATTCTTATTTAGTATGTGGGTTTTATATATTTCAACATTATTTTCAAATATTTCAGATATATATAAAATAATTTTATTTTAATGAATAAAATCATTTCAAGAATAAAATCTCTCTCCCTCTAAAGCAAATCCAAACCCTATTTTCATTTAGTCGCCATCAAACCATGATACATAATAAAAACACAAACGAATAAATCCAAATAACAAACACTGTGGAGAAATTGAAAAAACATGTTATGACAACAACACAACGATCAATTGCGTCCTTTCTACTGACCAGTCACTTCATTGCTTCACCTTTAGAAAATATTTAAAGTTTCAAGGTCAAGTCAAGTCCAGATTCATCTATCACTACTGGAATTCGCTTGTTTACCCGCGACACGTGTCGTCGGTAAACTACGTAAATTCGTCGCTAAACTTGATTAGCGACGACACGTCGTCGGTAACACGTCGTTCCTAGAAATTGGTCGGTAAATCAAGACTTACCGGCGAATAAAGCACTTTTCGTCGGCAATCTTACCGACGAAACGACGTCGTCGTTGATTGGCAAGATTACCGACGGCAAGCGTCGCCGTTACAATGTTTTTCGTTTTTCTTTTTTTTTTCCGTGCCGATAATTGAATTTTTTTTTTTTCAGTTTGCCGACAATTATTAGCGACGACAGGTTGTCGCTATTTTTTTTTTAATTATTAAATTCAAGATTAAATTTTTTTTAGAATTAACGACGATATTCAAATGATGAATGTCGTCGTTAAATCCTTGCATGTCGTCGGCAATTGTTTTTTTTTTTTTTAAATTTAAAATTCATTTTTTTAATTTTAAAATACAATTTGATTTTGTTTTAATTATTTTTGTTTTGTTTTGATTTGAGGTTTGATTTTATTATAAATATAATACGAATAAAATTCAATAATTAATAGAAAAACCCGAATCATAACTAAAACCGTAAAAAAAGTCTTACATAAAGTCAAATGTAGTCAACATAATTTAAACACACCAAACAAAAGTCTTAAAAAAACCCAATCAAAAGTCAAATTCTTACAAACCAAATAAAACGTAAATAAAAACCAACTCATACTAAGCATCATCATCATCATCTTCTCGTTCCTCGGGACTCCTTCTCGGGGGCGGCTGGGGGGGCTGGGGGTGGGCGATCGGGGCTAGTCCTTGAGCCATCCTCATACCATTTAACGCATCGAAGAGCGTGTCCGTTGAGCTCGGAGGCTGACTCGACTGGCTCGAAGAAGCAGTGGGCCTGGTCGATGTGGAGGATGGATCTGGTATAGGCTCAAGTCCCTGTTTTACTCGAAGCTCGTTCATGCCTGCGAACATCGCCTTCAGTAGCTCCTCGCTCGCAGCATCGGTTTTTGTTTGTTTCCGTGATTTCTTCCGGACAGGTCCAATGGTAGGCACCCAGTGTCTTGTCTTCGGTGGGGCCATGACCTCCATAATGGTCTCCAAAATCGCATCCATCTGCTCCTCCGTAGTAATCTCGGTGCCCTCGGCTGCAGCCTCCACAACCTTCTTCTGCATCTTCTCCCGTAAAACAGCCTGTAATTATATTTAATTTTAAAATAAATTAGTTTAATATCAAATAAAGTAAAAAATAAAATTATTAAGTAATTAAAAAGAAATACTTACACTAGCTTTTTCTAATCGCGCGTCCCGATAGCTGTCACTAGCCGAATCGTATGCAAGATGATCGAAGTAGCCGCTCAATGGAGGAAGCTCCATCTCCTCTTGGGTTTCTTCGTCCGTGAAAATCATCGGCTCCTTCGTCACGGTCTTAAGCGTCCCCTATACAATTTTCAATACCAAATATTAAATAACTAAACATAAATAAATTATATTTTTATTAAATGTAATTATACCTCCATAATAACCTCCCTAGTTTGGGATAGGTTCCGAGACCCAGCCCTACTCGCACTAGTCTGCTGCTCCCGGTTTTTCCGATTAATCTCCGCCTGGGCCTACAAATAATTAACAAAAAAGTTATAAATCTAATAAATAACGAAAAATAGATGTAATAAATAATTTTTTTTGTTACCTGGGCATTCTGATCGTCTCAATTCTTCTTGGCAATAGCCCAATACTCGGGTTTAACATCCGGGGGAGCGAGACCTTTGTTGTAGTAATCCGACTTCAAGTCGGATTTCCATCTCCGATAGCAGGCCGAGGACATGCTGTTCAGCTTTTCGGAAATTTCCTCCCAGTCACCTCTTCTCCTCCACCCCTCCACGTCAAAAAATTCTTGAAGACGGC
Source organism: Nemophila menziesii (assembly GCA_029959085.1). Taxonomy (NCBI): domain Eukaryota; kingdom Viridiplantae; phylum Streptophyta; class Magnoliopsida; order Boraginales; family Hydrophyllaceae; genus Nemophila; species Nemophila menziesii. The sequence continues at coordinate 8,216,469 of JARWIR010000001.1, read as the reverse complement.
TGTAAATACCCCCTATCCGACCTTCGGGGACATCTATCCACTGTTTGTACATGGGGGGTACAAATTCTCGAACCGCGTGCCCGATGACCTGACCCACGTGTTTATAGTGGGGGCCCACTATATTCCACGTCTTGTCGATGACGGAGAATTCGATCGGTATGGGCCACCCAACTCTCTTAAGCGTCTCTTGGGCGGTTCGGATAGAGGTGGTGCTTCGGGGTTTCCGAAGTCTTCTCTTCGGATTTCCTGTTACATTGAGTATAATTTATTAATTATTTATTCGAAAAAAAATCAAATTTATGAAATTAAAATTTATTAAGTATTTTTACCTGAAGGTTGGTCGCAGTCTTGGAGTCCCCGATTAGGACCCCTCGGGGGATCGCTTCCGAATCCATCACCATCGTGACCACGTCCCATAACATCAGCCATCTACAATTTTAGAAATTACTTATTAGTCCCCATAGTTTAATTAATTACAAATAAGCCCTTACACTTTTTAATATATTGCAAAAAGGTCCCTATATTTTCATATATTGCAAAAAGGTCCCTATATTTTTCAACTATACATTTTGGTCCATTTTTCATTTAATCATACAACTTTAATATATTGCAAAAAAGTCCCTATATTTTCCAACTATACATTTTGGTCCATTTTTCATTTAATCATACAATTTTAATATATTGCAAAAAAGTCCCTATATTTTTCAACTATACATTTTGTTCCATTTTTCATTTAATCATACAATTTTAATATATTGCAAAAAAGTCCCTATATTTTTCAACTATACATTTTGGTCCATTTTTCATTTAATCATACAATTTTAATATATTGCAAAAAAGTCCCTATATTTTTCAACTATACATTTTGTTCCATTTTTCATTTAATCATACAATTTTAATATATTGCAAAAAAGTCCCTATATTTTTCAACTATACATTTTGGTCCATTTTTCATTTAATCATACAATTTTAATATATTGCAAAAAGGTCCCTATATCACATAACAAGTCATTTAATCTCTGAAAATCATATCGTAAACATATCATACATATTAAACAATGCAAAAATCCTATCAAACCCCTAATTTTCTATCAAAAATCATGAAATTCATCATTCTGTTATGTTTTTAATTCCAAAAATATACTAAACAACCTAAAATAGCATCATCAAAATTCGGAATATGCTAAAAACATCATTACAATCACAAAAAAATTCAATCCAAAAAACCCCAAAAAAAAAACAAAAAAAAATCGAAAATTGTTACCTGTTACGTGGATAATGTGTAGTTTCCATCCATGAATCCATGCCAAAAACAAGGAAACAAAAAACAAAACAAACAAAAAAGATATTAGAAATTGAAATTAAAAATTAAAAATTAGAAATTGAATGGTGTTTATGGAAGGATTAGGCTTACCTTGTTGTTGGATTTGTTGTTGTATTGCCTCGGAATGGATTGGAATGGGAGGAAATGGCGTTTTTTGGGTGTAATATTTGTGGTGAGTGAGGAAGAAATGAGCTCGGTTAGGTCATATAGAATAAGAAATTACCGACGACACGCCTTGTCGTCGGTAATCGTTAGTTAATTGTCGGTAATTGAGGACACGTGGCCCACTCCGTACACACGACGCTAGCGTGTCCTTGATTACCGACGACAAGGTCGTCGCTATTCGAAACGAATCGTCGCTAATTTTCGTGAGCGGGAAACTTGACCGCCCATGTTGGCCAATGAAAATTTTTGGGAAATATTAGCGACAAAAATGAGCTTGTGTGTCGTCGCTAAACATTACCGACGACATTCAACATTTGAATGTCGTCGTTAAATCCTTGCATGTCGTCGCTAATTTTTTTTTTTTTTTTAAAATTTTCTTATGGTTTCTATGATTCTCCTATTATATATTTCTTTTTTTTTCCATTAAATTTTCTTCAATCTTATTCATTGGTGTGTTTGGTGATTTTGGGAGTCAAACGTGAGTCAAGTGATAGTGTTTGGTGAATTTGGTCAACTATAGGAGTCAAACTTGAGTCAAGTGATAGTGTTTGGTGAATTTGGTCAACTATAGGAGTCAAACTTGAGTCAAGTGATAGTGTTTGGTGAATTTGGTCAACTATAGGAGTCAAGTGATAGTGTTTGGTGAATTTGGTCAACTATAGGAGTCAAGTGATAGTGTTTGGTGAATTTGGTCAACTATAGGAGTCAAACTTGAGTCAAGTGATAGTGTTTGGTGAATTTGGTCAACTATAGGAGTCAAGTGATAGTGTTTGGTGATTTTGGTCAACTATAGGAGTCAAGTGATAGTGTTTGGTGATTTTGGTCAACTATAGGAGTCAAACTTGAGTCAAGTGATAGTGTTTGGTGATTTTGGTCAACTATAGGAGTCAAGTGATAGTGTTTGGTGATTTTGGTCAACTATAGGAGTCAAGTGATAGTGTTTGGTGATTTTGGTCAACTATAGGAGTCAAACTTGAGTCAAGTGATAGTGTTTGGTGAATTTGGTCAACTATAGGAGTCAAGTGATAGTGTTTGGTGAATTTGGTCAACTATAGGAGTCAAGTGATAGTGTTTGGTGATTTTGGTCAACTATAGGAGTCAAACTTGAGTCAAGTGATAGTGTTTGGTGATTTTGGTCAACTATAGGAGTCAAGTGATAGTGTTTGGTGAATTTGGTCAACTATAGGAGTCAAGTGATAGTGTTTGGTGAATTTGGTCAACTATAGGAGTCAAACTTGAGTCAAGTGATAGTGTTTGGTGAATTTGGTCAACTATAGGAGTCAAGTGATAGTGTTTGGTGATTTTGGTCAACTATAGGAGTCAAGTGATAGTGTTTGGTGATTTTGGTCAACTATAGGAGTCAAACTTGAGTCAAGTGATAGTGTTTGGTGATTTTGGTCAACTATAGGAGTCAAGTGATAGTGTTTGGTGATTTTGGTCAACTATAGGAGTCAAGTGATAGTGTTTGGTGATTTTGGTCAACTATAGGAGTCAAACTTGAGTCAAGTGATAGTGTTTGGTGATTTTGGTCAACTATAGGAGTCAAGTGATAGTGTTTGGTGAATTTGATCAACTATAGGAGTCAAGTGATAGTGTTTGGTGAATTTGGTCAACTATAGAATTCAAATTCAAATACAAAAAACAAAAAATACATGTAATCAAAAAAATACAACTAGTCAGTTTCATCTCCACTGTCAACTATAGGCTCACCATCACTATCAAACTCAATAGGTTCTTCGTCTCCATATTCTTCCCACGTGTCATCCTCCATTTCCTCGTTCTCAACAGTGCTAATTTCAAAAGGCAATTGAATACGAAAATGAGATTGGTCAATCTCGACCTGCTCCGTAGTTGCCAAGTTCATCATAACGGAAAAATTACCAGGGTTAACCAAAGGTATTGTGATTCTCTCATTGTTGGTTGGTAATGATTCCGAACCCCATAACTCGGGACTCCATCCATGCCGATCATTTATTTCCCAAACGGCCTTCCATTCTTTCGATGTTTTCTTTGCACGAATCTCGTCAATATAAAACACTTTCTTTGCTTGCGATGCTAGAATGTATGGTTTGTTTGGCCAATCAACGCTTGCTGTGTTGATAAAGGTTACCCCGTGTTCTATCCTTGATTCACTCTTCTTGTACCACTTACATACAAATATAACAACCGAGCACCCTCCAGTGTATGTTAGCTCCAAGATTTTCAATAATTCGCCGTAATATGGTGACCCATCGTACATGACGCATACACCGTAATCTTGCGTCACTCTTTTTTCTCCTTTACTCTTTGTTATCCACTTTACACCGTTCACAACACATGAATCGTACATATGCACCGCACCATAAGGCATGTTTGCCAATGACACTATCTCAGGGGTAGCTAACGGATCACCACGGGATTCCATTCCATGAACCTGTCATTGAAAAAACATGAGATACATTGAAAATAAAAAGAATACTATTTAAACCAATGTTACATACCTTATCCAAAAACCAATCCTTAAACATTTGACGGTGCATATAATCTATTTCGCCAGTCGTTCCCGAAAGTGTCGATCTGTGTTCACTATAATTGAAATGGTATATAAATAAATCATTATAAATATAAATATATAAATATATAAATATATAAATATATAAATATATAAATATATAAATATATAAATATATAAATATATAAATATATAAATATATAAATATATAAATATATAAATATATAAATATATAAATATATAAATATATAAATATATAAATATATAAATATATAAATATATAAACATATAAATAACAACGTTACTTACGTCCTAAATGTCTCGATTTCGTCGCAATTATTCAAAATATAATAAATGACGTGCTCCTTATCCTTATACGCTAAAGCACCAGATACTTTCTTGCCAACTGGAGTACACTGGGACTTGAAAACTGATAACTCTCTATGCACTAGCGGTGGTTCGTTGTATCTGCCTGAATCGTTGAACTTTGTTTTTTCTTCACTAAGGTACCTATAAATATATAAATATATAAATATAAATAAATAAAGATATAAATATAAATAACAATGTTGAACTTTGTTTTTTCTTCACTAAGGTACCTGGATATGAAATTCAACGTCTCTTCCGCCACGTAACCCTCGGCTATTGAACCCTCTGGTCTAGCTGGGTTTCGAATATACTCTTTCAACTTTTTTAAATACCTTTCAAATGGGTACATCCACCGCATTTGAACCGGGCCCCCTAGCAATGCTTCATCATACAAGTGTATCACCAGGTGGATCATTATGTCAAAAAATGCAGGAGGCAGGATAGTTTCTAGTTTGCACATTACTTCAGCCACTTTTGCCTTACCGGTTAATAACTGTTTCCTACTCAAATTCTTGCTACAAACAACTCTAAACACGTTCGCTAAGCCAATTACCGCATCGCTAATCGGCTTATCCTCTAAAAGACCGGGAAGACAACAAACAAAGAGATACTGCATCATAACGTGACAATCATGCGATTTCATTCCAATAATCTTTCCCGTATCAATGTGAACATTATTCCTCAAACTAGACGCGAAACCATCTGGAAACCTTTGTGCCCGTAACCACTCGAGAAAAATCTTCCTCTTCTCCGCTGATAACGTATACTTTCCTCGCTTTAGTATCGTCTTACCTTCTTCGGATGAGATCCACAACTCCTTTCTAATTCCCAAATCCATAAGATCCATTCGCGCCTTCACGTTATCTTTGTTTATTTTACCATCAACTCCTATAACCGTACCAAGCAAACTGTCGCACACATTCTTCTCGCAATGCATTACATCGATGTTATGTTTTAACAAATTTTCTGACCAATACGGTAAACGATAAAAAATACTCTTTTTTTCCAGTTTGTCTCACGCGGCCCTGTTTTTTTTGTCACCTTGCCCCCGAAATCCTTGTGTTTACCGGGAAACACAATCGGAAGCCCATCTAGCTGTGTCTGAATACTAGCAGGACTATGTTTCCTCGGTGGGGCACGTTTATCGGTTTCCTTGTACGAAACCGTATCATCTCTGAGATCATGTTTGATAGGTAACCAACGTCTATGATCAAAGTAAACGACCCCTTTCCTCACCTTCAACGAAGGAGTGTAATCCATGCATTCTGGGCAAGCCATGTAACCTTGACCCGACCATCCTGAAGCGTATGACCGAGCGGGGTAATCATTGGTCGTGGACAACACACAAACCTTCATTAAAAACATTTGCTTCGTGTGGGCGTCATACGTATGGATACCTGTTCTCCACAACATGTCCAACTCGTCTATAATAGGGCGGAGAAAGACATCCATGTCCTTTCCGGGTGAGCGGGGACCCGGAATTAACAAACAAAGCTGAAATGTGGTCTCCTTCATGCATGTCCACGGTGGCAAGTTGTAGACGGTCAATATGATAGGCCACATACTGTAGGAGTTGTTCTGCATGGAGAACGGACAAAACCCATCGAGTCCAAGGCCCAAATATACATTCCGAGGTTCACTGGCGAACTCAGGATGTAGCGCTGCAAATCTCTTCCAACTATCACCATCAACCGGATGACGCAACACATCTGGATCGGAACTTCTTCCGGTATGGTGCCAAATCATTTCTTCAGCGGTGTGTTTCGATGCGTATAGTCGCTGCAATCTCGGAGCAATCGGAAAGTAACGAAGCTTCTTATGCGGTACTTTGTTACCCTTCTTCGGGTCATATCTTGATTCACCACATACTGGACAATTGTCAAGTTTTTCATTCTCCTTGTAAAAGATTGCACAATCATTCAAACAAACATCGATAGTAACATACCCCATGCCCAAACTTTTAAGTTTCTTGTTGCATGCTTCGTAATAATCGGGCAAGTTGTGAGGTTTCGGTAAAACACGGCCAACCAACTCTAACAGCTCGGAGAATGATGTGTTACTCCACTTGTTCTTTACTTTTACGTGCATAAGCTTGGCAATGAAATTCAATGAACTCATCGCTGTAAAACCAGGATATAATTCTGTCTCCAATTCTTCGAACAATGAATCAAAACTGTTTTGACTAGGAAGATGTGCGTCTCTCATTTCAATATCTCCCGGATGACCACCAACATAGTAACTTTGTCTCACATCCTCATAAACACGATGCATTTCGCTATCTATGTTTGGTACTTGAATTGTCTCGGGAATTACCACCTCGTTCTCGCCGTGCTTTGTCCAAACAAGATATGTTTTGTTGAAACCGTGTTTAAGAAGGTGGGCCCTAACTTCGTCGATGGGTTTACGAGAGTAATTATTACACTTCGTACACGGACAAGACATGAAACTAGTGGTACAATCTTCATTTTTCTCTGCATATTCGATAAAACGAAGAACCCCAGATACATATTCTTTCGTATAGTAATTAGTTGTATCGATCCAACTCTTATCCAAATCCGGATTCATCTCTTCGCAACAATTTTATACAACTAGACAAATAAAATATATAATTATTACAACCCAATTAAAAAGAAGAATAAAAATTACAACACAATAAATGACATAATAAAAATTACAAACCATTGAATGAATAATTATTACAAACCATTGAATGAATAAAATTACAAACCATTGAATAAATAAAATTACAACACAATATATAGATAATAAATTTCATATAATTAATAAAACAAATAATAATATATGAACACAAAAAATTAAATACAACCAAACATGCATACTACAAGACATAATAATAAAAAAGTAAAGCAAATCACATGTAATTCATCAACCTAATCATGTCTAATTATAGCAAGTAACACATATCAATTAAAAAAAATGAAAAAGCATGAAATTTCTTGAAAATACCTTGAATTAGATGGTTAAGAAGAGGATTGATGACCACAACCCACCTAGACAATGTACTAATACACCTAATCACATCATATATCAACAATTAAATACAATTCTAAAATTAAAATTAAATTTTAAAAACATGGAATTTCATGAATTTACCTTAAATTTTTTGATGAAAATGGATATTGATAATGCCCCACCTTGATTATGGACCCGGGAATGGTGCAAGACAAATTGGAGAATCAATTAGGATAGGAAAAAAAAATCTGGGATTTTTTGGGAGAAATTCGGAGGTGTTTTTGGGTGTGTGTGGGTGTTTTATGAGATAAAATACCTGCAGCCTTTAAAAATATATTAATTGATTACCGACGACACGTAAATTCGCCGGTAATTATAATAAAGTCGTCGCTAATTAAGGGCGAAAAACGTCGTCGTCCTCATTAGCGACGGCAAATTTACGTTTAAAAAAAATAAAAATTCAAACCAACTAGTTAACGACGAAGTCGATACTTTTAACAACGGCTGTTTGTCGGTAAATATTAGCGACAACGTCGTCGTCGGTAATCAAGGACGTTTACCGACGACCCGTGATTCGCCGGTGATCTGTCGTCGGTAACCAGGCGAAATGTAGTAGTGTATATCTGGATTTTCATTTTGTTGAACACGCAATCTTTTCTTTTCGCCCCCATGGGTGTAATTTTCTGAATTGATCATCGAGCCACGAACAATATTATTAACAACTTTTTGAGAAGTGAATCTCCCCATTCGTCCTTGAATGTTTTCAGTTCTCATGTTAACATTAGATAACTGTCCATATATTAATTTTTTTACAAGTTGTTGTGGCTGCCAAATCTCTGGTGACTATTGTAGTCAAGAGATGACAAAGAATAATAAGGTTTGTGAATCATTGGGCTAACCCCTGATAGATCTATTGTAAGATCTATAGTAAGCAAGTGGGAAAGATGGATATGAGTACCCAAAAAAGGTGCATAAGGTGGTGTATAACGACCCCGAGAAACATGAATATCACCTTTTTTAGCTTTGACCAAAGAACGCTCTTTTTTGTGTGCATTTTGGTGGCCGCCTAGCGCAGTAGATCTTGAAAACTTTCTCTCGCAATAACGGCAACCAAAAACTGTACCTCCAAATCTGTAGTATCACGTAAATTTGAAGGCTCGTTCAATAAATTATTCGAATGAGATTTCATATTAAATAAATTGAAAAGATCTTGTTTGATCTTTGAGTTATTAGCTAAAGTATCCTTAGCAAGGACGAGTTCTGGTGCCACATGAGACGAGGAATTGTCGGTTGCTAGTAGAGGCTTGGATCCTTCAACAACATTTTCATGAAATGGATGTATGATAGGAGAGTCTTTTGAGGCTGTTGAGTTGTTAAAGAATTTAGAAGAATTTTGTTTGGTTTTCATTCGAAATGGATTTAGTACTTATTTGAAGGTTTGTTTGAGTGTGAAAAAATATAAGATATAGTTTTCTCTTATATAATAAGGTATTTAATGATTAAAGTATAGAAAAATATATTTTGAACTAATTGACTTACTTTATGATTTTGGAAGTGAAAATAATAAATTTACAAATAAATATTCTACCTAACTTAAATGTTTTTTTATAGTATTTTTTTAGGTTGACAATTATTAATTTTGATAAATAATGTATTTAATGATTAATTATAGAAAAATACTTTTTTATTTAATGGACTTACTTTATGATTGTGGAATTGGAAAGAATTTTCAAAAATATTCTACCTGATTTAAATGTCTTTTTCAAAGTATATTTTTTTTGCTTGACAAGTATTAATTTAATAAATAAGGTATTTAATGATTAATTATAGAAAAATCTTTTGATTTAATTTATTTACTTTATTATTGTTAAAGTGGACATAATAAATTTACAAATAAATATTTTACATAATTTAATTGTATTTTTTGTAGTATTTTTTTTTTGCTTGACAAGTAATTTCATTAGTAATACATTATTCTTATATAAAAAACGGTAATTGGATTTTAATTTCTAAAATCTTAATAATATAAATTAAAAATAAAAATAATACAGTTCTAATTATATATTCTAAAATAAATAAAGTTACATAAGTACAACTTATACAAATGGAAATTTAGTTCTAGTTGTACTTCACATGGCATAGAAATTTTCTAGTATCTCTTACCTACCACACTTTATGGAGTGAACTTTGCATCTCCACCATTCATCTTAATCTACTAGTTGGGTAAGTGTTCAAATTGTTCTTTTCCCTCATTCCTATTTTATAACCCTACCTACCACCACTACCGCATTGCGCGTTTCTCGCGAGGAAACCTTTAGCGTAGGACATGCATGTCATCGCTAAAGATGACACCTTTCGCGAGGACAACTATTGGTGAGGACAAATGTCCTCACTTAGAGTGTGTTAGTTTTAAGCGGAAGAAATAAATAGAAAAAAAGGAATTATGTCATCACCAAAAAGATAATCTTTAGAGAGGATCCACAGACCGCAAGTGTACGGGTCGTACCAAGTAATAGATAAGTAAAATCGGGATTATCGTCTCCACATGGATTTAAGAGTTATTCTAAATTTGCGTTCAATATCAGAATAGATAGTTTTGATTGCTTTAAAAAGATAAAGTGTTTGTTTCTAATTAACTAAAGAATAAAATATACAATAAAATAAACAATTAATAATTATGCAAGAAAGATAAGGAGATGCAAGTATGAACCTATCCTATTGAATCTATGATTCCTAAGAATTAGGGTGAATGGGAAATCTCACAATAGTCGGGAATCTATTATCTCCTAGCCCCCTGTCGGGTGGAACTAGGAGCTATCCTAAAGTACTATAAACCCCTATATGGGCGAATATGCCTCTTCGGATGAATACTCTTTTACCTCTTTGGCTACGTGGTTAGTCAAGCCTGTCGGTCAAATAACGGACACCACGCATCTATATCCTAGTTCTGTAATTAAACCGCCCTTGTCGGATGATCACTCGCCACTAAGTGAATAGCCTAATTACTAAAACCTACCCTTGATTCATGACTTCAATGATAGTGAACAAGCACAAGAATATATTCAATGGAAATTAAGAACCAATTCAATTAAATACTAAAATCCCAGATTCAAAGTAAAACAGAAAAACAATAATCAATGGTTCATATAATTACAATCCTAAAGAGAAATTATGCATACTAAATCTTCTTGAATAAATAGATTAGAAATACCTCATAGACAAAATAGATATAATACTAAATTACCCAAAGAATAGAGATGGAGAAGTGTTGAATTGATGAAATTAAGCTCTAGCTCTTGCTTCTTCCTCCTCTAGATCCTCTTGATTGCTCCTATGATGATTTATTTGTGTATATTAAGCTTATGCAGCCAAGGGATGATTTTCTAAGGTTTAGAGCTGGTATTTATAGGTGCTAGGTCGAATTACTTGGAGTGGAAGACAAGTCAAGAACTCTTTAATTCGTAACCCTAAAATCTAGGAAAGGTAAGCTGATTTGATTTGGTCATATCTTTTTCAATACTTATCCGTTTGAGGAGTTCCAATATATGAAACTGCTTGTCTCGGAAAGAGCTTTCCATTGGTGCAGACCATTCGTCCAGAATCTATGCCAATCTTTAGTTATGGAATTATCTTTAAAACGTGGCTGGAATTTCAGATTCACAAGACAGCTTTATCTTTTCCTAATTGAACTCTACTTCCTTCTATCTCCAGATTTCTTCAAGATCTTCTTTCCTTATCTCCTTAGAATTGATTTAGTATCTAATTTATTTCCATATTATCTCTAAAGCTTCACATTAAATAAATAATTAAACCGCATATGCTTTGAAAATAATAAATCATTAAATCAAGACTAGAAATAAGAAAGTGCAATTTAAATTCATGAAATTCAACTAAGCACACTAGAAATATTCTAAGACTTTAATTCTCACTTCTCCTCCTTGGATTGGTTTCTCATGAAATTCATAAACCTACTAACTTTGCATTAAAAATAAGTAAATTAACGCACAAAAGCTCTATAAATGCAAATAGTCTAATTCCAAGGGGAGAAAGTGTAATATTGCAATTTAAGCACTAAAGTCAATGTAAAAAAACCATATTCACCGTAAAATGATGTCTCCTAAGGGCTTATATTTAGACCAAAAAGGGAGACATCAAGACCCCCAACTCAATCTTGTATCGTCCCGATACAATAAAAAATAAAAACATAGGGAAGTCTCTAAAATATCAGCTATATCAATGAAGCACAGGGGAGAAGAAGATAGCAGAATATACAGAATAAACTCAAAGCAACTACTTAGAAAATTTCATGTAATAATATTTACAAACTACATACCTGCACACTTGTCATATCTACAATCAACACGACTTGAATTCAGGATTAGATTAGCTTCGCAATGTAAGGAGGAGAGGATCTTTACTCAGTTCACCATGGAGGCTATAGATTGTTCATCAAACTTCACTAGTATCCAAAGATCCACTTAACTAATCTCTAATGGCTCAATCACTTCTAGATTACATAGCAAAGAATCATAAGGTCTTTAGGGTTGTAATGTTGGCTTAGGGACGGTATGATAAGTATATTTGGATAATTTAGAGTGAGCTTTTGGCTCTCTCCTCACTAGCCATCAACGAATCGCCCTAGAGCTTGAATTACTCTTGTAAAACGTTCTCACTCAACCCAATGAATTCCTTGATGCAGAAATTAGCATCCCCAATAACCCAATTAAAGCAATAAGATGTTCACGTAAAAATTCCTCTTTGCCGGTCCAAATATATATTCTTTTCATATCAATTTTTTTCTTTTGTATAGCTATGATCCTCTTTTTGATGTTGAGATATCACGCTATTTTTCATAAATTATGCCTTTTCATAACTTTAGCTTTTTAGCTTCTTTTTCATTTACTATTACCCTGGCAAAGGGTTATAATATAATAAACCTGTGAATCATCATCAATATATAGAACAGAGCACACTTAATAAGCTCAAAAATCCCATCCCAGTAATATTTCCCATAATGGTGGACCCACCACCCCAAACTCAAGCTCTAAAACTATTGTCTATGCATCGCGATTCGAGTGCGGGTCATATGGAAAAGTCCTAATAAACTAAAGGGATATGGCTTATAATGTGGCTAAAAAAGGCTTTAGAAAGGCTAGAAGGGGCTGAGAAGGATATATAATAATAAAATGGACAGCAAGCTAAAAGGCAACAAGGGGCTTATGAAAGAACCGCCTTAATCACTTTCTAAACTATGTAATTTCGTCATTCTCTTACCTTTAGCATGTTCATTAAAATGGGTTTATCAACTAGCTTAGATCTCACGGCCTACACACCACTCATGGCTCCCTGAGATTGAACATACTTTCTATCGCATTGCTAACTAATCTTTTCTTTACTATCAATGTGTTTTCCTGCAAATACTCAAAGCATACAAAATAAAGTAGCTCATAAACATACTACTTCTATCATCAACTTCAAATTTCTCTAAAAAAACAGTAAATCACACAAAAATGGAGATGAGGGACAACGAATCCCCACCCCCAAATCAAAAATGAGTCGTATCCCCACGACTCGAAAAGACTCAATAAAGTAAAAATAGCAAATAGTGCATATAGAGAAATGGTAAGGAAGAAAGAAAACATATTCTTCGAGGCAATTGCCTCGCGTGCTTAATACCCAAGATAGGGTGCAGTGATTTCCTTGTATGTAAACTCCATGTATCACCAATTTCGCTTTCCCTTACATCCTCTTGTGCTCCATCCCAATCAATAACACTTTAGAGATCTTGATTCTTGGGTTCTAGGTGTTTGATATGATTTGGGTGATTAAAACTTCTTTGTAGTGATGTAGGGAAGGATTTAGATTTGAATTCATGGTGATTTGGTTGTGTTTTGATGGTTGGTGAAGGTTTGAATGAGCTTTAATGGAGTTGGGAGAGGTTTGGAGAAGAAAAAGAGGCTTAAGGATTTGTAATTTCGGAATAATACCTAATTTCCTCCCTTTATAAGCTCAAAACGCAACTTTTTCTCTCTCCAACGGCTTCGTGCGGACCATGGTGCGGACTAGGGGGTAGTCCGCAGGGGTACCCCGCGGCTCTGTAGCATCCTTCGTCAAAATACCCGTGGCAGCAACCCCGTGGCACGTGTTTTTGGCTTGCGGTGCAGGGCACGGACTAGGGTCCGGTGTACCGCAGCCAACATCTCCAATTTATTTCGTCTCTGGATAAAACACGTGGCTCTACCCCGTGGCACGGGTTTCTCCTCTGCGGTGCACCGTGGATGAGGTCCGGTGTACCGCACTCGGCAAAAACCTCCCCAACAGCCAGATCTCGAAAAGTTATGCAGTTTAGGCTCAAAGATCACCTGATTTCGACATCCGAGCGCAAAGATATGACTTGCCGAAGTTTCTCCGTTCCGAGAAATTTTGCTCGCTTCCCTAACTCGATTTCTCCAATACCCGAGCATCAAAAACACTAATACCTTCCTCAATAATGCACTATCAACTAAAAAAATACGTAAACTAAATAATATACACTAAAAACTAAACTTAGAAAGCAATCAAAGTTTGGGGTGTCTCCCAAGAGCACTTTTATTTAACGTCATTTAAAGTTTGACGGGTTACCTCCATTATCCCTTGAGTATGTAACCTCCCCAGCAGTGAGTGGGGTTATGTATGTCTACAATTCGCAGTTTTTGACCTCTTGGAGGTTGTATCTCTATTAATATTGGTGTTACTACTCGAGTAACAACAAATGGTCCCATCCACTCATTTTTGAAACCTCGTGGCCTATTCTTTTGTTTGGAGGCCTTCCAAGCAACCATGGTTCCGACCCCAAACTCATCTTTAGCTCTCTTCTTCACAGGTTCATGGTGGTGGTCCTTCTCTTTAACCTCTTTAGATACTTCTGGAATAATGGGGAACTCAAGTGGCTCCTCCTCTAGAATTTTGTCTAAACAAGGGATGTTTCAGAACTTGCTTTTATTATGAGGGCCATGTCTTCAACCTCGATCTCTACACTCGCATTCTCCTGTGTTTCTGGAATAGGTTCTATGAATACTTGTTGCGGTGTGAGTTCTTTTGTATCAACTTCAAGCATTTGGGTGTAGGTTTTGTCTTTACACACCTCTACAAATGCTTTATCGATATCACCGTTTGAATGATTCGTCGTTATTGGATTGGGAGGTGACATCAATGGAGTGCTAGGTGGTGAATCCATCCTAGTATCTTCTTCTTCTTCTATCTCTTCTCTAACCAAGACCTCAATATTTAATTCCTCTAAACGCGGCTTGGCTGGATTTTCCATGGGTGTAATCTTCCCTTCACAAGATTTAATTTCAATTTCAACTCCATTACCAACAATTGACTCATCTATGATTAGCGTGGTTGATTCTTCTATTGTTGGAATCTCTAGATCACTAGGTGCAACTTGTGGTGATTCCACTTCCTCCTTTTCTTGAAGGCTAAACTCTGTAGCTACATCGAACCAAACATCGCTATCAATTTGAATGGTCTCATCATCAAAATTTGTACCTTGACCAATTTGCATAGATGGTACTTGTTGTAATTTCTTAATTGTTTCTGTGAGTTGCGTCAATCGTTGCTCCATTAATTGATGGCTTTGTTGCATGACTTGCACTAATGATATGATAGCATAGACTTTCGCATTACTCTTTATTATATTATCCTCTGCGGCCTTCATGAAACAACTGAGGGAGTCCTCCAACTTCCTGAGC
Organism: Nemophila menziesii; assembly: GCA_029959085.1. NCBI lineage: Eukaryota > Viridiplantae > Streptophyta > Magnoliopsida > Boraginales > Hydrophyllaceae > Nemophila > Nemophila menziesii. Next base: position 8,201,414 of record JARWIR010000001.1, on the reverse strand, counting down.
CTATTATAATGATCTGTCAAGCTGCCGTGTGTTAGATCCATGAATTGTTGTACTGGTATATAACAGGTCTGTATTGGAACTTGCTCTTGATAGGGGGAAATATCCATACCTAAAGAAAAACCTGAAAAGAGACTAAAACAAAACAAACGTAAAACTGAAAACAACTAAAACTACCAACCTAACTTAAACACAAAATAAAATAACCGCTATAAATCCCCGGCAGCGGCGCCAAAAACTTGGTGGGTCCTTGTGTGTTATAAAATAATGAAATAAATGCAAAGGAATAAAGGATCCACAGACCGCAAGTCTACGGGTCGTACCAAGTAATAGATAAGTAAAATCGGGATTATCGTCTCCACAGGGATTTAAGAGTTATTCTAAATTTGCGTTCAATATCAGAATAAATAGTTTTGATTGCTTTAAAAAGATAAAGTGTTTGTTTCTAATTAACTAAAGAATAAAATATACAATAAAATAAACAATTAATAATTATGCAAGAAAGATAAGGAGATGCAAGTATGAACCTATCCTATTGAATCTATGATTCCTAAGAATTAGGGTGAATGGGAAATCTCACAATAGTCGGGAATCTATTATCTCCTAGCCCCCTGTCGGGTGGACCTAGGAGCTATCCTAAAGTACTATAAACCCCTATATGGGCGAATATGCCTCTTCGGATGAATACTCTTTTACCTCTTTGGCTACGTGGTTAGTCAAGCCTGTCGGTCAAATAACGGACACCACGCGTCTACATCCTAGTTCTGTAATTAAACCCCCCTGTCGGATGATCACTCGCCACTAAGTGAATAGCCTAATTACTAAAACCTACCCTTGATTCATGACTTCAATGATAGTGAACAAGCACAAGAATATATTCAATGGAAATTAAGAACCAATTCAATTAAATACTAAAATCCCAGATTCAAAGTAAAACAGAAAAACAATAATCAATGGTTCATATAATTACAATCCTAAAGAGAAATTATGCATACTAAATCTTCTTGAATAAATAGATTAGAAATACCTCATAGACAAAATAGATCTAATACTAAATTACCCAAAGAATAGAGATGGAGAAGTGTTGAATTGATGAAATTAAGCTCTAGCTCTTGCTTCTTCCTCCTCTAGATCCTCTTGATTGCTCCTATGATGATTTATTTGTGTATATTAAGCTTATGCAGCCAAGGGATGATTTTCTAAGGTTTAGAGCTGGTATTTATAGGTGCTAGGTCGAATTACTTGGAGTGGAAGACAAGTCAAGAACTCTTTAATTCGTAACCCTAAAATCTAGGAAAGGTAAGCTGATTTTATTTGGTCATATCTTTTTCAATACTTATCCGTTTGAGGAGTTCCAATATATGAAACTGCTTGTCTCGGAAAGAGCTTTCCATTGGTGCAGACCATTCGTCCAGAATCTATGCCAATCTTTAGTTATGGAATTATCTTTAAAACGTGGCTGGAATTTCAGATTCACAAGGCAGCTTTATCTTTTCCTAATTGAACTCTACTTCCTTCTATCTCCAGATTTCTTCAAGATCTTCTTTCCTTATCTCCTTAGAATTGATTTAGTATCTAATTTATTTCCATATTATCTCTAAAGCTTCACATTAAATAAATAATTAAACAACATATGCTTTGAAAATAATAAATCATTAAATCAAGACTAGAAATAAGAAAGTGCAATTTAAATTTATGAAATTCAACTAAGCACACTAGAAATATTCTAAGACTTTAATTCTCACTTCTCCTCCTTGGATTGGTTTCTCATGAAATTCATAAACCTACTAACTTTGCATTAAAAATAAGTAAATTAACGCACAAAAGCTCTATAAATGCAAATAGTCTAATTCCAAGGGGAGAAAGTGTAATATTGCAATTTAAGCACTAAAGTCAATGTAAAAAAACCATTTTCACCCTAAAATGATGTCTCCTAAGGGCTTATATTTAGACAAAAAAGGGAGACATCAATTATTGAGTTGTACCCTGGTTGTACTGTGATGAATTCATTGAATTTCATAGCCAATTTAACGTATATGAAAGTGAAGAATAAGGGGACAAACACCTCTTTTACCGAACTTCTTGAATTGTTGGCTCGTGTTTTGTCAACAAATCAACTTTACTTAATTCGTATGCGGAGTGCAATAGAAAACTGAAAGGTTTGGGCATAGGATACATCACGATCGATGTATGTTTGAATGATTGTGTTTTGTATTATAAGGAGAATAAAAATTTGGAGAAATATCCAGTATGCGGTGAATCAAGGTGGGATCCTAGAAGGGGGAAAAGTTCCACATAAGAAACCGTGTTATTGTCTGATAGCGCCAAGGATGCAAAGAATGTATGCTTAGAGGCACACCGCCAAAGATATGATTCGACATCATACATGAAAGAGTACAGACAAAGATGTATTGCATCATCCAGTCGATGGTACTAGTTGGAAAACATTTGACGAGAGTAATTCCAAGTTTGCTAGTGAACCAAGAAATGTACGCCTTAGTTTGGGAATTTATGGGTTATGTCATTTATCCATGCAAAACAACTCATATATCATGTGGGCGGTTATATTGACAATCTACAACTTGTCTCCTTGGTTCTGCATGAAATAATCAACCTTTATACTTACTTTGTTGATACCAGGTCCTCATTCACCCTGAAAGGATATGGATGTATTTCTCCGTCCTCTTATAGATGAGTTTGAAATATTGTGGGGATTGTTAAATACGATGCACATATGTAGGGGGAATTTGTAATGAAGGTTTGTTTGTTTTTCACCATTAATGACTACCCGGCTAGATCGTACACTTTGGGATGGTTGGCTCAAGGTTACTTAGCTTGCCCTAAATGAATGGATTATACTCCTTCCGTACGTGTGAATAAAGGGGATTTTTATTTTGATTATAGGCGGGGGTCACCTATTGTCCATGTTTTAGGAGACACGTATCTTCGTACATGAAAGTCGATAAAGCGCCCGCCTTGGAAACATTAATGGCATGCAATGTGAGAAAAATATGTGTGGTAGTTTACTTGGTATAGTGGTGGGTTTAAATTGGTACATCAACAAAGCTAACGAAAAGGCGAGAAAAGATCTGAAAGGAATGGGTATTAGGAAAGATTTCTGGTTATTCGAGGAACGAGGTAAAACAATTCCACCATTTGCAAAGTATGCGATGATTTTAAGAAAAACGACGTGTGTTTCCGGATTGGGTAAGGTGCAAAAGTTTCCCGAAGTATTCGCTTCTAGTTTGAAAAACATCGTTTAGAGTGATTCGGGAAAGATCATTGGTATAAAATCACATGATTTTCATATATCGATGCAATTTCTTTTCATGGCAAGTATTCCAGTTTTAATCAACGATAAATCAGTTAGTTATATGATTATTGGGTTGTTCAACGTCTTCGGAAATGTAGAAATAACCTACGTAAGAAAGAACTAGAATCGAGAAAAAATGAAGTGGTCGAGCTTATGTGCAAATTGGAGATGGTATTTTCTTCCTCTTTTTTTTGACATAATGGTTCAATTTGTTGTTCACTTATACGAGGAATAACAGTTAGGAGGTCCAGTTCAAATGTGTTGGATGTACCGTTTGAGAGGTACTTAAAGAAACTCAAGGAATATATTAAGAATCTGGCCAGGCCTAAGGGTTCTATCATCGAGGGATACATTGTAGAGAAAAAGTTGACTTTTATAGCTTGGTACCTTCAAGAAGAAAGTAAAAAATTCAAAAAAAACATGTAGATACAGTGATATGATTGTAGAACCCAGGGAGATATCCGTGTTTAGGAGCCAGTGCAAGTCGATTGGTAAAAAGAGTATGGAAATTTACCGTTCAAAGAGAAGAAACACATCAATTGTTACATACTTCTGAATTGCGATAAGATCCAAGAATATATGATATAAAGTAATTTAATTAAAAAAATTCATGAAATATCATATTTATAATTATTAACACTGTTCTTTTTTGTTTAGGGAACATAAGTCCACACTTCCGCTCCTTGATATAGATACGAAACACTGAGAGAAGTTCAGTCGATGGTTCATGATAAAGGTATCCAAGTTTTTATTTTCAATTACTATGTCTTTATTACAACTTAATGCGCGAACTGGTGATCCCTTGGCTACCGATGAATTGGTTTCCTTGTCCAACATGTGTAATGGGCCCATATATAGCTATAATTCTTGTGTTGTATACATGGCCAAATGGGTTACTCGTGACAAGGGAGAAAAGTGAGTAACGCGGGATTATGGAGTTTGTACCATCACAGGTAAAAAGCTATCCCTCATCTCCATTTTTTGTAGTAGGTAATTATTTGTTTATTAACGGATTATTTTGTACTATCACGGATGGTGAAACCTTTTGCAGTGAGTTAGTTAAAAAAAAATTTTGATCATCAAATCAATTTTATTAATATAAGAACCAACAATCCAATGTCTTTACAACTTTGGCTAGCTTCTATAAGCCCAAACCGGACTTATATTAGGCCCAAACCTACTCACTATTACAAACTTTTAAAACCATTACAACCTTTTAACTCATAACATTTATAGCCCATTTCTAAAACAGGCTGTAAACAAACAAAAGAAAAGAAAGTGGCAGGATAAGAATTATACATGACTATCTAATCTCCTTATGATACTTCTCACTTTTTTATCTTTCACTTCCCAAAACTGTAGCTTCATTTCAACTAAATTTTGAATAGCTTTAAGAATCTGTTCTTCATTTAAAACCTTCCCACCATGCTCTGTTTCATTTCTCACCCACCAAATGTGATACACATAGGATGTAAACACTAAGCTAATGAAATTTACATAGTCAACACACCTTATATTATCAATTTCAAAGCACATCTCTTCAAAGCTATCAGGTATCTTGTTGACACTGCAAACTTCCATCATCTTGATTAGGATCTTTTTACTAAAAGAGCAGTTAAAAAACAAGTGATTACTTGTCTCAATTGTAGCTTTACAGAACAAGCAAAGAGGATCAACACCATAACCCCACTGAACCATTCTATCTTTAGTACTCAGTCTATCATTAACTGCAAGCCAAGTGATAAAAGAACATCTAGGCACATTTTTCTTTGCCCATACTAAATCAAACCAGAACACTTGTTGAGAATCATCTTCATTATTGATTCTGATTAGAGTTTTCTTAAAAGAGAATTTCATCTTAACACTTTCACTCCATATTTTCACATCGCATTTGTCATTTAATTTAAACTCTTTTATAATAGGTAAAATTTTACCTATATTTGGTGGCAATCTCCACCTATTTCCTCCATAGCAACTGTAAACTGTTCTATTGCAGTTAATATCACTTTTACTCAGCTCAATTCTCAGTTTCTCCTGCACACTCTGCCCATCAAGCCACCTATCTGATGTGATAAATGTGTCTTTACCATTATTAACTCTATGTTGGATAAATGTATAAGCAATATGCCTTACTTTCAGAATTTTTTTCCAAATCCAAGTGTGAGCTTGTTTTTCTTCAAGGCTCCATATACATTTATTTATTGTTATATTGCATTTCACCCACTTACTCCATAAGTTATCATTCTGAGCATACATTCTCCAAAAGGTGAAGAGCAAGCATACTTGGTTTATATTATCTATTCTCGGGATGCCTAATCCTCCACATTTTTTGCTACTACAAACTTTATCCCATGAGATCTTAGCACCTTTTGCACCCTCCACATTTCCTTTCCACAAAAAACTACTCATAAGCTGGTTGAGTTTATATATCACTTGTTTAGGTAAGAGGAAAACTCGGCACCAAAATAATATTTTACTAATCAAAACACACCTTATAAGTTCTACTCTACCTGAGTATGATAGTAACTTTGAGGACCAGCTGTTGATACTGCTATATATATTATTTACCAATTTATTTCCATCTTCCACACTTAGTTTCTTAGAGTTTAATGGTACACCTAAATACCTAACAGGAAGGCTCCCCATTTTAATTCCTAATATCTCAGAAATTTTCTTTTTCAAGCAGTTATCTGCTCCCCCATAATAAATCTCACTTTTTTGATAATTTATACTCAGTCCAGATATTCTTGAGAACAATTCAAGTCCTTCCTTAATGTAAATGCAATAAGATTGATGAAAAAAAGAAAAAAGAGGAAACTGGAAAAAAGTGCAAAAATGATCAATACAAATTCTTTCTACTGGTGTGAGGAACACTACATTTTAGAAACTCAAGCAAAAATTGTGTTTTATATTGATGAAAGTTATGCAAGTAAAAGCAAAAGAATAGAAAGTTGTATGGTAAGTGAATGACAAATACGGATGGAGTCCCGATTTATGGGGTGCGGCAGGGCCGGTCACGATTAATTTGGTCGATATGAACTTGGATTCGGAATACCTGTTATTAGTGTTGACTATTGGTCAAGGGATAGAGATTGATCTTTCAATGTTTAACCTCGTACCTTGAGAACTTGATTGAAGGCGATGACGAAAAACATGATGACACGTTGTTTGAGTACGAGACTGGTGGGGAGACAATATATATATATATATATATATATATATATATATATCGATAGTGATGACGATAACATAATCATTGATGATGGGTACGAGACTGATTAGATGTTTTAAGCTGGTCAAATGTCGCCTAACCAGACCACGGATAATTGGGAGGCCACTTGTCAGATGGGGCGATCGGAGAAGAATCAGGTATTATTTTATCTTTTACTTCTAAAAATCATAAATATGTATTATTAAGAATGAAGTTTATTGACAATGCATCCCACTTGGATTTCTAATTTTTTTTAACATTTAGAGAACTAAGTTCTATCTTATTTAATTTTCCTAGTATCACTTTAATTATTTGTTTAAGATTTGTCTTGTTGCCTATGCGGGTTCAAAATTACGTACATTTTCTCCAATCGGAACCCATAGGTTGGTTGTCTATATTGGCATGGTTTCCCTTCTTGGTTATTCTTCCATGATAGATTTGTCCATCATTGCGTTCCGATTAGAAATTGTTGTTGTTATTGCCTAGAATTTGGTATCGTGATGGTTACTTCATTGTCCAAAATACTTTATTTTATGGTCACATCTTCTTATGGATGTACCATATCGTTAGTATCCTTAATAAATAAACATTCATCACATGTATTAGTGAGAGTGTCGCAAGTTGCTCAATTTTTAGTGATGGATTAATATGCTTGAATCGACTTATGTTGAGAAAGTTTCAAATATTTGAATTGTTTCGAGAACATATCAAATTCGAGTACCAATATATTCTCTTTACTTACTTCGTATATTCCTCTATAATGCTTTTTTTTTAATTTCAACCTTCTGGATGGATGATAAGGGATTAAGTCTGGAATTACCCACGAAGGTATTTAGTATATCTTTAGCTTCTTCTAAACACAGACTCATAAAGATACTTTTACATGTAGAATCTAAGTGATTTCTACTCATATTATTTTTATATTTTTGTAAAATGTAAGTTGTGATGAAAACAGCTTCTCTGAATTGCAAAAAACCTATCGCGTGCTTCATATAGTTCTCCATCATCTTTTCGGATAAAACTTATAGGTTCATCCCTTACATAGTCAATATGACTAGAGGTACAATATGCAAATTACCCAAAGAGTATATATCGCTCAGGTAAAGACTCAAAAACCTATGGGTGTCTTTATCTCTAAGAGATAACCAAAATAACTTAACATTTTTTTCATCTTCAGGCATAGTTTCAAAATTACATCGCTTGACATTCTTTCTTAAATTCTTTTAAGTGATTATAAGGGTTTTTCTGATTATTTCCTAAAAAGGTTGGCAACATCGTAAGTATATGAAGCTTATTTCAAAAATATTTTCTTCTTTCAAAGGAAGGTATATTCAAAGTTTATATTTTAGGAAATCTCTATCAATTGAGATATATCACGTAAAACTATGTATTATATCTTATATTCCTCTTTATCACTTTCATGATGCCAGTGGTCAATCTACTGAAAATTGGGGGTACCTTAGCTAAATACTCTATCAAAATTTACATTTTTAAATAGGGGGAATTTGATAAATGATTGAGATTTGTTGTTTTCAATTATGTGAAATTTTATCTTATGGGTGACTGCAAAGGGTGAAATTCTTGAATCGTGTAATTCTCAAGTATAACTAATCTCACAATAAATTCTTAATATACTTACTTGTGTGGATGGCTATCATTGAGAGAGTGTGATGCCAAACTCTACACTTATATGAAACTTTTTAGACAAAGATATCGAAAGGGAAAAGTATTAAAGTCATTTTTTGATGTTTTAATTATTTTCCTAATTTTTATTCCATTCTAAATATATTGTCTACAAAAATTTACATCTATAATGATTTCAAAATATTCTATGTACGAGGATACTTTCAAATCTGTGATTTAAAAGTCTATGTTTTATTTGAATTATTTTGATATGAATTGAATGCTAAACTCTTGGATACCACGATTTTATTCACATGTATATCGTTTACCATGGATTACTAATTTTACCTAAAATTTAAATTTAAATTTCTATATTGTATTAATTAAATGAATAATTTAAACACCTTATATCATATAAATAAGTTTACAACTATTAAATCTTTATTTATATCTCGAAATGATTTTGGAGGTGGTCAAATGACATACCAAATCATCATTATATATCACTTGGAGAAAAAATGTTTCATCGAGTTCTTTGTATGGTTTTTTCATATTTCTATGTCAATCTTAAGGAATTATTTTGACATGGCATAGATAACAAAATCCTAGAAATCGACCCTTGATGTCCTTATGGGTTTATGTTGTTTAGTTAGTGGTGGAGTTATATATGAGCCTAGGTCATTATTTCTTAGAATTTGATGATTATTCTCATTTTCCCTTATTTCCTATAGATAATGAAATAAAATATTATTTTAACTATATGCATGTGCAATGTGATCAATAAAATATTGTAGCTCATTAGGAATCTAGTTCAAGTAAAAAACATTAATAACATCAATATGTTCTATTTAGGTGAAACCCACTATTAATTTTCCACATGCGTAACCTAATCAAGAACGTGATTGAGTATTTATCATTTGAATTATTGGGTATGGTAATGATATAAATTATATCAATTTTTATTAACATGCTTTGCTTAAAAAAATTGGACCATTTAAACTATAACAACCTTTGGTAAAACTCTTTTTTTATATATAATGTTACATGGTCGTGATTATTTAATCAGTAGTTATTGTCTTTTTTGTTTATTAATACTCTTCCAACCAAACAAAAGAACCTAAATTATAGCCTCTCATCCGTTCATGTTTTAATTCATGAAACTAAAAAACTAAACAAAGTCGCATCGAGCAATTCCATAAAGCGAGGAATTACTTCATTGTATTGAGCATCTTACTCATATAATATTTAAAGTTTGTAATACATTTTAATGCACGTGTAGTACGTGCTTATTACTCTCGTGTTCTTTTCTTATACCATCTTTCATCCATTTTGTAATGCATTTATAAGAATTTATATGAACGAATATCTTTTAATATTAGGTTATAAAAATATTTCATATAGGATCCATTAATCTTAAAATATATACGAGATATATGCTACTGCTAAGGAAACTATGCATATGTGTCTTTCAATGTAAAATTTTGTCAATTATTAAAGATGTAATGAATGGAGTTTAGCCCATCAATATACTAGAAAATAATTCAATTTTTAATATCCAAAGTAAAATTACATTAAAGCTTAAAAACTCACTAGTTCCTTGGTAATGTGAGATAACCACTAGGATACCATAAGAATAGAACTTAATTATCCAAAACTAAAAAAATTCTCCAAGAATATATACCAGCACACTTGTATTTTAAGATAATAAGCTGAAATAAATAAACTAAACAATTGTAATAAATAATCTTATTTAATGGAAACAATATTGAAATTCCTACTTCAAATGCAAAATTAACACTAAAAACCTAATACATTTAAAAACAATTTTACCAAATCATCATTTTAGGAAAATCACCATTGCAATTTTTTATATAAAACGTGCTAAAGAATATATATAATTCAAGAATTGAGGATAGTGTTAAGAAATAAGTGGAGTAAACTACATTTTTGTTGAGGTGTAGAATAATCAAGAATTAAGAAATAATCTCTTAAGAATAGTGTAGTTGCAAAACAAAGCAGGGGCTTGACATTGATGATTATAGTAGAAAAGAATGGGTATATTTCATAATGGAAAAGTCAGAAGCTTTTAATTTCTATAAATATTGTAAGACTATCATAGAAAAAGAAAAAATATTATTTGAAAAGTGTTTCCATATAGATTGGGGTAGAGAATTCAGTTCAAATGTTTTCAGTGTAATTTGCAAATAAAATAAATTGAACACTACTTATACTCCGTGATCAAAGCATATGTCCTCGAGATGGAAAATAGAAGCGTGTAGGATATGAATTGATCCATTATAGTGGACACAGTGACTCCCAAGAACATTTGGCCAGAGGTAGTTAACTAGATTATTTAAGTCCTTAATATATATCATGCATTCATAGTCAAGGATTTCACACTAGATGAGGCTTGGAATGGAATGTAAACCTAAGTAGACCACATTTTGATTTGGGGTTTGGTGTCGCCTAGGGTGTGATAAAATAAGATAAATAATAAGTCAGAAAACAATGCACTATCACCCTAGACAGGCACAACACTGCAAGTATTACAGGACGAATGCAAGTTTTAATGATAAGTTGAGTTCGTTCTCAGGGACTTAGTGTGTTAAACGAATGAGTAGAAATAACGAGTAAGAAGTAATTAATTAAAAGACAGAAAAATAAAGAGATAAATTCGAAATAAATAAATTAAATTATGGAAATTAAAGACATTAAATTAAATACGAAGAAATATGAGATGAGAAGTATAGTTTATGTTTTGCTAGTAAGCACTAATCCTTCTAATTCCTTCTATAAAATCTAGTTAATAAGGGAGATAATTAGCTCTTAGATACTTAGTCAGGATTCTAAATTCCCATACCTTAGACCTTGAGAGCGACTAAGGGGGCTACGGACACACCACGAGGCTGGTTCAAATAGGGTTTTCCTACTCTACTAGGGCCCTAAGCAATCAATTTCCATACATGGTGATAGTGATTAAAGTATACCTTAATGACTATCTAGTTAGAATTAGTGTTGTCAAGACCAATATCGACACTAGACGTTATGTGGTGCTTCAATAATTAGACACCCAGCTAAGGAGATCATCTAACTATTATTAAGGTAATCCTATACTCGCGCACTAGCAAGAAAAACAGTCATCAAATCAAAACACATAAACAAATATAAAGGTAAGCAGCTAATATCAGATTAAAACATGAAATTCCCAAAGAAACTTAAATAGAAGAAATTAGAATTCATAGTTTATACATGATGCAAACCCAAGCTATGGGAAGTTTAGTTCATACCTGAAGGAAATAAACTAAAGGAAATAATAAAAGACATCATCTTGCTCTCTACAATAATTCTGATGAATAAAACCCTAAGGACTAATTACTCTGAGGCAAGGATGATTTACAAGTGATATAAGGGTGTATTTATAGGTGTTTAGAATACCTAATTCGTTTTCTTGAAGGAGAAGGTAAGTAATGGACTCCAAGCCCAACTCAAATTCGTAACCCTGAAACATGAAATCAGACCCGTTTTTGTTTTGGTCCTAGCAGTTTCAATACTCATCCGTTTGACGCGTATGAGTAGTCGAACTTCATCGTCTTGGAAATATCTTCAACTTTTCTCTTGACTGTTTCTCCAAATTCCACACCGATTTTGAGATATAAGCTGATTTGTGGTCGTAGGTGCTGAAATTCAAATTTAAGGCAGCTTTTCCTTTTCCATGTTTTTAGCTTTTCTTTCCTTATCTCCAATTACCATGCTTATCTCTTTCCATATCTCTTAGTCTTTGACTTGGAATCTAATTAATCTCTATAATTATCTTTAAAGCTTTACACTAAATAAATAATTAAACCCAATATGCTCTAAAAATATTAATTTACTATATCAAGACTCAAAAAAGGAAAGTGTACTATTTCTCAAGAAAATCGATTAGAAAGACTTCTAAATCACTAAAAATGATGTCTCATATTAATATAAATCTATCACAAATGAGGAGACATCAGGGTTGCAGAACCTTCATTCATATTCAAACAGATAGAGGGAAAGAATTGATGATATGGGCATTAATTATGTGTTATTGCGAGATAGTGTATTGTCAAAATGTTATAGATTATTCGTTCTTATTGCAAAATATTTTGTTATAATTATAGATGTAATGTTAACAAAGAAAAGCAATTGACTAGGGAGAGGAGTTATAAGGAATAATCAAGAGTAGAATTTAAATAGGGAGGTGGTGATGGTAAGAATAAATAACTAAGAGAATATAAGGATGGAGAAAATATAACACTCGTGATGGGGGTAATTATAGACGAGGAAGATGATTCTAACGAGCGTCATCAGATTATGAGGGAGTCGAGGCCATCTTGTTAGCAGCAACCTTCTACGTGAATGGGTGATTAGATTAGTGGCGAAGGTTTATTTCAGGATGAAGTTTGTATGGAATTAGTGGTTTCAACTAATCCATTTTACATTTAGGAAACTTTAACGAGCGAAAATTGGAGATTGGCCATGGATAGTGAAATCACCATATAACGAAAAATTAGACGTAAACTGTCACTAGGCTGCCACGGGCGAAAAATATAGGAGTGAAGTGGGTGTACAAAGTGAATACAATGAGTATGGATATAATTTTAGGTACAAGTTTTATTTGGCTATTAAGGATTCTCTCATGAATACATAATGGAGTATACATAATTTCTTACACCCATAATGCAGACGATACAAGTGACTATTTTTCTAGCCGCACAAATGAACTGGAAGATTTTTAAGTTGAATGTTAAGTCGTCTTTCCTTCATAGTGAACTAAGTGACTTTTTTTTTTAACCAACAATGAAAATATAAAAAAAGGAATCGATCATCTAGTTTACAAGCTTAATTGTGGTACCATATTTGTAAGCCCTTAAATATATAATTTAACTCAAAGCATCACCCATGTAGCCCAAAAGGTATAAGACAAATAAGTTATCGAGAAAAGGATAATCAAACCTTGATAAATAACTTACAAACTTAAAGTTCCATAGTATATATAATTATAAGTGATAAAGAATAATAAAAATCATATAAATATGTCATAGACCGAGAGTTATTAGTACTAGATCTGGTATATAAACTAAAATCTGGTAACTCGAGTCATATGGGTTGAATTTTAGTGGATCAAGTCGTTCATTTACTACGCTAATCCCAAGGATAATATTTATTAAAGTTTCAGTAAAACTTGGAGACTGTTCGAAATAGTTACTCGAGCAACACTTATTTGATTTTAAAATTAATATATTTATTCAATACAAATTATTGATATTGATAATTTATTAACGAGATTACGATTTAGCGTCACGGTTGCAATTGTAAGCACCCTTTAACAATAACTTTTTTAAATAATTATTTTAAATAAAAATATTTAACTATTATCTTGGTGTTGTAACTATTCAAAATAAATATATGGGTTTTATATATTTCAACATTATTTTTAAATACTTCAGATATATATAAAACAAATTTATTTTAATGAAAAACACATTTCAAGAATAACATCTCTCTCCTTCTAAAGCAACCCAAACCCTTATTTTTATCGAGTAGCCATCAAACCATGAAACATAAAGAACACAACAGATAAATCCAAATAATACAAATATTGTGGAGAAATTGAAAAAACACTTCTTACTGATCCATCGCTTCACCTTTAATTTTTTTTTAAAGTTTCAATGTCAAGTCAAGTCCAGATTCATCTATATCTGGATTTTCATTCTACACCCAAACTTTTCTTTTTGCCCCTATTGGTGTAATTTCCTGAGTTGATCATCGAGCCACCAAACGATCCATAGTAAGCCAGTGGGAAAGATGGATATGAGTACCCACACAAAGGTGCATAAGGTGGTGTGTAACGGCCCTGAGAAACATGAATCCCACCTTGTTTAACTTTGGCCAATGCACGCTCTTTCCTGTGTGCAGTTTGGTGGCCACCCAGCGCAGTAGATTTTGAAAACTTTCTCTCACAATAACGGCAGCCAAAAACTTTAGCCTCCAAATTCGTAGTATCACGTAAATTTGAAGGCTCGTTCAATAAATCATTCGAATGAGATTCCATATTAGATAAATTTACCAGATCTCGTTCGTTCTTTGAGTCATTAGCTAAAGTATCCTTAGCAAGGGCGAGATCTGGTGCCACATTAGACGAGGAATCGTCGGTTGCTAGTAGAGGCTCGGATCCTTCAACAACATTTTCATGAAATGGATGTATGGTAGGAGAGTCTTTTGAGGCGGTTGAGTTGTTAAAGATTTTAGAAGAATTTTGTTTGGTTTCCATTGTAAATGGATTTAGTACTCATTTGAAGGTTTTTTGAGTGTGAAAAAATATAAGATGTAGTTCCCTCTTATATAATAAGGTATTTAATGATTAAATTATAGAAAAATATATTTTGATTTAATTGACTTACTTTATTATTTTAGAAGTGGAAATAATAAATTTACAAATAAATATTCTACCTAACTTAAATGTCTTTTTCATAGTATTTTTTTCGGTTGACAAGTATTAATTTTAAGAAATAATGTATTTAATTATTAATTAGAGAAAAATACTTTTTGATTTAATTGACTTACTTTATGATTTTGGAAGTGGAAAAAATGAATTTTCAAATATATTATACCTTATTTAAATGTCTTTTTTATTGTATATTTATTTTTTGCTTGACAAGTAATAATTTTAATAAATAGTGTATTTAATGATTAATTATAGAAAAATAACTTTTGATTTAATTTATTTACTTTATTATTGTGAAAGTGGACATAATAAATTTACAAATAAATAAATTACATAATTTAAATGTATTTTTTGTAGTATCTTTTTTTGCTTGACAAGTAATTTCATTAGTAATACATTATTCTTGTATAAAAAGAGATAATTGGATTTTAATTTCTGAATTCCTAATAATATAAATTAAAAATAAAAAAAATCTATTTCTATTTCTATATTCTAAAATAAATAAAGTTACATAAAATCAACTTACACAAATATAATCTAGTTCTAGTTGTACTTCACATGGCATAGAAATTTTCTAGTATCTCTTACCTACCACACTTTGTGGAGTGAACTTTGCATCTCCACCATTCATCTTAATTTTACTGGTTGGGTAAGTGTTAAAATTGTTCTTTTCCCTCATTCCCATTTTATATCCCTACCTACCAACACTACCGCATTGCGCATTTTTCGCGAGGAACCCTTTAGCGTAGGACGTGCATGTCATCGCTAAATATGACACCTTTCACGAGGACAACTATTGGTGAGGACAAATGTCCTCACTTACAGTGCGTTAGTTTTAAGCTGAAGAAAAAATAAAAAAAGTAATTATGTCATCACAAAAGATTATCTTTAGTGAGGACTTGTTTGTCCTCGCTAAAGATGACCTTACGTGAGGACTTTCGGGATCTTTAGCGAGGACAATGTCCTCGCTAAAAAGTGTCCAGTATAAACAAACCAGTGCGCATATCACCAGTAATGGTGATTTTACCCCAAAAAAAATACCAAACCTCATAAATTCTTCAAAAAAAATTCCCCAAAAATTAAAATTGATTGGGCCCATCATTAATGAAGCTTCTCAACTACATTGTGCACGTATGGATCCCACTTTCAATCAAAATTATCAATCGAATCCTCCTTAATAAGGTATTTTTTTCAAAAAAAAATCTTTTTTGTTTGTAATATGTAATTGTTGTATTATTCATATAAATGTAATGTGTATTATTGAGTTATAGCTTGGTTGTACTGTGATGGATTCATTGAATTTCATAGTCAAGTTAATACATGTGAAAGTGAAGATCAAGGGGACAAACACCTCTTTTACCAAACTTATTGAATTGTTGGCTCGTGTTTTGTCAGCAGCTCATACATTACTCGATTCGTATGCGGGATGCAATAGAAAACTGAAAAGTTTGGGAATGGGATACATCATGATAGATGTGTGTTTGAATGATTGTGTTTTGTATTATAAGGAGAATAAAAATTTGGAGAAATATCTAGTATGCGGTGAATCAAGGTGGGATCCGAAGAAGTGGGAAAAAGTTCCACATGAGAAACTGTGTTATTGTCTGATAGCGCCAAGGTTGCAAAGAATGTGCGCTAAGAGGCACACCGCCAAAGATATGATTTGACATCATACCTGAAATAATACAGAAGAAGATGTGTTGCATCATCCAGTCGATGGTACTAGTTGGAAAACATTTGATGAGAGTAATTCTAAGTTTGCTAGTGAACCAAGAAATGTGCGTCTTAGTTTGAGAATTGATGGGTTTTGTCATTTCTCCATGCAAAACAACTCATATATCATGTGGGCGGTTGTATTGACAATCTACAACTTTCTGCCTTGGTTCTGCATGAAAGAATCCACATTTATACTTATTTTGTTAATACCGGGTCCTCGTTCACCCGGAAAGGATATGGATGTATTTCTCCGTCCTCTTATAGATGAGTTGGAAATATTGTGGGGCACGGGGATTGTTACATACGATGCAAATATGAAAGGGGGATTTGTAATGAAGATTTGTTTGTTGTTCACCATTAATGAGTGCTTGGCTAGATCGTACACTTTGGGATGGTCGGGTCAAGGTTACTTATCTTGACCTAAATGAATGGATTCTACATCTTCTGTGCGGGTGAATAAAGGGGTTGTTTATTTTGATTATAGGTGGTGGTTACCTATTGGCCATGTTTTAGGAGAGAGTATCTTCGTACATGAAAGTCGATAAAAGCGCCTGCATAGGTAACATTGATGGTATGCGTTGTGAGGAAAATATATATGATAGTTAGCTATAATGGTGGTTTTAAATTGGAACATCAACAAAGATAACGAGAAGGTGAGAAAAGATCTGAAAGAAATGGGTATTATGAAAGATTTGTGGTTATTCGAGGAACGAGGTAAAATGATTCCACTATGTGCAAATTATACAATGATTTTCAGAATAACGACGTGTGTTTCTGGATTGGTTGAAGGTGCAAAATTTTCCCAAAGTATTCGCTTCTAGTTTGAAAAACATCGTTTAGAGTGATTTGGGAAAGATCATCGGTATAAAATCACATGATTGTTATATATCGATGCAGTTTCTTTTCATGGCAAGTATTCCAGTTTTAATCAATGATAAATCGGTTAGTGATCTGATTATTGGTTTGTTCAACGTCTTCAGAAATGTTTTTAAAAAGAACCTACGTAAAAAAGAACTAGAATCGGGAAAAACTGAAGTGGTCGAGCTTATATGTAAGTTGAAGATGATATTTTCTACCTCTTTTTTTGACATAATAGTTCAATTTGTTGTGCACTTGTATGAGTAATAACAATTAGGAGGTCGAGTTCAAATGTGTTGGATGTACCCGTTTGAGAGGTACGTAAAGAAACTCAAGGAATATATTCAGAATCCGGCCAGTCCTGAGGGTTCAATCGTCGAGGGATACGTTTCAGAGAAAACGTTGACTTTTATAGCTCGGTACCTTCAAGAAAAAAGTACAAAATTCAACAAAACATGTAGATACGGTGATCCCCTGGATAACGATGAATTGGTTTCCTTGTCCAACATGTCTAATGGGCCCATATGTATCTATGATTCTTGTGTTTTAAACAGGGTCAAATGGGTTACTCGCGACAAGGGAGAAAGAGTAACTCAGGATTATGGAGTTTGTACCGTCACAGGTAAAAAGTTGTCCCTCATCTCCATTTTTGTAGTAGGTAATAATTTGTTTATTAACTGATTATTTTATACTATCACGGGTGGTGAAACCTTTTACAGCGAGTTAGTTAAAATTGTAAAATACAGAATTCATTAGTGGGTGTTCAGGTTTGTTGTTCAAGTGTAAATGGAATAACACCGACGAAAAAATGAAAAAAGAGGAAATTGGAAAACAGGGCAAGAATGATCAACACAAATTCTTTCTACTGGTGTGAGGAACCCTGTATTTCAGCAACTCAAGCAAAAACGGTGTTTTATATCGATGAAAGTTATGCAAGTAAAAGCAAAAGAATAGAAAGTTGTATGGGAAGTGAATGACAAATACGGATGGAGTCCCGATTTATGGGGTGCCGCAGAGCCGGTCACGATTCATTTGGTTGATATGAACTTGGATTCGGAATACATGTTATTAGAGTTGACTATTGGTCAAGGGATAGAGATTGATCTTTCAATGTTTAACCTCGTACCTTGAGAACTTGATTGAAGGCGATGACAAAGAACATGATGACACGTTGTTTGAGTACGAGCATGTTGGGGAGACAATATATATATATATATATATATATATATATATATATATATATATAGTAATGACGATAACATAATCGTTGATGATGGTACGAGACTGATTAGATGTTTCGAGTTGGTAGAATGTCGCCTAACCAGACCACTGAGAATTGGAAGGCCAACTTGTCAGATGGGGCGATAGGAGAAGAATCAGGTATTATTTTATCTTTCACTTCTAAAAATTATAAATATGTATTATTAACTATGAAGTTTATTGACAATGCGTCCCACTTGGATTTCTAATTTTTTTTTAACAATTAGATAACTAAGTTCTATCTTATTTAATTTTCCTAGTATCACATTAATTATTTGTTTCAGATTTTTCTTGTTTCCTATGCGGGTTCAAAATTATGTACCTTTGCTCCAATCTGAACGCATAGGTTGGTTGTCTATATTGGTATGGTTTCCCTTCTTTGTTATTATTCCATGATGGATTTGGCCATCATTGCGTTCCAATTAGAAATTGTTGTTGTTATTGCCTTGAATTTGGTATCGTGATGGTTGCTTCATTGTCCAAAATACTTCATTTTATGGTCACAACTTCTTATGGATATTGAACCATATCATTAGTATCCTTAATAAATAAATATTCATCACCTGGATGTGTGAGAGTGCCGCAAGTTGCACAATTTTTAGTGATGGATTAATATGCTTGAATCGACTTCTATTGAGCAAGTTTTAAATATTTGAATTGTTTCGAGAACATATCAAATTTGAGTACCAATATATTATCTATACTTACTTCGTATATTCCTCTATAATGCTATATTTTTTAAATTTCGACCTTCTCGATGGATGATAAGGTATTAAATCTGGAATTACCCACCAAGGTATTTAGTATATCATTAGCTTCTTCTGAACACAGACTCATAAAGATACTTTTACATGTAGAATATATGTGATTTATACTCATATTATTTAATATTTTGGTAAAATGTAAGTTGTGATGAAAACAGCTTCTCTGAATTGCAAAAAAACCTATCGCGTGCTTCATATAGTTCTCCATCATCTTTTTGGATATAACTTATAGGTTCAACCCTTACATAGTCAATACGACTAGAGGTACAATATGCAGATTAAAGTATATATCGCTTAGGTAAAGTCTCAAAAACCTATGGGTGTCTTTATCTCTAAGAGATAACATTTTTTTTTATCTTCATGCATAGTTTCAAATTACATCGCTTGACCTTCTTTCTTAAATTCTTTTATGTGATTATAAGGGTTTTCTTATTATTAACTAAAAAGGTCAGCAACATTGTAAGTATATGAAGCTTAATTTCAAAAATATTTTCTTCTTTCAAAGGAAGGTAAATTCAAAGGTTATATTTTAGGAAGTCTCTATCAATGGAGATATATCACGTAAAACTATGTATTATAACTTGTATTCCTCTTTTTTACTTTTATGATGCCAGTGGTCAATCTACTGAAAATTGGGGGTACCTTAGCTAAATACTCTATCAAAATTTACTTTATTAAATTGGGGGATTTAATAAATGGTTGAGATTTGTTGATTTCAATTATGAGAAATTTTATCTTATGGGTGACTGCAAAGGGTGAAATTCTTGAATCGTGTAATTCTCAAGTATAACTAATCTCACAATAAATTCTTAATATACTTACTTGTGTGGATGGCTATCATCGAGAGAGTGTGATGTCAAACTCTACACTCATATGAAATGAGAAAAAGTAGGATATGGGTTTGTAAGAGTTCTTGGGTTTACAAAGAAACTTTTTAGACAAAGATATCGAAAGGGAAATGTATTTAAGTCATTTTTTGATGTTTTAGTTATTTTTCTAATTTTTATTCCATTCTAAATATATTATCTACAAAATTTTACTGCTATAATGATTTCAAAATATTCTATGTACGAGGATACTTTCAAATCTGTGATTTAAAAGTCTATGTTTTATTTGAATTATTTTGATATTTATTGGATGCTAAACTCTTGGATACCACGATTTTGTTCACATCTATATTGTTTACCATGAATTACTAATTTTACCTAAATTTAAATTCAAAAATTTATATAGTATTAATTAAATGAATAATTTAAACACCTTATATCATAAAATAAGTTTACAACTATTAAATATTTATTTATACCTCGAAATGATTTTGGAGGTGGTCAAATGACATACCAAATCATCATTATATATCACTTGGAGAAAAAATGTTCCATCGAGTTCTTTGTACGATTTTTTCATCTTATGATTCAATTCTCTATGATTTTTCATTATTTACTAAGATTAAAATGTGTTATATTTTAGTTTATATGATTCAATTCATTACAATTTGGCTATTAAACTTTTTAAGTCCTAGAATCTTGATCCTAACACATCATATATATCCATTCTATATAATTAGACTCTATGATATGAAATAAACTTATATATGTGTGTGTGTGTGTGTGTGTGTGTGTGTGATTGTATATTCAGAGAAAGATACATGATTTTATGATACAAATGGCTTTTTTGAGGATTTATATTATGTTTTCGTATAATTATGAGATGGACTTGTAATATTGCCTCTACATATAATTTGAATACTAAAGCTCAGTATGCATGATAACATAATACAAGGGAAAATAGTTATATTTAGTAGAGTTATTGTTATACACAGTGGTGTTTATGCATTCAAAGTAATTATAGCTAATCCCTTTTGTGTGATGATATATATAAAATAAGTATAGTGAAATATGTATATGATTAGGTGTTGTCTAATTATATGTCTTCAACCGATGGAGTTATATGAAAAATACCATTGTTGGGTTAGATTTATTGTATGGTATACTAGTTTTGTTTGAGATACAAGACTATAAATATAGCAACTAGTACAAATCCTTCTCATAACAAAATCTACATTTCTTCTTCTTCTTCATATTATCAAAAGGATTTAATAGTTATCATATTTCTATGTCAATCTTAAGGAATTATTTTGACATGAAATCGACACTTGATGTCCTTATGGGTTTATGTTGTTTAGTTAGTGGTGGCGTTATATATGAGCCTAGGTTAGTATTTCTTAGAATTTAATGATTATTCTCATTTCCCCTTATTTCATACAAATAATGAAAGAAAATATTATGTTAACTATATGCATATGCAATGTGATCAATAAAATATTGTAGCTGATTAGGAATCTAGGTCATGTGATATTTTTAATAACATCAATATGTTCTAATTACATGAACCCACTATTGATTTTCTACATGCGTGACCTAATCAAGAACATGATTGAGTATTTATCATTTGAATTATTAGGTACGATAATGATATAAATTATATCAATTTTTATTAACATGCCTTGCTTAAAAAATTTGGACCATTTAAATTATAACAACCTTTGGTACAACTCATGTTTTGTATATAATGTTACATGGTCGTGATTATTTAATCGGTAGTTATTGTCATATTTTGTATTAATACTTTTCCAACCAAACTAAAGAAACTAAATTATAGCCTCTCATCCTTTCATGTTATAATTATGAAACTCAAGAACTAAAAAAAAGTCGCATCGAGCAATTCCATTAAGCGAGGAATTACTTCATTGTATTGAGCATCTTACTCATATAATATTTAAAGTTTGTAATACATTTAAGGCACGTGTAGTACGTGGTTATTACTCTCGTGTTATTTTCTTATACCATCTTTCATCCATTTTGTATTAATGCATTTATAAGAATTTATATGAACGAATATCTTTTAACATTAGGTTATAAAAATATTTCATATAGGATTAATTAATCTTGAAATATATACGAGATATATGCTATTTCTAAGGAAACTATGCATATGTGTCGTTCAATGTAAAATTTTGTCAATTATTAAAGATGTAATAAATGGAGTTTAGCCCATCAATAAACTAGAAAATAATTCAATTTTTAATATCCAAAGTAAAATTACATTAAAGCTTAAAAAGCCTCACTAGTTCCTTGGTAATGTGAGATAACCACTGGGATACGATAAGAGATAGAACTTAATTTTCCAAAACAAAAACACTTCTCCAAGAATATATACCAACACACTTGTATTTTAAGATAATAAGCTGAAATAAATAAACTAAAAAATTGTAATAAATAATCTTATTTATTTGACACAATATTGAAATTCCTACTTCAAACGCAAAATTAACACTAAAAACTAATAAATTTAAAAACAATATTACCAAATCATCATTTTAGGTAAATCACCCTTGCAATTTTTTATATAAAACGTGCTAAAGAATATATATAATTCAAGAATTGAGGATAGTGCTAAGATTTATTATATTCTAGAATTGAGAAATAAGTGGAGTAACTACATTTTTTTTGAGGTGTAGTATAATCTAGAATTAAAAAACAATCTCTTAAGAATAGTGCAGTTGCAAAACGAAGCAGGGGCTTGACATTGATGATTATAGTAGAAAAGAATGGGTATGTTTCATAATGGAAAAGTCAGAGGCTTTTAATTTCTATAAATATTGTAAGACTATCGTAGAAAAAGAAAAAATATTATTTGCAAAGTGTTCCCATATAGATTAAGGCGGAGAATTCAGTTCAATTGTTTTTAGTGTATTTTGCAAATAAAATAAATCACGTGGCAATATAACACTACTTATACTTTGTGACCAAAGCATGTCCTCGAGATGAAAAATAGAAGCGTGTAGGATATGAATTGGTCAATTATAGTGGACACGGTGACTCCCAAGAACATTTGGTCAGAGGTAGTTAACTGATTATCTAAGTCCTTAATATATACCCTACATTGGTAGTCAAGGATTTCACACCAGATGAGGCTTGGAGTGGAATGAAAACCTAAGTAGACCATATTTTGATTTGGGGTTGCACAACTTTCATTCATATTCCATAGATAGAGGGAAAGAATTGATGATATGAGCATTAATTATGTGTTATTGAGAGTTAGTGAAGAGTCAAAATGTTATAGATTATTCGTTCTTATTGCAAAATATTTTGTTATAATTATAAATGTAATTTTGACAAAGAAAAGCAATTGACTAGGGATAGGAGTTATAAGGAATAAACAAAAGTAAAGTTAAACTAGGGAGGTTGTGATGGTAAGAATAAATAACTAAGAGAATATAAGGATAGAGAAGACATGACACTCGTGATGGGGTTAATTAGATAAGAGGAAGATGATTCTAGCGAGAGTCAACAGATTATGAGGGAATCGAGGCCATCTTGTTAACAGCAACGTTCTACGTGGATAGGTGATTAGATTAATGGCGAAGTTTTATTTCAGGATGAAGTTTGTGTGGTATTAGTGGTTTCAACTAATCCATCTTACTTTTAGGAAACTTTAACTAGCAAAAATTGGAGATTGGCTAGGATAGTGAAATCACATATAACGGAAAATTAGACGTAGACAGACACTAGGCTGCCAAGTGGCCTAAAATATAGGAGTGAAGTGAGTGTACAAAGTAAATACAATGAGTATGGATATAATTGTAAGTATAAGTTTTGTTTGGCTGTTAAGGATTCTCTCATAAATAAATAATGGAGTATACATAATTTCTTACACCCATAACAAGAATGCAGACGATACAAGTGACTATTTCTCTAGCCGCACAAATGAATTGGAAGATTTTTAAGTTGGATGTTAAGTCGTCTTTCCTTCATAGTGAACTAAGTGAATATATTTTTTTTGTAGCAACAATGAAAAATATTAAAAAATGGAAACAATCATCTAGTTTACAAGCTTAACTGTGATACCATATTTGTAAGCCCTTAAATATATAATTAACTCAAAGTCGAGAGCATCACCCAGGTAGCCCAAAATGTATAAGACAAATAAGTTATCTAAAAAATGATAATCAGACCTTGATAAATAACCTACAAACTTAAAGTTCCAGAGTATATATAATTACAAGTGATAAAGAGTAATAAAAATCATATAAATATGTCATAGACCGAGATTTACTAGCATTATATCTGGTATATAAACTAAAATCTGGTAACTCGAGTCATATGGGTTGAATTTTAGTGGATCAAGTCGTTCATTTACTACGCTAATCCCAAGGATAGTATTTATTAAAGGTTTCAGTAAAACTTGGAGACAATTGGAAATTATTGTTCGAGCAACACTTGTTTAGCTTTTAAAATTAATATATTTATTCAATACAAATTATTGATATTGATAAGGGGCAACGCCCAATTAATTACGCGGAGAAGGTAAGTATTCCCTATTAATTACAACTTCAACTTAATTCCCAATTAAGCACAAAATATTATCCAATTACCAAAATATCCTTCTACCTATTATTAATTACTTTAATTATATATTTTATTAATTATAGTTTAATATTTATTTATTTTTTTCAGATTTTTTTTTTTAAATATTTTTTTTTCGAAATATTTTTTTTTCAAAAAATATTTTTTTTTCGAAAAATATTTTTTTTTCGAAAAATATTTTTTTTTCAAAAAATATTTTTTTTTCGAAAAATATTTTATTTTCGAAAAATATTTTTTTTTCGGAAATTTTTTTTTTGTCGATTTTTTCCCCCGGAATTTTTTTTCCATGATAATTGTGTGTTAAAGTAACACAAAATCATATGTGTTGTGTGTTGCATGAACACCCAATATGTATAATATTGAGTTGCTTAAACACACATAAATAACAAATTGTGTGATACATGAACACAAAATCAGACAGACAGAATATTTGTACACAAAGTATAGAATAATGTATATGTAGGCTGATTATGTGTTCATGCAACACGCAATTGCTGAAAGTATGTGTTACAGTAACACACAACAGTATGGGTTTTGTGTTGGTAAGACACACAATGCGTTTATCATTTAAAGTATAGAATAATGTATATGTAGGCTGATTATGTGTTCATGCAACACGCAATTGCTGAAAGTATGTGTTACAGTAACACACAACAGTATGGGTTTTGTGTTGGTAAGACACACAATGCGTTTATCATTTACAGTTTTGCGTTGCTTAAACACACACAAATAACAATTGTGTGTTGCAGGAACACAGAATAAGATATACAGAATATTTGTACACATTAATAGATAATAGTGTACAGATAGTCTGAACATCTGATTGTGTGTTAATGTAACACACAATCGCTTGATGTATGAGTTACCGTAACACAAAACAGTATGGACTTGTGTGTTAATGAAAAAATCTTCGAAAATATTTTTCGAAAAAAAAAAAAAAATCGAAAAAAAAAAAAATTTTCGAAAAAAAAATTCCAAAAAAAAAAAAAATTTTGGAAAAAAAAAATTTCGAAAAAAAAAAAAATTCAAAAAAAAAATATTTTTTCGGAAAAAAAAAATTAAAAAAAAAATATTTAAAAAAATGAAAAAATAAATTCAGATATTAAATATATAAATATATAATGAAATAAAAAAACATATAAGGGCAATAATGGAAGGTAAATATGACCATGTGCTTATTTGAGAATTAAGTTGAAAATTTGTGAGTAAGTAGGAAGTAATTTCCTCCTTCCTTTTTTTTGAGAATGAAAAGTGAGGAAGTGTAATTAATTGGGAATTATCTCTATTGATAATTTATTAACGAGATTATGATTTAGCGTCACGGTTGCAAGTAAGCACCCTTTAACAATAACTTTTTTAAATAATTATTTTAAATAGAATTATTTAACTATTATTTTGATGTTGTATGGGTTTTATATATTTCAACATTATTTTCAAATATTTCAGATATATATGAAACAGTTTTATTTTAATGAAAAAACATTTCAAGAATAACATCTCTCTCCTTCTAAGACAAACCCAAACCCTTATTTTCATCTAGCCGCCATCAAACCATGAAACATAATAAAAACACAACAGAATAAATCCAAATAATACAAATACTGTGGAGAAATCGAAAAAACACTTCTACTGATCCATCGCTTTATCGCTTTATCGCTTCACCTTTAGGAAATATTTAAAGTTTCAAGGTCAAGTCAAGTCCAGATTCATCTATATCTGGATTTTCATGTTGTTCTACACACAAACTTTTCTTTTCACCCTCATTGTTGTAATTTCCTGAGTTGATCATCGAGCCACCAATAATATTATTATCAGCTTTTTGAGAAGAAAATATCTCCATTCGTCCTTGAATATTTTCAGTTCTCATGTTACCAATAGATGACTGCCCAAAAAGTAAATTTCTTGGCAAGTTATTGTGGCTGTTGTACGATCCATAGTAAGCCAGTGGGAAAGATGGATATGAATACCCACAAAAAGGTGCATAAGGTGTGTAACGACCCTGAGAAACATGAATTTCACCTTGTTTAACTTTGGCCAATGCACGCTCTTTCTTGTGTGCATTTTGGTGGCCACCTAGCGCAGTAGATCTTGAAAACTTTCTCTCGCAATAACGGCAACCAAAAACTTTAGCCTCCAAATTTGTAGTATCACGTAAATTTGAAGGCTCGTTCAATAAATCATTCGAATGAGATTCCGTATTAGATAAATTTACAAGATATTGTTCGTTCTTTGAGTCATTAGCTAAAGTATCCTTAGCAAGGGCGAGATCTGGTGCCACATTAGACGAGGAATCGTCGGTTGCTAGTAGAGGCTCGGATCCTTCAACAACATTTTCATGAAATGGATGTATGGTAGGAGAGTCTTTTGAGGCGGTTGAGTTGTCAAAGATTTTAGAAGAATTTTGTTTGGTTTCCATTGGAAATGGATTTAGTACTTATTTGAAGGTTTGTTTGAGTGTGAAAAAATATAAGATATAGTTCCCTCTTATATAATAAGGTATTTAATGATTCAATTATAGAAAAATACATTTTGATTTAATTGACTTACTTTATGATTTTAGAAGTGAAAATAATAAATTTACGAATAAATATTCTACCTAACTCAAATGTCTTTTTCATAGTATTTTTTCGGTTGACGGGTATTAATTTTAATAAATAATGTATCTAATGATTAATTATAGAAAAATACTTTTTGATTTAATTGACTTACTTTATGATTGTGGAAGTGGAAAAAATAAATTTTCAAAAATATTCTATCTTATTTAAATGTGTTTTTCATTGTATTTTTTTTTTTGCTTGACAAGTATTAATTTTAATAAATAATGTATTTAATGATTAATTGTAGAAAAATACATATTGATTTAATTTATTTAATTTATTATTGTGAAAGTGGACATCATAAATTTACAAATAAATATTTTACATAATTTAAATGTATTTTTTATAGTATCTTTTTTTGCTTGACAAGTATTTTCATTACTAATACATTATTCTTGTATAAAAAGAGATAATTGGATTTTAATTTCTTAATTTCTAATAATATAAATTAAAAGAGTAATGATATATGTCACCCCTTTTCATGTCACCCTTTTATCACCCTTCTATATATATGTATTGATTTCCTTGAATGGAAGATAGAGAAAAATTAAATAGGATAGAGAAATCAATTCATTGGTCCATGTAGGCATACACGTAGGAGGTGATAAATGGGTGATACAAAAAGGGTGACAAATATCATTACTCTAATTAAAAATAAAAACAATCTATTTCTATTTCTATATTCTAAAATAAATAAAGTTATATAAGTACAACTTACACAAATGTAATCTAGTTTTAGTGTTACTTCACATGCCATTGAAATTTTCTAGTATCTCTTACCTACCATACTTTGTGGAGTGAACTTTGCATTTCCATCATTAATCTTAATTATACAGGTTGGGTAAGTGTTCAAATTGTTCTTTTCCCCATTCCCATTTTATATCCCTACCTACCAACACTACCGCATTGCGCGTTTTTTGCGAGGAAACCTTTAGCGTAGGACATGCATGTCATCGCTAAATATGACACCTTTCACGAGGATCCTCACTTATAGTGTGTTAGTTTTAAGCAGAAGAAAAAAATAAAAAAAAGTAATTATGTCATCACCAAAAAGATTATCTTTAATGAGGACTTGTTTGTCCTCGCTAAAGATGACCTTTTGTGAGGACTTTCGGGATCTTTAGAGAGGACAATGTCCTCGCTAAAAAGTGGCCAATATAAACAAACCAGTGGGCAGATCACCCGTAATGGTGATTTTACTCCAAAAAAAATACCAAACCTCATAAATTCTTCCAAAAAAATTCCCCAAAAATTAAAATTGATTGGGCCCATCATTAATGAAACTTCTCAACTACATTGTGCACATATAGATCCCACTTTCAATCAACATTATCAATCTAATCCTCCTTAATAAGGTATTTTTTCAAAAAAAAATATTTTTTGTTTGTAATATGTAATTGTTATTATTCATATAAATATAATGTGTATTATTAAGTTGTAGCCTGGTTGTACTGTGATGGATTCATTGAATTTCATAGTCAAGTTAATGCATGTGAAAGTGAAGAACAAGGGGACAAACACCTCTTTTATCGAACTTCTTGAATTGTTGGCTCGTGTTTTGTCAACAGGTTATACTTAACTTGATTCGTATGCGGAGTGCAATAGAAAACTGAAAATTTTGGGCATGGGATACATCACTATCGATGTGTGTTTGAATGATTGTGTTTTGTATTATAATGAGAATAAAAATTTGGAGAAATATCTAGTATTTGGCGGTCAGATCTATCCTTCAAGCATGCACGCAAGTCTCTGGCATGCTATTGTTGGGGATCGTCTTTCAACCATTTCCATGGAGGTGTATTGTATTTGCAATATTGTTGTGGATGATGCGTTTGTCGTTCTTTTCTTACTCAGATCTCAACAATATGAGACTCTCCTTTCTTAATTAATGCAAGTCTTGTCTTAATTGACTGCATAATAATGATGGGTGGATTTCCATTCGGTTAGTTTCATCCTTTTAACAGAATAAAGCATCCAATCGTGGTTTACGGTAGGTCTCTCGCAGGTCTGTGATGTACATGTTGATGAATGTGACAAGGTTTGGTGATGTTGTTGGCGTTTTGTTAGGGTGGGTGCATGCTTGAGACGTTGCTTACCTTGTTAGTTATGTGCCATGTGTTGTGTTTTATTTGTATAAACCAGTAAAACAATAACTAATGCAGAAATAAAATAAAAATAAATAAATAAATAACTTTACTTGTCGAGGCTCGAATTGGATCCGGTGTCTTTAAGGTATTTAGGCCACGTATAGGTGTCTTACGTTTGCTGGCTTCAACCTCCAAGATACAACGACAAAACTATTCAAAAGAAACTGACACACGAATTCCTAAGAATTTCAACGAAATTAATAATGCTGCTTCTTTCTATCTCTCTCTTATAATTTTAATGCTTTGAAAAATGAATTAAAGAAAATGGTTTAGTTGGCCAACTATTTATAGAAAATGAAAAGGTGGCTTGTCAAAGGTTATGATGTTTCATTTTGGAGTTACGTTGTATGAATTTAAGATACAACGTTTACTTAAAAGACCAAAAAACTTGGGCTGGTCCAGATTGTATGAACCTAAGGCCCAAAAGCCCAACAAATATGATGGTCCAAGTTCATACCCCACCTAAGGCCCAACAAAGATATAGACCTAAGGCCCAAAAGCCCAACAAAGCTAATGGTCATGGACCTAAGGCCCAAAAGCCCAACAAAGCCCCTTTTTTTTTTTTTTCTAAGGAATAAAATAACATATATTATTATTATTTTTTTCTTTTAATTTCTCCAAATTACATGACTCAATTTCTCATTCAATTTCAAATGATTTTAACCAAGTGAATATATTACGTTAATCTTTACGACTTGAATAAACGTATTAATATCCGAATCATTTCATTTAAATTGAGTCACCGACTAACATCGTAAACATGGTCAACACTTGGGTAGAATCTCATTTTTCCAACAATTCCCACATGAATGAAAATTGACTAACCACCTTAAAATATTATGCAAAAGAATGCTAAACACTTGGGAGAGAGCGAGAAAGAAGCATAGAAGAATACTACATCGAGAAAGGTAGTTTTTGGACTTGAACCTTCTGTAGTAAGAGCTATCAGATTTACTTGCTAACTAGTGAACGTGATGTCTTGAACTATTCAGCTTTTGTGTAAACCAAGACAATAGAACTTACATGGTATACTTTCAAACATTATTTGGTTCTCACGATTGTGTCCATTTACGGCCCTGGACAACTCCTGGTATTTCATGAATAACCGTCGGAGAATTTCGCCTTTAAATATTCTCGTAGGGCGACCCTACCCATGTTATT
Source organism: Nemophila menziesii (assembly GCA_029959085.1). Lineage (NCBI taxonomy): Eukaryota > Viridiplantae > Streptophyta > Magnoliopsida > Boraginales > Hydrophyllaceae > Nemophila > Nemophila menziesii. Next base: position 8,170,869 of record JARWIR010000001.1, on the reverse strand, counting down.
CATATAGGTGGTCTCTTGTCGAGAGTATTCTGCATTACTCTATCTTATGTTATCTAAGATACAAGAACCATTAAAAGTTTAACTTATCCTTCACTTTTACAAGTAGCACTGTTTAATTTTGTCCTAGGAATGGTTTGGGGAGGTCTCCCCACAGTGCGTCGCACCAAGTTGCAGTTTCATGATTCAGTTTTCCCTTTGAACCTAGATTGTGGGATCTCCACTCTGCTAGGTAGGGTTCCCATCATGGCAACTCAGCTTTCGTAGGCTTAAGACCCATTCCCCTTGACAACACTCACACTTGATCTCTTGGTAGACCTTTGGTCAGTGGATCCGCTATATTATCCTTTGATCGAACATAATCCATTGTGATAACTCCGTTTGAGAGCAATTGTCTAACGGTATTGTGTCTACGACGTATGTGTCTAGACTTACCGTTATACATTTCATTTAGTGCCCTACCAATGGCACTTTGACTATCACAATGTATGCAGATAGCTGACACAGGATTTGGCCAAATGGAATATAATCTAAGAAATTCCGAAGCCACTCGGCTTCTTCAGCAGCTTTGTCTAAAGCTATAAACTCAGATTCCATAGTGGATCTGGCTATGCACGTTTGCTTAGTGGATTTCCAAGACACAGCTGTTCCTCCTAACATGTAGACAAATCCACTTGTGGATTTTGAGTCGGTGGAGTCTGATATCCAGTTTGCATTACTGTATCCTTCTAGCCCTTCGTTCATAGTGTATCTAAGATACCTTAGAACTCTTACAATAGCAATCCAGTGGTTTTTCCCTAGATTATGTGTAAACCTACTTAGCTTGCTTACTGCATGTGCTATATCTAGCCTAGTGCAGTTCGTTAAGTACATGAGACTCCCAATAATCCGAGAGTACTCCAACTGGTTGATCATATCACTAGTGTTCTTAGCAAGATGTAAATTTACATCAACAGGTGTCTTGGCGATATTTGTGTCGCCATTACTAAATTTGTTTAATACTTTCTCAATATAGTGTGACTGAGATAGTATAATACCTTCAGATGTTTGGAGAATCTTGATACCCAAAATAACATCCGCAAGGCCTAGATCTTTCATGTCAAACTTACTTGAAAGCATCCTTTTGGTGAATTTAATCACATCATTGTTACTTCCAATGATTAACATATCATCCACATATAAACAGACAATGACATATCCTGACTCATTTCGTTTTACATAAACGCATTTGTCACATTCATTGATCTTGAAATCATTTGAGATCATGAATCTATCAAATTTGTCATGCCATTGCTTTGGTGACTTTTTTAAACCATATAAAGATTTAAAAAGCTTACGTACTTGCTTCTCCTTACCTAGATCTACGTAACCCTCAAGTTGTTCCATATATATATCTCTTCATTTAGTTCTCCATTTAGGAAGGCGGTTGTTACATCCATTTGATGTATTTCGAGCTTGTATATTGAAGTTATAGCGATTAACATTCGAATGGATGATATTCTCGTGACTGGAGAATAAGTATCAAAATAGTCAAGTCCTTCTTTTGACTATAACGTTTTACAACAAGACGAGCCTTGTATTTTTCAATAGACCCATCAGTCTTTAGTTTCTTCTTGAATATCCCTTTGCATCCAAGTGGTTTATTCCCAGGAGGGAGATCCACTAGTTCCCATGTACGGTTTTGCATAATGGAATCTATCTCGCTATTTACCACTTCTTTCCAGTATGGGGGGTCAGGGTTTGACATAGCCTCCTTGAATGTTCGCGATTCGTCATCTAGCATGTAAGATAGAAAGTCGGGACCAAAAGACGTAGAGGTTCTCATCCGCTTACTTCTTCTTGGTTCTCCTTCATTTGGCAATGATTCTTGATCTTGCTTTTCAGTTGGAAATGATTCTTGATCTTGCTCTTCTTGAATTGCATCACGTGTTCTTTTCAAGGAACCAGATTCTGGTGTGGTCTTGTACGGAAAGTTTGTTTCAAAGAAATGTGCATTTCTTGATTCAATCACCGTATTGACATTAATGTCAACATGACAAGATTTGTGTACCAAGAATTTATATGCATCACTATTGTGAGCATATCCAATAAAGACGCAATTGATGGTCTTTGGTTCTATTTTGACCATTTTAGGAGCAGGAAGTGCTACCTTTGCCAAGCATCCCCACACTTTTAAGTATTTGAAGGAAGGTGGTTTTCCTTTCCATAATTCGTAAGGAGTTTTATCTACCTTCTTGTGTGGTACCTTGTTGAGGATGTGATTTGCGGTGAGCAAAGCCTCTCCCCACAAGTTCTGTGGTAACCCTAAGTTAATCAGTAAGGCATTAATCATTTCCTTCAACGTGCGGTTCTTACGTTCAGCAATCCCGTTTTGTTGAGGCGAGTAGGGGTCCGTGGTTTGATGGATGATTCCATGTTTAGCGCAAAACTCTTCAAAAGGAGACACGTATTCTCCTCCCCTATCTGTTCTAAGATTCTTAATCTTTTTTATTTAGTTGATTCTCAACTTCAGTTTTGTATTGCATAAATGCTTCTGAGTCCCCATCCTCACTTCGAAGCAAGTATATTTGACAATACCTTGTGCAATCGTCGATGAAATTTATGAAATACTTTTTACCACTTTTAGTTTGCACAAATTTCAAGTCACATTTGTCACTGTGAATTAACTCTAAAGGTACCAAAGTCCTTTCTATAGATTTAAATGAGGTTTTTGTTAATTTTGACTCAACGCATACTTCACATTCCTTCTGAGAATTGAAGTTCACATTAGATAGTAACCCGACGTTTACTAGCTTATTTAATGAACCTAAATTAACATCTCCTAATCTATCGTGCCATAAATAAGGTGAGTCAAGGATATATTACTTTCTCGGTTACATTTTGGTAGGTACTATGGTCATTACATTCATCTTACATAAACCATCACATAGGTACACTTTGCCCACAAATATCCCACCTTTAGTGAGAATAAATACTAGTTTGAAGCCATTCTTACTCAATCACGAACCTGAAACTAGATTCCTTCTAATGTCAGGCACATGGAGAACGTTATAGAGACTCAACTCTTTTTCAGAAGTCATTATTAGAATAACGATTCCAGATCCAACTACTTTTGATGTAGAGAAATTTCCCATACATAAAGTCTCTTCAGTAGTTGCAACTTTGTATGTCTTGAACATACATGTCAGGTGGCCCCAGTATCCACCCACCAGTGTTCGGTATTGCCAACCAAATTTACTTTAGAAACTAATGTAGTAAAATCAATCTTATTTGATCTTAGTAATGGTTGCTTGGCCTTATTTTCCTTTCATGGAATTGCATTTACCCTCTATGATTTCGCCCATCTATTCCTTTACACAGATAGTCATTTCTATTTAACCTCTTAGACTCCTCAACGGGTCTATAAGAGTCGGGATCATGTCCCACAAATGTATTTTACATAAGTGAAATTGTTGATGGTATGTTGTTATCGATTCCATCATTTCTGGACATATTGTTTATCTTGGTAGACATCATTTCAATTACCAAGGATTACACAATATTATAGATAGTTCAAACAAACGAATTATTCAACCTTTCTCACTAAAAGACAACACAAAAACTTGATTCTTTCTTACGACAAAATGATTAAATTAATTTTAATTTCCCAAATTTTTATATTCTTGTTAGTCCCCCAAGTTTTTATATTCTTGTTGTAGGGGATCGAAGAAATTAAAAGAGATAATCAATTCACGTAAAAGAAGAATCTCAATCAATTAAGAATTCTTTTAGCGGAAAATTTTAAACCACAAGGTTCGACAAGTATGCAGATACTAGCAAGATTGATATTAGTTGTTAAAAACACACTAATATTACAACGTAATATGACGTTAGTAAGCGAGTATTTTTCTAGTATGTATACACAAGCCTAGAAATTAGAACAAGAGAAAAGAAATAGAATATAATATTCATGTTCTGTATACACAGACGCAGAAATTTCGTAAAAGTAAAGTTTATAAAAACATAAAGAGAAAATGTTTTCTGGTTTATACAACGTGAATCGTAAATACCTTAAATTGTTGTGTTTTATTTGTATAAACCAGTAAAACAATTTAGAAACTAATGCAGAAATAAAATAAAAATAAATAAATAAATAAATAACTTTACTTGTCGAGGCTCGGATTGGATCCGATGTCTTTAAGGTATTTAGGCCACGTACAGGTGTCTTACGTTTGCTGGCTTCAACCTCCAGGATACAACGACAAAACTATTCAAAAGAAACTGACACACGAATTCTTAAGAATTTCAACGAACTTAATAATGCTGTTTCTTTCTATCTCTCTTTTATAATTTTAATGCTTTGAAAAATGAATTGAAGAAAATGGTTTAGTTGGCCAACTATTTATAGAAAATGAAAAGGTGGCTTGCCAAAGGTTATGATGTTTCATTTTGGAGTTACGTTGTATTAATTTAAGATACAACGTTTTGTATGAACCTAAGGCCCAAAAGCCCAACAAAGATGATGGTCCAAGTTCATACCCCACCTAAGGCCCAACAAAGGTATAGACCTAAGGCCCAAAAGCCCAACAAAGCTAATGGTCATGGACCTAAGGCCCAAAAGCCCTACAAAGCCCTTTTTTTTTTCTTTGTTTTATAAAAAAAGGAATAAAATAACATATATTATTATTATTTTTTCTTTTAATTTCTCCAAATTACATTGACTCAACTTCTCATTCAATTTCAAATGATTTTAACCAAGTGAATATATTACGTTAATCTTTACGACTTGAATAAACGTATTAATATCCGAATCATTTCATTTCAATTGAGTCACCGACTAACATCGTAAACATGGTCAACACTTGGGTAGAATCTCATTTGTCCAACACCATGTATATCCGTTCTTATGTATTTTCTTTATTTTTCCTATTTTAAAAACAATATTAATCAACTAACAATACAATTCCAAATAATTCTTGTATGCTTTTTCCTTTTCCCAAAATTTCTTGATTATATTTTGAGTTGGTGAGTTTGCATCTCTCAACCACTATCTGGTACAAGAAACGACTCACGTCCAAGTCCTACTGTCCTAGTATGTAATTCCTGTTTTTTTATATAGTTTTCCTTCTACTTAAAGCAATGACTATCTCAAGCAAACCTTCAATTACTAAAAGCAATAACACAAACACTTCACCAAATCGTGTTGAAACACTTTCTTATAGTATCATATAGGCTTCCACCATTCTAGATTTCTCCTTAGCTTCATTTTACCTTATATATATTTTAATAATGGGGTCTTTGGAAAGATCAAAGAAAAACATGCAGATGTGGAAAAAAGCTATATTACATTTTTGTTTATGTTTTGTCCTGGGATTCTTCACAGGTTTTGCTCCATCAGCTAAATCTTCTATGTTTTCAAATAATATTATCATCTCACATCCCTTAGATTCTTCATCGGAACCACTCATAATTATGCAGCAATCGAAAATGAAAACTGAGACATTAGCACCAATGCCTACTAAGTCTAATGACGATGCAAAGGTTTCAGAACAAAAAGAAAGACGAGATATAAAAGTAATCATTCCTAGGAGACTTGTACTAATAGTGACACCAACGAGTACAAAAGATAAGCTTAGAAGGATACTTCTTGAGAAAATGGCGAATACATTAAAACTGGTTTCTCCACCATTGCTGTGGGTTGTGGTGGAGCAACAGTCTGAGTCTAATGAAGTTTCGGAATTGCTTAGAAAAACAGGGATTATGTATCGACATTTGGTGTTTAAGGAGAATATAACTGATGTTAATGATGAAATGGATCATCAGAGAAATGTGGCACTTAATCATATTGAGCATCATAAGCTAAGTGGAATTGTTCATTTTGCTGCGCTTTCTAATGTTTATGATCTCGGTTTCTTTCAAGAGATTAGAGGAGTTGAGTAAGTTCTTTTCATTTTTTATATTATTATTCACAGGGGCCAAGGGCCAATTGAGCAATTAATCTTAAGAATATATAGTATATAAGAAAATAGAAATTTATTTGCAGGGTTTTTGGGAGGTGGGGAATGGCATTACTATCAGCAAACAGGAAAAGGGTTGTATTAGAGGGAGTAATCTCAGTATCTGATTCGAAATCGCAAAAGAATCTAACTCCAATTCACATCTCCAGCTTTGCATTTAATAGTTCAATTCTATGGGATCCTGAAAGATGGGGTCGTCGTACCTCATCGCTTCAAGACACTTCACAAGTCAGTATTCGTATTCGTATCCCAACCACATTATAAATTTATATATATATATATAACGACCATTTCTAGAATAAGGAAATTAATTTTACTATATTTTCATGTTCAGAAACTAGGCTTAAATAATAATATTAATAATACCATGACGCTAGGATGCTGTGAGTACTAACACTAGCTTGTTCTGTTCTATGATTTGTCATATGTGTGTGAATGTGCTTCTCCAAGATATTCCAATCGATTTAGGATAGTTTATTAGAAGCACACATGATTATAATACGTTAGGCTTTTGAATTCAACTCACATGATTTTTACTGAGTAATAGTTTGATTCAACTTATGTATATATTATATAGTATTTTTATTGGGATTAGTTCACTGGTCTGTAACCAAAAAAAAAAAAAGCAATATATCACCAAAATTTATTATCAAACAAATTAAATTGAGAAATTAAAAGATTAAAATTAAAATTCAATTAAATCATGAATAATATTCCTGAGATATGAATTTTTTGGGTATATATACCATAATTGTTTCATTGTATTTGTAGGTTTAATAACGATAATGATCAAATTTTATAAATATCATGTAGTAAAACACCACTAACGAATGTCAATAAAAAGAAACTAAACCCCTCAATTTGAAGGCTAATTGCTCAAATTAACCTTTGAGGAGAATGAAGATTTCACACCAATTTTTCAATAATGTCTCTTCTTCTCATTTTAAAGAGATTGATTTAATTTTCAATCTCTAAATATGTATCATTTATTGTTGTATATTTTAAAAATTAGAGTAAAAAATATATATAACATGAAATAAAAAGAGTAATCTGTCAACTTTTCATATTTAATGGTAAGTAATTTTGGCAGGATTCACTCAAGTTCGTGAGGAAAGAGGTTCTACAAGAGGAAACCAAACTAAAAGGGGTTCCATCAGAGATTTGTTCCAAAATTCTGCTTTGGAATCTTGACATCTCCAAGCGAATATCATCACATGTTTAATATTACTCAGAAATTTATCTTATTGTTCAATTCTTTTCATGGCTCAAAATTTATAAAATTGTCATATTCTAATATTTTGTATAAATTAAATCGAAGATCTTACACAACAAAGTAGTTTATAAGTTTAGAAAAAGTCACATAGTTATGCATAATCGCCCATAGTTAAATATGCAGTCCTAATAAGAAAAATGAAATATTATAACTTCATAAATAAATTTATAGCAATTAAATCTTAAAACTCAAATTATAGTTCAAGAAAGAAAGGATGAATAGCAAAATTAAAAATCTAACATAATCTTGTAATTTTATCCAAAAATCAATTTTTTAAAGTTTTCTGGTAGTATAACCGAAAATGTAAAAAAATAATGAAACACAAAACCTCAAAATCCTCTTTTGGACATCAACACCTCAAAGTCCGTTTTTAGAGCAAAACTCCACTTGCTCAAAGTAGTAAGTATTAGGGGATGTTTGTTTGCACTTAATAAGCACTTAATCTGGTTCATTAAGATATTGGTTCAATAAGACTGATTGTTTTTTCTCACCAATTCAGATCTGAATACCTCTTAATTGATCTGTTTCATTAAGATTTGAAACTAAGTCTGATTCATTCAGACACTGCCTCTTGACAGAATAAGTTCTATTCAGCTGTTATTCAGCATTAAGTACTTATCACTTAAAAAAATCAAACGACACAAGGGGGATCAAGCAAGTTTTATAACTAAATCAATAACTATTAACTCATATGCAATGAGATCCTAGTACCGAACATAAAAAGAAGTATAAAAACCAAAAAAAATAATACAAAAATAACTAAATCAATAATCTATATACAATGAAATCCATATAATGAATTTCGGGACTCATTCTTGGTTAATCATTTGTTTGGCGTGTCTTTCGGTTCCTACTAGAATCACAATCACAATCACGGTCACAATCACAATCACAATCACAATCACAATCACAATGAATTGGTTATAAAACCGCCAACACTGAAAAATAAAACATCTGAATCGTCTCTTCACCATCAACAACACTACTTGTTATCGAATCAACAAGTATAGGCTATTGAACAACATATTTAAGGTTATAAAAAATAATTTTTTGTATGAATTTAAAGTAAAAAAAATCAATTGTATTACCTTAAATTGGTTCATCGGTGTCCTATTCTTGTTAATAGGTAGCAGATAATGTTGTTGATTGTGAAGAGAGGAAGGTAAAGTTTTATGTTTCATTATTTTTCAAAGTTTTGGTTATATATATTTTTTTTAGCTTAATAATGACGCGGGATAAAAGAAGGGCGTAGTAGATTTTATTTTAAATATGTAATTTAGAGAATAATTAGAAGTATTATAGCCTTTTAAGCATCTATATTAAAAAATTAACAGAAATTAAGGTTAACTAATGAAAAAATGGTGTATGGGGCGATTAGGCCTCTTGAGCAAAGTTTAAGGAGGGAGAAATTGTTTATTTTTGTTGATGGATGCTAAGCAATCCGGGAAAAGTTGAGGGGAGTTATTAGCTAATCTCCCTTTGGTTCTATCAAAGGAACCAATATTCTAAGAATTTTTGATAGAATGAGTAGAATAACCCTCAATCAAACTTCAAATATATATATATATATATATATATATATATATATATATATATATATATATTCAATGAGTAATACTAGCCAAGAATCAAAGGAAACAATTTTACAAGAACTAAGCATGCAAAATAGTAATACTATGCCTAGAGATAAAAGTAATATAGAGGCAATAGATCAAACATATGCCATCCATACAATTAAAAAGTTAAGGGAGAGAAGACAAACAACAATTTAGAGTGGTTTGACTCGTGTAGTCATAGTCCACCACCTAAGGTCTATGACCCTTATGATTTCAAACTCCTTTACTAGAACTCCTTGTGACCCTTGAAGGAGATAGCACAAACCTTTACAACCTCTGTGGAATCGCCTTCGGAGGAAACCACTAGTGTTATCACCACTAGAAAACCAAGTGGACAATCTCCCCTCACGATATACCACTTCACAAACTCGTGAAGCCTTTGACTTGTGTATCAGAATACAAGAACAAGTAGTCAATCTCTACTCACGATCTACCACTTCATACTCTGTGAAGCCTTCAAGATTTGTGTATACACCACATAATCTCTAACTCATCCTTGTCTAGTCTATGAAAGAACACCATTTTCACTATAATAAGTAAAAACCCCTAAGATTTAGATTAAACCTTATCTACCTAGCCTAATCTCTAAACTTCTAAATGAGATGATATATACAAGTGTTTTGGATAGAAAATACAAATAAATATGTATGGATATATAATGGATATTTCTTTGGGTCTCTCTTTAAATATAGATCTGAGAAGTTTTGAATTCGTGTAGAGAATAGCCACTTTTGGAAGTCTTCAAGGCCTCTATCTATGGGGGAAAAATATTCCAACATATTTATCCACGTGTTGCTTCCCAGTTAGATAATTTTTTTAATGTAAGGACATCTGGATCTTTTGGATGGATTCCCGATAACGTGGCTCAAATGTTTCCTTGACAAAGAGAACACTAACAACTCCATTTGTGTTTTTTTAAATCGTTAACTTCTCGACTCTCGAGTATCTGACATCTTATATGACGGGTCATACACTTGGATTCGAATCTCCAAACATGACAATAAATTGTATCAGGTATTCGGAGTTTCTTCACTCGAGATATCTAGTCTTTGTCTTCTCTGGCTCCAAGCTAGTGCATTTTGGCGTTCCACATATACTTCAATTTGGAGGTTCGGTCTTCTCTTCTTCCCAACTTCATTTTATCAACAAGTTTATGTAGTCTGTCGTTTCTTCGTTCGAAGGTCTGATCCTTCTCTTCTTCTCAGCTTCAATCTTCAATAGGTTTAGGCAGACCGCCTCTTCTTAGAGTCTGGAGGTTCGTTCATCTCATTCTCTTTGTCTTCTTTAGTTGGCCATTTTATACATTTCATTCGTGTGGCTCCTCGGAGGTCTAGTCCTTTGTTTCCATCTCCTTCTTCATCTTCCTTACTCTACTTTTCATCTTCTGAGCTTTCAGTTGTCACGTCTTCTTCTCTTTCACTGCCATCTTCTTCATCACCATAATATTCATGCTTCCTTGAAAGTTTTAAGTCGACTATCATTCTTTATTTCTTCATATGATTAAGCATGTTCAAGATGCATTATTTTGTCACCAAATCATATCAAATAATAGTCTATAGGCTAACAAATTCTAAATTATAATTATAGCATGCAAACCTTTGTACTCAACAATAGATGGTCGTTCCGATATGTTTGGTTACTCGGGGAAAAGAAATGATTATTTGATAAACTTTAGTATTATACTTGTAGAAAATAATGGACAAAACTGCATAATTTTTAAATAACAAAATAAATTTAAAAACCAACGTAAAAACCCTGTTATAGTAGAGTGGTGAACCACTACCTAAAAAATTATTAGTTGTGAAACCTAAATGCTAAACTGCATTAGCACCTTGGTTGCACCACTAATTGTTTTTAAGGTAGTGGATCACCATACTTCCGCAACTAGTTTATTACATTGGTTTAAAGCTTTCTCTTATTTTAAAAATAAAAATGATTATTGTCTTTTCAATAATGGTTACTTTCTAATTGACATAAAAACTCAACCTGATTTGTCAAAACTGAAATGTCTTGATGGTTTCAAATTTAGATGTTGGTCCAAAAAACTTTTGATCTTTTTTTAGCAACTTGTAGTTGACTATGTTCTTTATAATTATCGTAATATTTTAGAACTTCCTCTATTGACTTAATGTCAATTTGGACAACACGGTACCCAACATTTCATTTTTTTCCAACTGATGGTACCTGTCGTCTATTTCACGTTAAGTGCCTACGTGGCAGGTTAAGAAAAAAGAAAAAAGACAAAGGAATACCCAAAAAATTGAAAAGGGCATATAGATACCCATACTTTTGTCATATCAGCACTTAACGACTGAATGGGTACCAACGGTTGGATCAAAGTTGAAATGTTGGATACCCTCTTGTCCAAATTGAAATTAGAAATGTTTATCCAATAGGTCTTGAATACCCTTCCTTAAGACCCAAACACCCGCACCCCATCCACTGTTCTTACTAAAAGCCTCGTATAAGATTTTATATTATACACCTATTTTTCCACTACCCCTTATACCCTCAAGATACCCACTGTATATACTAAATATAATAAACACATAAATCATAATATAACACCTACAAAACCCTAATTTCATCTACTCTCTCTCATCTCCTTTCCAAATTTCTAACAGTCGTTTCCATTTATGATATTTTGAAATGTTTTGAAATTTCACAATATAGATCCATGGAAAATCTTCTTCACTATATAGATATATGACAGACCTCACTATATAGATCCATGGAAGTTGAATCTTGTAGCGTATTTGATTAATAGTGGAGCCATGGAATGAGAGTTTTCTTCAGCTCCGGCGAGATCCCAATTTTTTGACATAAGATTCGTTCGAGGTTTTTTGCATCCATGGTTATGAGATCCTTGTTTTGAGATTCATTCAAAGGTTTCTATTGCAGAGATCTATGCTTTGGTTTGAGCTCCGTAGCAAATATATATATGGCAGCGGACCTTTAAGCTTCAAACTCCATAGATTGTAGTTCGTGACGTACTTAGAGAATGTGATGAGTACTCTTTGAGAATATGCTGAGTACTCAAAGAATTTACGGAGTACTCAAAGAAATTTTTCAAATACTAAGAGAACTTTGCTGAGTATTAAGGCATTGAAACTCTTCCATGGCAGCAGTTATGCGGTCTATGTTCCATTAAAGCTTCATGAAAGCCTAGTCTATTATGCTTTCAGATTTGTTGCAGTGAAGTTCTTAGAATTGTTAACTTTGTAATAGGATTATTTTTATTTTTCTTAGTTAGTATTGTTTTTTATTAATTTAAGTGTTGCATTATAATTATTTTTTAATTGAAATGTTTTTGCATTATTACGATTTACTCAGCAAAGAATTTACAGAGTACTCAGAGAATTTTGCGGAGTAGACATTAAAGCTCATACATGGTAGCATCTCTGCGATCTTGTTCCATTAAAGCTTCATGGAAGCTTCATCTATTATACTTTTAGAATTGTTAAAGTGAAGTTTTCAGGATTTCTCGGAGTACTCAATATTTTTTAAAATACTCAGATAATTTACTGAGTAATCAAAGAAATAGTACAAAATCACTGAGTATTTAACAATCACATAAGCTACAATTAAGTAAATGGTATTAGCATAAAATTACTTAGTAATAACGGAAAATCACCAATTATTTCGAAATCGCAAAAGTTACAATTAAACAATGAATATTGACACAAAATCATTGAGTATTAACACAAAATCAATTACTACTAACACAAAATCACTGAGTATTACACAAAATCACTGAGTATTAAAGCAAAATCACTGAAAACAAAGTATAACAAATCGATGGTGGCCATTAAGCCTCAACCTTTTCCAACAAACTTGCAATCCCGAGATCCATGATGAGACATTCAGAAGATCTGATTTTGTCTGGCTTTCGTTGAATCTCTTTTTTTCTCAATGTTTTGGTGATTTTGCTTAGTATTTTATGTTTATGTGTTGCTTTGTTTTGCCAGAGAGGGGAGGGAAGGTTGAGTAGAGAGAGAAAGAAGGAAATAGAATGACTAGATTTTTGTGTATCTACTTTTATACTTCTTGTTCCATAAATAAAGTCAACTTACTAAAAATAGTGTTCCAAAAATAATATCCATTGTTGGGCCCGGGTGTGTGATAAAGTAATAATGTGAATAGCGCACACACCTCAGAAATCAAGATTAACTTTCCACAAGTGTACGGGTCATTACAAGTAATAAGTAAGTAATACGTGTTCGTCCTCAAGGAATTAGGTAGTTACTCTACTTCGTGTTTAATATTAGAATGTGTGGTTTTAAGTGTTTAGATTGGAAACAAGTAAAGTGAATGTATGTTTTGTTTTCTAAGTATTAATTAAACTAATTAAGCACTAAAGATAATAGCTAAGGATGTTAGTAAGAATTTATCTTATTGATTTGTGTTTCTAGGAATAAGGGTGAATTGGTGAATGTTCACATTAGTCGGGATTCTAATGTTTCACTAACTCCCGTCAAGGTAGACTTAGAGTGTAATCTACACATCAGCTAACTATCCGATGAGTTAAACTTTTAACCCTATATGACTACCTAGTGGACAAGACCGTCAGGTTCAATGCCTTGCACTAGGCGTTTATACGCTATATCCATAAATGAACCCCCAACTTAAGGTGCAACCAATTACTACGACCTCCCACTACTTAGCTACAGTATGGGCGGTATCATAACATAACGTATAAATTAATGGAATATCCTAATCCTAATCCAGTTATATACAAATATCCAAAATTCAATTAACGACAAAACAATATTTAGTCATTCTTACAAGTATAATCCTAAGCAATACTTTAATTAAGCATAATACAACCTTTAAATTAAATAGTTTAGAAATAATTTATAGCCAAATTAAGACTAATACTAAATTATTTAAAAGGTTTAGAGATGGATAAGGGTAGACATGTTACGGTGAAGTTCCAGTATTATTTCTTCCTCCTCTAGATCCTCAACTAATCGCTTCTATGGTGGAAATTATTCTTGAAAATTAAAATCTAGCAGCCAAAGGATGAGTTACTACTGATTTGAGTTGATATTTATAAGTAGGAATTCATTTATGGTTCATGGGATTAGGTTTAAATGACCTATCCCAGCCTAAAAATGTTTTCCTCCAAGAGGGGACACGTTCGAGTCACGCCAACTGCAAAATGCACAACTTATTCGTTACAGCCCCGAACTGAAAAATCTCAGTGGTCACGCGACCGTGATTCAGAACCCTATACTGATGTCAAAGGTCTCATCCAAATTCTTCATTAATCTCGTGTGGCATAAAAAACAATTCACTTTCTAATTTTGGCCACAACTCTTTCACTTTTTAAAAACGGTTTTTGTTGCCCTTTGCTCGTAGTTTCCTTCTTCGATCTTCTTTCCTCAACTTCTTATCCATTTTTTGGCAATATATTATCCATGTACCTAAGATTTTCACATTTAACAAACAAATTACGTCCAAATAGCTCTAAGAGTGATATCCAAAACAAGCTAAGAAATGAGAATACGTCAAATAATAGGGAAAAATCCATCAGTTGTGTATAAAAAGAACATAAAAAGATGTCCCAAAATGTGATTTAATTATCACAACAAGGGAGACATCATCTATTTCGGATTTCAAGACATTTAGTCCAACTTTTCTACTATTATCTTTATTAAAATATTTATATTTATATATTTAGTACATATATTAAAATATCAAAACACTTTATGACTGATATTTTATGATGATGAAGGTAATTATTATGTTTTTAAAATATGCGAAAAGTTAAGTGAACATTATTTGTGGAACAGAGTGAGCATCTACTTTAAGGTTATTTTGAATTCATAAGATTTCAATTGCCTTTAAATAGAAGAATATATCCATAATTTTTTTATAAATCATAAAGATTGTCTCCAAAATCTGTTGATCAATCATCTTTGAAATTATGGATTATTTGTTAAATTTTTAAACATTGAAACTTTTTTTGATTCGTGAAAATAATAGGTATTTTCTGTTTTCATTTTCTATATTTTTCATTACTAATAACAATGTGTTTGGTTATAGAAAATGAATATAATTTTTTGAAAAAATAATTAAAAAACTGTTATATTAGACAATATAAAATCGACGTTTTTTATATTTTTTAATAATATTGAAAAAGAAGACAAAAATCATTTTCTATAAATATGTTTAGCTAGAAAATATTCACAAACCAGACATTGTCTAAGTGTATCGTTAGAATTACTTTTTTTTTCTTTTAAAATTAATTTAAGGAGTGGGTAGGTCCTCATTCCCTAACTTGCTTAGTTTATACTAAATATGTTAAAATTCTTTTGAACTTTTTGAGTTTAATAATAGAAAGAGAGAAAACTCCTAGCAAACGTAAACTATCCAACTTTGTGAAGGTGTTGACAAAAAAAAAACTTTGTGAAGGCCTGCAAACTTCTTCTTTTTTTCTCATGAAGGCCTGCAAACTTAAGCCCAAAACTTATTAGAAATTAACAATTTGCTATTCGTAAAAGATTTTACCTCTATTCTATAATAATAGTTTTTTTAACTAAAAAAATTGTTTTACAATATAAGTAATGATATATGTCACCCCTTTTCATGTCACCCTTTTATTATCATATTTAAAATTCTAATACATAATAAATAGTTTTTCTAAAGGTTCTTACATTTATTAAAAAAAATTAAAAATAATGTTTGATATTACCATTATTTTTTTGGTTTTTTACTAAGTATGAAAATCTTTATAGAGACTATTTATTAATGGAATGGATGTAGTATTCGGTATCACGAGAAAGAGATAAGACTGTCCCGACTACTCTTCTATATGGGTTCAAGTCAGAGGACTTGCTTTTAAGCAAAACAATTTAGATACAGTTAAAGCTCTCGAGGTGTGCTTCATTAGGATTGAAGCTGTGGATTTCCCCAATGCTCAGAACTGTGATGTCAAGATTTTGAGGTTTAGAGCAAGAATCAACACCAAATACCCCCTCCCCCCCCCCGGAGCCTACCTATATCAAGAAGAAGGGCCAGCTTGGGTGGTGTTCCAGTATGAAAATACGGGTTTATTGTGCTTTAGGTGTGGGAAAATAGGTCATCAATATGGTGATTGTCCAAACAAGAACATTAAACAGGTGGAAGATATCGATGAGCGCAGGAAAGTTTTATGGAGCATCGATAATGTGGCGAAGTTCCCTCCTTTTAACCCGATTTATGGACTTCATATTAAAAATAATGGGGAATTTACTAACTACTTTTATAATGATAAGTCTATTAAAGATGCAGGTCCAAGCAACAGAAACAATAACCCAATCCGGGGTATTCAAATCCGTGAAGAAGAAGAAGATGTCATCAGCAAATTCAACTATACAAAGAAGGGAAACACGGGCAAAATGAACAAGCAAAATCAAAATGAAGAAGAGAAGGACACAGAAGAGCAGGAATGGGAGAACTGGAATAAACAAATACATGATCTTTGTAACGAGCTGCATGAATCATCTCTAAAGATGGAGGCTTTTAAAAGAACTCATGGAATAACAGAAGAAGGTGAAGAAGGAAATGAAGGAAGTATTCGTGCTGCGCTTATGGCATTTGAAGAGGAAATGAGGAAGATTAAGGGGAAATATGTGGCTAATTCTAACAACACTTCTAATCAGAATATGGATACTTCTTCAAATACGCAACAAACTGTGAAAAGAAGAAGAGATGCTAGAGGAATTCGAATAGATACTGGAAATGGAGAGGTTAACTCAAAGATGGCTGGAAATTTTAAAAAACTTAGGGTGGTGGACCCCATTGAGGATTTCGTTAATAATAATCAATTTAGTATCCTGGAGAATGAGAAAGAGGAGGCAGAAAGAAACAATACCCCCAAGGGGAAAGGAAAAGATATGAAGAATGTTACAAAGGTGATGGATGAAGAGGATTCGCAATTTGAACCTGAGGAGGAAGACGAGGGTAACTTCGAAAGCAGTGAAAATCACTTCGAGAAGGACTATGAAGGCGGAGGGGAGGATCACGACATGAATTTTCAGTATGCTGACGCGTTTGATGAGGAAGATGAGGTCTTTGAGGCTAAAAGTGGAGGTGGCAACTCCAAAAAAGCCGCAAAAATTAAGTGACGACTTTATTCTGGAATGTTCAGGGTCTACGAGCGCCCTTAACATTAACTAAAGCTAGCTCGTTGGTGGCACAATTCAGACCTAGTGTGGTGGCGTTTTGTGAGACGATGTTGAGATAAGTGGACTCTCAAGGTGTTTTGGCTCGGTTTGGCTTTGATAACTCTTTTTTTGTGGAACCCACTGGAAATGCCTTTCATTCAGGGGGGTTCTTAATTTTGTGGCAATCTAATGTGCATCTTAGTATTGTCTTTAGCTGTAATTCCTTTGTTATTGCTCGTATTAATGAACTTTCTTTTGACTATTACATAGTGTTTATCCATGCTCCCAATGATTTTAAACTAACATTAGATACTTGGAACGAAATTACGAAATGGGGAGAAAGTTTCAAAGAACCTTGGACAATTATAGGGGATTTTAACGAAATTCTCAATATTACAGAGAAAAATAGCAAGAATAAGGCCAATATGGATCATATTAATGCATTTATTGATTTTACTAATAGTAATTCTCTTGCGGAAATTAACTCTAATGGTTGTTTTTTTACTTGGTCTAACAGGATGGAAGGCGAGAAGAATGTTAAAACGAGAATTGATAGGGGACTAGCAACCTTCGAATGGATGGAAAGATTCCCGAGGTCACAAATCTACATTCCACCAGCTATAAGGTCGGACCACTCTCCTTTAATTCTTCATTATGATTTTAACATGAAAATAGGGAGAAAACACTTTAAATTCGAAACCAGATGGCTTGATGACGAGAATTGCAAAAAAATCATAGAAGAAAGTTGGCCTGTCCCTAATAATAGTAGTCCTATACCTAACTTCATAAATAAAAGGGAGTACACAAAAAAAGAACTTAGCGTTTGGAGTGTGAAAATTTTTAAAAATCATGAAATTACCATTAAAAAACTTCAGGATAAGCTTATAAAGTTAAATAATATTATAAATCAGGATACCACTAATGAGGAACAAGTTATTAAAGATAGAATCAAAAAAGAGTATGAGAAAGATGAAAAATACTGGTGTGATAGAGCTAGACAAAATTGGCTCATTTACGGGGATAAGAATACGAAATTTTTTCATTTAGCTACAATAAAAAGGAGAAAATTGAACAGAACCACTAGAATTAAAGATAAAGATGGCACTTGGATAGACGACTCAGATAATATAAAGGGAAATTTCCAAGAATTTTATTAATACCTTTTTAAAGAAAATGGGGGGGGGGAAGAAGAAGCAATGGAGAAAGCTATTGAATTTATTTAACCACGAGTTACTGTTGATATGAATGAAGAATTAACAAAAAAACCAAGTCTTGAAGAGATTGAAAGGGCTGTCATGGATTTATCAGCGTCAAAAGCTCCAGGACCGGATGGATTAAACGGTAAGTTTTATAAAGAATTTTGGGAAATTATTAAAAGTGATGTGACACAGGTTATTATGGATTTTTTTGAAAATAATCGATCAGTGGAAACTATTAACGATACGCTTATAACGCTGATCCCGAAAGGATTAACACAAGAAAATTTAGGTGATTTTAGACCTATTTCATGTGTTAACTTTATTTACAAAATCATTACAAAGATTCTATCAAATCGGTTAAGAGAAATTATGGATAAAATTATTTCGCCTACGCAGTCAGCTTTCATCAAAGGTCGAGCTATACAGGATAACATCTTAATAGCGCAAGAAATATCCTTTTTTATGAGTAGGAAACGGAAAAACAAGAAAAATTTGGCGGCTATTAAAATTGATATGGCTAAGGCCTATGATCAGGTAAGATGGTCTTTTCTGTTTAAAGTTTTAAGGAAGTTAGGGTTTTGTGATAAATGGATAGATTGGATGAGAAACTGTATCACCTCGGTATCCTTTTATATTAACATCAATGGAGAGAGACTCGAAAGTTTTAAACCAGGAAGAGGTCTTAGGCAAGGAGATCCTCTCTCCCCTTTCTTATTCTCTATTATGACCGAATCTCTCATCAGCATCGTTGATCATTTCGTCGAAAATAAATTGTTTAGTGGCATTAAAATAAATAGAAACTGTCCGACGATATCTCATCTTTTGTTCGCAGATGATTCGCTTTTCTTTATTGATTTAGATGGATCTGATATTGATTCTTTCAAAGACTGCCTGGATATATACTGTAAGGGATCAGGACAAGCAATTAATTTCAACAAATCGGCTATTATATTCAGTAAAGAAACAACAGAAGAAATAAAGGAATCAGTAACAAAAAAATGGACATCAAAGAAACGGAAGACTTGGGATACTACCTAGGAATCCCTTTATGCCATAAAAGATCAAAGGTAGAATCTCTCGAATGGATAGCAAAAAAAGTTTTTAAGAATACAGAAGGTTGGAAAGCTAAGCTCCTTTCAGAAGGGGGCAAAGAAGTACTCATTAAAGCAATTCTTCAAGCCATTCCCAATTATTACATGTCCATTTTTTCTTTTCCAATTAATATTTGCAATAAACTCATCTCAGCCATTTCTAATTTTTGGTGGAATTCAGGTGAAAGAAATAGGATACACTGGGTAGCGTGGGAGAGAATAACGGTCAACAAACTTATTGGAGGACTTGGTTTTAAAGACTTCAAAAAGATGAACACTGTTCTATTGGCCGCTCAAGCATGGAGACTAATGAAGAATCCGAACAATCTGGCAGCTAGACTCCTTAAAGGTATCTATTTTAATAAATCTATCATGTAAAGTTAAACAAAGCAGGACATGGAGTTGGGCGAGCATAATGGAAGGAAGAGACTTCATCAAAAAACATGGAATAAAAAAAATAGGAAATGGAAAGGACACGGATATATGGAACGAGAAATGGATAGATACTGAATGGGAATTAGAGAAACCGAAAGGGTCTGACTTTACAAAAGTGAACGAACTTATGAAGAAAGGAGAGGAGGAATGGAATCTAGAAATCTTAGACAATCTTTTCCCAAAACCGATTATCAACCTCATAAAAAAAAGATTAAAGAATTTGATACCATAGATAGATTCATTTGGCCATACTCAAAAGATGGGAATTACGACACAAAAACGGGGTATAAAGTAATTGTAGAAGAACAAAACAGCAACAAAGCTACTACAACAAAAACAAGAGCTATGCAAGAATCGAAAATTTGGAAAAAAATATGGAAATCAAACATCCCAAAAAAAAATAAGATTATTTATGTGGAGGCTGGTCAACAATGCTATACCAACTAGAGTTAACCTATCAAAAAGAAAATGTGCGGATGGCACAAATTGTTTATGGTGCAACCAAGACAAAGAAGATGTTGAACACCTACTCCTTCAATGCAATATGTGCAAAGACATTTGGGCGGGATCTTTTCTACAAATTAAGATACAAGAAAAAACGAAAGACAATCTAGAAGAGTGGTTCCTCAAGACTATAAAATCGTTTAAAAAGGGAGGCTGGGATGAGAAGGTGGTTCGAGACTTCTTAATGATCAATCTGTGGAACATTTGGAAAGACAAAATGAAAGGCGTTCATGAAGGAATTACAGCAAATGGAACGGGGATTAATATAGCATCAACAAAGCTAATGCAAGATATACACGGAATTAATTGGATTAAAGAAGGTTATAAAGGATTTAATAAGTTAGAAGAGCAAAGGGGAGAAATGGATGGAAATGATCAGGAGGAAGACATAAAAGTATATTGTGACGCGTCCTTCTCGAACAAGTGGGAACCAACAGGAATAGCAATTGTTTGTGATCAAAGGGGAAATAATTCAAAATTTAAACATAGCATGAGTATTGATTGCAACTCGGCAATAGAAGGAGAAGCAACTGCAGTTCTTGAAGCAACACAAATTGCAGTAGACTTCCCCGATAAAAAAATAACTATCCATTCAGACAACCTTGAAGTTATTCAAGGTATAAAGCAGGTGTCAGCAGCACGTTGGAATATCCAACCCATCCTACGAAAAATTATCCACAGAACTGAGGAGCTCAGACTTGTTTCATTTAAACACATCAACAGGAAGCTCAACAGGGATGCGGATAAGTTGGCGAAGGAGGCTAGGCACGCAGCTACTTTTGTAAATCGGAATACGCTGAGTATCTTCGATTTATCTGCGGCTTTTAGTAGATTAGGCATTGGAAGATTTTATTTCTGCATTTTTGCTAGGTGCTTAGGCACCCTTAAATGTCCAAAAAAAAAAAAGATAAGACTGTCCCTGTCCGTGAGATGGCTACAATATTAAACAACCGAAGAAAGACATTACTTACGTTTCCAAATTGATTGAGCATTCAATGAATATTAAGAAGGCCTTTCTTTAAGCAACACGTAATTATTGTCAGACGCTATATCAACATTTTCCCTGTGAGGGTGCATAATTACATGTCATGTGGCATGTGTGATCAATTAGCCTTCCAATTGCTCAATGATAATATATGCATGGTTGATACTTGATAGGTTACATGGTTAAATCACCGCTCCATGTATCACCATTATCTTTCAAAAAAAAAATAAGGATTATTGTTAATAATATCCTTATTAAAAGTTTTTTAATTATTTTTTATATTTTCAATAAGTTATTTTATAAAAAAATACCTAATAAAATAATTATTTATAGAAAATATCTTTTTTATATTTTTCATTTCATTACTATCTTTATTATTAAATATATTATTTTATTTTAATATAATATTAATTTTTAAATATTAAACAAATAATAGAGTACTTTTTCCACCACTACCACCACCACCACCACCACCATGTATGTAACCACCACTACAACCACCACAACCATCACCACCTCCACCACCACAACCACTACCACCACCACCACCTACTACTACTACTAATTCCATCACACGCGCGCGTCCGTGAAATTTTTTAAAAATCGTCATAACTAATCAAAAAAATCAGAAAATTAAAAAATTTGTATTTTTTAATAAAGCAAATTAATATTTACGTCTATGGATTTTTTTTGAATTTTTTTGAATTTTTTGAATTTTTTTATTTTTTTTCACAGACACGGATTTTCATGTTTTAAACATAGAATTCCATGTTTTAACCCATGAAATAAACATAAAATTCCATGTTTAAAACATGAAATAAACATAAAATCCATGTTTAAAACATGAAATTTCGTGTCTGCGGAAAAAAAAGAAAAAAAATAAAAAAACCAAAAGTATCAGAAAATTCCCAAAAAAATCATAGACGTAAATATTAATTTGATTTATCCAAATATATATATTTTTTATTGGGTCAATGCCCTCTTAAATCAAAATAACAAACTACCTTCCCATTTAGATTACACAATATTTTAGGTTCAAACATTACAAAAATACCCTTATTGTAGTTGTTATTCCCATTTAAATCAAACATTATCTAAACATGAAAGTTCATCTATATTTTTAAATAATAAGAAACATTCATTAAAAACCATCACAACCACCACCACCATCCTCACCACCCCACCACCACCCACCCCCACCCATCACCCCCCACCACCACCCACCACCCCCTACCACCCACCACACCACCACCACCCCTCACCACCCCACCCACACCCACCACCACCACCCCACCCCCACCCCCACCCACCACCCCCACCACCACCACCACCCCCCCCACCACCACCCCACCCCACCCCCACCCACCACCCCACCCTATCCCACCACCCCCTACCCCTACCACCCCGCCTATACCACCACCATCTACTACTACTAATTCCATCACACGCGCGCGTCCGTGAATTTTTTTTAAAATCGTCATAACTAATTCTAAAAAAATAAAAAAATAAAATAATTGCATTTTTGGACGAGACAGATTAATATTTACGACTATGATTTTTTTCGGTTTTTTTTAATTTTTTGTTTTTTTGGTTTTTTTTTTTACTTTTTTTTTCAAATGGGATTTGTCCCATCTCTAATTTTAAGATTGGGATGAATTTGTTTCATCTCCATTCTAATATTGAGATGGGATTTGTCCCATCTCTATTGCATAACTAAGATGGGATTTGTCCCATCTCTATTGTAAAACTAATTAAAGATAGAATGTGTTAGAGATGGTGATGTGCTGTTTCGCGACGTAAAAAATTAAGATGGGATTTGTCCCATATCTGGTTTGTCCCATCTCTGTTTTCAATCAGTATGAATAGTTTCTGCACAACAACAAATTGATCGTTTGAAGAGTGTTAATTTTTTTAAAATCATCATAACACTAATTTCAATAAGAAGGTTACTCAATGGAGTTGATAAATTATGATGAAATAACCATACAATAGTAGCAAAATCAGCTTCACCAAGCATTAAACAAGACGTTTGATTGCCAAAAGTGTATCTGTATTCTAACAAGCAACTCTCAAATCTATCCACCGACCAATAACATAATCCTTGATCTACTGGAATGAATCGAAAAAGTCAAAGAGATACAGAGCAAGTTGATCACCATATTTAAATTCAACAATAGGATTTGATGCCATAATACAAAGCCTGAAAACAAAAAACACAGAACATGAATAATCCCACCTATGAATAAACCACACCAAAAACCACAAAAACCAAACCCCAGTTCGTCCCATCAATAAACTGAAGAAACATTGAAGGATTGAAGCTAAGTAACACTAAAACTAGAGAAGGAACTCGCAACTAACTCTAGAAACTCAGGTAAGAATCAAAAAAAATTGCAGCGCAGACCTTGAATAAACAATCAAAAGCAAAAAACACATAAATGTCTAATCAAACACCGAAACATATTAAAATATGCAAAAACTATCAACAACTAACACAGGACCCTACCAATTCGTCAAATTTATGAATTGAAGAAACATTGAAGAAACAAAAAAACGCGAAAAACTAAAAACTTAATAACTGCAGATAGAGAAGAACAAACCTGGAAAATTGAAGATATCGAAAGAAATTGAAGAATAAAGAAATATGAAAATTTTGCAGGAATAGATGATGCATAAATAGATGATGAAAAATTTGCGAAAAACTGAACAAACTCTCATCTGCGACGTAATTGACAAAGACGATGTATTAATGGAGTGAATTTGCTTCAATTGGAGATAATATCTTCTCAATTGAAAATTAATGGACTCATTAATGAAGAAAATCAATTTCACTTGTAAAGAAATCATTGAAACTGGGTTTAGATTAATGAACAAAATGAATTTAAGGGCCTTTATATACGGCGGCGGCGAGAAATTAAAAAAAAAAAAAATGTTGACTTTGACTAGAAGGGTACCAATGTAATTGTACAATATGAATTTGATTTAAATGGGAAACAACCTAATTTATTTGGGAAGAAATATTCACCTGTCAACATTTGGGCATAGACAATGTGATTCATGATTTAAATGGGCATTATCCCTTTTTTATTTTTTTAGAATTAGTTATGACGATTTTAAAAAAAAATCACGGACGCGTGCGTATTTATTAGTTTTTGTTTTGTTTTTTTTATTATTAATTATAGAGATAATTTGGGATGGGGCTTATTTTTAATAAAGTATCTTATTTTAGGTACTTTTTTCTAAATAAATTTTTTAATATACATTAATCAACAATTGACTCAAAAATAAAAAGTACTATCATTATTACATATTTTTTTTTTTTTTTGGACGAGTAACGATGTTCTACGAAATATACAACAAAGAACAAGCGAAAACTAAAAGATTAGCCTATTCCTAACTTCGAGAAGTAACACTGGAGAGTAGAGGTTGTAACATGGTGTTGTAATGCCCTGTGCCTGGCGTCTTTTGCTAGAAGATCTGCCTCCTTATTGAAACGTCGCGGGATGTGTTTGAAGAAAACTTTCCCGGATTCTTTTGTAAGTTGATGGATACGCCTGATCCACGGTTTGAGCTCCCATCTAGCCGCCGACACTTGCTGTATTCCTTGGATTAAATCCAAGTTATCCGAGAAGATGGTCTTCTCTTTGTTTTTCCAAGTCTTCCCGATCTCAAGAGCTGAGACTACTGCTTGGGCTTCCCCTATGCAACTGGAGTTGCATTGTGTCGTTGATTGGTATTTAATTCGAGATCCATCTCCTTTGTTGCGTTGTACAACTCCAATTCCAGTTGGTAGATGTGCTTCTGAGAACGAGGCGTCGCAAAGAAAAGCGATTTCTGATTTAAAATCGAGATCTGTTTCGGTATTTTCCGTTGTAATAGTAGTTGTCGGATGATTGTATTCACTCGTAAACCAATGCATACCGAAGTGTTCCTGAATATTTACTGTTGTTATACGTATTACCTCCGTTGAGTCGACTTCAAAATTAGAGTGTCTACTCTTCATTTTTGCTTTCCAGATATTCCAGATCATGAGAAGTAAGTATGAAGTTACAACCGCCTTACTCCATCCACCGGAAGTATAAATGTTGATTGTATTCAGTAGCCATTCGCTGATGTCAACTTCTGATGGTTCAATATGTACCTGTAACGCTGATCCAGCCCAGATACGTTTTGAGAGTCCACAAGTAAGTAGTAGGTGTTCCGTAGTTTCCTGCTCGGCGCAACACCAACTGCAGTTACTCTGGATCTCACATTTACGTATTTCGAGATTTGTACCTGTGGGAATAGCATTATTGCAAACTTTCCAAATAAAGATTCGGACCTTAGTCGGGACGTTTGACCACCAAATTGTTTTCCAAAGCTCGCTTTCGGCTGGGATATTTGATGACTGGTGAGGTTCATCGTATATCACTTGATTAGTTAGAATCTTGTACCCCGTTTTTGTGACGTATTCTCCTTGTCTAGAATAAGGCCATATGAATTTGTCGGGTTCGTCATTTGGAAAAACCTTTTCTCGTAATATAGTTGGAATGATAGGGCTTGGGAAAATGTCATTAAGAAGATCTGTATTCCAATTTGTTGTATCTTCGATCCATAGTTCATTAAGATTTTTTAGCGTACACCCTTCCGGTCGTTCAAGTTTCCATTGAGTGTCTAACCATTTATCTTCCCAAATGTTAATAAGTTTTCCGTTACCTATTTGGAATTTTCCGTATTTTTTCAAGAAATCTCTACCTTCTAATAAGCTAGCCCAAGACCAAGTTCGAGACTGTCGTAATTTAACATCTAGGAAGTTATTCTTAGGATAGTAAATACCTTTTAGTAGACGGGCCGCCAAGGACTGTGGATGTTGGAGGATTCTCCATGCTTGCGCTGCCAGTAGAGCTGTGTTCATACGTTTAAAGTCCTTGAAACCCATTCCACCTAGAAGCTTGCTCATTGCTAATTTCTCCCACGCTAGCCAATGTATTCGAGATTTTTCTCCGGAATTCCACCAGAAATTCGAGATTGTCGAGATTAGTTTATTACAGAAAGTAATCGGGAATGAGAAAATAGACATAGAGTAAGATGGAAGCGCTTGAAGGACCGCTTTGATGAGAACTTCCTTACCTCCTTCGGATAAAAGGTGAGCTTTCCAACCTTCCGTTTTATCGAAGAAACGTTCTGCGATCCACTGAAGCGTCTCCACTTTCGACCGTTTATGGCAAAGAGGGATCCCAAGATAATTTCCGAGGTCTACTTTCTCCTGTATCTGTAGTCTGGATGTTACTTGAGTACGTATTAATAGGGGTGTATCCTTACTGAAGCAAAGCGAAGACTTATGGTAGTTGATCCGTTGACCTGATCCCTTACAATACTTCTGAATGCATTCTACAAAATGTTGGATGACATTGCCCTGTAGGGTGAGAAAAAATAGAGAGCCGTCTGCGAATAGCAGGTGCGAAACCACCGGGCAGTTTCTGGTAATCTGGATACCCATCTGCGGAAATTGTCTTACCTTTGTTTCAATCAAACTGATAAGAGATTCAGTCATAAGAGAAAATAAGAAAGGGGATAGGGGGTCGCCTTGTCTTAAGCCCCTTTGAGGTGTAAATTTATGTAGTCTGTCACCATTAAAATTAAGTTGGAAACTGACCGACCTTAAACAGTTCGAGATCCACGTTATCCAGTTCTGATGGAAACCAAGTTTATTAAGCACAAGTAATAAAAAATCCCACCGTACCTGATCATAGGCTTTGGCCATATCCAGTTTGATTGCTACCATTGATTTGGGAATTTTCCGCTTCTTTTTCATGTAAAATGAAATTTCCTGAGCTACTAGAATGTTATCTTGAATAGCTCGTTGTTTGATAAAAGCCGTTTGCGTCTCAGAGACGAGAGCTGGCATGAACTCCTGTAATCTATTCGCTAAAATTTTTGCTATAATCTTGTAACCAAAGTTAACGCACGAGATTGGTCTAAAATCTCCGACGTTTTCTTGGGTAATACCTTTCGGGATCAACGTGATAAGTGTTTCGTTTAAAGTATCGAGAGAAATATTATTATCGAAAAAGTCTTGAATCATATAAAAGACGTCATATTGAATAATATGCCAGTATTCTTGGTAAAACTTACCATTAAGGCCATCTGGTCCTGGCGCTTTATTTGGAGACATGTCGAAAACTGCTCGCCTTGTTTCTTCCATAGTCAATGGCCTAAGGAGTCTATCGTTCATACTCTGGGTGACCTTTGATGGTATTGCTTCCAGTGCTGGTGACATATCATCATGATTTGGTTCTCGGAATAAGTCTTGATAGAAGGCCTGAAAGCCTTGACGGACCTCTGATGCCTCTTCGATCCAGTTACCTTGAGAATTTTTGATTCGTTGTATTCGGTTTAAATTTCGTCGAAAAATAGTTGACAGGAAGAAAAAATTTGTATTTCGATCTCCGTATTTAAGCCAACCCTTCCTTGCTCGGTCATACCAGTATTTCTCTTCCGCCTCGTATGCCTTTTTAATTTCTTGTTTAATATCCATCTGTTCTGTTGTAATTTGATGTGTTATAGGTTGACTCTCGAGATAATTTAGTCTATCAGTCATCTGTTTAATTTTTAACGCGTTGTTTCGGAAGGTTCTTCTACTCCATGAAGTAAGAGAAGTAACGGTATTGTCTCTCTTATTCAAAAATAACACATTACAGTGTTAAAGATGACCCCTCCACCCCATTGTTACTCATCTACTTATTAAGTATAATTTTTTTATTTTTCTTAACAATTGAAAAACAAGAGATTAGTCCATTTAAACAATATACTGAACTTTATTGTGAGAAATCAAAACTATTATCTTCATTTTATAATAATAGTCTATTTAACAAAAAAAAACATATTCTACAATATATTAAATAATTTCTTTCTTATTCTATACTTTTTTTAAAATTTCTTACCAACTAAATATTTAATTGTCTCTCTCTTATAATTAGGAATATATTGATCATTTTATTCTAAATTTTACTTACTTATTATGGAATGGAGGTAGTACGTATCAATTTTAACAAATTGGCATATGTTACCGTTTTGACACACCTACAGATATCAAGAACATATATGGTCAATTACGTATTGAGAAAAAAGAATACTTAGGCAAATATTTGAAAATACTACTATGTTGTAAAAGATTTTTAGACATTAAACTGAATTGCATAATAGATTTATAAGAAAATAGATTGATGGAAAGTGTAATTACTGTCAAATGGCAGAAAAAGACTTAATTAAAGCAATATTCCAGGCAATTTTGGCATTATTATGTCTATTTTTTCTTTTCCAGTCACGTTCTGTAGTAGATTAACTTTTGGTAAAATTCTGAAAAAAATGAATCGGATACATTGACTAGCATGGAAAAAACTTGTAGTGGGAAAACTTTTAGGTGAAATTAGTTTTAGAGATTTCAAAAGAATGAACACGTCATTGGTGGCGCGTCAAGTTTTGAGGATACTAAATAATCAAGACACTCTGTTGGCATATAGCCTCCCTTAATAGGTTGTTTTAATGTGACAAATCCTCTTGTGTTTAGTGTGCTAATTATTCTTGTTATACATATTCTATCTTGCACTCTAATTCATCAAAAAAGCACTTCTTTATCATTTAGATCAAAGCTTTATTGTTATATCTTAAGAAACTAATTCTCTTACAAATACTTTTATTCATATCTTTGTGTACATTGAGAATTAGCTTTAGTGATCAACTACAAAGTTTATTAGAATGATGTTCTCTACAACTCTCGTGAAGAAGGCTTTCTAATCTGAGCATCATAGTAAAAGATATACTCACTAGAAGGTGTTTTAAACCTTTGGTGCGGTACACCGGAGTTTCTGTGCGGTACACCGCAGCCCACGGACTACACCACGGACCAGGGGGCTAGCCCGTCAGAGAGCAAGTGAATTTAGCAAGCTTGGTGCGGTACACCGGACCAACCCCGCGGTGCACCGCAGATTAGGGTTTCCTGCAGCAAAATGAAGACAAAAGGAATATACCCGTTGGGGATATTAATATATCCGTTGGAGACAAGTCTTATGACCGTTGGGAGCATTTTGCAGCTATAAATTGAAGGTCTTTCAAGGCTACAACTACACCTTCAACCCATATACATTAAGGGGCTTAATTGTTATCATCCAAGAAGGTGTCAAGAGCTATAATTGTCATATCTACTCATTCAAGGAGTAAATCAAAGGAGCTTCAAAGTTATTATCTACTCAAGAGAAGTTTTAAGCTTATAGTTATATCATCTCTTTAGGAGTTCATTAGCAAAGTTGTTTCACCCTTTAAACACTTTGTATTTATCCTCTTAATTCTAGTTCTTGTAATAGATAGGTTAAGAGAGAATTTGAGTATCGGGAGTATACTCGGTGTCCTTGTGTTGTGATTACACAAGAGTTTCCTTCGTGGTATCGAAGAGGTTATCCTTCGTGGTATCGAAGAGGTTGTAAGGGTTATTGTGTTCTCGACCCGGTTAAGAGAGACACGGGAGTTCAGTGAAAAGCTTGAAATCCTAAGGAGGCTTCCTTAGGTAGTGGATGTAGGGAAACCGAACCACTATAAATCGTGTGTATCTTTCTATCCCTACTCTATTTACTTTCCGCACTTTATATGTTTGATAATATGCTAGTATGAATATTGTGATATTGATTATCTAGTTTATCTAACATATTGTCATCTAGAGTAGTAAGAGATTAGAAACTCGTTTTACTTGTATCACTTATATATCGAACCTCTTAGCTTATCCATTGTATGATCCCTTAGGAGTTTGATATATTAGTTGACTTAGAAGTTTCTTTCTTAAACTTATAATTGTCCAAAAGATTTTTAATTAGGCATTAATCTTATTAGTAATCCTATTCACCCCCGCTCTAGGACTATCAATTGGTATCAGAGCCTAACTCTACGTGAATAGCTTAACTGTTAGTAGAGTAAACGATTTGGAATTCAATCTTTTGGAAGAGTTGTTTTCTACACAACCTCCTTTCTCTTTGTAGGTAATCGTTACTTTGCTTGGAGGAAACAAATGGAAGAATTAATATACGAAAGAACACTCAAATCTCGAAAAAGGAAAATCCGGTGATTTCTTTTCTTTGTCTCGTATATATTTTTGCATTCCTCCTTATGGCTTATGTTTATAATCATGATTTGGTTGTGATTTGATTAGTTGTGTTTGTTGGTATCATGTTGTTATCTTTGGATATTATCTTGTGTTACTAATCATTGTTTCTATGTTATAAATGATATTGCATCAAATTCTCTTGAATCATGTTATTGCACTTTATCTCTTAGAATTTTGGTAATTGCATTTTAGTCCCCAAAATTTTCAAAATTGCACTTTGACCCCTTATAGTTATTAAATTCTCCAAAGTGTCATAGTTTGGACTTCATAATGTTTCACATGTAAAATTTGCCATTTTAGTTCATATTTTTGAAAAATTGCATTTTTAGTCCCTACTATGTGAAATTGCTTTTTAGTCCCTCAACGATTATAAATTGCACTTTTTATTCTTACAAGTTTTTATAAATTTTAAAAGTGCCTATTGATTGATAAAAGGGAAAAAGATCAAAGATATTAGTTTACACTTTCAAATCTCAATTTATCTTTGAACACAAATTTGCATTTTTATATGTCTTTTAGTAAGGGTGAGTTTTAAAGAAATTGCTTTTCAAAATATTTTTCCGATAATATTTTAAAATCTCATAGCTATTCAAAAATGTTTCTATGCATAGAATTATGGGAATTAATCCATTATTGGTCATTAACTCATTTGCTTGAAATTGTTTAGCCTTACTATCTATATGTTGTGCTTCATTATGTGCTTATATGGTTTATTCCCTATTGTGCTAATATCTTGTATAACTTGACCTTTTCATGCTTAAAATTGCTTAGTTTTTACATTGGGTCTTTTTGTACTTTTTAGAAAATATAGGGGTATTTGTGAAATAAACTGTTTTATTTGTTTTCGGGATTTCCATGTTGAATCTTTTCAAAACAAAAGCGTTTTTAGTAGTTTTAAAATATTTCTATACTATTGGGGAGTTTTCGTATTAGCTTCGGGTGTTTATGCAAATTGCCTATTTTCTATTCTCTCCTCTTACACCTTTTAGTCGAGCTTTAGTGCGGTGCACCGCAGCAATGGTCCGGTACACCGCAATTCGGGGTTTAGTGTTTTATTTTGCATTGTGGTCCTTATTGGTTCAAAATATTTATTTGAAGTCCCTTTAATTAGGAACAAGTTGCATTTTGCATGAAAATTAAACCTAGGTCCCTATTGTCTTGAGAAATTTATAATTAGGTCCTTAAGTTTTTCAAAATTGCATTTAGTCCCTAAACTTTTGAAAAATGCATATTGACCCCTATACTTTTCAAAGATTAAATTTTACCCCTTGATTTCTTAAAATCGGTTCAAATTTTCTTATTGGTAAAAAGGGGAGAAATTATTGGTCAAACTTTTCAAAATTGAAACAAACACTCTATGCATTTTGTGAGGGGGAGTTTTTCTTAAATTATCTTTAAAAACTCAAATGCTTGATTAATCGTTTGTACTAATTGTTTATCTCATAAATTGCTCTAATCGTTTGTGTTGTTGGAAAGCATATAAGATGAAAACCTTTCGATCAAGAAGTTGGTAAAATGTCTCTATCCCTTATCTTTTTCATGCTTTGCAATTGTTGATCTTTGTGCATCTCAAATTAAAATGTTTTAATTACTCTTAACCTTTGATCTCTTTATGTTGTTTTTTCAAAATCTATTCACTTGAGTTTTAGCTCTTCTATGATTAGTTGTTTGATTTTATTTTATTATCCCGTCTTTTTGATGAAGACAAAGGGGGAGAAATATGTGCACTAACACTTTCAAAATTGCACTTTTTAATACTCACAAATGCATTTCATATCTTATATTCATTTTTACTTAAACGCTTATTGTGAGGGGGAGCTAAATTTCATAAGAGCTTAAACTTTCATATCATTCCTAAGGTGTTTTAGTGAAGGATTTGTCATCATCAAAAAGGGGGAGATTGTTGGCATATAGCCTCCCTTAATAGGTTGTTTTAATGTGACAAATCCTCTTGTGTTTAGTGTGCTAATTATTCTTGTTATACATATTCTATCTTGCACTCTAATTCATCAAAAAAGCACTTCTTTATCATTTAGATCAAAGCTTTATTGTTATATCTTAAGAAACTAATTCTCTTACAAATACTTTTATTCATATCTTTGTGTACATTGAGAATTAGCTTTAGTGATCAACTACAAAGTTTATTAGAATGATGTTCTCTACAACTCTCGTGAAGAAGGCTTTCTAATCCGAGCATCATAGTAAAAGATATACTCACTAGAAGGTGTTTTAAACCTTTGGTGCGGTACACCGGAGTTTCTGTGCGGTACACCGCAGCCCACGAACTACACCACGGACCAGGGGGCTAGCCCGTCAGAGAGCAAGTGAATTTAGCAAGCTTGGTGCGGTACACCGGACCAACCCCGCGGTGCACCGCAGATTAGGGTTTCCTGCAGCAAAATGAAGACAAAAGGAATATATCCGTTGGGGATATTAATATATCCGTTGGAGACAAGTCTTATGACCGTTGGGAGCATTTTGCAGCTATAAATTGAAGGTCTTTCAAGGCTACAACTACACCTTCAACCCATATACATTAAGGGGCTTAATTGTTATCATCCAAGAAGGTGTCAAGAGCTATAATTTTCATATCTACTCATTCAAGGAGTAAATCAAAGGAGCTTCAAAGTTATTATCTACTCAAGAGAAGTTTTAAGCTTATAGTTATATCATCTCTTTAGGAGTTCATTAGCAAAGTTGTTTCACCCTTTAAACACTTTGTATTTATCCTCTTAATTCTAGTTCTTGTAATAGATAGGTTAAGAGAGAATTTGAGTATCGGGAGTATACTCGGTGTCCTTGTGTTGTGATTACACAAGAGTTTCCTTCGTGGTATCGAAGAGGTTATCCTTCGTGGTATCGAAGAGGTTGTAAGGGTTATTGTGTTCTCGACCCGGTTAAGAGAGACACGGGAGCTTAGTGAAAAGCTTGAAATCCTAAGGAGGCTTCCTTAGGTAGTGGATGTAGGGAAACCGAACCACTATAAATCGTGTGTATCTTTCTATCCCTACTCTATTTACTTTCCGCACTTTATATGTTTGATAATATGCTAGTATGAATATTGTGATATTGATTATCTAGTTTATCTAACATATTGTCATCTAGAGTAGTAAGAGATTAGAAACTCGTTTTACTTGTATCACTTATATATCGAACCTCTTAGCTTATCCATTGTATGATCCCTTAGGAGTTTGATATATTAGTTGACTTAGAAGTTTCTTTCTTAAACTTATAATTGTCCAAAAGATTTTTAATTAGGCATTAATCTTATTAGTAATCCTATTCACCCCCCTCTAGGACTATCACACTCTAGTGGCCAGACTTCTTAAAGGTATATATTTTCCCAATTCTAATTTTATGAATATTAATCGAGACAATATAGAACATGATCATAGGCGGACCTCACTGAAGGGCTCAGTTTTTTGAAAGAAAATGGTATATATGAAATAGGAGATTATAAAAGTATTAACATTGGTTAAATACGGATTGAAAATTGGAAAACCCACCAAATTGCGATATTTCAATAGTGTATGAATTGTGGCATGATAATACAACATACAAAATACAAAAACATTAAAGAATATATTTCTAAAATCAATTTGGTGATTACCAGAAAGAAGATCTTGCAAACGAAAGTACGAGATTCCTTTATTTGACCTTTCTAAAAAATGGAGAATATACAACAAAAACTGGATATAATGCTCTCGCGGAGAAGCAAATATTCGAACAACCACATCAATCAGCAACAATACCAAAAGTTAATACAGGTTTATGGGGAACGATTTGGAATGCAAATATACCAACAAATCAAGGATTTTCATTTGGAAGGCGAGCAATAACACGATACCGACTGGGTGGAACTTGAAGAAGAGGAAGTGTGATGTTGAACCTAAATGTCAATGGTGTCAGTTAGAAAATGAAATTGTTGGTCATTTACTATTAACATGTGGACTATGCAGACAAATATGGGTCAGATTAGCTCTACAAGTCAGGATCTAACACAAGTTAACAGAAGATTTGGGGCAGTGGTTCAGGAAAATTATTCAAAATTATGTGGATGGAGGTTGGCCTCATATCAGCTTACATCTTATTGATGATCGGGAACATGTAGAAGGCACAAACAAAAGCAGATACAATCACGTCGAGATAAACACAAATGAGGTGATTAAATATAACGAACACTAATATCAAAGAGAGTTTTAGGAATAACTGGAACAGTGGAGTGCCAGATCAATCGAGGGCTAACTCAATACCATGACCTATAGAGCGTTGTACAGATTTTCAAGCTGACACTGCATTCACATGTGATGCATCGTTTGATTATCCTTACAATCCTACAAGACTTGGTATTGTGAACATTCACAATGATAACGGAATCAGAATTGAATACTCAAAAATAGATTATTGTGACACAATTATTGAAGTAAAAGCGCAAGCAGTTATCGAAACGCTAGAGATATTCAAGGATTTCAAAAACGAAAAGAAGACTATCTTTTCGGATAACCTAGATATTATCCCAGGCATTTTATCACCAGCTAGTTGGAGGACCAAACCCATGCTGGGGATAATAAGTACTTTGGAAGGAGATGTATGTGAACATATCTCTCGCCACTTCAACACTTGGGCAGATCGGCTAGCTAAATATATGAGGCACGGGGCAACAAGGGGAGAGCAAAACATAAATATCATGCAGAAGTTAACAACGAAAATGGAAGCGAACAGGAGGTTTTCGGTTAAATCGACTTATAAGGCGTCAACAATGGGTATAGGAAAAAGGAACATCAATGGGAATTGTTTGGCGCTCAAGTGTCCTCAATAGTTAGGGGTTCTAATATGGTGCGCCATATGCGAACGACTCTCTACGATGACGAATCTTGTGAAACGCGGGGTTCAAATATCTCAAGTGTGTAGTGCGTGTGGGGTTGAATCGAAGACCGAGATTTACCTTTTCAAAAAATGTGAGGCGTGTAGGAATCTGTGGGATGGGTGGGTCGAATTTACAAGGTTGAGAAGTGACTTGGAGGATAAAAGAGACGTATTGCAGGACAAAGTACAAGGGCTTGACTCTTTTAAAGAAGACATAATAAATAGCCTGGTGCGAATGGGATTTGAAGCGAGAGTTGGACCGAATAGGAGCTGTGATAGGGGAAGAATTTATAGGGACCAGGAAGCAAATAATGAAAATTTAATGAGCTGTCGACGAGCTGTACATGATCTGAGGAGAGGCGAGCGATTATTAGAAGGGGGTCAACTCCATCCAGCGGAAGAGGGCAGAAGTCAAGCTATTTGGGTTGACGCAGTAATATATACTAGCTCTTTGATGAGGCGGTGGACTAAAGTATTAAAATGCAGGAAAACAGTGGAGGGAGTCGAATTGTCGGCGATCGCTACCGCTATATTTTGACATGTTTGATTGGACATGAACGAGAGGTGTTTAAATTTGAACGATCGAAAAAAATCAATTTCTGAATTACGAGCAAAAGTTAAGTTCACCACGAGGGACTTCATAAGAGATTGGGGTAGAGAGGGAGATGGAGGAGTAGTAACCTCGGCAAAAAGTGAACTTGTGCGGTGGGTTAAGCCGAGTCACATAATAAAACTAAATATTGATGGTAGCTTTAAATTATACGGGCCGAGAGCGGGTCTTTGCGGACTATTAAGAGAACTAACGATTATTTTCTTGGGAGTTTCACGTGCTCATGTAACACCAACTCCGCATTCCAAGCAGAACTTTGTGATCTTCATTTTGGGTTTAAAATGGCAGTGATTCGCAAAAAACATAGGCTATTATAAAGACTGGGTCGCTAGAGGTACACACACTAATGAAGGACGGTGGGAACGATGTGGGTCAGTTTGAGGAGATTATGAAGTCATGCAAGGAAATCTTAGCATCCCATGAGGGCTTTGAACTTATACACGTATATTGAGAAGCAAATCAGTGTACAGATTAGCTAGCAAAGCAAGTTTTAGATGGCGATGAGAATCCAGTACCATACATGGCCCCCCTAGATGTAAAGCTAGGTTAAGCACCCTTTAGGGGTTGTGTGAATACTTAGTATTTACCAGTCTTTTAAACCTTTGATATATACTACTATACTCCCTCCTGCCATTTTTATTTGTCCTTCTTTCTAAAAAGAGGTGTCCAACAATATTTGTCCTTTTTATATTATCAAGACATTTTTTTTCTTATTTTTCTAATATTACCTTTAATTAATTAGTCTAAAGCAACAGTGTATTAAATGATATTCTATTCAATGAATAAGAGCAATATAGTAAAAAGAGTGTGTATTTAATATCTTTTTTAATTTTTGTGCCACAAAAAGTAGGACAAATAAAAATGAACGGAAGGATTATTAAAAAAAAACAAAGTTGCTTTCTAGTTGGGCAACATATGATACCGTAGGCGATAGCTTTATTGCAACCAACGACCGCATTTAACAGATCGGCTTTCTCACTTCACTTTAATTTTTTGGCGCTTCAATTATTCGGCTTGGTTAAATGCTTCTTAATAAATCATTGACTAGACGATATTAGATTAACGTTTGATTGACTTTCAACATGCTAAATTATCAATTTTGCCTTCTGATGACAAAATAACATATAAAATATGAACATGAACTAGAATTCTTAATTTATTTATATAAGGTTTATCTTTGTTCTTTACTTTGGTGTTATTAGAGTGAAACGAGAATGATTACCGTTGCTTGTATATCATAATCAAGAAATACAAAATAACCAATGATCATTTAGATCCATTATTAATTCTTCTTTTCAAATTAAAAAACAACTTATTTAAAAACAAATATTTACACAAAAGCATTTCTTTTTTGGACATAAGAAGGTGTCGTAGCACCAGAAGAAGACCGTCTAACCAATTCCTAATTTACATAATTTATTTGATAAATCGGGATGCCAAGTAGTCGTTTCCCGATCCTTCAACGCCCCGTGCCTAGCTTCTTTAGCAACCCTATCCGTGATACTGTTGAGGTTCCTCTTGACCTGTTTAAACTACAAGAAAGTACTTCCATTCGCCTTGTAGAAAATATTGCAAAGAATTGGTTGAATAGCCCAACCTGCTGCTGACACCTGCTTGATACCTTGAATAACTTCAAGGTTGTCTGACAAAATGACCGTTTTTTTATCCGGATGTATATTAAATGCTTCAACTCCGTTGAAGACCGCTAGTGCTTCACCTTCAACTATTGAGTTACAATCTTCCGCCCCGCCATATTTAGTTATCGTTTTATCGGGTACTATGTAATGATCACTGCTAAACCTGTAGGTTCATACTTGTTCTTAAACGCTGCGTCACAGTGAATTTCTACTTCATTAATTTCTTCCTCTTCTTGATCGATGGTCTCTATTTGTCTATTTTCCCTAAATTTTTTGCAATTGTTGAAGTTTTTCCAATTGATGCCATGAACTTCTTCGATGAGTTAAGTTGTGTTTCTTATGAGATTGTCTCCTTCTATTTTCGTGTCTTCGTGTATCGCCTTCATTTTCCCTTTCCAGATATTCCATAGATTTATCACGATTAAGTCTCTTACCACCCCCTTATCCCATCCTTCCTCCTTATAGGCTTTGATTATATTTAAAAACCAGTTATCAGTTTTTCTCTTTCAATCCCTCCCCTATTCGAATCTGGAGTGGTATTCCAGCCCAGATCTCTTTACACATCTTACAAGTTAACAAAAGGTGCTCAACTATCTCATTGTCTTTCCCACGCCAAGGGCATTCCTTGGTTTCTGAGCATTTCCTCTTTTTCAGATTTTCTTTAGTAGGAAGAGCATTATTAACCGCTCTCCACATGAATAATTTGATCTTCTTAGGTATATTTAATTTCCATATAGTATTCCAGACTTTTGGGTTTTGTTTATTACTATTTGTTGAAGTATTTGGTTTCTTAGCAATATACTCTTCGGTAATGAGTTTGTATCCTGTTTTTGTGTTATACGTCCCTTCCTTTGAATAAGGCCAAACATATCTATCCTCTTGGGGTATTTCATGTATTCTAATTCTTTTTATGAGTGGGATGATAGGTTTCGGGAATAAATTGTCGAGTAGTTCTAAATCCCATTTTAACTCATTTTGATTAAATAACTCACTACTTTTTCAATCTTGCAGTTATTTGGTTTTTCTATTTTCCATCCTGTATCTATCCATTTGTCCTCCCATATATTGATGTTCTCCCCATTCCCAACTATATGTATTCCATGTTTTTTGATAAAGTCTCGTCCTTCAATAAGGCTGGCCCAACTCCATGTTCTGCTTTGCTTTAGTTTACAATTTAAAAATGACGTTTTGGGAAAATAAATACCTTCTAACAATTTGGCCGCCAGTGTAGTTTGATTATGTATCAGTTTCCATGCCAGAGCTCCCAGAAGTGCCGTGTTCATTCTTTTGTAATCCTTGAAGCCTAGTCCGCCTATGAGTTTCCCAACAGCTACTTTTTCTCATGCAAG
Organism: Nemophila menziesii; assembly: GCA_029959085.1. NCBI lineage: Eukaryota > Viridiplantae > Streptophyta > Magnoliopsida > Boraginales > Hydrophyllaceae > Nemophila > Nemophila menziesii. The sequence continues at coordinate 8,132,028 of JARWIR010000001.1, read as the reverse complement.
CCAGTGTATCCTATTTTTCTCACCTGAGTTCCACCAAAAATTTGAGATAGCCGAGATTAACCTATTACAAAAAAGCAACTGGAAAAGAAAAGATTGACATATAATAGTTAGGAATAGCTTGGAGGATGGATTTTATGAGAACCTCTTTCCCTCCCTCGGATAGAAGTTTCGCTTTCCATCCCTCCATATGTTTGAACACTTTCTCCGCGATCCATTCTAATGACTCAACTTTAGATCTTTTGTGACATAGTGGAATTCCAAGATAAGAGCCTAAATTCGTTGTTTCTTTCATATTTAATGTATCGGTAACAATTTTTTTGTGTTCTTCTGTAGTTTCCTTACTGAAAAGAATAGATGATTTATGTAGGTTTATACTTTGACCTGAGCCCTCACAGTAAGTATCGAGGCATTCTTTAAAGCATTCCAAATTCGTATCTTCTATATTCAGAAAAAACAGTGAGTCGTCTGCAAAAAGAAGGTGAGAGATGATGGGACAATTCCTGTTAATTTGAATACCATTATTTTCACCCTCCTCAACTTTGTGGTTGATAAGGGTAATCAAAGCTTCCGTCATGACAGAAAAGAGGAATGGGGACAAGGGGTCCCCTTGTCTAAGACCTCGACCTGTGTTGAATTTTGTGAGTCGTTCCCCGTTAAGGTTAATATTAAAAGATACTGCAGTAATACAATTTTTAATCCAATTGATCCAAGTGTCACAAAACCCCATTTTTTTTAGAATGGGGATAATAAAGTCCCATATTATCTGGTCGTACGCTTTCCTCATATCAATCTTTATAGCAGCCATATGTTTCTTATTTCTCCTTTTTTTGTTCATAAAGAAGGAAATTTCCTAGGCTATGATAATATTATCCTGTATAGCTCTCTCTTTAATAAACGATGACTGTGTCGGAGAGATAATGTCATTCATAATGTTTCTAAGCCTGTTGGATAGAATTTTTGATATAATCTTATAAATAAAATTAACACAAGAGATAGTTCTAAAGTCCCCAAGGTTTTCATGAGTATCCCCTTTAGGTATAAGTGTAATTATTGTGTCATTAATGTTTTCGATAGAAATATTAAACTCAAAAAAATCAAAAATAACTTTAAGGACATCATTTTCTATAATATCACAGAATTCTTTGTAGAATTTCCTGTTCAATCCATCGGGGCCTGGGGCCTTAGAAGCATAAAGCTCAGTTATATCACTCTCAATTTCCTCTACACTTGGTTTTTGTGTGATTTCATCATTTATTTCATTCGTTATACAGGGCCTAACATATTGTACAGCTTTATCCATATCTGTTGGGTTAATAGGTCTATCTGAAAAAAGGTCGGTATAGAAATTTTGAAAGCAGATATTAATTCCTTCATTACTTTCTTCCCAATCCCCCATCTCGTTTCTAATGCGCGTTACTCTATTATGTTTCCTTCTCTGAATGGTAGACATATGAAAAAATTTGGTATCTTTATCTCCATATAATAACCAGTTTTGTCTAGACCTATCGTACCAATATTTTTCCTCTTTTTCCTATTCTTCTTTTATTTCCTTTTCTTCGTTAATGTTATTGTTTATTGGAGAGCAATTATTAAGGAAAGTCAACCTTTCTTGGAGTTTTTTATGTTGGTTTCATGATTCCTGAAAGTCTTAATACTCCACTTACTAAGGTCTTTTTTTTGTATTTTCTCTCCTAATAATTAGATTAGTCATGGGGTTATTATGGTTTTTTTTATTCCAACTTGTATCAATGACGTCTTTGCATTCGTTATGATCTAACCACCTAGTTTCAATTTTCAAAAACTTGCACCCAATTTTCATGTTAAAGTCAAAGTGGAGAATGATATGAGAATGATCCGGCCCGATAGCAGGAGGTACACACATCTGCGATCTTGGGAATAATTTGGTCCATTCGTATGTTGCTAGTCCCCTATCGATTCTTGTCTTGACGTGTTTGTCACCCTCCATCCTGTTTGACCAAGTAAAAAAGAACATCCGTTAGATTTAATTTCCATAAGTGAATTAGTAGAAGTAAAGTTAACGAAATCATTGATATGTGTCATGTTAGCGGGGTTTCGACTTTGTTTTTCATTCGTGTTAAGTATATCATTGAAATCACCCATGATCATCCATGGGTCCTTTATATCACAACTCCACCTTGTGATTTCTTCTCTTATGTTTTTCATGTCATTGTAATCATTTGGTGCATGAATGAAAACCATAAAGTAGCAAAAGGAAAGTTCATTAATTCTAACTATTACAAACGAGTTACAAGCCAAAAGGACATCAAGGCATACAAAATAATGCCATAAAACCAGAAACCCGCCAGAATGGAAAGCTTTTCCAGTGGGCAACACAAAAAGACTGCCCAAAACCTAATCTTCTAACAATGCTTTGAGAATCCTCTTCTCACAGCATTGTTTCACAACAGACCAAAACCCCAGGACGATATCTAACATTCAACGAGCTTAAGCGAGTCAATGTCAAAGGCGCTCGTACACCTTGGACATTCCAAAATATCGTCGTCATGTATAACCCACGGCTTTTGAGGAGTTGCCGCCTCCTTTACCAAACTCCTCTTCACCATACATGTCATCGTCAGCATCCTATACTTAAAATTCATATCATCATCCTCACCTCCTCCTTCATAATTCTTTTCGAAGTAATTCTCACTTTGTTCGAAACTGCCACATTCTTCCTCCTCATGCTCGAATTGGGAATCGTATTCATCAATCATTCTTGAAATATTTTCCAGCACTTGATGTCCTTTGCCCTTGCTTCTCCCCTTTCTCTAACTCTTCCTCTTCTTGTCCAATAAGGACACTAAACTGATTATTGTTAACAAAGTCCTCAACTGGATCAATAACTCTCAGTTTTTCACTCAACCTACAGGTTGAACCTCCCCTCTCAATTGCTCCTTACTAACTGTTCCAAACCTTAGCTCTCTTCTCCTTTTAACCCTGTGTTGGGCATGAAAAAAACCTTCCTGGTTGGATGAAGTTTGGGCACGACTCGTTTGAACCCGTTTCCCTTTTATTTTCTTCATCTCTTCCTCAAACGCCATGATTGCAGCTCTGGTGTTCACCTCTGTCTCTGAATCCCCTTCAGCTGTAATTCCATGCGCCTTTTTAAAAGTTTCAATCTTTAAAGTCTGCTCATGGAGTTCGTTTCTTAGCTCATGGATTTTTTTGTTCCACTTCTCCCAATATTGCTTTTCGCTTTCTTTCTCTTCATCTCTTTCTCTCAACGCAGCAGCTCTACTTGGACCCACATTCTTAGTGTAATTGTACTTCTCCAGAATATTGGCGCCACCCTCATTTATAACAATACCCTTAGCAGCAATCCCTTGTCTACTTGTTTGACCTGCACTTCTTAAACCACCCTCATTGTAAATAAAGTTAAAAAACTCACTATTGATGTTTAAATGAAGACCGTAAATAGGGTTGAATGGTGGGAACTTGGCAACATTGTCTATACTCCAGGTAACCTTTCTCCTTTCATCTATGTCCTCTACTTGCTTTATATTCTTCACTGGACACTCGCCATATTGGTGTCCAATTCTTCCACATCTGAAACAAAGAAGTCCAGTGTTTTCGTATTGAAAGAGAACCCATGCAGCCCCTTCTTCCTGGAGCAGATATGTTCCTGGAGGCAAGGGATATTTGATGTTGAACTTGACCCTGAACCTTAGCACTTTAACGCCTCCATTCACAACTGTGGGGTAGTCAACCGATTCAATCTTTATGAAACATGCCTCAAGAGCCTTAACCGTTGTCAGGTTATTTTTTTTGAATGCAAGTCCTCTAATCTGGACCCAAATGGATGAATAATCTAAAGATATTTCAGTAAACTCTTTAACCTGTGGCCAGATAATCATGCTAAGGTGCATTTTTTGTATAATACTCGGGCGCAGCTCCCATACTCGTTTAAATTCCTTGTCATTGAAAACCTCTAGCTTGAAGGTGTTACTTTTAATCTCTGTTACGCGAAAATTCCCCTGGATGCCCCACCTTTCCTCGATAAATTTACGCATTTGGACTGTATAAATTATATTCTCCCCAACTACTTTGAGAACAATAACTCTCTCTTCTTTCATACACTCAGCAAGTCTAGCTTTAGTTCCTATGTTGATGACTCCCAATTCACGGAAATTGTGGTTAGTGAGAGGAATAATAGGAAGTGAATGGAAATCTCGAGTGGACATGTTCTGTAACCTGTGTGAGGAAACAAAAATTACAGCAGAGGCTAATCAAAAGTAAGATTGTTAGTAAGAAAAGCAATGATAGGGAAACAGGAATAAGGGGAGGGAGTGGTAAAGAGTTGAGAAAGATTAACGGTAGTGGTGATGCAATTGGTAATACAATTCTTGTTGAAGTGCTTCATCCAGTACATATAGCCGCCGTAGCTGGAAAAGAGAGTTGAGAGACTCTTCGTTGCCTGTGCAATCGATTGATGATTGTTACTCCTGTACCGCGCCACTTGCTTACCTTGGTTAACGTTATTCTCATACAACTTTTGCCTTGGTTCGATTCTCAAGAGAAGTCTTTCCATTGATCCATGTATAATTATCACATTAGCAGCCCACGCTTCCGCCTTTTCGTTGGTCATAATTTCCTTAAAGCTCTCGCTCCCCCTACGAACAACAAACGCCAAATGAAAACTCCAAAAAAAGGTTAGGATCTTACCAATCGAGGCTTTGGTACTCTCCGTGCAGTGATAATCATTGCTTTCCCCCAAATCTAGATTCCTCCAATGAACACTAATTTCCTTCTCTACTTTATTTCTAGTTGTTGTTCCGAGGCTAATCATTTGCCTTAACTCCATGCTCCTAATTCCCGCTTTTTGTTCCTGTATCTTCCTTGATCGATTGACTAATGAGATCTTGGTAATCTCGAAACCCTTATTTGCTTTCCCGAAACCTATTGAGCCAAGACCTATCCTACAGTAGGTGGTGAAGGCTATAGATTAGCTACTCGAGTGTGCTTGTACAAATATTAGGGAAGGGAAAAGACGAGGCGTCTTCCCCTTCGATAGTGGGGTAATGATGTCAGCAGGAACAGACTGAGGAGATTAGAGAGAAAAGAGAGTTTCTTGAGATGAGAGAGATTATGGTATGCATTTGATTACACAAAAGCATTCAAACAGATATTTACTACTCACATCAAAATCAAATAATTTGATAAATTAGTAAAATGAAAATTACACCCATTAACAAACAAAACACCTACCTAATTTTTGTTTCGCAAGCCAATCCGTCATCTTATTTTTCTTTCTCGAAATTGGAAAGAAAGTAATATTACCTTACACTTATATAAATTAATTTTACTAATGCTATTACAAAACTTTAGACTGGGAGCACTTCTTTCATCGAAGATTGACTTCAACACATTTGAGCAATCATTCTCTACTATGATGTATCCCGGTGATAATTCTCCACTATTCGACATACAATTATGACCCCAATGGTTTCCACTTCCGTCGGATATGCTGCTTCAACAGTCAAATCCTTTTTCTCTATTAGTTTTCCATTATGGGTATGATAATACAAGAAAACGTGTGATTAATAATAATATGCCAAGAAATATTGCAGATTATTTTAAGCTTTTGAATCATTGGCGGAACCTAATAGAACATATTTTACCAAATAAAATTATATGAAATGTATTGAATTTTGTGAATTACAAGTGTTTGTTGAATACGATTAAAGATGTAGTCATTGATCAAAGTAACGATAATACTCTATGAATTAGATGAGAGTCAAATATACTTGACGAAGATAATATGAAAAAGAATAATAGGTCCATATTGCAAAGGTTAAGGGTGTAAAAAACCAAATTACATTGGATGTCATTTTCTATAAACATTGCTCGTATATATAGAGAGTTATTTTAGAAGTTACTAAATTACATTATAGACGTATAGTATATCAATATATATACACGTTGTGGTTTGTTCTAGACCAAGAACCCGTGGTTGATGTTGATGATTAACACCTGTCACTCAACTACTAACGAGATAAGATCGGATGGTTTCCTTGACATCACCACTTTGTCGAGGTTGTGCCTGGGCACTCTTTTTGTTAGCAATTTTGATATACTCATTTTCTTTGGAAATCTTGTCTTATCTTCGATTATGAGAGGTTAATGATGTTTTACCTACCAAATACCCCTACAAACTATAAGACATTCGCTAGAATGGTTTAGGGTTTAATAGATGTTTGGTGTATCCGCATACCTCATTTCACTAAGCCATTCTTTTTATACTTAGATAAGACCTAAGTTAGATACATAGATTTATATTTGTGGGCTCCCTGAAGACAACTATCACGTCGCTTCGTGAGATTTCCGATATTTTTGCTCATAAGCGTGGTAGTGTAATCATCACTATCTTTAGTATCTGAGATTTTGGACAACGATTGACATTTTGTATTCCATGTGTTTTTCTTTATATATGTGTATATCAAATTATGGTAAGTACAAAAGGTCATTTTTACCTTCATCTTCATATCTCAAGTCTTCTTACCGTGTTTAGAGGGAATATTCTCTGTTGACTTCTTCAGACTTTCTTGCTTTATGATGTAAATTTTCATTTCCCTTACAGTTAACATAGCTAATACATAAAGGCATGATTTTTACAAGAAGAATAATTGCAAGTTAGCTTTTCAACACTCTTCAAGAGTCATCATACCTTAATTAATATGAAAATCATGAAGTATTTTCTAAATATCTCTCCTTTACCTTTTACCCCTTGGTCCAATATGACTTATAGTGAGAAAAATATCATATTTGTATGGGGAGGTAGTGGTTACTTGAGATTTGGGTAGTATTGTACATATCTATTTTTCTACCATGACCCCTTATAATTGAATAGTTATAGTGCAAACCCCACAAAGCTAAATTTGGGGAGTTTTCAAGTTAAGATAAAGTAGAAAAACAATGACTATATAATACACTTAGAGTATATTTATAGTTAATATAAGTATTTAAGCATGGGTAGTAATTAGGAAGTAATATTGTGTGTATCTTGAATTATTATTTTTTTTGCATTTTCTGTTTTTAGGTATTAACCAGAGGGCATTGACTCATAACTCTAATAATATGATATAGTTGAAACTTGAGTCCTCTAGTTCCGTAATAGTATTAAGTAAAAATAGGAGTAACAAGTACATAACACTTAGTTAGACCTACAAAGAGATATTTTTGCCTAATTATGTTTTACCTCCTTAAGGAACATATTATGAAAAAATAGTGAACACGTCTAATGTCATCTAGACATGTGCTAAGAAGAAAAAAATGATGCATTATACCATAAATGTTACTAATCATAAAGCCATTCGTGCCTTGCGTAAATAAGTGATAACCTAAAGTCCTTATGATCTAGGATTATCGACCCAAAAGTTTGCTAAAGAGACACAATGCACCTATAGGCCATAACCCGTATAAAAAAGAGCTCAAAATAAAATATTATGAAAAGAATGTGAAAGATGAGACAAAAAAAATTAGTACTTCATGACATAAATGGATGACCTTAGATGATGCCACTTGGCCATAGAGATTAATGGAATTTAGAACAAACAGAAAATGTGAAATAGAACTTGGTGTCTATATTAGCATAAGGAAAAAATTACTCTTATACAACAAAATGCTTGAGCGTGTCTTAAAAGACTCTTGAATAAGCTATTTCTATCATAGATAGGGTGATGATTATATTATTTCCTCATACTACCGCTTCATATGCTTTATATTCCACTTATCATATTATCTCTACATACTATATTCTCTCTTCTCTATATTACTTATTGATGTCTCCTCATTTGTGATAATTAAATATATTTCCGAGACATCATTTTAGGCGTATTTATTAGTTTATAGGTCGATTTGAGCTTAATTTAGTGCACTTTCCTATTTTGAGTCTTGATTTAGTAAAATAATATTTTTAGAGCATATTGGGTTTAATGATTTATTTAGTGTGAAGCTTTAAAGATAATTATGGAGATTAATTAAAGTCCAAGTCAAAGAATACAAGATATGGAAAGATATTAGCATGGTAATTGGAGATAAAGGAAATAAAAGCTAAAATAATGGAAAAGGAAAAGCTGCCTAAATCTGAATTTCTGCAGCTACGCCTAAAGAAGTGGTGATAACTCCAAAACTGAGCCGATTTTGGAAGATTCCTTTCATAGGGACGTAGATAATTCTGTGAGGATTCTTTTGGTATCTTATGGAGCAAAAACCGACCAATAACGAAGAAGATATGCTCAAGACAAGTCAGCAGTAATTATCTTTGTGCCCGTTTGGGATTGATTATTTTGGAGCTAAAAGCGCTTTCTGATTAAAATTAAAATATTTGTAAAAAATATTAAAAAATATTTTGACATCTAAAATCACTTTAAGTGATTATTTTAATAATCACTAATTTAGTGCTTTTCTAAAAGTGATTTTTAGAGTCTAAAATATTGCTATGGATCTAAAATCACTTTAAGTGATTATTTTAAAAAGCAATCCCAAACGGGCACTTTATTTCCATACGAATTTGAGTTGGGCTTGGAGTCCATTACTTAACCTCTCCTTCAAGAAACGAATTAGGTCAACCTATACACTATAAATACAGCCTCTTAACACTCTTAAATCATCCTTGGCCAGACCTTAAGGCCAAGAGGAAGCTGCAACACAAGAGAAGAAGTCTGGAAGGAGCAGAACACCATATGTCTCCTTCAACCTTTGATTCTGTAATTCTTTTCTCTTCTTTTAGTATGAATTAATTCTTTTTAGTTTGAGTTTTAGCATATATGTATGAACCCTAGTTTTGATTGACATCTATCTAATTTGGGAATTCTATGTTTTAAATTGAATTATTGTTTTTATTCTCTGTTTATGTGTTTGGATTTATATTCTGTGTTCTTGTGGAACCTAGGCCATATAGAATTACCATCTAGTAATTAGGTCACCATTGACAACGGTGTTTAATTGCATGTTTAGCACATAATGTCTAGTATTCGGCTTAGATGTGACAAATCAACCTAACTAGATAATCACTATGGTTTAGTACATGTTACTATTTACCAATTACAGGAACAATTTGCTTAGGAAGCCTTATTGACACAAGTAAATATTATTTAAAACTACCTAGCGTAATTGGAACCGATTATTGAAATACTACATAATTCACCCTTACATGTTTAGAACGGCAAAACTAGTGGGGATTACATGCTATTTACTCAAGCTAAACTTTCATACTATTTTCTTTTCTTTTCTTTTATTTATTTTCTGTCTTTTAATTTAGTAGTTTAGTTTTCTTATTTAAAAACCAAATAAATATTTATCTATCTCTTCTTTCTACTTGCGTATTATCTTTTCTATCTTTAATATCTGCACTTGATAATTTGCATAAGTTCTCTCTAACTTTCGTCAGTCTCTGAGGAACGAATCTTCTTATCATTAAAAATTGCATACGTCCTGTAATACTTGCAGTACTGTGTTAGCTTAGGGTGTTTATTTGCATCTAAATTATATCATCTTTTTATCACACCTTAGGCCACACCACTTATATTTGATCTTATCTTCTTGAGCACAAGCAAATCGTAAGTGTAGGATGTGATGTGTCTTCATAATATGGTGTTTTTACCTATTATTTAGGACATGATGTGTCTATGTTACCTTGGTATTTGATTTCATTGAAATATTTATATGTAAATGAAGATTAGAAACCCCTAACGAGTAAATGTGCTTAAAATAGAGGCATTGTAGTTATTTTAGGAAAGTATGATTTTCAATAGCCGCCAAAACTAAAATGGAAAGTAGAATTGGAGTCATCCTAAAATAGGGCCCACTTGAAACAACCAAGTTGGCCTAGGAGAGATGAATCCGACCCCCATAAGGTAGGTTGATCGAAGAAACATAGTTCCAGGTTCTAGATTCAAAGTCGAGAAAAGAAGTAGTCATGAAAATAAAGGAAGACCAAGAGATAATTATGAGGGTTATACATAAATATAAGATCTAAATAATTATTATATATTATTTGTTAGTCATTAGACCTAGTTCTATTTCTTATTCAAGAACTAGAATTAGCTTAGCTTATATTAGGCAATTTATGAGCAACTAAGCACCATAACTTACAATGGTATTTTAGGACTATGTGATCAAAATCATGGGTGTCTGAAATAAACAAGTATTTTTTTGCTTTACACTTTTTGTGCCACAAGGAGGATTATTTTGTAAGTAGGAAAATAATTGTGTCTTAGGATATAGTAATTTATAAGTGCTTATTTAGTAATTATATTTGTGTACGATATATTTTCAATGAACATTCAATCCACAAGTAAATGCCAAGACAAATCTGAATATCCTAGTTAAATGTATAGTGTGGTGACTTACCTCGATATTTAGTGCTGCAATTCTGGTGAATATGCAAGTAAGTGTATCCAACTCTACAACTTTATTCAAACACAATGTGCGATTACTTTATACAAAACTTTTACCCTAAGTGAACTATTTCTGTTAATTGAACCCCAATTTATAATACTAAATAATCAATCTAAAATTCCCTTAACCAAACAAATCTAAATAATGTAACCTATATAGAGCATCCACAGTCCTTAGTGTATTGATTCGTTGCACCACGTATTTGTAAAGATAAATATAAATAATAAAATTGATAGTGTATCGTACTTAATCTCGATTGATCGTGATTTTATAAGAAATCAACGACCTTAAAGAAGACATCAATCAACTTCGTAAAAGATGGTTTTACTTTGGAAAATATGGTTGTCTATACTTTGAGTAAATACCTCCTGCTCCTCCTATACTTTTAACATTTTGACTAGGTGCCTCCTTGTTCCATAAAAATGTATGATTGCCCCTGAAACTTTAAACGTTGCCCTATTTCCGCTCTTTATGATTTCTGTTAGTTGTTACAGTTAAGTACCACACATGCGTGATACACTTGCGTCTCTATACCCCCTGAATATTACACTTGCGTCTGTATACCCCCTGAATATTACACAAATTATAAAAAAAATGATAAAGAAAAATCAAATAAATAGATAAATAATTAGTAAAAAACGGAACTCGCTAAACAATAAAGACTAGTGATGTCCTTTATGTAAATTATATATAATTTAGGGGGATATTTAACTCTTATCTAAATAAATAAAAATTGATGTCTCCCCATTTGTGATGATTTAATCTTAGTTGGAGACATCATTCTAGGTGTTTTAGAAAGTCTAGTACTCGGTTTTTATTAGTATTATAGTATTTTCTTATTTCTTGTCTTAATTTGATGATTTATTATTTTAGAGCATATTTGGTTTAATTGTTTGTTAATTGTGAAGCTTTAAAGATATATGGTAATTAATTACATGCCAAATCAATTCTAAGAGATAAAGGAAAGAAGATAAAGATGGAAATTGGAGATAAAGAAAAGAAAAGTTGTCAAGTAAATCTGAATTCCAGTAGCTACGTCCAATAAGTGATCAAAACTCAAGTTTAATTGGGAATTTGGAAGAATGGTCTGAAGCACAGTTGTAGAGCTTTCCGAGACGATCGGTTTTGATATAAAGAACGCGTCATTCGGAGCAATATTGAAGAAGTTACGGCCAAAACAAAACACCAACAGTTTATTACCTTTTCTATATTTTAGGGCTACGAATTTGAGTTGGACTAGAAATCCAATTACTTGTCTTCCACTCCAAGAAAACGAATTAGGAATTCCTAGACTCCTATAAATACACCCTTTAACCATTGTAAACATATCCTTATTCAGTTCTAAACCTTAAGTATAATAGAAGCCATTCAAGAGAAGCGACAAGACCTGTAGAGAGGAAGACAAGAAGTTGGAAAATAGCAAACTCCTCTTCTCCATCATCTCCCTCTATCATTAGCGTAATTTGTATTAGATTCTTTAGCTTATCTTTGTTTCTAATTACTTTTATCTGTAGTTTATTTCTATGTCTTTAGATATGAACTAATTTTCCCATAGCTTGGGTTTGCATATGTATAATCTTTGATTTATAATTCTTTATTTGTTTTTACGTTATTTGGGGAAACCAGGTTAAATTGATTCTAGCTACTTAACCATATATATGTTTTATGTGCTTTGATTTATTGACCGTAGTCTTGCGAATGCATGCGTATAGGCTACCCCATTAATAGTAGTTAGATGGTCACCCGGAAGGGGTGTCTAATTACTGAAACACCACATAAGCGTCTAGTGTGCGGTAGTGATCCTGACGGGCTTTCCTAACTAGATATCCATTAGGGTTTAATTTAATCGCTGATCATTATTAGAAGGCCAGTCTCATCTAAGAACCTAGTGGCGTAGGAGCACCTTAGTTAAGTCCCCTTGTAATTGTGAGGTCGCCACCTAAGTCCGCTCGGTAGGGGGTTAGGAGGAATTTAGAACCCTGACTATTTATCTAAGAGCTTTAATCACCCTTATAACTAGAATACTGATTAGAAGGATAAGTGCATACTAGCAACCCTAAGCTATATTTCTCATCTCCATTCTTTGTTATATTATTTATTTGCATATTTATCTTTTAAATCTGAAACCCAAATAAATATTATTTCTTTTATTGTCTTTTTATCAAACAAGTAATTACTCCTACGCTTCTTTATATACATAAGTAGATCTAACGGATCAAATCCCTGCAAACGAACTTTTACTTACTAACTAAACTTGTGAACGATCTGTAATACTTGAAGTGAGTTTCTCGTGGTAGTCAAGGGTGTGTCTTTTATTATTATCTTTATTTATCTATTTATTTATCATAACTTTTCCCCCATCAAACATCAAATTCAATGTTGGACCGAAAAATACTACATGATGAAACTTGGAGTCGTAAGTTGTTTTCTCAGTGAATCCGGCTTATAAAAGTTTACAGGTTCCACGTAATAAGTAATATGTAAACTTAGGTTTCCACACAAAGTTTGTAGATCACTGTGACTACCTTGGCTAATTTATTTCAACAAGGTGTAATTTTCTCATACAAGTGTAACCGTTGCGGGGGCAAGTTCAGAGACAACAATACATGTGTTCTGAGATTGCAGTTGATTACCATCCAAGTGGAAAAATGGATTGCAATTGTCAAAAGTATTTGTCTTTATACTGGGAAACCTCACATAAGTTATTGTTTGACAACATATTTATCCACCATTCATTTATTGACACTAAACATGGTGAGCCCCATCCTTTTCCACCAAACCAGGCCACCAACTTATTCCCGCCATATGACCATGTGTTGTCCCCTTGACACCAACAAATTTTACCCCGCCTGCCAAGGATGTTGAACCCCTATCAAGGTCTAATACGTCATACAATTTTATTGGAATTTGCTTGGTTTTTGCTTTTGCCATGTGGCTTTCCTGGACAACCCAAAATTTTAAAATTTTCGTGACAAATTTTTATATGAGTGCTCCAAGTATGTTTAGATATCAATTTATGAATTTGACATGTGATTTGGCACGAGTAAAGGGTAAGGAAAGAGATAGAGGCGTGATGATAACATAAAAAAATTTGTTTAGGCAAATGTATTAAACCGTCGAATGTGTTGAAACTAAATGTAGATGGTTGTTTCAATCCAACAAGTTTTATGACATGTATTGGGTTGTGTTCAAGGATGTAAATGGTGATTTTTTGGTGGCTTTTCTAGGGTATGTGGTGTATGTACGAGATAAATGCAGAGCTAAGTGTTACATTGTGAGCTCAAGATGGCATATAAATGAGCTTTTAAGGTTTTGCACGTAGATGTTGATTCACTAGAGTTACAAGTATTAGGTACTTGTCTTGTGAACTCTGTGGATCAGTTTCATAGGATGGTACGTAATTTGTGGATATCTTGAATAAGAATACGAGTTTAATGGTATGTCATATCCTTAGGGAGGCAAATAGGTTTGCATATTAGATGGTCCGATCAGAGTTAGCCTCATTGGCACAATTAGTGTAGTACATATACCTTCTATATGAGATAATGAAATATTATCACTAGAGATAAATGTAATTTAAGTATATCTAAAAAAACTTTAAACACCTTAATATAAATTAAATAAGAATTCATGATACCAACCATTTAACCTCAAATGTATAAATAAGAAATACTTTACAAAATTGATACATTGTTTAGAAAATATATGAACCCATAAGATCATAGAGATGTAATATTCAATTTCAATCGTTGCAAATTCTTCCATATGAAACAAAGTTGGGATATTTTACATATGTTTGTATTTGGAAAAAATTTGACCAAATAAAGTATATGGAAATCGAATTGTTCCAAATCCTCCCATATAAAACAAAGTCGGGGTATTTTCTAGATGTTTGTATGTGGGAATTGTTCCCAACTCGTAAGAAGTTGGGAAAATTTATAAGCCAGATAAAAATGAGTAGGTAACATATATGAGTAGAGAATGAAAAACATATAATACCTTGGCTGATAAAAAAACCAACCAAAAGAGAAATCCTGACAAAGAAATTAAAAAATTTAATAAATAAAACAATGATGATAAAAGTACAGATGCGACCCCACCAGGCCAGCTCAACAAGTGGGGTAAAGATTAAGTAGACCAGGTTCTTCACCTTCCTTCACCTTCAATCTCTTCTAAACAACAAGATCTGCTTTCTCTCTCTCTCACAAACACAAAAACACTCACTAGAAAAGCTAACTACAGTACAGTCCAAATTTCTCAATTTTTTGCTCTGTTATCGTCATTTTTATAGCTACAGAGAAATAAAGATCGCAACTTTCTTAAAGGAGGAAGCTTTAAGAGATCTGGCCATTCAATTCCCAGGTAATTTTCGAACTAAAACAAAATAAAAGAGTAAAAATAGATGTAATCGTGTATACTTACCTATAGAATGTCTGATTTGATTGTACTTGGGTATTGCATTGTCCTTTAGTAACACTTAATATGTTTATAAATTGGTGTAAAGATAATTTAACTGTATCATTAAAGTATTCGACAAAAATTAGGAAAGAAATGGGTTCAAATGCAGCTTTTATATAGTACAATCAACACCTGAAAATGATTCCAACCCTTTGAGTAACGATTAATATGTTTATACATTCGTGTAATGAATCTTTGTATGAGTAATGTATTGCTTTGTTTACAGAATAGACGAAATTGAGTAAATGATATAAAGATGGGGAAGAAAGGAGGCTGGTTTTCATCGCTTAAGAAGGCTCTCAGCCCAGATTCAAAAGGAAAGAAAGACAAGGTTTGTATTAATCATAACAATATTTATATATAATATTTTAATCTATAATATTTCGTTAATTAATTTTCAGAAAGCAAGTAAATTAAACAAGCAATGGGTCGGAAAAGAAACCTCATCAGCGTCAACAATAGATCCTGTAACAATATCTCGTCCTCATCCCACAGCAGAAGAGGTGAAACTAACAGAAATGGAAAACGAGCAGACAAAACACGCTTACTCAGTAGCAGCCGCCACAGCCGCCGCTGCTGAAATAGCTGTAGCAGCTGCTCATGCCGCTGCTGAGGTTGTCCGGCTAACCGCACCAACTCAATTCACTGGTAAATCAAAGGAGAAAGTTGCCGCTATAAGGATCCAAACAGCGTTTCGTGGTTACCTCGTATAAATTCTCCACTTATTGTCATTTTTTTTAACGTTTAAATCAGATTTTAAGAATGTTTTTTTTTTTAGGCGAGGAGAGCGTTGAGAGCTTTACGTGGTCTTGTCCGATTGAAAACACTTGTGGATGGTGCTACTGTGAAGCGTCAAACTGCAAACACTTTAAAATGCATGCAAACTTTATCTCGAGTACAAGCTCAGATAACTTCTAGAAGAACTCGTATGTTGGAAGAGAATCGAGCACTTCAGAGACAGCTTTTACAGAAACGTGCTAAAGAACTTGAAAGCTTAAAGGTTAGTTTTACTTGTAAAATTTCACAAGTTTTGACTAGTTGTTATTTGTTAATACGGTGATTTAATCTATAACATCAGCTAGGAGAGGAATGGGATGATAGTTTACAATCGAAAGAGAAAGTTGAATCAAATCTTCTATTTAAATACGAAGCGGCAATGAGACGCGAAAGAGCATTAGCTTATTCATATTCTCATCAGGTAATTAATTAATTAATTAATAAACTCTTATATAATTTTCGAATTAAAATTAAATATTTTTTCAAACAGCAAACATGGAAGAAATCAACTAAATCCGCCAACTTATTGTTCATGGACCCCACAAATCCTCATTGGGGATGGAGTTGGTTAGAGAGATGGATGGCTGCTCGACCATGGGAGGCTCAAGGTACAACGGAAAACGATCGTTTATCCGTTAAAAACATTACAGGAGAAATCACAAAAGCCTTTACTCGCCACCAAATAAATCCCAATAGAACTTCACCTTCAACACCAAAGTCAATTCCACGGATCGGATCAAGAAAAATGAAATCAGCGAGTCCTAAAGTGAGTGGGATGAGTCAAGAAGATGATACGAGGAGTTTGTTTAGTGTACAATCGGAGAGAAACAGGAGACATAGTATTGCGGGATCATCGATTAGGGATGATGAGAGTTTAGCAAGCTCTCCGGCTATACCTAGTTACATGGCTCCAACTCGGTCAGCAAATGCTAGGACAAGGTTTCAGAGTTCTATAGGAGTGGAAAATGAAACACCGTCGGAAAAGGTATCTCCGGGAATGGCTAAGAAGAGGCTTTCTTTTCCTTCTTCGCCAGCTAGGATTAGGAGGCATTCAGGTCCGCCAAAGGTTGATATTAACTTCATTGGAAACAATAATATGACTGGAGGAATTAGTTGATTATTATTTATTATATATTAAGAAAAGAAGAATAATTGAGGAGAGTGTTGATTGATTTGTGAGATTTCGAGATCTCTAGGAAAAAGTTCTGATTGAATTGAAACTCTTTGCTTGTAGCGTCTTTTTAAATCTTGATTTTAATACATTGTAGAATTACATATTTATCTAGTAAGGCTGCAAGTGTGTATTATTGTAACCTTGATTTTATATATTATTCTTCATTCGTTATGCTTTTTAAGTATTTATTATTTCTTGTGTAAGGTTTATTGAAGTTATTTATATATGACAATAAAGGAAAGAAGGAATACAAGGGATAAAGAAAGGAAAAGAGGAAAGCGATGACACACAAGTTTTAAAGACAAACTCGAAAACAATGGCGGGTGATACGGCCAAAAAGGTTTTTTTCAAGTAATGTGATTAAGGGTTGTTCGGGATTGTTTGGATTAACACTTTCGTGTTAACGGAACTTGAGCAAGGATCCCAAAACTCTTCTTATATTTGACGTCTAAGTCTGAAAGTTTACAATGAAACCACATAAATTAATACCAGGGGAGAGAAGTAATGAAATTCGTAAATAGTTGTAGAGTAAATATAGTTTAAGTGTTAGTTACCGTGAATAAGTGAGTTGGTCACCTATTTATAGAGTTTGGATGATGATTTGAATATAGTATATGTTCTAGGCCGGTAATTGGGAGTTGCAAGATAATGGTTCCCACGTATGGGTGATCATGTGTAATTACAAGCTGAATATTATGGGTTACTGAAAGCACGATCAAAACTTTCTTCTTAGTTATATAGTACTTGAATGTTTTGATTACACACAATTTACATGTCACAAATTACATAGGGAAATATAATAATGTCGTCGTATTTCCAGGGGCACTCCAGAGGTCATGGGTATAACCGCTCGAGGTACCTACGAATGCTATCAATTAGCACATTAGATTTACAGATGACATCCCGAAAATGGATTTGTGTAGATCTAGCCAACAAAAAGTAACACCAAAAAAGAGCTTATATTTCGAATTTTAAAAAATTATACGTCTTCGATAGCCAATTTCACGTGTCGATGAATATTTATAAATGTAGAATGAAAAACATGGCGACTGGACGCTTTCTGAAGCATTGGTGTTTACGAGAGCTCGACCGTCAGTAGTTTGAATAATAAATCTGCTAACAACGTTAGTATAGAAAAAATCTGAGCATCATCTGTAACGATGTAACGACCTACCGTCAGATACCCTTTCACCTCCTTCTTTGTTTCATACTTATCCTTTGAAGTCCAAGGCATGAAGACCATGAGAGAGACTTAGAGGGAAACAAAAAATAGTAGATGAGAAAGTAGTCGAACTTTAATGAAAAAAAAAATTAGTCGAAAGACTATTATGCCAAAATCTAAGCTTCATTGAGATTTTTTTTTTTTTTTTTGACATTTAGCTTCATTGAGATCTACATCAACAATAAAGAACATGTTTGAAAAGTGTCCATATAAGTTACTCCATCCGTTCCACTAAATTTGTCCACTTAGCTTTTCACATATATTAAGAAACATAATAAATGCATTCACAATTACAAAAATACCCCTAATAAATTATCTTGATATCTTAAATGTGTATTGAAAATATAAATTTCAATATTTTAATAAAGGTAATAGTGGAAAAAGTAGGAAAAAAAGTGTCTTGAACTCCTAAGTAGACAATATATTTGGAACATTATTTTTAGTAAGTGGACAATTTCAGTGAAACGGAGAGAGTATTATTTTAACCGTGTCCAAAAAAAGTTATTGTTTTTATCTTTTATTTACGTCGATGGTCACTTAACGGTTTGACTATCGTAAATTTTAATGTTAATTTACAAAAATTAAAGATGATGGTTTTATTGATTCATGTTTAACATATAGTTATGAACCGTATAAATTGGTGATGGGGGTAAAAAAGAAATTTTGGCTAGGTGATTTTTCTTAACTAGAGAGCGGAATTTTTTATACTTTATAGAGTAAATGACACTTTTGCCCCCTGTGTTTATACCCGATTGACAGGTTGCCCCCTAACTCTTAAAATGCGCCTAGATGCCCCCTAAGATTTGTTTTTGTGACCCGTTACCCCCTACTGCGTGTTCCGTCCATTTATCACCGTTAAAAGTGACGTGGCAATTCCACGTCACAATTTTTTTTTTTTTTTTAAATCCAGGTGTTAATTGCGTTTTTAATTAACTTAACCCTTATTTTAACAAGGGCAAGATGGGGAATTCACCAATGGCTATCCTATATATACCCCAAAAACAACAAAGCAAATTAACTTAACAAAAACGAAAATCAAAAGGAGAAAACCAAGGAGCGCGGGTTTTGTGAAGAACTCGACGAACACCAAATCCAAACCCAGGAAAGCAAAATTCTTGTGCTTTGAAGAAGATCAATGGCGCAGGCAAATCAATGGAGTAAGTGGGTTTATTTATTAACCCTAAATCCTTGCTCATTGGCTAAGATCCTTTAACCCGAAAATATAGGGTTTTGTACTAAATTTATTACATACATAGATATCACGCGTGGATTGAGGGATTTTCTTAGTAATAATAGCAGATTTTACGGGATTCGGTTACCATACCCGTAGTTTGACTATTGTTTTTCCATTTTGTGATTCTTAATGTATTTGGTAACTAATCTATTCAATTAAAATTTGCTTGTTTAACAGATAAATTCGCACTAAGGATTCACTTCGGTGGGTTCTTTAATGAAGATAAGAGTTCCTATCATGAAGTGAGCATAGAGTACGTTGACGGTTGTCATTATGACAAGTTTAGTATACCAGTTCTTAGAAAAATTCTTTCGAAATTGGGTGTAATTTGTTACTCTGATGTTTATTATTTGAAAGTGGGTTCAAATCTACCTGATGGGTTAGTGTGTTTAGATAGCGAGGACAAAGGCATGGAGATGTGTAGAATCGCAGACAACAACGTAACTGTGGACCTTTACGTTGTGAATAATCCCATAGGCCCTGATGACCAAGTTCTTCAATCTCCCATCTTCATGCCTTTGTTACTAAAGTGGAAAAAGGATGAAGAAACAGTTAACCAGCGAGAAGAAGTCAATGTTAATGAAGTAGAAGTAGATGAACAAGAATTAGTTCAAAACTGTAATGAAGTGAAAAGCTTAGAGGAAAACAAGCTTGTAGAAGAAGGTTTAAAGGTAGAAAGTCATTTGACAGTTTACCCCTTTCAGTTCTTTAACTTATATTTCATTCTTTGTTTCAGGTTGTTTCTGAAGAAGGAGCTCAGACCTGTGATAAAAATGAAGGTGAAAAGGAGGAAGGAGTTAATGGTGAAGAAGTATCTCGGACTGCTGATGAAGTCCATAATAAAGTGGATGATAATGATAGTAATGTTGAAGAAGAACACCAGAATTGCAAAGAAGGGACAAAGGTTGTGTGACAGTTTACCCCTTACTATTTCGTATGCTTGACAAATTACCCCCTAAATATTTCATTCTTTGTTTCAGGTTGTTTCTGAAGAAGGAGCTCAGACCTGTGATAACAATGAAGGTGAAAAGGAGGAAGGAGTTACTGGTGAAGAAGTATCTCAGACTGCTGATGAAGTCCATAATAAAGTGGATGATAATGATGTTGAAGAAGAACACCAGAATTGCAAAGAAGGGACAAAGGTTGTGTGACAGTTTACCCCTTACTATTTCGTATGCTTGACAAATTACCCCCTAAATATTTCATTCTTTGTTTCAGGTTGTTTTTGAAGAAGGAGCTCAGACCTGTGATAACAATGAAGGTGAAAAGGAGGAAGGAGTTACTGGTGAAGAAGTATCTCAGACTGCTGATGAAGTCCATAATAAAGTGGATGATAATGATGTTGAAGAAGAACACCAGAATTGCAAAGAAGGGACAAAGGTTGTGTGACAGTTTACCCCTTACTATTTCGTATGCTTGACAAATTACCCCCTAAATATTTCATTCTTTGTTTCAGGTTGTTTTTGAAGAACAAAGCACACAAATTAATGAGAAGGAAGGGGATGACAGTTTGGAAGAACAACTCTCTGATATAGGAGAGAAGGAGAAGTCTGTTAATGATATGTTGGAGAAAGTGTTGAAAGCTTTGAACACTGAAGATAATGTGACTACGAGGAGTTCCAAACATAAATCTCCATTGAGGCCTTTCCGGCTTATAGATGAAGACCTAACAGATGACTCGGATAATGTCATTAACAACCCTGATGGTGAAGAAGATGTGGATGAGGAGTTCAGTGATAATGAGTTACTTGCTAATGTCATAAAGAAGAAGAAGTTGGTTATACAACAACAGAAGAAACAAACCAGTTCACAAGTAAAGAAAACAGAAACAGTTGGTAACAAGAAACGTACGAGGGCTAGTATAAAAAGAACAAGAGTAGAAGGAGTGGGCCCTAGTGGTACCAAACGAGAGAGTTACAAGAAAAAGAAGTTGTCTGAACCTGATGAAGATGTGGATGAAGAATCCACAACTGATGACGATTATATAATAGATAGCGACATCGATTTGAGTGAGGGTGATGACGACCAGGATTATAATACATTCATTGACTCGGATGTGGAAGTGGATAGAATGAATGTGGAAAATGATGATGCAGATGTTTCTGAAGGCGATAGTGATGATGTTGGTGGTGGGACAGATTCGGATGAATATATACATGATTCCGAAGATCTGAGTACAGCTAGTTCTTCTTCTGGTACAGATGAAGATGGAAAAAATAAAAAGTTGCGCAAGAAAAAGATGAAATACCCCCTATTTAAGGCGAGTATAGATATGCAGAAGCCTAGATTTGTTTTAGGATTGACGTTTGCGAATGCCTCTGATCTTAGACAAGCAGTAAGAACACATGCCATAAGAAAGGTGGTCAACATTAAGTTTGTGAAGAACGATTGGAATCGGATTAGAGTTGTTTGCAAAGGAGCAGGATGTGGGTGGTTTTTATATGCATCGTATAAAGAAAAGGTTGGTGGGCTGGTGATAATGAGTTTATGTAATAAACATAGTTGTGGTAAAAACCTTAACCATAAGCATGTTACTGCAAAGTTCTTGGCAAATACTTTTAAAGATATGATAAGATTGAACCTCTACAGTAATGTGAGTGACTTTCAACAGTTAGTGCATCGGGATTATTCAGTTAATGTTAGTACCAGAACATGCTACAGGGCATATAAGTCTGCAAAAAGCATGATTGAGGCTGAATACAAGGATCAATACAAAAAGCTTTTTGATTATGCAGCAGAAATAAGAAGAAGTAACCCTGGAAGTACTGTAGCAATTGAAACAACTACTGATGAGGTAACTGGAGTAGAAAGATTTCAAAGAATTTATGTTTGCTTAGAGGGTTGCAGAAGGGGATTTTTAGAGGGTTGTAGAAAGGTTGTTGGGGTTGATGGATGTCACTTGAAAGGTCCACATCCTGGTGTAATTTTGACAGCAGTTGGTATTGATGGGAACAATTGTATATTCCCAATTTTGTATTGTGTAGCTGAGAAAGAAGATAGCAATTCTTGGAGATGGTTTTTTAATCTGTTGATACAAGATCTTGGTATTACTAATCAAGAAGAATGGACTTTCATATCAGATAGACAAAAGGTTGGTTATCCTTCACTGGCTTAATTAAAATGTTTTCTTTAGAACACTGAATTTATTTCTAAATGTATGTGTGTATAGGGTTTGCTTCAAGTGATGAGTGACATGCTTCCAGATATTGAACATAGACATTGTGTAAGGCATCTCTACAATAATTTCAAAATCAAACATCCTGGAATGGCCTTAAAAGACAAAGTTTGGGAAGCTGCTAGGGCCCCCACAGAATACATATTTAATGAGGTCATGGCTGAGATTAAAAACATGAATGAGGAGGCATTCAATTGGCTATCTAGTTTAGATCCTAAGACATGGACAAGGTCTCACTTTAGTACTGTTACAAAATGTGATCTTCTACTTAACAACATCTGTGAAAGCTATAACAATGCCATAAAAAAAGTCAGGTATTATGACTACTTACCCCCTATAAAGTGCTAATTTATGACTACGTACCCCCTATAAAGTTTTATTTAGTGACTACGTACCCCCTATAAAGTTTTATTTGGTGACTACTTACCCCCTATAAAGTTTTATTTAATGACTACTTACCCCCTACTTAGTTTTACATAATGACTATTTACCCCCTATAAAGTTTTATTTAATGACCACTTACCCCCTATAAACCCTACACAACTGACAGTAAAGGTTTTTTTTTCTCAGGGACAAGTCTATCATCCTCATACTAGAGGGTCTGAGGATGTATAGTTTGAAAAGGCTTCAGTCTAAAAGAGCATGGATGACAAAATACGAAGGTGATCTATGTCCTAAGGTTAGGAAGTTGGTGAATAAAGGTAAAACAAACAGTGGAAAGTGGCATGCAGTGTTTTGCTGTGAAATGAAATTTGAAGTAAGGAACCTTGGAACAGATTCGTATGCTGTAGATTTAGATACAAATAGCTGTCCCTGCAGGAGGTGGGAGCTATCTGGGATACCTTGCTTTCATGCGATAGCGAGTATTCAATACATAGGTAAAGACCCAGAAAACTATGTCCACGAATGCTACTCAAAGGTGACGTATATGAAGGCTTATACACCAATGATATACCCTATAAATGGACCAAAGATGTGGCCTAGTACAAGGCCTGTAAGTGTAGAACCTCCAGTAGCTTTTAAGTTGGTTGGCAGACCCAAAAGGGCAAGAACTAAGGAGGCAGATGAGGACCAGGTTAAAAAGTGGAGGAAAGAAAGAACATCTGAAGGTGTTCAAAAGATGTTAATGAAAGGTACTTCACATAAATGTGCAATTTGCAAGGGAGAAGGCCATAACAAAAGGTCATGTAAGGCAAATTTAAGTACTACAGAACAGGAAACAGTAGGATTGGAGGATATTCAAGGTGATAATGAAGTTATGGGAGATGGTGCAGCTGATGGTAGGGGTGTTGGTGACAATGAAGTTATGGAAGATGGTGTAGCTGATGGTAGGGGTGTTGGTGTTAATGCAGATGTGGATGAGACCCCAGATGAGACGATTAACAAAATGTTTGATGAGTTAGAAGTCCAACCCTCTGCTCCTTCTAACCCACAGTCTACTCCATCTGAGCCTGAAAATTTAAATGTGACAAAAAAAGATACAATTGGTGAGAAAGACAAAGAGAAAAAAACAATTGCTAAGGCAACCAGAGGATCAAAACCAAAGATGCGCTTACCTCAGGAAAAGGATTCAGGAGTTAACTCACCCCCTAGATCCAGACCAAGGATGCGCTTACCAGGACAAACATCACAGGAGGCAGGTGATAATTCACCACACAGATCCAGACCAAAGATGCGCTTTCCAGTACACAGATCAGTTGAGCCAGTAGTTGATAGTCCACCTAAGTCCAGACCAAAGATGCGCATACCAGACAAAGCAGTGGAAAAACCAATACGCCAAAGCAGTAGAATTAAGGATCAAGGATTGAAGACAGTTTCAGGAGGTTCAAGCACAATGCCTATATCTTTAGAGGAAGATGAACCAGGGACACAAAAGGGAAATACTTCTGTTGCTCCTACATCACCATTAGAGGTCATTATTATTGAAATAGAAACTATTTTTTGCATTAGGTATTGTTTATAAGACATTGTATTATGTGAATAATGATTACAGGTTGATGAATCTGGGAAACAAAAACAGAAGACTACAAATAATCCTCCTAAATCAATTTTAAAGGTTTGTACTAATACCCCCTTTAAAGTTATGGTTTATGACTAATTACCCCCTATACCTTATTATGTTTTGTCAACTTACCCCCTATAATTGTTTATGTCTTGACTACTTACCCCCTATAACTTACTTTGTTTATGCAGAAGGTAAAGATGGAGAAGTTAACAGAACTATTGGAAAAAGCAAAGCATAAAAATGCTGGGGATGCACAAACAAATGAGAATGAGAAAACAAGTGAGCAGATTAGCATAGACAAAACAAAGGAGAAAGCCCCCCCTAAGCAAAAAAAGAAGAATTCATTAAGGAACATCCCAGGGGTAAGTATATAATGATTTGACTAACTACCCCTTAGACTTTTATTTCAGTGACTAAATGCCCCCTGGATCTACAAAATTGTGCAAAAAAGACCTTCTGCAGATACCTTTATTGAATGCTTTTATTTGTTTACCATGTAGGTGAGGTTCAAACATGATAAACCACCAGCAGAATCAGGATCAAAAAGGAGTTTACCTGAGGTTAGCCATGTGTTGATTTTTTTTACACCATTACATACTACAGAATGCTTAACTTCTTCTTTATCATTCTACCAGGAAGGAGACACAAGACTACCAGAGAAAAAGCGGCGCGTAATCCAGCATAAACAGGGGGTGGTAATGCGAGAGGGTGATCCAAAGTATGTAACTGTTGCTGAAGCACTTCGTATGAGGAAGGCAGCCACCAGTTCTTCAGTAAAAACTAGGAAAGAAGCTAAAGATTGAAGAATTCTGCAGATTTGAGTGTTTTATATTTCTGTGTTTTGTGACTTTTATTTTGTGTAAAAGTAGATCTTCACGCAGCAAGGATGTGGTTTTTAAGGGTTTCTAGTATGAGGTGTAGGTGGTATTTAAATACTGTTTTTTTGTTGGTAAGGCCTTTATTGCAGGTATGTGGTGCTTTGTATGCTAGTGCACAAGTGGATGCTTTGAATATTTTTTTTGCTATGGTCTATGTAATGCCAGCACTTTATTGTTTTCTTTATCTACTTTTTTTAGATTTCATTAGATTCTATTGTCCATTAAGTGTTTCTTTAACATACTATATTCATTGCACAGCAAAACACAACTTAAACAAACCGCAATAACTTCATAATCCACTTCAACAAAAACCAAAAACTTTAGTTAAACAGTCTATTACAAACAAAGCTGAAAACTAACACATTACACCAGATTTAGAACTACAACAAACTGATAAAACAAACACAAAACACCAACAGCTGCAAACTTCAACAAAATGATCAATCAAACACAAAACACCATCAGTTGCAACCACCTGCTGCATCACTCTGGCTAAACCAAAATACACCTCCAACAACATTCTAATTCTTTGACACACTAATACAAGACAAAATGGAGAGGAAGAGGAATATAATCATGAAGCAGGTCCATTTCAGAAACTTGTTTTCCCGAGATATAGTGTCCATCGATATGTTAAGACGTTGCACCTCATTCTCCAAGACAGTTACTTTCACACGCTCAAATTTCAAATCTTTTGAGACAACTTGTTCTTTTTCTTGCAATTCAACCAACTGTGTGTTCAGTTCATTCACTTTCTCATGTTCAAGCTTCCAATCTGCAAAAGCTTTTTTCTCTAACAGCATCATATCTCCGTAATCAGAGACCAACAAGTTCATCTTCGTCTCCATTGCATCTTTCTCAAGACAGTGATTGGAATCTTTAAATAGAAGCCCTCGAATTATCGAACTAGTAGCCTCCGGCAATGGCTCATCCAACCACATGAAGAACTTGCAATCCATTGAACACCCCCAATACATGCACCTGTAAAACCTCCTGCAAGGATTCGTATCTGTCCAAGAGGTGTGAAGCCTTGCTAGTTTCTTGCATCTGCAATAGGGGACTTGAGAAGTGTAGTGCGAAGAAGAACCAGCGCTATCGGCTTTAAGGGGCGACATCGGCATCAACGTTGAAGGTATTGGGAGGATCCGACGCGATTTACTGTAGAAAGCTAGGGTTTTGGTGTTCTTCGAGTTCTTCCCCAAACCGAACCCTTTTTCTCCTTTTGATTTTCGTTTTTGGTTAAGTTAAGATGTTAAAGTGTTTTTGGGGTATATATAGGATAGCCATTGGTGAATTCCCCATCTTGCCCTTGTTAAAATAAGGGTTAAGTTAATTAAAAACGCAATTAACACCTGGATTTAAAAAAAAAAAAAAAAATTGTGACGTGGAATTGCCACGTCACTTTTAACGGTGATAAATGGACGGAACACGCAGTAGGGGGTAACGGGTCACAAAAACAAATCTTGGGGGGCATCTAGGCGCATTTTAAGAGTTAGGGGGCAACCTGTCAATCGGGTATAAACACAGGGGCAAAAGTGTTATTTACTCTACTTTATATAAGAAACCATATGATCTTTTTAAGCGTCGATCTTTAGTGAGGACTTGGACCAATATTGTTTGGAATTCATGTGCTAGTATCACTTGGACGACATTGAAGGAGAGGCTTAAAACAAAAGATCGAATGATTTATTTGGAATTGGATCCACTTTGCGCTTTATGTGAAACTTCGAATCAAATAAGCATTTTTTCTTTAAATGCAACTTATAGGTTGGATGAAATACGAGCATGGTTGGGTACTGAAAAAGATATGAATACATTTTCCAGTGCTTTGAAATGGCTTAAGAAACTCAAGATTCACAAAAATTGGAGAAGAAAGTCTTGCAGAGTTGCTTTTGGAGCGACCATCTATTGTGTATGGAAGACAAGAAATTATCTTGCTGTGTAAAGTGAAACTACAACTCGGATATCGGTCATCAAGAAAGTGAGTGAAACTACAACTCGGATATCGGTCATCAAGAAAGTGAAGTGACATACTTTTTCCATTTTATTTTTAGTAGAGTTTAAAGAGCTCATAGAAGGCTTGCACGTGCAGAATAAAGTGGGTGGGTGGAGAGACTCAAACCCGTGACCACGGTCTACCGTGGAGCTCTAATACCATGTTAAATTACCAACTCAACCAAAAGTCCGAACTGTTAGGAGAAGGCCTCAGTATTCACATCAAAAGAAAGGATAAGAGTAATGCTGAATATCACCCCAAATCACATCACCCTTTCATCGCCTCCTATGTGGACCAATCATAATAGAGAGAGAAAATGATAAATCTTAGTCTCATAATATCAATCTCGTGTTTCTTTTGGCAAGCCAATGCGATGCCCCGTTGAACGGTACCCCTAAATATGAGCTTCATTAGAATACATATCTGGCTCCAGCTCTGCCCCTATAATATTAGCCTCTCTAATCTCATCTATTTGTTGAAGCATTGCCACTCTTTCCTCTCCTCTCCCTATCGGTCATTCTTCTTCTTTGAATTCGTGGGAAGGGCATACTCGCTTCCCTATAGCCTATGAGACTAAGATTCCCACTCTAGCCACTCTATTCTTATTCACTTAGTTTAAAGTCTAAGCTTCCAGCTGAAGTGGAAAGAGTATAATCAGGCATGAAGTGAAATACAAACATAGAGGTGGCAAGACAAACAAAAAATAAAGAGTATAATCAGGCATGAAGTGAAATATTATAATTCTTGATAATTATTTTGATACACCATTTTCAACGTAAATGGTAATATTTTAATTTTAACAATGAGCAATAACACATACAATCTATTAAAATCGTTGGATATAACCTAACTGCAAGAAGAAGACGCACACAACACCAAGGGAAGATCAAAATGCAGAGCCACTACTCTTACTCTTCCCAAGTAACAAATCTTTAGCTTCATTAATCTTAGAAGCAAGAAAATCACTTCCACCAGCATCTGGATGATTAGCCATCATTATTCTCCTATGTGCTTCCCTAACTTTATCTGGTGGAGTACTTTCTCTTACTCCAAGTATAAGAGATGCTTCTCTTCTAGTCATTGTTGGTTGAAAACCTCCTTCATAGAATTTACGTAGCCTAGCTGTTGGTGGTCTTGCCTTAAATGCTTGCCATGCTTGTATCCCATATCTACCCGCATATGCTGTTGCAGCTACAGCTATTCCCACTATCAGTGGTGAAGCCTGCACCAAATAATTAATTAATAACATAACCAAACCTACCTAATAATCTACTGTTCAGAACTGGTTAACTCAACCATGATATAAAAATGAGCTCTTTACACTCAAAACAGTAAACAACAAATCGATCATTTCTCTTCTTTTAGCCATTTTAGCAATACCCCTGAACCCAACTACCTGTATAACACCTGGTTTCCTTTGATTTGGTTAATTGATGCTATAATAGTGGGTCAACAATAGCGAAATCAGCCAAAATAAACAAAAGTTCACAACTTTATACTTAGAATATTAAAACAAACCATAATCTAATCATAATACATATCGAAACATTTTAAATATCCTAGAAATAACAGCAGAATGTCAATATAAAAATAAAAATCTAATCTTTTAGATTTCTACAAATTAATCGACCAGTAGCAAAACCCAAATAATTGACCCATCAAAGAACTACGTTGGATGAGTATTTGAATAACAAACAAGCATAAAGAAAGAAAATTAACGAATCTAATGATTAATAGAGAAAAAATTAAAATGGAAAATGGAATGAGGAAGAGCTCACCATTTTCGCGACACCTAACTAGATGTAAAAATGACAACGAACATTCAAAACGAATAGATTCCTCTTTTTGTTTTTTTCTATGAAGTCTTACTTATTCTGGGTTTAGGGTTCCGGTGAGAACAACAAGGTGCTGGCGTTGATTTGTGTCTATGCCAATCAAGAATGTTCGACTATATTGGGTCTTTTATTTTTTTCATTTTCCATTTCCTATATTCTTTTAAAAAAAATAAGAAGCAAAATAACACTTTTATCCTTATATTTGTCTTTGTGGACCAAAATGAAAAACACTTGGCCCTCTATTTTGCTTTTCTTTAAACCTTTTCATGTTCCAGACATGGTTCTAAAAGGCGCTAAGCGGTACTAGGGCGGTCGGCCATCTTCGAGCGCCTAGATGGTTAGGCGGCCTATTAGTCAGAATTTAGGCGGTCTTTGCCTAGGCGGTTTCTTTATTAATTTATATTAAATATATATGACTAATATAATGATCTGAATAACATTTACATCTTAATATATTTAAAGTAAATCAATTTAACATAAATATCATATATTATATAATAAAATAATAATAATTCATTATTATTCAACTAAAAATATCAAATTCAAGAATTCTAGACTTGAAATTTAAAAAATCCTACCTTCTTAATTTTCTCGCGCGTTCAAACTCTAACCTTAGTAGTTTTTCTTATGTGTTGGGTTGGATTAGATTGAATTACTTATTTATGGGCTAGCATGCTAGGTAGTGTTCACGTTAGGCAACCCATTAATCTGATTGGGTAGTTTATTAACTAGATTATGCGTAGACGAACCTTCGAGCCACCTTCGAGAGAAATTCTAGGCGGATCGCACCTTGGAACGCCTAAGCGGAGCGCCTAGTCGGCTAGGCGGCCTTGTTTTAGAACACTGGTTCCAGATGTGTCCTACGGATACTTGTCCAAAAAAAAAAAGTGTTCCACGGTCCTTTTTTAAAAAAAATATTGTCCATTTTAAAGGTTAAATATTAATTAATCGATTTAATTCATTTTTAAACTAAAATAATATTACTTATTATCATCCAAGAATTTTTTTTTTTGGGTTGGGTAAACTGATATATTAAGTAAACGAGCCGAGCCGAATAGTAGATGTACAGGCTTATTTATTTATAAATTTAAACGAGCCGAGCTCGAGCTCGAGCCGAGCTTTGAAGTTAGTGTTCGAGCTCGGCTCGTGAGAATATAACAGAGCTCGAGCTCGAAAGCTCGTTTAAAAGTGTTTCGAGCTCGAGCTCGAGCTCAAAAGCTTGTTTAAATCTATTTCGAGCTCGAGCTCGAGCTTAAAAGCTTGTTTAAATCTATTTCGAGTTAGAAATCTCTTCTTTTATCTTAGGCTTTTATGGATTAATTATAAGATAGATTGTTGCAAATCTTTTAATTATATTAATTTTTAATTAGAACGTAATTGACTATTGTAAACTATCACTAAATACAATCACGTATTTTTTCTTTGGATTGTTAAATTTTGAATGATCTTTTATAATTAAGTAGGTAGAGGGGGAGACATGTAAGCGTTGGGATAAGATAAGTTTTTTAATATAGTAATTGGTTTTAAATTTTTGAATTGTCAAATATCAATATGTAATAGATATTTATAATTTATTTATATTTTTCACGAGCTTTTCAGAAAAGCTCGCGAACAGGCTCGGCTCGGCTCGTTTAATAAACGAGATCGGTTTTAGGCTCGAGCTCGGCTCGTTTAGTTTAACGAACGATCTCGAGTCAAGCTTTTTCCGAGCCGAGCTCGAGCTGCTCGCGAGCGGCTTGGTTCATTTACAGCCCTAGATATATAAATAAGAGAATAAAAACGGTATACGATACAAGAAGTTATCTATCTAGACTCAAAAGTGTAATATAGCAACAAAAGAAAAATTTCTCAGTATTATCTGTTGGAAATATAAAAATCTCATAAAAATATAATGTCTTTTCCTAACAGTTCGTACTTTTGGTTGAGTTGGCAATTTAACATGGTATCAGAGCTTCATGGTAGCCGTGGTCACAGGTTCGAGTCTCTCCACCGTCACCCACTTTATTCTGCACGTGCAAGCTTAGCTCTTCTTCTAAGCCTTGGGCTCTCTTCTCCTACTAAGAAGAATGACCGATAGGGAGAGAAGAGGAAAGAGTGGCAATGCTCCAACAAATAGATGAGATTAGAGAGGCTAACATTATAGGAGGAGAGGAAAGAGTGGCAATGCTCCAACAAATAGATGAGATTAGAGAGGCTAACATTATAGGGGCTAAGACGTATCTTTAAGAATTGGATCCAGATACGTATTATTAGGGGTACCGTTCAATGGGGCATCGCATTGGCTTGCCAAAAGAAACACGAGATTGATATTATCATTTCTTTTGATGTGAGTACTAAGGTTTCTCAAGACATAAAATTTCCTAAATCTATCATTCATGGTCTCTTAAACGATTGTCTTGCCTTGTTTGCTATCATAAGGTTGTAAGATTTAGAACCAAAGTTTGTGGACATATGGGTAAGGAAGGAATATGGCTTGGTAGGATCATGGATGAACCAAGTCAGCCTTGGTGGACTTGTGAAGATGGATATGTGTCTTCTGTTTATTGTGGCTTTCCAACAACACAAACGATTAGTGCAATTTATGAGATAAACAATTAACCAAGCATTTAAGTTTTTAAAGATAGTTTAAGAAAAACTCCCCCTCACAAAATGCATAGAGTGTTTGTTTCAATTTTGAAAAGTTTGACCAATAGTATCTCCTCATTTTACCAATAAGAAAATTTGAACCTATTTTAAGAAATCAAGGGGTAAAATTTAATCTTTGAAAAGTATAGGGGTCAATATGCATTTTTCAAAAGTTTAGGGACTAAATGCAATTTTGAAAAACTTCAAGGACCTAAGTATAACTTTCTCAAGACAATAGGGACCTAGGTCTAATTTTCAATCATAAGAAAGCTAAGTGCAACTTGTTCAAACTATAGGGGACCTCAAATCAATATTTTTCAACCTATAGGAAACATAATGCAATTTGAATAAGATCAAGGACTAAGAGTGCAATAACACCTATATCATCAAGAATATTGTTAGCAACATTAACACAACAATATAAAATTCAAAATAAATAATTTAAGCAACTCAAAAACCAAAAAATCCAAATTTAGAACTTAGCAAACGAAATAGAGCAATCACAAGATATAGAAAATAGGCAATTTGCATAAACACCCGAAACTAATACGAAAACTCCCCAATAGTTTTAGAAATATTTAAAAACTACTAAAAACGCTTTTGTTTTGAAAAGATACAACAAGAAAAACCCGAAAACAAATAAAACGATTTATTTCACAAATACCCCTATATATTCTAAAAAATACGAAAAGACCTCAAAATTAAGCAATTTTAAGTATGAAAAGGTCAAGTCATACAAGATTTTTGCACAATAGTGAATAAACCATATAAGCACATAATGAAGCACAACATATAGATAGTAAGGCTAAACAATTTCATGCAAATGAGTTAATGACCAATAATGGATTAACTTCCCATAATTCTATGCATAAAAACAATTTTGAAATGCTATGGGAAATTCAAAAGATTATCGGAAAAATATTTTGAAAAGCAATTTCTTTAAAACTCACCCTTACTAAAAGACGTATGAAAATGCAAATTTGTGTTCAAAAATAAATAAAGATTTGAAAGTGAAAACTAGTATCTTTGATCTTTCTTCCCTTTTTGTCAACGATAAAAAGAATCAATAGGCACTTTTGAAAGATATAAAAACTAGAAAGAGTAAAAAGTGCATTTTATAATCGTTGAGGGACTAAAAAGCAATTTCACAAAGTAAGGACTAAAAATGCAATTTTTCAAATATATGAACTAAAATGGAAAATTTTACATGTGAAAGATTATGAAGTTCAAACTATGACACTTTGGAGAATTTATTAACTATGAGGGGTCAAAGTGCAATTTTGAAAATTTTGGGGACTAAAATGCAATTACCAAAATTCTAAGAGCTAAAGTGCAAAAACATCATTCATGAGAATTAGATGCAATAACACTAATAACATTAAAACAATGATTAGAATCACAAGATAATATCCAAAGATAAAACATGATAACAACAAACACAACTAATCAAATCACAATCCAAAACATAATTAAAAACGCAAGCCATAGGGAGGAAACGCAATATTATATACGAGATAAAGAAAAGAAATCACCGGATTTTCCTTTTTCGAGATTTGAGCGTTCTTTCGTATATTAATTCTTCCATTTGTTTCCTCCAAGCAAAGTAACGATCACCTACAAGAAAATGGAGGTTGTGTAGAAAACAACACTTCCAAAAGATTAAATTCCAAATCGTTTACTCTACTAACGGTTAAGCTATTCACGTAGAGTTAGGCTCTGATACCAATTGATAGTCCTAGAGGGGGGTGAATAGGATTACTAATAAGATTAATGCCTAATTAAAAAAAAATTGGACAATAATAAGTTTAAGAGAAAAACTTCTAAGTCAACTAATATATCAAACACTCATGGGATCATGCAAAGGATAAGTTAGAGGTTCGATATATAAGTTAAACAAGTAAATCGATTATCTATTCTCTTACTAATTTAGAAGACCAAAGTTTGATTAGCTAGAAAAACATAATCACGATATTCATACTAGTAAGCATATAATCAAAACTAAATAGTCATGAATTAGATAATCCTAAAAGACAATATTATCAAACTATTCATATAAGCATTTTATCAAGTAAAACGAGTTTCTAATCTCTTACTACTCTAGATGACAATATGTTAGATAAACTAGATAATCAATATCACAATATTCATACTAGCATATTATCAAACATATAAAGTGCGGAAAGTAAAATAGAGTAGGGATAGAAAGATACACACGATTTATAGTGGTTCGGTTTCCCTACATCCACTACCTAAGGAAGCCTCCTTAGGATTTCAAGCTTTTCACTAAGCTCCCGTGTCTCTCTTAACCGGGTCGAGAACACAATAACCCTTACAACCTCTTCGATAACACGAAGGACAAACACTTGTGCTATCGCAACACAAGGACACCGAGTATACTCCCGATACTCAAACACTTGTGCTATCTCAACACAAGGACACCGAGTATACTATCGATACTCAAATTCTCTCTTAATCTATCTATTACAAGAACTAGACTTAAGAGGATATGTACAAAGTGTTTAAAGGGTGAAACAACTTTGCTAATGAACTCCTAAAGAGATGATATAACTATTAGCTTAATACTTCTCTTGAGTAGATATAACACTTAAGCATGAAAGACTCCTCTTGAGTAGATAGAACTTTGTGGCTTATTGGATTAACTCCTTAATTGAGTAGATAAGACTTTTTAAGCTCTTGACACCTTCTTGGATGATAACAATTAAGCCCCTTAGTGTATATTGGTTGAAGGTGTGATTGTAGCCTTGAAAGACCTTCAATATATAGCTGCAAAATGCTCCCAACGGTCATAAGAATTGTCTCCAACGGATATATTAATATCCCCAACGGATATATGCATTTTTGTCTTCATTTTGCTGCAGAAAACCCTAACTTGCGGTGCACCGTGGGTCTCGTGCGGTGTACCGCATGAACCTTCGCTTAATTCACTTGCTTCGGGCGGTATACCGCTCAATCCGCCGGTATACCTCTCCGGCTACCACACCAAAGGTCTAAAACACCTTCTTCTCAATGTATAGAGAATATCTTTTACTGTGATGCTCGGATGGAAAAGTTTTCTTCACGAGAGTTGTAGGAAACGTCATTTTAAGAAACTTTGTAGTTGATCACTAAAGCTAATTCTCAATGTACACAAAGATAAGGTTAAAATCATTTGTATGAGAATTAGTTTCTTAAGATAAAACAATAAAGCTTTGATCTAAAAGATAAAGAATGAGCTTTTTGATGAATTAGAGTGCAAGATAGAATGTATATAACAATAGTAATTAGCACACTAAACACAAGAGGATTTGTCACATTAAAACAACCTATTAAGGGAGGCTATATGCCAACACCTACCACCAGCAATTAATCAACACCAATGGATGTCCCACCAACAGTCCACCGTCGCCAGGCCGCTCTTCTCCAGGACAGGAAAACCCATCGAGTTGCAACTGAACCACCCATCTCAAGTCCGATAAGTCCAACCCACCATTAACAGCACGCAGTGTTGATGGGGCCATTGAGAAAATAGTTGGATTAATGGATAATGAAGTCCAGCCCACCAGCAGCAGCAATCCATTATTGGTCCAGCCCACCAGCAGCAGCAATCCATTATGGGTCCAACCCACCAGCAGCGTCCACCACCAGCTTAATTAGATTTTGTTTTTTGGCTGTGATGATATTTGTGTTAAAATTCTTAGTTTTTGTTCCATTGGGTAAAGACAGTTATTGAATGTGTTTGTAAATGAATTTGGTAAATATTTTGGTAAAGCCATTGAATCAGATTGAATCAGTTTTGTGTGTTTACGAAGGGGCCATTCCCATTAAGAGTGTTGGAGTGTTTTGATTGTTCATATTCATTGTTGGAGTGTTTTTATTGTTCATATTCATTGTGTTTTGATTGTGTGTTTTGATTGTAAATGGAATTGTTGATAACAGATATTGAATATATTGCTTTAGTTCGTTGGGCCAGCCCCGTTAACATTGTGTTTGTTTTTGTGTATCATATGTCCGTACCCACGGAGTTAATTATCGATATGGGGCTGGGCCGTGTGGGGATGAGCTAATGTAGTAGGTACCTTACGCGGGGGCCGTGCCCATCACGTGGAGGGGTAAAAGGGAGAAAAACCTAACTCTGTAGTTAGAAATAGGATGTTTATAGTATTGTTTTGTAGTTTGGTGTTACTTTATAAAGTTTTGGGATTATTGGCTTTATAAAGTAATTTCCTCAAAAAAAAAAGTGTTCCACGGTCCTTTTTTAAAAAACATATAGTCCATTTTAAAGGTTAAATATTAATTAATCGATTTAATTCATTTTTAAACTAAAATAATATTACTTATTATCATCCAAGAATTTTTTTTGAGCCAATTGTTGATTGATGTCTATTAAAAAACTTATTTAGAAAAAGGTGCCTAGAATAAAATATTTATTGAAAACAGCCCCATCCTAAATTACCTTTATAATTAACAATTAAAAAATAAGAAAAAAACTAATAAACACGCGCGCGTCCGTGAAATTTTTTTAAAATCGTCATAACTAATTCAAAAAAAATCAAAAAAATCAAAAAAAAAATTATATTTGGATAAATCAAATTAATATTTACGTCTATGATTTTTTTCGGAATTTTCTGAATTTTTTAATTTTTTTTTTCGCAGACACGAAATTTCATGTTTATTTCACGGTTTAAAACATGGAATTCCGTGTCTGCGAAAAAAAAATTAAAAAAATTCGAAAAAAATTTAAAAAAAATAAAAAAAATTCATAGACGTAAATATTAATTAGATTTATTCAAAAATATTTTTTTTAATTTCCTGATTTTTTTTGAATTAGTTATGACGATTTTAAAAAAAATTCACGGACGCGCGCATGTGATGGAATTAGTAAAGGTATAGAAAATATAAAGGGGATGTTTTCTATAAATAATTACTTCATTAGGCATTTTTTTATAAAATAAATTATTGAAGGTATAAAAAACAATTAGTGAGTTTAATAAGGATGTTATCAACAATAACCCCTTTTTTTTGGGGTTGGGTAAACTGATATGTAAATAAGAGAATAAAAACGGTACACGATACAAGAAGTTATCTATCTAGACTCAAAAGTGTAATATAGCAACAAGAGTAATGATATTTGTCACCCTTTTTGTATCACCCTTTTATCACCTCCTACGTGTATGCCTACATGTACCAATGAATTGATTTCTCTATCCTATTTATTTTTTCTCTATCTTCTATTCAAGGTAATTTCTCAGTATTATCTGTTGGAAATATAAAAATCTCATAAAAATATAATGTCTTTTCCTAACAGTTCGTACTTTTGGTTGAGTTGGCAATTTAACATGGTATCGGAGCTTCATGGTAGCCGTGATCACAGGTTCGAGTCTCTCCACCGTCACCCACTTTATTCTGCACGTGCAAGCTGAGCTCTTCTTCTAAGCCTTCTACGGGCTCTCTTCTCCTACTAAGAAGAATGACCGATAGGGAGAGGAGAGGAAAGAGTGGCAATGCTCCAACAAATAGATGAGATTAGAGAGGCTAACATTATAGGGGCAGGAGACGTATCTTTAAGAACTGGAGCCAGATATGTATTATTAGGGGTACCGTTCAATGGGTACCGTTCAATGGGGCATCGCATTGGCTTACCAAAAGAAACACGAGATTGATATTATCCTTTCTTTTGATGTGAGTACTGAGGTTTCTCAAGACATAAAATTTCCTAAATCTATCATTCATGGTCATCAAATTTCCTAAATCTATCATTCATGGTCATCAAATTTACTAAGAAGAATGACCGATAGGGAGAGGAGAGGAAAGAGTGGCAATGCTCCAACAAATAGATGAGATTAGAGAGGCTAACATTATAGGGGCAGGAGACGTATCTTTAAGAACTGGAGCCAGATATGTATTATTAGGGGTACCGTTCAATGGGGCATCGCATTGGCTTGCCAAAAGAAACACGAGATTGATATTATCCTTTCTTTTGATGTGAGTACTGAGGTTTCTCAAGACATAAAATTTCCTAAATCTATCATTCATGGTCATCAAATTGACAAGATTCTCACAATCTTAAACGATTGTCTTGCCTTGTTTGTTATCATAAGGTTGTATGATTTAGAACCAAAGTTTGTGGACATATGGGTAAGGAAGGAATATGGCTTGGTAGGATCATGGATGAACCAAGTCAGCCTTGGTGGACTTGTGAAGATGGATATGTGTCTACTGTTTATTGTGGAAAAGTATAGCCATAGTTATCCAAATCGGTGAGTGGGACCTGATATTGTGTCCCCTCGACACCTATGAATTAACTAATATGAAAAATAGGCAAATACGACACACAGCGTCATGATTTTCCAGGAAAGTTTAGTTTCGAAAAAGTGATGATAGGCAAATACGACACAGCGTCATGATTTTCCAAGGAAAGTTTAGTTTCTAAAAAGTGATGAAATGAGAGAGACTCGTTTGGAAATGCTTGTTTTAGAGAAAAAACACTTTTAGAATAATATTAAATTTTTGAAAACATTATTAAAAAAAATTGAAATCTAAAATCCCTTTTAAGTGTTTTTTTAAGAAACACATATTTGGTGTCTTTTTTAAAAGTGCTTTTAATGCTAAAAAAACATTTTTAAACTTTTAATCATTTAGAAGCCTAATAATCTCATGAAAGATGTACTCTCAAACTTGATCTCATGAAAGTTTATGATTCCATAGATTGGGATTTTGTATTAACAACACTTATTGCCTTTGGTTACTCGGAAAAATTTGTAAGTTGGGTTAGAATGTGCTTAACATCAACTTCTTATAGCATAATGATCAATGGTTCACCAAAAGGATTTTTTTAATGGTGCTAGAGGATTGAGGCAGGGGAACCCCATCTCCCCATACCTATTTGTAATATGTATGGAAGTTTTTACCCAAATTTTGAAAAGAACTGGAAAAAAGAAGAACTTTGATTGACACCCTAAGTGTAAGGGCTTAATGTTAAACAATCTCATGTTTGCAGATGACCTTATGGTGTTTTTTAAGCCAACCAGAAGAACAACCACCTATATAAAACAAAGTCTTGACTTATTTCATTGTCTATCTGACCTGTAAATAAATGATAATAAGAGTGATGCCTTTTATGGAGGTTGTACAGATTATACCAAAAAAGAAGTATGTGAGGTGTTAAATATACCTGAGGGACATCTTCTAATGAAATACTTGGGTGTTCCTTCAATTTCAGGGAGATTAAGTATTGAATATTATAATCCTCTCATCACAAAAATGGTTAAACACATTGATCATTGGAGTGCTAAATGTTTATCTTTTGCAGGCAGGCTACAACTTACTAAAATGGTTCTAAGTAATTTAGCTTCTTACTGGTTTAGCATTTTTGCTATCCCTAAGAAGATCATAAAAGGTATTCAGAGTAAAATTATGGCCTATCTTTGGAAAGGCATAAGTGAAGCTAAGGGTGGGGCCAAAGTGGCTTGGAATATAATATGTCTACCAGTAAAAGAGAGAGGGCTTGGGATCAAAGACCCTTATGTTCATAATCAAACAGGTATTCTCAAACTTGTTTGGAACTGCTGCGTCCCTAAAAAGACACTTTGGTCCAATTGGGTTCAACAAAACCTTCTTAAAGGTAAATCATTCTGGCAAATTAAAATACCTCAAGATACATCATGGGGTTGGAGAAAAATTCTGAAATCAAGTAATATTGCCAGAATGTTCGTTGAATATAGCATCGGTAATGGTAAAAACATTTCACTATGGTAGGATTATTGGTTACCTAATCAAAAGCGGCTTACAGATACATCTAGAAGTAATCTTGCTTCAAGATACTTTATAGATAGTAAACTATCAAAGGTTATAATTGGTAATAAGTGGAAATGGCCTGCAAAGTTCCAGTTCATGGAATCAATTACTTTAAATGTTAAATGTAATGAACAAAGAGAAGACCATATGATTTGGAAGTTCACTAAGAAAGTGGTGTTTACCTTTAGAGAAACATATGAGCAGCTCAGAAGCAAGAAACCAGAAATGGACCAATATAAAGTTATATAGTCTTCAAAAGATTTTTGAGGTACAAATTCATCCTATGGCTTATTCATTTAGATCAGATAACAACAAAACAGAGTTTAGCAACATGGGGTTTGCTCTCAAACCCTATTTGTGAATTTTGTAATCGTGTAAGCGAGGATGGAGACCATCTGTTATGGGACTGTTCATTCACCAAAAGAATCTGGGTTCGATGCTTAATTACACATGACATCCAAACTAAGATAACCTCCTGAACTCTATTAATGGAATGGCTCACCAAGCTTCACATCAGCAAATCCACATCGGATAATATCTTGAAGACTCTTGTATCGATTGCCTCATATACTATATGGATTGAGCATAATAATAGAGTTTTCAATAAAGTATTCAAGACGTAAGAATAGGTCTTTGATAGTATATCAATGGCCTTTCGAGAGAATCTAACAAGATTTACCAACAAGAAAGAAGAGAAACAAGTAAACTTAGTTAGAGTTCGGTGGAATAGATGAAGAGCCATAGTCAACGTACTTAGTTGTACTTAGACAGAAGTGTTAGGCCCGTTTGGTTCGTGAAAATAATGGGTATTTTCTGTTTTCATTTTCTATATTTTTCAAAATGCTAATAAATACGTGTTTGTCTAAAGAAAATGAAAACAGTTTTCTGGAAAATTAAATGAAAACAGTACTATATTGGAGAATGTAAAATCGACGT
This sequence comes from Nemophila menziesii, assembly GCA_029959085.1. Lineage (NCBI taxonomy): Eukaryota > Viridiplantae > Streptophyta > Magnoliopsida > Boraginales > Hydrophyllaceae > Nemophila > Nemophila menziesii. Next base: position 8,091,500 of record JARWIR010000001.1, on the reverse strand, counting down.
TTTCCATATTTTCTAAAAATATTAAAACTGAAAAATGAAAATCATTTTCTAAAAATATATGTTGAAAAAGGATATGTTTAGCCCATATGGTTTTAAATTGTAATAGCCCATAGGCCTATGTAAAAGGATATGTTTGATGTTATATAAAAATTGCTACTTAGTCCAAAAAAAAAAAAACACATTTAGATGCATTTTAAGTGAAAAATACTTCCAAACGGGGCACGTGTAAGCAAGTCAAGGAAAATTTACTTTTGACTGATTACAGTATTCTGCTTTAATATTGTGTTTTAACATTCTTTATAATTAAATTGGAGTAATTATGTATTCGATTTAATGCCAAATTAATCTATTTGCATATGTGATTCATTATCCTTTAACAGTAACAAAATTGAAAAGAGAATTTGGATTCTAGCTTTTGCAATTTTAAGCGTAGTGTGTTGTATACTACTGGTTTCTTTATTCTAGTTGGTTGTTATATTTGCTCCTGGGTCCTGCAAACGCCTTTAAAACTTCAAGAGCCTCATGTTCAAGCATCCATTTTAGCGATTCGTAAGGTTGGTGCCCCTTACTACTTACAAATATCAAAGCAGAGTAAACCCACATATTATCTAGGGAGACAGTGAAAATGAAGCGACAGACATGATCAGCATTTTCTTGCTACCAATTGAATTGCCAAATAAGTTGAGCAAAACCTGGTAAATAAACAATGGATGAAGACGGATGAGCACATATTCCAGCAGCCTCCTATTACCATTCGTATTTGATGGATGTTTATTTCAGCAGCTCCATTTCCCACAGGAATATCCCAGACTTGGGAATCTGCATTACTTAAACATGCAACCAAGAGGGGTTGAAATTTCATGTTAGTGGGTTTGGTTTAAGATTAGATTACAAAACAAACAATTACATGGGTATCTCTATAGGCACTACTACAGCGGAGAGCATTAGCGACACTCTCATTAGTGATGACATGAATTCATCGCTAATGAGGCGAGCACTAGCTACGAATAAGTATAGGTCGTTGCTTATAAGCTGATTCTGATAAAACAAACCCCAATCTGGTTTCTTTATGCTTTACAAATCCCTTTCCCAAATTTTTAGAAAAAAAAAAAAAAAAAATCTCTTTCCCAACCAAAAGCCAATCTAACCCAAGCCCAGAATCATACTCCCTCCGCTGCTAACCTGCTACGCCCCCTCAGTCAAATTATACTTATCAACGCTACTACGCCTACGAATCTACGACCATCTTCACCCTCAACCCACGATTTGTCGAATCAAAGGCCCAGCCTGGCTATAATACTCCAACTAAGGTTAATGTCGATATTTTTTTATGAATTTGTGTATCTATTTATTTCAGAATTTTATATAGGGCCCTAATAGTGCAATTAATTGTAAAAAGGGTCAATTAGTGCGATGAACTGTATAAATACATATAGGGACTAATAGTGCATTTTCGGATTTTTACGTGGACCTAATAGTGCAATTAACTGTATAAAACCAAAAAAAGGGACTAATGCTGCAATTTACTCTACGGTCCCTACTCCCTATAATATGCAAAAAAGGCCCTATGGGGTCCCTAGATTATGCGAAAAGTGTAATCACTCTACTTTTTCGGTATAAATGTCATTCAAACAAGTTCATTGCCATTTCAATAAAAGAAACTTTTGCTCCAAAAAGGTCTCTATGTAAATATACTTTGATATCTGGCCTCTCACCCTCACGCTCTGTTAAGTTTAGGAGCAAATCTATGGTATATACACATTAACATTTCCTACATACGATTAACATCTCATCCCATGGTAAAATTAGTTGAATTTGATTCATATTCACCATCATCTTCTATCATGATTTCAATTGGACCTTGTGGGCTTCCAAAAAGTGTAGAGAATATTCGTCTATGACACTCATCACACAACAAGAAATAAGAGAAATGCCCCTCCCCTGGGAGTTTATGCACCACAGCATCAGGTAGGACCCGTGATATATACTCAGTCATTGATGGTGGGACCACATGATCATCCATCCCCTGTATAGCAAGTGTTAATTTCATAATTAAATAGAAAAAGTGAAAGAGACACAACGAACCTGCCATATATGTATAGGCCTAAGAAAACCGGTGAGGTGGCATTCAGGTTGAACATACATGAAGTTAAGCCAAGAGAATAAACTTCTTCTAGGACACTTCTTCTGCACTTGAATATCTAACAGGCTAAACCCCCAATTAGACACCTGTAATACAGCTTCCTCAACAAACGGTTTTGTACTTCCTTGTCTGATTGATTCCTCAACATCTCTATGCCACAACTTTTCAAACACTTGTTGTTCAATCAAAGCATTATCCTGAAAAACATTAAATAATATCTATAAGGTTTCTTTACAAGAAGAAATGGGAGTACCTAATTATCTCTCACCTTTTCTCCCAGAGACAAAGAGAACCACTTATTAATCTGACCATGTTTTCCAGACAGAAAAGTTTTACGATATGAGTTGGATAAAAACTTAGGAAATCTTCGAGCTAAATAGTACGTCCATTTTCTTTTCCTTGTCCAATTTTCCCAAGTTTTAGACATCTCTTCCTTAGTCATGCTTACATCATACGGATTCACAAATGGCGCAAACATGGCTGCCCCTGTAATTTCATAATACAAAAATCTTAGAATATGATTTACTTTTTTTTAAACAAGTCACGAAAAGGTAAACTATACCTGCAATTCGATTTGGAATATATTTTAATGCAGCCCAAACATGAAGGGCACCAGTGGAATATCCCCAAACCCAGAATCTATCAGTCATTCCTATAGCATCAGCTAAGTGTAGCATATCAAGAGCTGATGATGTAAGATTTCGATCATGATGAGGATCACTTTCTCCAAAACCAGGAAGATCATAAGTTACCAATCTAACACCATACTCTTCCAGTATTGCCACATTAATGCTTGACATACCTATAAAAATATGTACATTATGTCATTATGTTTAACAATATAAGAATCTTTGATCTAAATAAGCATTTGATTTACCTCCTAGACGAGAAGAGAGAAAACTGTGTGGGGCAATTACGGAAAATCGAGCTTTATGAGGTGGGACCCCTATCTCGTGATATGCTATGTATCTACCATCTGGAAGTTGGATACGAACAGCACTAGGAGGAGGGATATACACTTTCTTCACTAATGGACTTGAACTTTCGTATGTCCTGTTTATATTCAAAGCTGCATGTTTAAAGCCACAACATATTAGTTAGAATAATATCCCAAAGAACTATTCAACTTGTTCAGGAAAACCTTTGTTAATTGCACCATTGTCCCCTGTGTTAAGCAAAATGATCATAAATACCCCTCACAGGAGTATGTCTGCTATTTTATGGAATTATGCCAGTACATGTGCTATTTTTTGAAACAGGGGTATATTTTACTATTTTGCATAACACAAGGACCAACCGTGCAATCCACCTAAAACCTTCACATCTCCACTAATTTGGATTGATCAATAATAAGTTAAGAAGTAAATGAAGCCATCTCTCAAGTCTTACCAACTTGGAGTCTTATAAACAAGGTAAATGGCTAACCAAACTGAAACTAGTTTAATATTTTATTCTAATTATACACCATTTCATTTTATTACTTTGATTCAAGACCCAAAAAAAATAGATTTAATGCTTAGCAAATTATAATAAAACAGTCATATATTAATTTAAAAATAAAAAGGCAATTTTATTACCAGCCATGGCGAGGATAAAGACGAAGAATATCACAGACCAAGCGTGAAGTGGATGGCGATCCTCGGGCAAGTATTCATTGATAAACCTTAATTTCTCCGAAATCTCATTTAACGGCCCTCTAGTTTTCCTCACAATGTAAGAATCCTCCGTCAACAAGCTCTGCTGCACAACGTCTCTTAAACCTTTCCCTAATTCCAACGCCATTTCACCCCAAGCAGCTGCAAAACCCTTGATCTGATCCTTAACACTCTCTGGGTTTGTTTCCTCCACCACCGCCGTCGTCGAACTGACAAACGCCGGTCTTTTTGCATCATACGCCGGCGCCGAGATTCCTATTCCGTCTCCGGTGTATATTATTCCTGTGTCCTCCATTAAGCTTGCTAACTCTTCTTTCCATGACTTCGATCCCGTAACGTCCACCATTTTCACGTATATATTTATAGGTCGAAGAAGCAAACAAGAGCTGAAGTTAAAGCTGACTTAGTAATCAAAAGCAGATTCTACCAAAGATAGATGCTACTACTATGTGCTTACACAACATATAGATACATATAATAATGTGTATATTCAAGTGGGTGTAGCGGAAATTGAAGAACAGCTGTAAAGAGAAGGGATTAATAACAATGTCATAACACTCTCATAATGACTACTTAGCAGCAACAATTTTCTGTTTAATTTTAGGAAGTACTAGTAAGACTCTAGGAGAGAGACCTAGTAAAAATCGTAAAAATCAAGAGCAGGTGAGAATGAGTGACGAATTTGCTTCAATCTGAAGTGTGCTCTTCTTTTTTCTCTGGGCAGTTTAAATAATTATTTAATTTTCTATTTGTAAATAATTCTTTGTTTTTATTTCAGTTTGCATATAGAGTTCCTAGTTTTAAAAGATATCCTTCAATCTCTTTGTAGTCCAAAAAAAATACCCTTCAAAAAAGGTTATGATTACGGCAACTAGTTAATCTTATTAAATGTGTAATTTGCTTTAATAAAGGTACACTAGTTACTAGATTAGTACAGTCTTTTATGATTGATTCTATGAAGATATTTTATTACATCGAGATTATACGATCTGTAATATAGTGCACTAGTTAATCTTAGAGTTGTTATCAAAGTTTTATTACATACATTGTTTAATTATAGTGTTTTGTCCAAAAAAAAAAGTATATATATTATGTGTTTGTTCCCTTTTTTTCAAAAATATATTGCAATACTTTTATTACTTGTGTTAAATTTATGTGGGATCTAATACAAAAAAGTGAATTCATTATATACATAAAGATAAATGTGCTATTTAGTGCTAGGTATGATTAATAGAGCTTTTTTATTTAGGAATGGTTTCAAATTTATATAAAACTTTGACTTGTTTGGTTTAAACTTGTAAAAATATTTATTAAACTTGATTTTTTTTTTATTACAAGGGAGATCCAAATCGGATCGTGGGATTATACAAAAACAGCACAAAAATTAATCTAGTACATCAATGATTAAATCAGGGTTATGTATCAAGTGTGGAGCTTTCCAACCCAATTTATCTTGTGTAAGAGCACTCCAAACACCTTTAGGAGGATCATTGTGTCTGCAAAACAGCTCCATCTGTGTTACACCTAGCTTGATTAAGAAATCTGCACATGAATTACTTTCTCTATAGATTCCACGTAAGCTAATCAAATCATTATTCCGTAGCGATTGTTGAATCTTTCGAATCCATGGTGCCGCCGGGCCCCTTCCATCCCCTTCCCTACGTATCATTTCCAAAGCTTCCCAAGAATCGGTTTCTACTACCACCTCTCTCAAGCCCAGTTCTTCTACCATAGTAAGTCCCTGGCTAAGTGCAATAATCTTAATTAACGTTGACATCTCATGATTAATTTTCATCGAAAAACCACATACCCAGTTCCCCTCTCCATCCCGAATTACACCACCACCTCCACCACTCTTCTCCATTTATTTAAGCTCCCATCTGCATTTAATTTAAAACCACTGCTTGGCTTATTCCATCCAATAAAATGGATTCATTGCGCACCTGGCAAAACTTTACCCGGTAAATTACCCCAAACTCTAGAATAATTAGCTGCTACAAACTTTGCTTTCCTAACCAATACTATTGCTGCAGAAAACTCTCCCCAATTGAAGACAATATCGTTTCGTTCTTTCCAAATTAAATGAATTTGAGGGATTTTGGTGGTGTTATTTATAGGGGAGAAAAAAATAGTAATTTAGGGATAAAATTTAGTAGGTGAGATTTAAAATGGTAGGTAGAAAGATGATATCGACGAGGATCAATAACGTAGACAATCCGATACAAGAATCGACCAAATCATAGAAGAAAACCATTTCGAATACTAGTGAGATAATTTCGATAAAGATACTTTGTAACTTTTTCTATTAATATAAGCTATTGGAAAAAAAAAAATCGGTAAAGTATCCAAAATGATATATATATATATATATATATATATACGAATAGTTTCTATGATATATTTTTGCAATTGTTTTTGGATTTTAGCCTATTTGTGAGAAAAACTCCAGACCCACAACAATACTTTTTAGTACTATAAAAGTAAATACCTAAGGGTATGTTTGGATGGAGGGATTGGGAGGGAGGGGATTGTATTAAAGGATAATGGCAATCCCATCCGTTGTTTGTTTTGGAAATAAGTAGAAGGGATAGTTTATTAAAGGATACTTGCAATCCCTTACGAACCCATATATTCAATCCCTCCAATTCGGTGGGATTAGGAAGGAAGGATTCTTTTATTACGTTGTAATGTCTAAATTACCCTTATTCTTTCTTTATAAAATATTTTAATAGGGGTATATGAGTCATTTAGTTATAAAAAGAATCCCTTCCTTCCATTATTCTTCTAATCCAAACACCGGATAAATGTTATCCTTTAATAAAATCCCCCCTTCTCTTTTTATTCAATCCAAACAAGATCAAATACTCTCCTTTCCATTCCCTTGTTATACTCTCCCTTCCTATCCTTTAATAAATTATCCCTCCTTAATCCAAACATACCCTAACCGACCATGGCACAGGAGAATCAATTCTCCATGCTCCAGCAAAAGGTCGAATATATAACGATAAAATAAAGCAAAAGACAAAGTGTACTCTTGGTTACGTGGCATTGACTTGTCTCTTTAACTATTGCTTTTCATTTTCTAGTTTCTACCCATTTTATTTTGTCCAAACAAAAGAAAAAACACATTTTATTATTGTACCATTTGCCGGTAATGAATTTAATATTTTTTTATAAATGAACCAAAGCGTTCGCGAGCAGCTCGGGTTCGACTTGAAAAAAATTCGTTTGAAGTTTTTTGTTTATACAAAAAAACAAAAGAGTTTGTTCAAACTCATTTGTTAAAAAAAACAAGTTCGTTCGAACTCGATCATTAACTCATTAATATTTATGATATGTAAATTAATGTTTTAGTGATTAATAAATATATTACTAAACCTATAAAAAACAAGTTATTCGTTAATAACTCGAGTTCCGCTTGAAAAAAGCTCGTTCGATATGTTAACAAACAAGTTATAAAAATTTTGGCTCGACTATTTAAAATTTGAGCTCGACTTGTAAATGTTTTCAAACAAGCTTGCACATCTAATATCCGACTCGACTCAGTTTGTTTACAGCCCTATTCGTAAATATATTACGAGGGAAAGAGGGTGTCCTTTCTCTCTGTTTTCCCCCTAATCGAATAAGTTGAATTAAATCAAATCATAACATAATACAAAAATTCGGGTTTTAACCTTAACCTTATAATGAACCCAAAAAACTACAAATAAAGAAATATAAACAAGGCAAATTCAAAAAGTAACACCTTACTAAAGAGAACCACTAACATTGATCTCACAGAAGAACCGACTGAGATCGCCCATCGATCTCTTCTCTTTCTTGTAGGTTACAACTTAAGGTTTTCTTTTACTACCGCAAATTTTAATACTTTATATAAGAAGCCTTATAATTTATTTTGTCAGAAAACTTTTGTTAAAAACTGGGCTAATGCTGTGTGAGACACTTGTGTTACTCCCAAACATGATATTGTTGTTTGGATGGCATTGAGGTAGAGGCTTAAAACAAAAGATCGCGTGACTTGTTTAGAGTTAGATCCACTTTGTACTTTATGTGGCGAAAACTTTGAATCGTATAAACACCTTTATTTCGATTGTACTTATGCGAGTGACATATGAACTGAAATAAGGAAATGAATAGGTATTGATAAGGAGATGAACACTCTCTTAAGTGCTTTGAAGTGGCTCAAGAAACTTAAAAATAGAGAATAAATGTTGTATTTGCAAGGCGAGAAATCACATTGCTATGAGAAGTGACTCAACCTCTAGGGAAACGATTATCAAGGAAGTTAAGTGGTGTACATTTTCCATTTTTTATTCCTTGTTCCATCATCATTCTTTTCTAGATGATAGTCGGAGATCAGCTTATACTAGTATGAGTTAGTTGTTTTAGCTTCTTTGTTGCTACCTTAAACTTTCGGGCTTAGGTAGATAACTCTTTTATACAGTGTACAGTTATTTTCTATTTATACAACCGTTTACTTAAACAAAAAAAAAAACACACATAATTGATACCTAGAAATAAAATGCATTATATCTCAAGGAAGCAAGACTTGTTTTGCTCGAAGTTAGTATTGGCTTAAACCGAATCAAGTCTTTTTCAAGATCAAAGTTAGTCTTCCATATATTTAAAAAAAAAAAAAAATTGTTTAAGATCAAAATGAAAATTAAAAATTAATATAATATATTAATTAAATAACATAAAATATATCGTGATTCGGTTACTCCGCAGAGACTAAGAGCTCCTGGAATCGAATCTCATTGGAGTCAAAATGACTCCGAGTCCAAAGTGGCTCTCTCATGTATTCAAAAAAAAAAAATTATCGTGATTCGTATTAAAAATGGATTTATAATAATAACATTTGGCGAGGATATATTCTACGAACGGTAATATTTTAGTTAAAAAAATAACTAATAACTATTTTTTATTGGAAAACATAGTTTGATGATTTTAATTATTAGTTATATTTTTCAAAACCATAATTATATCATTAAATATTAGTTTTAAGACGATTTTGTAATTTACAATCATAACTAAATTATAACTTTATAAAAATACTAATATCAAGATCAAAATACAAAAAATCTCCAAACTACATAAAAAAATATGTTTTCTTTTATTAAAATGTGTGTTTGTTACTTACTTGGTTAAATTTAAGAGTTTTTGACCTAAGGGGTCTTGAACACCCACCCTTAATCCTAACCCAACCTCACCTTCTAGCTCTTCTCACTAAAGACTCCAATTAGAGTTTAACACTATAGACAAAAATCTCATTTTCAATATTAGACCCTTTCGTTTCTTCCTCCTATATATATTAATATTTTTCAGAAAATTTTATAAATCCCATTTTTTTATCTCACCTCCTCTACTGCTCTCTCTAGGTCAGTGGATCCTTCTCTGCACATAACACTCAACCTACTGTGAATCCCTCTCTCCTCACAACTCTCAAATGGCGGCCGGATGAAGAAGACCATGGACCCCGAACCAGCATCTCTTCTCCTGAGCACAAATTTGCGCCGACGAGATCCAACAAAGGTTACCCGATAAAGATATCATATAAGGCCAGTTTTCGAGATTTCTGGCGTTCAGCACCGGTTAGATCCAACGCGAAGGAGGCATCCAGATCTCCGGCGAGTTCCAGCCCGAAGATCTAGTCGCAGCAGGCCAGTTCTTAAGATTTCTGGCGTTCTCTGATGGCTCGAGCCAGATCTGTTGTTGCATCTACGTTCCATTTTGTTCCACCATCATCGGAGATCTCACAAACTCCGTTCGAGCGAGTCTGGTGAAGAGAAGCCCCGAACTCGCGCTTAGGAGTCCTGGAAGAAGGCGCACTTGATGCTTCACTGTTTTTAGGGCTACTTGTTGTTCAGAGAAGATTTGCACTGTTCGGAGCTCGTTAATTTTCATTGAGTTTTTTTTTTAAACCTGATAAACAACTTTAGTTAGGTTTATTTTCTTTTTTTTTGTTCAAAATTGTAAATAGATTAAGTTAGTTTTTTTTTAAGTTAGTTGTTAGAAAAACATGTAATAATCTGTATTTTTTATGAGTACTCTCTTTTTTACAGGATACTTAGCTTTTTTAATGAAATACACAGCCTTTTTAATGAAATACTCAACTTATTTAATGAATACTCTGCCTTTTTAATGCAATACTTATTTTTTATTTTTCAGAGTACTCAGCTTTTTTAATGAGTACTCAACATTTTTAACGAGTACTCAGCTTTTTCAATACTCTATATTTTTTCTGGTGCCGGAGGTAACAGGTCGGTGGTCGGAGGTCGGAGATCAGAGGTCGGTGGTCGGGGGTCGGAGGTAGGTGGGTAGTACAGAAAGATGAACAGTGACATCACTCCTTTTTGTCTTTTAGTGTTAGTAAATGTATTTTAGTATTTGCTCATGTTTGAGGTCTCTTTAAAAAAATAAGAGTTCCACTAATTTCTATAGGCCAAAAAACTAGTCTTTAAGACCATATGTGTCAATCACCCTAACTTTAATGTTTAGATTTTAGGTTTGGTATTTGAAAATACATTTTTTAAAATTATTATAAGGATAATTTATCGTCAAAATTATTAATTAATCATTTCACTCTCACTGTTAAATTTTTTTTTATAAGTTTTAATTCTAGGTTTTAAATTTTTTATGGATAATATATATATATGAAATATTATTTATAGACATAAAATCTATTTAATAATTATTCTTGTAATTAATAATAATGATTTTTTTTCTTTTTTTTTTTGGTCAAAATAAAACCATTAAGTAGTATTACATATCAAATTCTAGAATTTTAACATAACCAAATGAAGATAAATCCTGCCATTGAGAAAGATTGATTATGCCAGGTACATTTTGCCAAAGCATCCGATGCAGAATTGAAAGATCGATCGATATGATTAACCTTCCACAAAGGAAACTTGACAAGTTAGATCTTCATCTCGGCAATGATTGGTGCAATCTGCCATCGAAGACCTGAAATCTTTGAAATAACTTTAACTAATTCAAGGTTATTGGAGTAAAATGAAAAACTCCTGACATTGAGGCTTGCCGCAAGCCTCATCGAAAGTAAGGCTGCCCAACACTTCCCTTTAATAACACATCTAACCCTACCTCTTTTTGTAATTCTTTGAGAGACCATGAGTTATATTAGATCAATGGGAGTCTTACCTTTAATTATTTATTTGGATTGAGGAGAGAAATTTGTAGTAAAGGAAATAGAGGGAGAGTATAACAAAGAGAAATTAGAGTATTTAATCTTGTTTGATATGAATAAAAAGATTTTTTTTTTATTAAATATATATATGTATTTGGTGTTTGGATTAAAAAATAAGAAGAGATTTTTCTATAATCCAATGACTCGTAGATCCCTAATAATCTCGAACTAACTTACTTAATATGCCGAAAGAGAGATATTAAGAATATCTTATAAATAGAGAATGGGGATAATTTAGACATTACAACCCAATAAAATAACATCTCCCTCCTAATGACACCAAAGCGAAAAGATTGAATATATAAGTTCACAAGGAATTCTAAGAATACGTTAGTAACATTTTGAAAGTCCTAGAGGGGGGGTGAATAGGATTACTAATAAGATTAATGCCTAATTAAAGAAATCTTTTGGACAAATATAAGTTTATGACAGAAACTTCTAAGATAACTAATATATCAAACACTAATGGGATCATGCATAGGATAAGCTAGAGGTTCGATATATAAGTTTAACAAGTAAAACGAGTTTCTATATTCTTACTACTCTAGATGACAATAGGTTGATTTACTAGATAAACATTATTACGATATTTATACTAGCAAGTAATCAAATAAAGTGCGGAAAGTAAATAGAGTAGGGATAGAAAGATACACGAGATTTATAGTGGTTCGGTTTCCCTACATCCACTACCTAAGGAAGCCTCCTTAGGATTTCAAGCTTTTCACTAAGCTTCCGTGTCTCTCTTAACCGGGTCGAGAACACAATAACCCTTACAACCTCTTCGTTAACACGAAGGACAAACACTTGTGCTATCGCAACACAAGGACACCAAGTATACTCCCGATACTCAAACACTTATGCTATCTCAACACAAGGATACCAAGTATACTTCCTATACTTGAATTCTCTCTTAATCTATCTATTACAAGACCTAGACTTAAGAGGATGGATACAAAGTGTTTAAAGGGGTGCAAACAACTTTGCTAGATAATCTCCTAAAGAGTAGATATGACTATAAGCTTGTAAACTCCTCTAGAGTAGATGATAACTTTGAAGCTTATTGGTTTAAGCTCTTGATCAAGCTTGAATAATTAACTTTGATAGCTTGTGACCTCTAACTTTGTAGGAGAAAGATATGTATGATAGTTGAAATGTTAGAGGTGAGTTTCTCCTTCAAAGAGCCCATATTTATAGCACAAGAAAGTCCCCAACGGATATAAAGTTGATGGAGAACTTTGTTCCAAACCGGGTTCCCGGTTTCCCAAATGCGGGTACCCGGGTTTAGTTGCAACGGCTATAAAACGGCTATATAAACTTGATGTTGACTTGAGCTTCACCAAACCGGGTTCCCGGTTTTCCCAAATGCGGGTACCCGGTTTCTACTGACTTGGAGATTTTGATATTTTGATTCGTTGCTCGGATGGAAAAGTTTTCTTCACGAGAGTTGTTGTAAACATCATTTTAAGAAACTTTGTTGTTGATCATGAAAGCTAATTCTCAATGTACACATAAGATAAGGTTAAAAGTAATGGTGAGAGAATTAGCTACTAAGGGTAAGAAAATTAAGCTTTGATCAAAATGATGTTAATTGTGCTTTTTGATGATTTAGAGTGCAAGAAAATAAAGTGAAATAAGCACACTAAACAATAGAGGATTTGTCACATTAAAATACCTAATCGATGGGGGCAATAAGCCAACAATCTCCCCCTTTTTGATGATGACAAATCAATCACTAAAACACATATGGAGTCAAACTCCCCCTCACAAAAAGCATTAAGTCAAAGTGTATTTTTATGAAAAAGACATGCATTTGTGAGTTTTGTAAAGTGCAAGTTTTTGAAAGTTTTTAGTGCACATATTTCTCCCCCTTTGTCTTCATCAAAAAGACGAAATAAATGTATAAACCATAACAAGGAAGAAGAGCTAAAACTCAAGTGAATAGATTTTAAACAAAGATTCTAAGAAAGTGCAAGAGTTTAGAGATTAAGACAATTTTTAGAAAGAGATTGCACAAAGATAGATAATTGTAAGATTTAAGAGATAGAGACTATTTACCAACTCCTTGATCGATAGATTTTCATTTCATATGCTTTCTAATGACACAAACGATTAGTTGCAATATATGAGATGAAAGATTAGACTAAGCATTTGAGTTTTTAAATATGATTTAACAAAAACTCCCCCTTACACAATGCATAGAGTTTGTTTCAATTTGTAAAAAGTTTTGATCTACAATTTTTCCCTAAAACGACTATTTTGAAAAACTTTAGGGGGTAAAATGTAATTTTTGAAAAGCATGGGTGATAAAAATATTTTTCAAAAGTTTTAAGGACTCAAAAGCAATTTGAAAAATCTTTTAGGGACCTAAATGCAATTTTCAATCATTTTGGGAACTAAGACAAATTTGAACAAACTATAGGGACTAAAATGCAATATAGGATAAGATCAAGGATAAGAGAGCAATAGTACCTATATCATCAAGGAAAATGTTAGTAATATCAAAGCATAAACTTGAAGCAACTAAACATTAAATTTCCAAAATGAAACCATAGCATACTAAAACAAATATCCAAATTAAACACCATAGCATACTAGATCAAATATCCAAATCAAACCAAGTTAAATAAAAAGCATCCTAAACCATTATCCAAATAAAACATGTAGCAATAATATCCTAGATGTCCAAAACACGGACCCATAAACAATTAAAGCATAAATACCACGAACTTAGTCCAAAACACTAAGAAACACATAAAAGCCAAGTAAAATGAAGATTAAACTAAAACACCCAAACAAGAACGATTTAGCGATAATCACGAGGAGAGCGGCTCCTAGACCTTCTTCCATTTCCAACATCATCACGAAGACATGAAACTTCATTTTTCAACCCCTCAATTCGATTATTCATATTTTCAAACCATCCTTTGATTTCCGCAAAACCCTCTTTAATAACATTCAACAAAGTAGATTCAACTTTATCAAGATCATCTTTAGTAGCAACATTTGAGGAAGAACCAATGGAAGATTTTGAACGGGAAGTGGTATAAGACGGAGGAGGATTAATAGGCAAAACCTCACGGGAAGGAATGTTAAGAGACTCAATAGTGGGACCCGAGGAAGTGATATTTTGACCAACATTTTTCAAGATAGTTTTTCGAAGATTTTCGGGAAGATGATCAAAAACATGCTTATCAATGTATTCTCCATTGTAAACGAAGATTTTCATAGTTTTTAAAAAAGGAATATCAAACCTCCAAATTGGTTCAAAATCACGAGGGTCAAGAGAGGGAGATATTTTCTTAACATTGATTAAGAGATAACTAAGAGCAATACCATATGGTAGAGTAGAATTCGAATGAGCACGATAATCCAAGTTACGAATGAAAATTTTGCAAAAATTGATAGGCCTTTTCGAATAAAGATGAAATAGAAGGATTGCTTCATAAGGAGCAATTGTACCATCTTTCCTATCTTTTCCTAAAAGACAAAACAAGATAATTTTGTGTGCTAAACGAATATCCGGAGTAAATAAACTCGATAGCCAAGGTTGAGTATGGGTTTGAAACATTTTCGAAGACATAAAAGCCTCAACCTCGTTTTTCAAAGGAATATCAATCAATTCTTTACTTCTATTCCAACCCGAAACGATAAAATTCTCATAACCACTATTTTGAAGTTTAAAAGCTTTTTCAATGGTTTTTGGAGTAATGGAAAGGTTTTTGTTTGAAACCATTGATTTTAAAGTGCAAGAATCACAATCTAATGGATGGATATTTTTGTAAAAATCATTAACAAGGGATTCATAAGACTTATTTTCAAGAGATAGGAAAAAATCTAATCCTTGGAATTGAAATAAATGGAAGAGATTAGAATTTGAGCCATTTACCAAAGAGATGGAAGCACTAAGAGAAGGAGATGAAATTGATCTTCCCCAAAGGATCTTGATGTTTTCCTCACCATTCTTTGTCTTGTGGGTTCTTCTTCAAGCTCTAAATCATCTTCTTCATCTTCATAAATTGGGTCTATCTCAATATCTTCATCTTCTTCATCAATGATTCTCTTGTTTTTGGAAGCCCTTGAAGCTCTAGAAGCTTTGGAAGATGAAGCCATGGCCAAGGAGATGATGGAGGTTTAATGGAGGAGTTAGGGTTTGAAGGGTTTTCGTTTTTGAGAGAGAAAGAGGAGAAAAACAGTTTTGAAAAGTGAAGGAAAAGAGGAAAGACCAAGGGTTTTGACTAGTCGGATTTTACACAGATTAGGAACCGGGTTCCCGCATTCACCAAAACCGGGTACCCGGTTTCCTTCTGTATGCCTCGGTTTTGAAGGGTATGAATGAAATAAAACAATTTTGCAAAATCACCCGAAACAAAAACGAAACCTCCCCAATAGTTTAGACATGTTATAAAACTACCAAAACATTTTTTGTTATGAAAAATTATGAAAAGGAAATCACGAAAATAGAGAAAACGGTTTATTGCATAAAGACCCCTATATTTTCTAAAAGTACAAAAAGACCCAAAGTGAAAACTAAGCAATTTTAAAGCAAGAAAGGGTCAAGACTTGCAAGATAAAACACATAGAGGATAAAGCACATAAAACACATAGTAAACATTAAGATAAAAAGGAAGAAAGGAGAGAATTCACCGTATTTTCCTTTTACGAGGTATGAACGTCCTTTTGCATATAATTCAATTTTCTTGACGCTCAACACCTTTAATGAATATTACTATGGTAACCGAGGTGGAATGGATCCGGGAATATGATTAGTATTTTTCACGATCCATGTCGGTTTTTCATTTTGAGTGAGCTCCTCATTGGTGAGTTCATCATGATCTATTTCTTCTTGATTTGACTTAAGAACTCCCGCTTCATTTAACTCCTCTTTATATGGAACGAATGGATCTTCCTTCACGATTCTCCATTGATCGGGATCTTCGGTTTTGATAAATTCCTCCATTTTTGTTCTCCAAGCAAAATAGTAAGTTCCTACAAAAAGTGGAGGTCGAGTAGAAGACGACTTTTCCAAAAGATTAAATTCCATATCGTTTACTCTACTAACGATTAAGCTATTCACGTAGAGTTAGGCTCTGATACCAATTGAAAGTCCTAGAGGGGGGTGAATAGGATTACTAATAAGATTAATGCCTAATTAAAGAAATCTTTTGGACAAATATAAGTTTATGACAGAAACTTCTAAGATAACTAATATATCAAACACTAATGGGATCATGCATAGGATAAGCTAGAGGTTCGATATATAAGTTTAACAAGTAAAACGAGTTTCTATATTCTTACTACTCTAGATGACAATAGGTTGATTTACTAGATAAACATTATTACGATATTTATACTAGCAAGTAATCAAATAAAGTGCGGAAAGTAAATAGAGTAGGGATAGAAAGATACACGAGATTTATAGTGGTTCGGTTTCCCTACATCCACTACCTAAGGAAGCCTCCTTAGGATTTCAAGCTTTTCACTAAGCTTCCGTGTCTCTCTTAACCGGGTCGAGAACACAATAACCCTTACAACCTCTTCGTTAACACGAAGGACAAACACTTGTGCTATCGCAACACAAGGACACCAAGTATACTCCCGATACTCAAACACTTATGCTATCTCAACACAAGGATACCAAGTATACTTCCTATACTTGAATTCTCTCTTAATCTATCTATTACAAGACCTAGACTTAAGAGGATGGATACAAAGTGTTTAAAGGGGTGCAAACAACTTTGCTAGATAATCTCCTAAAGAGTAGATATGACTATAAGCTTGTAAACTCCTCTAGAGTAGATGATAACTTTGAAGCTTATTGGTTTAAGCTCTTGATCAAGCTTGAATAATTAACTTTGATAGCTTGTGACCTCTAACTTTGTAGGAGAAAGATATGTATGATAGTTGAAATGTTAGAGGTGAGTTTCTCCTTCAAAGAGCCCATATTTATAGCACAAGAAAGTCCCCAACGGATATAAAGTTGATGGAGAACTTTGTTCCAAACCGGGTTCCCGGTTTCCCAAATGCGGGTACCCGGTTTTAGTTGCAACGGCTATAAAACGGCTATATAAACTTGATGTTGACTTGAGCTTCACCAAACCGGGTTCCCGGTTTTCCCAAATGCGGGTACCCGGTTTCTACTGACTTGGAGATTTTGATATTTTGATTCGTTGCTCGGATGGAAAAGTTTTCTTCACGAGAGTTGTTGTAAACATCATTTTAAGAAACTTTGTTGTTGATCATGAAAGCTAATTCTCAATGTACACATAAGATAAGGTTAAAAGTAATGGTGAGAGAATTAGCTACTAAGGGTAAGAAAATTAAGCTTTGATCAAAATGATGTTAATTGTGCTTTTTGATGATTTAGAGTGCAAGAAAATAAAGTGAAATAAGCACACTAAACAATAGAGGATTTGTCACATTAAAATACCTAATCGATGGGGGCAATAAGCCAACACATTTTCCCTCTAATTCTTTCTAATCTAAACAACAGATTGGATTGTTATCATCCGATAACACAACTACATCCCTCTCAATCCTCAAATCTAAACAAACCCTTAGTTTTGGCCCAAAATGGCTCTGGTCCATCTCTGTACTAACTTAGGGGCATATTTTAGGTTTTGTTTTGTCGTACGAAACCACTACACAACTTGATGTCTCCCACTAAGTCTATCCCGAGTCTTGAGAAGAGTAAGTCTGCCCCAACTTGGTTGTTGCTTCCACTGGCCCTTCGCCTAGTCTATTTAGTAATGACATCTGCACGACCATTCAGGTTTCTTGCGAAGTGACAAAAAAAAACCCCGGAGCAATCCGGGTTGCCAGATCTGCAATTCTTCTTAACAATTGTTGCACATACCACGTTGCAACTGATGATAGCTTAATACCCTAAATCACTTCAGGGTTATCCGAGAAAATTACTCTGTATTCGTCTTAAGACTGTCTACATATTTCGGTAGCTACATGCACAACACATGCTTCACCTTCCATTGTCGATGCACAAAAAACTATTTGTGAGTATGAAACTGTAACACCAGTGCGCATACCAACTTCAATAATTCTAATCCCCGTGGGCTCCTACTTATTAGTAAAAGATGTATCACATACAAAATTGATATCTCTCAGCTCGTAGTTATCTAGCTTCTCACGTATTACCGTGTCGGGTCTAAAACCTTGTCTCGTGTGTCGTATTTCCCATTCCGGCCCAAAGTGGCCAGTTAATATTTTCTCAGTTGCCAAATTCAGTGCCCATATATCTATATTTCTCTATTCTTGGTAAGCTTTCATCTTGCCTTTCCAAATGTTCCAAAGTGTTTGTAAAAGGTAGGATTTTACCACTTGAGTATTCCAGCCTCCTAACAAAAACTATTGTACAATGTTCATCATCCATTCTCCTACAGTATCTGTCATGGTCATATCAATCTGAATCTGAAGTGTTGATATTTCCCGTAATTGTAAACCCATAGGACAAAATAGTAACAAGTGTATAATAGATATCGTAGTATCTTAACGCCACTAACAACTTTCACTCTTCACACCTCGTTTTTTCTTAAAATTCACCATAGCTGAAAGGCCTTTTGCAACTATGACACCAGTAATTTTTCTTTTGAATTTCTTTCTGGAATTACTTTCACGTATGTGTGGAAATCGATCCGAAATTTTCGAGTTTCAATTTTCCGCTCAAAAAATTCCGATTTCGGAACAGATTTCTAATGTTCTGAAATTTTGATTTTTGTATTTTCTGAAAAAAAAAACCAGCATATAAATTTTTGAAATTATCGGTTTACCGATCTGATTTTACCTTTTGAATATTGAATAAATTATAAGTTTTAAGATAAAAAGAAAAGAAACAATGTAATTTTTTATTTATGGTCGGAAAAAAAAAAATGAAATATGATGAAACTTAAAACCCATCTTCCTCACAATTTTCGTTTTTGTTCAAATCATCTCTTCACACTCGCATTTGGAACAAAAAACAAAAATATTTCTCTTCACACTCAGGTGTCACCTTCCCACCAAGCCGCTCTCCTGCACAAGAAAACCGCCGCCACTCGTGGACCATTCTCCACCATCATCAACCAGGATTGGCGAAGAATCCAAATTAAGGTATAAAATTAATTTCTACCAGTGAAACTCTAAATAATTGAATTATTTTTAACCTAATCGCATCACTTTTACAATTTTTCAAATTATCTGATTTAAGTATAATAATCACAGTCGTGATGTTTATTATATCTTTATACAAATACTACAATGCCCATTTATTGACCGTTGGAAGCCTTTTTACCGTATGAGAAGTGATGCGCTGAATATAGCGTATATGGGGAGGGGTTGCCGTGTGAGTTTTGTGGGTCCCATCTCAATTTGGTCTTATTCTGTATTATTCTCAATTTGGCCCAAAAATTCATATTTTGAATATTTTTGTAGTTCTGTTCGATTGTATATGTTTCTTATTGTCATCTTGTCCTAATCTATTTTAGTATTTCACTCATATCTTATTAATTTTAACTATTTTTGTTTGAGCATAATAAAGAGTTGCAAATTCACAAACACTGAATCATTATATGGTGTCCTTGAGTATAGCTATATAAGCCCGTGGTTTTATGATCATAATATAGTATCACACAAGACTTTATGATATAGAGTTGTTTATTTTCTCACATTATTTATTAATAGAAAAGTGTAGTATAACACCACAATGACAAGTTGTGCGAGTATTGAAGATCAAAAGAAACGGACTCTAGAAGCTCTAGAGCGAAGATTTAAACAAGCAGAAGAATCTGAAACTCGTACTCAACAGCGAAAAAACAACAATAGACCATACGTATCAAAGGACTCCCCATCAAAAAAAGGTTCCTTATCCAAAATTTTGTTTGTTTCTAGTCATTTTTCCATGCCTAATTTATGTTTTTTGCTGGTTTATTGATAGAAAATGAGTCTTCTTCTAGTTATAATGCTCCAAAAGGTACACTTTGCACTAAAGATATGCATCATTTATATATATCTAGAAACAATTTCACACAACTTATCTAACTGTAATTAATATACAGATACAGAAGCAAACAATCCTGTATACTTTAAACTCTCGCACTCTGTTAATGAGAATCTGTTAAAAGCTGATGTTGAGGTAACGTTTTGTTATTCTCGTGACATATTTATTATAAAGTAAATTTTCCTCTTTTACTCAACAGATCTCAAAGAATAAAGAATCAACAGTTAGGCAAGTATTAGATAATTTTCTTCAACATGGTGATGTGGCATCAAAGTTTGTACAAAGATCAAGAAGTATGAAGATCGATAAATGTATCCTTCTCGATAATTTTGTACAAAAAGGAGGAGGTGTTTCAGAAGCTGCTCATTTACGCGCTATAAAAACCCATGCTAAGCGATCGAAAAAACATATGTCCTTGACCCAACATAAAAAAATTGGAACATTTGATCTCCCTAAAGAGTTTCATAAGTACGTTATTGCCCCTGTGTTATATCTTGCACTTATATTTCCGTTTCTTATTCTTTTATATTTGTTGCAGGTTTGAATTGTTTAAACCAATGCAAGAAAAGTGGAAAAGTTACATATCACAACTTGTGAAAAACGTTGGGTTGGTCTTTGTCATTATTTACAATTATACCCTCCTTAGGAGAATTAATTATTGACCTGTTTGAGTTTATTTTGCAGAGAAAACGAACTGGCTAAGCGTATTCTTAATGCAGATTTACACGGTGCATTTATTATAGGTGAAGAAATAAATAAATTAGTTTTTATATAATATTTGATTGTGTTATGTTGAGTTAATTGTGTTTTTTTTGCAGTTGTTGAATGCAAAGTAGATTCCTTAAATGGAGTTAATGGTTTAATGATTCGTGAAACTGCTGAGACATTTGGGATAATCACACAAGATAATAAGTTTAGAGGTAATGTTTTTTAATTTTCTATTTGAGTAATTTTATTCGTATTTACAATTAATTTGTTTTATTGTTTTTAATTAAATTTGTATTGTAGTTGTGGCGAAGAAACTTTCGGTTTTTATGCTTCAAGTTGATTGCTGGAAGATTACATTGCATGGAGATAAACTTACATCAAGAACAATCACGTCTTGATGATTTTGTTTAAAGTTAACTTCTACAATTTTGATAGTTTATGATTGACATTAATTCTTTTGAGTTTGATTACATTTTAATTTGATATAAGAATGTAGGGGAAACGTAAAAGTAGATCTGTTAGACTATCACATACATTATCTTTTATAGTGAGTAATAAGTATCAATCGATAATAGAATTGTATTCTTTCACACCCATGAAAAAAATTTAAAATAAAAAATAGTGAGGACTTAGATGAGTTATTGGAACAAAGAAAAAAAAAAAGATTTTAGTAGAAACCTACCTACACGGACAACACACACAGTCCCTTTTATATCGAGTTACTATCTCAAAAAAAAAAGGGACAACACATCATGACATATCATTATACTAATATGCTCCGTAGAAATGGAAGAGATCTCATCCGTAGAAATGGAACAGCATGTGAGGGAATTTATTTCATTGCATAATAAATCCACAAACAATCGACCCCCACAAGCTTCCTTCCGAAATAAGGGGAAACGCAAGCTCACAAAGAATAGTTAAAAGAGTAATTACACAAAGAATAGTTAAAAGAGTAATTACACAAAGAATAGTTAAAAGAGTAATTATATATACCATGTAAAATCATACTCCATTCAAGTATATTACCTATGATGTGGTATAGATTGGTTGGTTATAAATAGTTAATCTATTTCTTTTTTTTGTTTACATGGGTGATCTGGGCTAGCATGCGCGCACCCGACTAATCTCACGGAGATATACATGCCTCCCCATATATATTCTCATGGTAAATCAGAAGTAGGTTACCCATGTTCAGGGAGGGGTTCGAGCCTTGTACCTCTTACTTTACACCCGTTAGGGAGGGGATTCGAACCATGGACCTCCACTTTAAGTGCTGTAGAAATAGCAAGGCTCTGGCCAGTTGAGCGTTAATCTATTTTTTTTATCTGATCAATGATTTATTGTCAACCAATTCATGCCACGTTATAGGTGGTAATCGGATGGTATAATTTTAGATAGTATAATTTTTTGTGGTATATATCATTGCTCATATTAAATTGAAACGAAGAAAATATGTTTGGTTTTACATTGTTTCTAAAAAGAATGATATACATTACATTTTTTTATGGGTGAATTATATATAGGGTCTTGGAGACTAATTGTCTTCTCTATAGAGTAGTTTCTTAAATGCCATTCTTCTTAGAGACCTCAATTTTGACAATTGTCTTTCCTACCCCTACTACCGCTAAAAGACAAAAAAGTGTGATGTCACTATTTCTCTCTCCTCTACCACTACCCACCTACCACCTACCCACCTACCACCAATCTCCGACCTCCGGCCTCCGACCTCCGGCCACCGACCTCCGACCACCAGTCACCGGAAAAAACTGAGAGTATCGGGAAAAACTGAGAGTATCGGAAAAAAACTTAGAGTATCGGAAAAAACTGAGAGTAGTCTATAAATTGATTAAATACTCTATATATTTTAATGAGTACTCTATATATTTTGGCGAGTAGTCCGAATAATTGTAATGAGTACTCCGAATAATTTGATGAGTACTCCGAGAAATATGATGAGTACTCCGTAAATTTGATGAGTACTCCGAGAAATATGATGAGTACTCCGTAAATTTGATGAGTACTCCGTCAAATTGATGAGTATTATTAAAAAACAAAGCATAACTAGTCAAAAAAAACTTTATTCACCTTTATTGCACAAATTTAAACAATTACAAATGAATATACAATTAAAAAATAAAAAAATTAATTAATATCTTGTTTGACCAGATCTGGTCAAACCAGATCTAGATCTGAAATTTAAAAAAAAAAGGAAACGACGAGCACCACCGTTTCAAGGATTCAGTTTCACGGCTGCAATGGTGAAGATGAGTTGGAGAAGATGAGCTCGCAACAATGGTGGAATGCAGCAGCAATAACCCTCGCGCCACCACTCGAGCGAAACCCAGTGGTCTTGACAGCTTCTCGCACCTCCGGCGAACAACACTGCGAACAACCTCCGGCGAACAACACTGCGAACAACCTCCGGCGAACAAACTCAGTGGTCTTGACAGCTTCTCGCGCCTCCGTGGTGGGGGCAAAGGTGTGATAAAATAAAGATAATAATAAAGAGTCACACACCCTTGAGAACCACAGAACTCACTGCAAGTATCACAGATCGTTTGCAAGTTTTAATGATAAGTCAAGTTCGTTCACAGGGATTGTATCCGTTAGATCTACTTATATTTAACAAGCGTAGATGAATTTAGATGTTTAGATAAAAATATAAATAGATGAAATAACAATCTACGCAATTAAATAATTAAAACAAATAAACAAAACAAATAACTAAATATGAATGTAAGTCAAATAGATTAGGATTACTAATATGAGTCTATTACTAAATCGTTATTCTAACCTGTCACAGATTAAGCATTATATATTAACCAGGATTCTAAATTCTACCTAGCCTTTTCTAGACTTAGGAGCAACCTCTCCATTACTAGGGATTCCTAAGTAATGATTGGTGATTAAATCAAACCTTAATGGCTATCTAGTTAAGCAAGGGATCAAAACTAGACGATTATGTGGTGTTGTCAATAACTAAGAATAATCCTAAGATTGGCCAAATCTAAGGTGTAACAATAAGTCAAAACACATAATAACAATATACGCCAAGCTCAATCAATTAAAATAACAAATAGTATTTAAAGACAAAATAATAATCCAACAATTAAAAGTAAACTTACCGAATAAAAGGTTAGAAATATGGTTGAGAATAGATCTATAGCTAATTACTCTAAATATAGAGAAGGTGAGATGTAGAAGAGGAGTTTGTCAGTCTCCAATCTTCTTCTTCTTCTTGTCTTCCTCTACAGGTCAGCTTACTTCTTGAATGAATAGCTTGATTCTAAGGATGAATATTAATGTAAAGGACTAAGCTATTATTTAAAGCTGAGAAAATACAAGTAAGGACTAAGCCTAAGCTTGAAAATGAGCAAGGACATGTTTACAATGGTATAAGGGTGTATTTATACCTAATTCGTTTTCTTGAAGGAGAAGTAAGTAGTGGACTCCAAGCCCAACTCAAATTCGTAACCCTAAAAACATGCAATCAGGCCCGTTTTTCTTTTGGTCCTAGCACCTTCAATACTCATCCGTTTGACGCGTATGAGTATACCAAATTCATCGTCTCGGAAAGATCTTCGACTTTGCTCTTGACCGTTTCTCCAAATTACACACCGTTTTTGAGATATAAGCTGATTTGTGGTCGTAGGTGCAGAAATTCAGAATTAAGGCAGCTTTTCCTTTTCCATGTTTTTAGCTTTTATTTCCTTATCTCCAATTACCATGTGCTTATCTCTTTCCATATCTTGTAGTCTTTGACTTGGAATCTAATTAATCTCCATAATTATCTTTAAAGCTTCATACTAAATAAATAATTAGACCCAATATGCTCTAAAAATATTATTTCACTAAATCAAGACTCAAAATAGGAAAGTGCACTATTTCTTAAGAAATTCGACTCAAAGACTTCCTAAATCACTAAAAATGATGTCTCATCCTAATATAAATCTATCACAAATGAGGAGACATCACTCCGTCTAGCACCACCACTCCGATGGTCTTGACAGCTTCTCGCACCCCTCGCGCCACCACTCCGATGCGCTTCTCCTTCTTCGCGAGCTAACTGAGATCCGCAGCCATGGCTTCTCCTCCTCGTTCGAGCTCGCCGGAGCAAGTCACGGCCTCCTCATTCGCTGGTTCGAAGCTTGATGGAGGTGGTGTTGTCAAAATGAGTTGCTGGTTCGAAGCTTTCCGGCGTGGTGATGCTGCATCGAAGAGATCCGGCGAGGATGGTGTTATTTTGTTGCTTCATCTGGCGGTGGTGGTTGATGGCGGGGTTATGTTATGGAGGTGGTGGTGGCGGTTTGGGAGATAGGGGGAGGAGAGAGAAATAAGTGAGGAGGGGGGGTGAGAATAATGAGATAATAAATGTAATAAATGGTATATATAGGGGGAAGAAAACAAAAGAGGGGTAGTCTAGTAATTGGGGTTTTGGGGTTCATGTGTTAAAAAGTTGCTGAGATCTTTAGTAAGAAGAGGCTCTAGGCCGGGTCCCCATCTTGAAGAGGGGGGTGTGGTCAAGACCCTAGGTGTAATTATCTTTTTTTTATACATCAGAAAGCCATTTTTTAGGCTTAAAGTCATTTTGATTCCAATAAGATTGATCTCAGACTCTCTGGTCTCTGCAGAGTAAATTAACTATTAGACTAACCATCGATCTTTACGTCACACCTTTTTCATGTCACCCTTTTATCACCATTCTATATATATATATATATATATATATATATATACACTAGGGAATGCCCCGTACCTGAAGGTACTTGGGCTAAAATGAATTTAAAAATTTATAATAAATTATGCAAAATTTATAATTGAATTATATATAAAAGAAGTACAAATTGTTCTATTATTTGTAAAAGTTCTTATATATGTATCAATTCCTCTCATAACTCTACAAACATAAGATGAATATTTATCTAGTATTTCACTATATTATAAAACATTTATATATTTTATATATGTATTCCAACTTTGAGCAATATTATATGTATGCTTTATATAAGACTTTGCGAAAATTATAATATTTTAAGCTAATTCTAGCGAAGGCCCCGTACCTGAAGGTACTTGGACAAAAATTAGTTTAAAAAATTATAATTAATAGTGCAAAATTCATAATTTAGTTTATATAAATACTTGAATAAAAATCATATATAAAAACGTGTTTCCCGTATAAATGATCAAAGAATCTTTTTAGAAAAACTATTTATTTCGTGTTTATAGTTGTATGATGTAGATGGATATTCCATATCTAGCAGTTGCGCCAAATGGATATTTTACTGCAAACTAATTCAAAAAAAAACAGTATAAGACCAAATTGCTCACTCCAACAGTCAGTTATTGGAAGGTGAGTGTAAATAGATTTTTTTTGTTCCAATGGATGCGAGAAAAAGATGGTTTTTAAGTTTTATCATGTTTCATTGTATTTTTTTTTTTTTTTCAAACATAAAAAGATGTTTCATTGTTCTTCAACATTTACTTTTTCTTTTCCTGTTCTGGATTTTTCAATGTTCCCTGTTTGTATACTTTTTTAAATCTTAAAATCTATTATTTATTTGATATTTGAAATGTAAAATTGAAAAAAAAAGAATTAGATCGAATATTGAAAATTAAAAAAATGGTTCGTGAAAATAATGGGTATTTTCTGTTTTTATTTTCTATGTTTTATAAAAGACAAATAAAATCGTCTTTGCTAGAAAAATGAGAACAAATTTTCTAGAAAATAAAATGAAAGCACTTCTATATTGGAGAACGTGAAATCGATATTTTCGCAACTGTATTTTTGTGGTCTAACATATTCCACAAAAAAAATCACTTTTCTCCCGCAATTTCCGAATTCGGAATTTGTTTTCCCAGTTACAAAAGTTCAGATCCTTCCTATTTCCACCGCTGAACATTGAGACTTATTGCGCAATGAACGGGTAATATAGAAAATAACATAGGGGGCCTATAGTGAAACTTTTACATAAGAAAGGTGGTATAATGCAACTTTTGCATAACATAGGATCCTATAGTGCAATTAACTAAAAGATTGTGCCCACACCCCAAAAATCACATCCCTCTGTTAGAAAAAAATCCTCTTTGAACACATTTTTTACGATCAAATCCTTCGCTATCACTACATCCAAAGGGAAATCTTGTATCCTCGTACATGTGTCAATCAATTTTGCCTCGTCCATAACCAAATCTCGTAAAAATGGAAGAAATGTCCACAACTTGAATTGATGTAAGGTCTCAATATTTTAGCTAAATATTTATCAACTAACTAAATCATTAACTTTCGATTGGACCGCAAATTTAATTGCGAGTGAAGGAGTCTTGACCTGCAAAGATGCACCTAAAGGTATTACATTTTTCCAGTGGTTCTCAATTAAAATATTATATCAGCTAGTCTAAAAGTTAGAGAAGTTAAAATGTAGAAGTATGTGTATCCATGGTTTGCTAAAATCACATGGTAATAAATCTCCATAATACCTCGCTAATACATACAATTGTGCTAGTGTCTATTCCATTTGGGTCATTGAGAGCCAAAAGTGCATCGGAGATCATTGAGTTGTACCTGAAACATATAAAACACGGGTTTATTTAACTATTTCACATAACAAAGGGAACGAACAATGGTGCAAAATACTCATATATATTTGATAATAGTCATATATCTATCTAGTGCAATGAAGATAACATATGGATCTTGATTTCAAAACAATCACTTAATTAACCAAATCTCTAAGTTCTTTATCTTTACATCCATTTTGATATATATAGGAAACAAACAATAAGCAGGAGACTGAAAGTATGCTAGATCATAAATACAGGATTATCCATTTCCTTATAAAGTTCATCAAATCTTAAAACACATAAACTCAAATATAAATAAGCGCATACTCAAATTGCTTCAATTAGAGTTCATCAAATCTTAATTAGCTTCAAAGAACATAGCAGAAGATTTGAGGAAAACACACAAATCATCCATTATGCTTATTACCATCCACAACTATTTTCTTAAATTGTTTGTCCCCTTCGGGATTACCAGTACCCTGTATTACAAATACAAACCATATTCAGGTAAAATGCTATTTTACCTAAATCGAGATAGAGTCCAACAAATGATACTTCGTAGCACGGGAAATTTGTCGTCTAAAAGTGGTGTAAGAAAAGCTACAATTTGAATAGTGTGAAATGTTAACATTTCACAAAAGTAAGTGACTTTCAAATGTAATTAAATTCTATACAAAAATAAAAATATAATACAACATTACATTAAAGATTGAGGCTTTGTTTTAAAAAAATAAAGAGGCCTGAAGTGCTATTTGTTAAAAAATATAAGGACCTAAAGTAGTAGGTCTGCAGGTAGATTAAAAAGTTACTCAAATGTTCATATTAATTTAGAGACCATTATTACTAATTTAGAATAATTCAGGGATCAATAGAGCAATAAAATCAAACATTTTAGGGACCTATAGGGCAAATTCAAGGATCTACAGCATAATTCAGGGACATATATTACACATAATACGAAATTCCAATAAACTCACAATGCTAAAATTCCAATAAATTCACAATACTAAATTTCTAATAAATTCCTACTGTGCTAAACAATGCTGAAATTTAACTATAGCTCCCTACATTATACAAATTACACGATCCATTAACATAGGGAGAGGTATATATGTTACTTTTTCAAACACATGGTATATTTCACTATTCCTCTTAATAGATGGAGAGCAATAGTGAAATTTTCCAAGACATTAATTCAGTCCATTAGTCAGAACTCAGAAGAAGAAAAGTTTAAAACAAATTATAATCAGATTTAGTTGAAACATAAAAGAAGATTTATGGAACAGAACTTAACAATTTTTTTGCGGTGAAATAGCTCTGTGTTTGTAACTCTCAAATTCAGCGGTGAAATAGCTCGATACAGATCATCCTTTGCGGTGAAATAGGACCTATACTATGCAAAAATGGTATGGTAGGTCTCTAATTTATGAAAAAACAATACCAGGTCCCTATACTATACAAAAATGCACGATAGGTCCCTATTTTATGCAAAAATTGAACTTTAGGTTCCTATATTAACAAAAAACGTACCTGGTCCCTATACTATGCAAATATTCCATGATAGGTTTCTATATTATGCAAAAACTTATTTAATAAAAATAAGTGTTATACAATCAGCACCAAATTATTTTATTAAGTGAAAATAAAAGAAAAACTTAATAAAATACTCATGTTGGCAAATCATATAAGCGGACAGTATTGTCCTTGCAAGATGATGTCTCCTTAATTGTTCTTATTTTAGACCCTTAGGAGACATCATTTTTGGTGTTTATTTAATTAATTCGATAGACTTTTGGACTAAATATGCAATATTTCGGATTTCCCTTTTTATTTCTAGCATTTTTGAATTATTAAACTTTTGCGCGTGATATTGGTATTTTTAGTGTAAAGTTTACAGGTTTTTAGATGTTAGCTAGGAAAGGAATCCGAAGATAAAGTCAAAGATCAAAAGATAGAGTCAAGACTTGAAGAGAAATCCCGAAGATTTTATTTTTAGAGCTGAAAATCCATTTTCCAGGCCATTGATTGCTGTTTTCGAGGTGCTTAAGAGCTGATTTAGCCGCTGACCTTTGAAGAGAAATTATTCCTTATCGAAGTACGGAACTTTAGCAACTGGAATGAGGTCAATCGGAGTTGTAACGCATCGGGAAAAGCAGTTTTAGTGAAGGCCTGTCATCAATTACGGGATTTTGGGCTTAGAAAGTGGGCTTGGACATTTAATTAGGCTTTTATTTTCTGGTCCAAGCCCTAATCCGTTTTTCTTATTATAAAAGGAGGTCTGGACTTCTATTTTTCATACAAAATTCATTCTTTACAATTAAAAACACCAGAGAGAAGCAACAGAAGGAAGGAAGAAGAAGCTGCTAGAGCTGGAGTGGGTCTATAGCTCCGTTCTCAGTCATTCCAATTCCGGAAATTAGGTTTCTTTTATCTTTTATTTGTAATCAATTATGAATTCCATTTATTTTAATTTAGTTTTTCTTTTTAATATGAGCTAAACAATTCATAGTGCTTGAGAACGCATACTGGGTTAATCCCAATTTGATTTCATTCTATACATTTGAATTTGGGATATTTATTATTTAAATCAAATTGGGTAAATTGTATTTTTCTTTAATTTGCATTTTAATTACTATTATTGACGTAATTAACCAATGATAGGATTTAGTATCTAGGCTATTCCAATTAGTGGCGATTGGATCACCTTGACGGGGGGTTTAGGTACCGAACTAGTTAATGAATGTAGGTTAGAAATTATTGACTCTGACGAGCTTAATTAAACCTATGGCCTATTGGGTAATTTAGACTTAATCACTTGAGAGTGGACTATAATCACCCTGACGGGGTTTGTAGCACTTGAAAGTTGCTCCTTAGTCCACCCTGACGGGGGTAAGGAGATTATAGAATCCCGACCAATACCAATTTACAAATTTGTCCCTTAAACAATGTATGAAATGAATGATAGTTAGGAAAACCCTTGTGTCTCTCAAGTACTACTTGCTCATACTTGCGTTTTAGCTTTTTACTTGCATTATTATTTTGTCTTTCATTTATTTAGTAATAAATCACAAAACCAAAACAAACAAATTATCCTCTTTTATTTTCATAAGTGCATCAATCACTATTTGCTAGACATTGTGATCAACCATCCGTCCTTGGAACGAATCTGATTTATCAGAATTACTACTTGGGACAACCGTACACTTGCGGTTGTGGTTCGATTATTATTTGCATTTATTTAGAACACACAAAGGACCACCAAGTTTTTGGCGCCGCTGCCGGGGACGGTAGCGTGTGACCACGGTGTTTATCCTTTAGTGATAAGTGCATTTATTTTATTTTATCAGTTTTACGCTTTTTGTTTGTTAGCTTTTTCAGGTTTTTTAGGTTTGGTGTATGCGAAGAAGGCTATTCAAGGATCTAGAGCCAACACCTCCGATCCTTAGTAATCCAGAATCGTTGATCAGACTTGCGAACAGAAGAAGAAGAGAACGAGAAGCTTTAGAAGTAGAAGAATTAAGTAACAGAATGGAGAATATCATTATTCAAGGTCAACAGAATGGACAAGGCCAGTTAGATGCAAATGGCCAACCTTTAGCTCCAGGCGTTATTCCTCAAGTTCAACCACTAAATCCTAATCCTCCAGTCCAGATAGTGATGAATCATGATCCGTGGTTCACTAATGGCCCTCCAGAAGTTCCATTCCGCGCTCCAGCTATAGGAGTAGGTGCTCCAGATATTAATGTTCCGAGATTCCGTCCAGATTCGGGTATGCTAGCTCAGTTCCAAAACTTTGGAAATTTTCGCGGAAGACCATCGGAAGATCCTCTTAGAGCGGTACAAAAATTTAAGCAGATATGTGATTCTTATATCACACAAGGGGTTTCAAGAGAACAGATGTATTTTGCTGCTTTCAAATTCTTTGTCATTGATGGAGCAAGTGAATGGCACGATACGCAAGATCCTACGAGGATTACTAATTGGGACCAATTAGAAATCGCTTTCTTTGACAGGTATTACCCAAGTAACATGAGGTTAGATGCTGAACTAGAATTGACACAATTCCGTCAAGAGTATGAGGAAACTGTGGGTAGGAGTTGGACAAGATTTCAGATGTGTTTGCGTAAAGTTCCTAATCATGGCTTTTCAGAACAACAACAGTTAAAGATCTTTTATAGAGGCCTTGATGGAATTTCGAGAGAGAAGTTGGATACGCTATGTGGAGCAGGTTTTCTTCAAGTTCAACCCGCTCATGCCAAGATCATTTTAGAGAGAACAGTCAAGAATGAAGTTGGGTGGAGCTCAGTAAGAACACCAGTCAAGGGAGTAAATAATGTTGACATAGAAGAGAAATTTGCTACGTTTGAGAATAAGATCCAGAATACCATAGAGCAACAATTGAAGCAGCTTACTCTAGCTGTGAAAGAAGGATTTTCGGGTAAGAAAGTAGCTGTGCATGCTGCACAAGAGGTTTATATGTGTTCAATTTGTAAGGTAGATGATCATGATGAGGAAAGTTGTCCGAGTAATCAAGAATCAGTGATGTTCATGTCCAGCAGAGGTAATTTTAATTCGAGTGGTAATGGGTATCAGCCTAACAGAAACCATCCTGGGTTTCAATATTCGAATCCTAATGGGGCAGCCAATCCTACACATACGTATCAGCCGCGCCCCCAAGGTGACAACTATAATCCTAGACCACACAATAATTATCAAGGAGGACAGAATCAAAATTATGTACAGAGACAAGCTCCTCAGAATACTTATGATGAGAATTTGAACCAGAAAGCTTTACCTGCCCATCCACAAGAAGGAGCAAATACCCTTCAGAAAACAGTTGAAAGTTTAATCGCTCTACAAGCACAAGCAATGGAACGGCAGAACGCAGCGATGGAGCGTCAGGATGCAGCGATCGAACGTCAGAACGCAGCTATAGAAAGACAAAATGCACTTGAAGCAAATATGAAGATGTTCCAAAATCAGCTGAGTCAAATCAATAAACAGCTCAATCAACGTCAGCAAGGACAACTTCCTAGTGATACTGAGAATCCGTTACAAATCGAAGATTGTAAAGTTATTAATCTTAGAAGTGGTAAGAACCTTCCTCCACCTCCTTTTCCGGTTATGAAAGAAAAAGAAGTTAGAAAAGAAAAAGAGGTGGTGAATAAAGATAAAGAAGTTGAAGTAGAAGAAGTGGAGAAGCCTGTTGAGGTTCCGAAAAAGAAAGATGAGACTATAATCAATCGTCCACCTCCACCATTTCCATCGAGAGTTCAAAAGAAAGGTGATATGGGTGAGTATCAAAAATTCTTTAACAAAATAAGAGGTCTTAGCATAAATATTCCGTTGTTAGAAGCTATTCGAGATGTACCCAAGTATGCTAAGTTTCTGAAGAAAGCCCTCACCAACAAACGGCCATATTGTGATAATGAGATGATTGGTCTTCCTGAGGAATGTAGTGCTATTTGTCAAGGTAAATTACCTCCAAAGTTAGTTGATCCTGGGAGCTTTACAATTCCGATATCTATTGGTAATGAGTGGAAGGGAAAAGCGCTATGTGATTTGGGTGCAAGCATCAATTTGATGCCCAAATCAGTCTTTGATAAGCTTAATATTGAAGCAAGACCCACTTCTATGGTTTTGCAAATGGCGGATCGATCTCTTGCACATCCGGAAGGCCGAATCGAAGATGTCCTCGTTAAGGCAGGTACGTTAATTTTTCCCGCTGATTTCGTTATTCTTGATTACGACGCGGATAGGAATGTCCCCATTATTTTGGGAAGACCATTCCTAGCCACGGGGCGTACCCTTATTGATGTAGAAAATGGAGAAATGATTATGAGGATCCAAGACGAGGAGGTAAAATTCAACGTGTTCAGACCTATGAAGTTTCCGGATTCCAAGGATGAATGTTTTCGTGTAGAAGTAATGGAACCGGTAAGAACAAAGCCAATTAGTCTTGTGGAAACTTTAGGGGTGGAGGAGAAAGAGCTACGAAAGAAACCACCAATTAAAGCTCCTCCATACCCCAAGGATCCACAACTCAATCATGCGAAGAAGAAAGAGAAAGCACGTGCCACGAAGGTTCCGAAGGAACCTAAGAAAGAGAGAAAGAAAAAGGGGTTCAAAGTAGGTGAAGAAGTAGCTATGAAGAAACCGAACCCCCACCCAAAG
Organism: Nemophila menziesii; assembly: GCA_029959085.1. Classification (NCBI taxonomy): domain Eukaryota; kingdom Viridiplantae; phylum Streptophyta; class Magnoliopsida; order Boraginales; family Hydrophyllaceae; genus Nemophila; species Nemophila menziesii. The sequence continues at coordinate 8,058,063 of JARWIR010000001.1, read as the reverse complement.
GTACGTGAATCAAAAAGTTCTTGGATAGGACCATTCATGGTCGCGCAGGTTATCTCAGACAAACTAGTGGGCATAAAAGCGAAGGGATGCAAATTTCGACTTGCAAATATTAACAACCTCACTCACTGCTGGGGAGGTTATGTCAATGACTAATGACTGAGGTAATCCGTCGAGCTTAACGACGTTAAACAAAAGCCAATTACTTGTATATTAGCTGAGTTTTTAAATTTTTGCATTTTAGATTAGTTTGATTTTCGTAATTTTAGTGTTTATTATTAAGAAATGAGGAAGGGTAGTTGTTTTTGATGATTTCAGGGGTAAAAAGGACTTGAGTTTGGGGTCGATTTGGCGAAAACAGAAGAAAAAGAGGTTGGATGTCCAGGAGAAACCGGGAACCCGCATTCCACAGAACCGGGTACCCGGTTTTGGTGCTGTAATTTCTGAAATTCCCTGACCCAGCGTCTTGGTGGCTTGCGTTTTCGTGCGTTTTGATTCGCGCCATCGACACAAATCCGGGTACCCGCATTTGGCAGAACCGGGTACCCGGTTTCGGAGCTGCTGTTGGTGAAATTTTCTGGTCCAGCGTTTCAGGGTGCTGCGTTTTGGCGCGTTTTCATTCACGCCATCGAGAAAATCCGGGAACCCGCATTCCACAGAACCGGGTACCCGGTTTCGGCGAGCAGAATTTCTGACCCTGCGTCTTGGAGTCCAGCGGTTTGGCGCGTCTCGAGGTAAAAAAAAAAAAAAAAAAAAAAAAAAAAAAAAAAAAAAAAAAAAAAAAAAAAAAAAAAAAAAAAAGAGTATTTTTATTTTTTTCGCGCCGTCACAGCGACGCGGAACCGGGAACCCGGATTTTCGAAACCGGGAACCCGGTTTGCATCTGTGCCAAGTCCGTTTTTCAGCTTTTTAGCCCTATATTTTTACCTCCGTCCTTAACCCAGCCTCCAAAAACACTCCCAAAACCCAGAATTTCATGAACATCATCAGCTACAACCACACAATCCTCAAATCTTACTCTCTTTCACCACAAAAGCATACAATCAACTCCTCTCCTATCCAAAATACGATAAAATTCCCACTTTTCTCCAATTGTTCTTCATCCAAGCTTCAAATTAAATCCAATTCCCTCTTCTCCCACATCAATTAGCCTTTACCCATCTCATATTCCACCATAATCTTAAAGTCTTAAGCCTCAAAACATCAAAGTTCTAAGCCTTAGCTTCTCACTATTTGAAGTTTTGAGTTTGGGGTGGAAAGAGATGCCTATCAAAATCGTCTTCATGTGTGCTTATCAAAGGAATTCTCCAAGAAACAGGAACGCTTTTGGTGCTATTCAAGAACAAGCTATTGAGATTCCTATTTCAAGTTTCAAACAAGACTGAAGCGGTTCAAATTAAGGCTAATCCGAAGAAGAGGGAAGTGATCGAAGAACCTGAAAGTGAGGAAGAAAACAATCCGATGATGAGTTGGAATCACAAATCAAGGTGTTGAAAGAGAATCGGGATGCGATGATTGATATTTTGGGAAACGTTACATACAAGTTGAACTTTAATTGTTCAAAGAACAACTTACGATGTCTAGACGCGAGATAAAGTTCATGGACGCAACACCGAAAACCAGCCTCGCGCTGGTTCAGATACGTTTTCTAATCCTTCTCATTTAGTGTATATTATTTTGAGTCTTTTCGAGTCGTGGGGACACGACTCATTTTTGAGTTTGGGGTGGGGTTCGTTGCCTCATCCCAGTTTTTATGTGTTATGTGTTTTATCTGCTTTCAATAAAATAATTTTCGGAGTTGCGTTTGACTGTAGAAGATTTTAAATGTCCCTTTAAGCATACTTTTGATGAATCAATGATAGTAAATAGTGAACTTTAGGGATTAACATAAAACGCACTTACAATTGCATGCGAACATAGGTAATTAATAGGAAAAATTAATGAACAATGCAAATGAAGTAAGCTTGTACTCAAGGAATATGTTTGGTGTGTAGAACGTGAAATCCTAATTAGTAGAGAACCCACCTAGATATGAGCTAAAGACAAGCTATGTACTTAGGAAAATGATAGGGGCAGTTCTTTGTTAGCCATTTGTGCCTTTTAGCTTTCTATCCCTTGAATGAATTATTATCCGTCTTAGCCCACTTTGAGCCTTTAGCCTTTTCTTTGTAGCCACGATATAAACCATTATCCCTTAGATTGTTAGGCATGACCATATGACCCGCACTTGAATCACAATCCTGAGACATGTCTCGAGCTTGAGTTTGGGGTGGTGGGACCACATATGGGGACTTTAATGGGTTGGGATTGATGTGCTTTGTATTGTAGCACAAATTGCAGATGATATATACTTGTAACCCTTTGCCGGGAATGAAGGAAAATGAAAAAGAAAGAAAAAAAAAATGAAATTTTTTGAAAATCAATACAGTAGGATCCGGGGGCCCGGTTTCCAAAATCCGGGTACCCGGTTTTCCTCTGTACAAAAAAAAAAAGAAGAAAAAGAGAATAGAAAAGAAAAAGAAAAGTATGAAAGAATAAAACATCCGGCAAAGTGGAATTCTTCTGAAAAGCATCTAGTTTATAGTGGGTAGACATGGGACGCTAAATTGTTGCGTAATGGGTGAGTGAGAACATCTTTTTGAGCGTTAACTCAAGCTCGAGGACAATGTTGATGGTAAGTGAGGAGAGAGCCAAAAGCTCACTTCAAATTTACCAAATATACATCCATACCCGTCCTTAAGCCAATATTATAACCGTAAAGACCTCGTGATTCCTAAGTGCATAGTGAATTTATGATTCTGTTGATAGGGAATAGCCTAGGTGGAGCGTTCAAAGCGAGGTAGGATTAATGACCACCCTATAGCCATCATACAGAGATGAGTACAAGTGTAACCTTCAAGCATTGCGACTTTAATTTTATGATTGAGATTATTTATGTTTGATGTTGCATGATTAGTGTATGTAGATGTTAGTTTTTAAAGTTTTTCTATATGAGATTTATCTTAAGAATTGCTTTAGGGTTTATTTGCTAGCTTCTATGTGTTTATACGTTTGCTTCTACCCCTCGTTTTATTTTGTTTTGCTTTGTCGGGACGACAAAGGTTTGAGTTGGGGGTCTTGATGTCTCCTTAATTGTTCTTATTTTAGACCCTTAGGAGACATCATTTTTGGTGTTTATTTAATTAATTCGATAGACTTTTGGACTAAATATGCAATATTTCGGATTTCCCTTTTTATTTCTAGCATTTTTGAATTATTAAACTTTTGCGCGTGATATTGGTATTTTTAGTGTAAAGTTTACAGGTTTTTAGATGTTAGCTAGGAAAGGAATCCGAAGATAAAGTCAAAGATCAAAAGATAGAGTCAAGACTTGAAGAGAAATCCCGAAGATTTTATTTTTAGAGCTGAAAATCCATTTTCCAGGCCATTGATTGCTGTTTTCGAGGTGCTTAAGAGCTGATTTAGCCGCTGACCTTTGAAGAGAAATTATTCCTTATCGAAGTACGGAACTTTAGCAACTGGAATGAGGTCAATCGGAGTTGTAACGCATCGGGAAAAGCAGTTTTAGTGAAGGCCTGTCATCAATTACGGGATTTTGGGCTTAGAAAGTGGGCTTGGACATTTAATTAGGCTTTTATTTTCTGGTCCAAGCCCTAATCCGTTTTTCTTATTATAAAAGGAGGTCTGGACTTCTATTTTTCATACAAAATTCATTCTTTACAATTAAAAACACCAGAGAGAAGCAACAGAAGGAAGGAAGAAGAAGCTGCTAGAGCTGGAGTGGGTCTATAGCTCCGTTCTCAGTCATTCCAATTCCGGAAATTAGGTTTCTTTTATCTTTTATTTGTAATCAATTATGAATTCCATTTATTTTAATTTAGTTTTTCTTTTTAATATGAGCTAAACAATTCATAGTGCTTGAGAACGCATACTGGGTTAATCCCAATTTGATTTCATTCTATACATTTGAATTTGGGATATTTATTATTTAAATCAAATTGGGTAAATTGTATTTTTCTTTAATTTGCATTTTAATTACTATTATTGACGTAATTAACCAATGATAGGATTTAGTATCTAGGCTATTCCAATTAGTGGCGATTGGATCACCTTGACGGGGGGTTTAGGTACCGAACTAGTTAATGAATGTAGGTTAGAAATTATTGACTCTGACGAGCTTAATTAAACCTATGGCCTATTGGGTAATTTAGACTTAATCACTTGAGAGTGGACTATAATCACCCTGACGGGGTTTGTAGCACTTGAAAGTTGCTCCTTAGTCCACCCTGACGGGGGTAAGGAGATTATAGAATCCCGACCAATACCAATTTACAAATTTGTCCCTTAAACAATGTATGAAATGAATGATAGTTAGGAAAACCCTTGTGTCTCTCAAGTACTACTTGCTCATACTTGCGTTTTAGCTTTTTACTTGCATTATTATTTTGTCTTTCATTTATTTAGTAATAAATCACAAAACCAAAACAAACAAATTATCCTCTTTTATTTTCATAAGTGCATCAATCACTATTTGCTAGACATTGTGATCAACCATCCGTCCTTGGAACGAATCTGATTTATCAGAATTACTACTTGGGACAACCGTACACTTGCGGTTGTGGTTCGATTATTATTTGCATTTATTTAGAACACACAAAGGACCACCACAAGAGCATACCAGAATGGGCTTTTCTGCATCTTGGATTCCACAAGGAGCAAGAATACCACATTTTTCTTTCAATTCATAAACAACTTGTAAATTTCCACTTTCAGTTGCAGCCAAAACCTTTAATGTATTATCTAAAGAACCAGATAACAAAAAGCTATCCCAGCAAAGTAGAGAGGTCACTATAGAGCTATTTCTATTCAAAGTATGCAAGCAATGCATATTCACACGGTCCCACACTCTAATTGTGTGGTCCTTTGAAGTTGAGTAGAGCCTATTACCTCCTACAATTAGAGTAGTTACATCATCACTGTGACCCTTTAGTGTTGCAATAAGCTCAGGACAATTTATCTTAGAGATGAATCTCCTCTGATTAAGTGATATATCCAGGTAACTCCTCTATCAGTCATTTGATCGAACATCTTAAGTGCGATTGGGACTGATTATATTAAAACTAATTAACGGGTTTTGTCGCCTTCCATCGCCACTCGTACTTCAATCTAATCTGCCACTTCATAATCACCTGCCATCGTCATAAACGGAAGCAACATTTTTGCTAATGAACCAAAATTGAAATTGAAATTTGAATCAAACAAAGCGTCGATCGATTGATCAAACTGAAGGTCGATAGTGAAGGTGAGGCTGTCATCGATGGTGAAGGTCGGCTGTGAGGGTTTGTGTATTGTGAGGGAATGTTTGTGGACAGCCGGGGTCATTGTGAACGGAGGAGGTGAATTGGTGGTGTTGAGTGTGGCTTCGTGAATGGAAGGTGGAGGAAAGAGGCTGAGGGAGAAAGACGCTAGTGTTGGAGGTTTTGAGGCGGAGAGGGTTGGTGTCGCCGGTGAGGTGAGCTTCGGCAGTGCAATGAGCTTCGACGGCGAGCGAACGACGAGGCTAGAGAGGTGAATCGTGACTTGCTTTGTGTTGTGAAATGTGAACGCATAAAAGAAAAAGAAAAGTCGGTTAGAGAGAGAATTAGTGGGGTGAGTTGTGTGATTTATATTTTTAGAATTTTCTTATTTAGTAGCTAGTATATATATATATCAAGGGTAACTTAGAAAGTATTTGATTTTTTAAGTACCGGAATGATCTGGAGCGTTGCCCGTGACACATTTTTGGCTAAGAATCAGTCCCGGTCCTTGTTTATACCCCCTTAGCGATATATAGATGGATATATATATATACTAGGTAAAACCCGTGTCTGAAGACACTAAAGAAAAAATGAATTCCGTTGACAGGAATCGAACTCAGGGGAATAAAAACCCGTGTTTGAAGACACTAAAGCAAAAATGAATTCCGTTGACGGGAATCGAACCTAGGTTCAAAAAATAGTGGTGTCAGAATCAATCTTGGCCACCACTTATGTTTAGCCAGATTAAATCCTGGGCACCACTTATGTTTAGCCAGATTTAATCATGGCCACCACTTATGTTGATAAATCTGGACCGTAGAAAAAAATCTGAAATATAATATAGATATATATTGATTTCCTTGAATAGATTTTAGAGAAAGATTAAACAGAATAGAAAAAATAATTTATTGGTACATGAAAGCATACACCTAGAGGTGATAAAGGGGTAATACAATAAGGGTGACGTGTAACAATACTTTTTTTTTAAAAAAAAAATTTGACAGTGTGTGAGATAACGAAAAAGCTAACGGTTGGACAAAAAGAAAAGGTTGGGTACCTAAAAGTTCTATTTTATAGCATGGGTGCTCAAAAGTCCCTTTTCGAATTACATAGATACTCACAGAGTCTTTTTCTCTATTTGTACACATAGAATATCAAAACACTTTTTTATTTTTTTTCTTACTATTACCCTTATTAAAAAATTAGAATCTATGTTTTCAATATACATTTAAAATATCAAAACACTTTATCAAAGGTATTTTTTCTTTGTTACATATGAGAGCCACGTTGGATTTGGATTCATTGACTCAGTTCGAACATGCACCACTAGATTGGATGACCAAGATCATGTTTTATTCCCAACGGATTAATCAAAGGTAATTTTGTAATACGAAAAGTAATATTTATATTTTTTAATATATGTAAAAATTAAATAAACATTTTAAAACGGATGGGGGTACTACCATTTTAAGTATGTTTAGTCGCACATCTTTCTACATAAATAATACTCTCTCCGTTTCTAAAAGGTAGTCACTTATACTAAAAATAGTTGTTTCAAAAGATTATTACTTTAGAAAATCAAGACACTTTTTATTTATTTATAGTACCATTTTTACTCCCAATTAAACATTATAATAGTATATGTTCTCTATAAATATTTATAAAGTATTTACTAATCAGGTGAATAATAAAGGACATTTCTTAATTTGTATGTAAAGTACTATAACAATCTTTTATCAACGGTAAGTTTTTCGTCGATTTTTTATTTTTTTTTACAGTTACTGCCGGTTGAGATAACCTAAGTTGTTTCATTAGTTTTTGTTTGTGGATAAGACTGATGCTTGTCTCATATGGTTGGGCCGGTCTTATTGTACTTCTGCTATTTTGTATATTGTTAGTACTATTTTATAACTTTTTGGTAAGAGACCGTTGAATTGAATTGTATATTTAATTATTTATTTATGAACCCTTAATTATTAAAATTCACCCTCCTCATCGATAAACTTCAATGTTACAGAAAAAAAACTTAAACAAAAGAAATAATTAAAGAGTCATTAATATTACTTTTGTGTTCCATTAAGTAGAAGCACACAGGGTAGTAAAGTCCATAAGATTCACCAAACAATACCAATACAAAAACGAATAGGGAACAGGACCAACCGAGCAATTACTGCGCCACGAGTTTGGCAGAATACAAATATCTACGAATAATTGTAGAAGATTCAAAATTTATGCAACATCATGTGACTCGATAGAGCGTCTAATAAATCTTTACCTCACGAGATTGGTCGTTTTTTTTTGGTTTCTACGAGATTGGTCGTTCAATTTATGAATAAAATAACATTTGACCATGGATTAAAATAAGTTCAAAAATAATATATAAATTGGTATAAAAAAAATATCTTTAACCTTGTCTAACCTTGGATTAAAAATATCTTTAACCTTGGATTAAAAGATTTTGAAGCATGGAATAAAGCTTTACTTCTAAAGATGATTGGAAAATAGTGGATAATAAAGAATCACTTTGGATTAGGTGGATTCATGGTGAGTATTTTAATAGTAGTGGTTTTTGGGAATGGATTCCTAAGAAAAGTAATTCCTCACTTTTGAAAAATATTTCGGAGCTAAAAGAAATTATACGTGGGTCCCTAGGTGAAGAAGGAAGAAAAGAAATATTAGCGCTATGGTTTGCTTCCGTTAAGGCGCCCCGATCAACATATGAGGTAAATACAATAGAGTTTTATGATGTATATAAATTCCCTTATGATTTATTTCGTCGTAAAGCTTTTATTAAACCTTGGGCAAATATTGTGTGGGATCCGAGTGTATTTCCGAAACATGCAATCATAGTATGGATGACATTAAAAGAAAGACTTAAAACTAAGAATATGATTACTTACATGGAACTTGATCCTCTTTGTGATTTGTGTAAGGAAGATTTTGAATCGAATAGGCATTTAGTTTTTGAATGCTCTTTTTGCTAAGGCTATATGGGATGATATAAAAATGTGGCTTGGATTAGACAAGGAAATGAACACTATTCTAAGCGCTTTGAAATGGCTTAAAAAATTAAAAGCTAGAGAGAATTGGAGAAGAAAGGCTTGGAAAGTGGGTTTTGGAGCTACCGTGTATTGTATTTGGACCGCGAGAAATCACCTAGCCATGAGAGGTGCTTCCAAGACTAGAGAAATAGTAACCAAGGAAATTAAATGGTGTGTTTATTCAATCTTATTTTCCTTGTTCCCTCGGCATTCTTTTTTGGATGTGAGTGGAAGGCTAGCTTGTATTAATATAGTATGAGGTAGTTGTTTTTATATTCCTTGTTGCTACCTTAAGCTTTCGAGCCTAGGTAGGTAACACCCATGTATAGTGTACAGTTTTGATTTTTTAATATAACCGTTTACCCGACCCAAAAAAAAATATGAAAACCCCTTAATCAAGTCAAACAAGTAAAATTATAAATTCAAAGGTAACCTCGAGGAGAGGACGATGTTAAGAAAACTACGTAATCTTATCTAATAAGCATTTTTATGTGACAAGTGGCGTCATCAGCGATAACCTCGGGTTCGTGACCCTACTCAAACCATTACACATACAGATTCAAGACATGAGACGTCATTAAAATAGTTATTGGTAATTACTCTAAAAATCTATAAATAGAAATATTATTATAAAGAGCAAAGAGCCAATATTATGTAATCACAAGACTAATTACACCAAGTTATTTTTTGCAATAAAGATCTTAATCTTTTCGCATTTTATCTTATCAAACACGACTACTCATTATATTTAATCAGTTTGGTCCATATTTTTCTGTCTAGTAGATTTTGTTGTAACATATATTAGCGTCGTCTAGGGAAATCAAAGATTTTTTACTCATTAAGATACCACATATTAATGTAACAATCATCAAGAGATACCGAGCATCTGATAAAAAGCTGAAGAACGGACTAATATTCCTTTCAGGAGAATTTTGATGAATTAAATTGCCTTATAGCGAATTTCGTTACCAACAATGATTGCGGAAACCACTACAATATTGAACATAGCAGTGTCTTTGATGTCAATGAGTGACGGGAATATTTACAATATGTCAATGTCGTTACCTCCACTAAGTCAAGAGAACTCCAATTTCTCCTGGAATCAATCACAACACATAAAGAAGCCAAGTAACTTTGAAGGGGAAACCAGTCCTTAAATACTGGAGTAGTTACCATTAACCCTATATCTGATTCACGATAGCAAATTACCCGGAGTGTAAGCTCGAAATTCAGGGTGTTCATTATTCCTAATGCATAGACCAAGGCATGTTTAAAGTCACTTCTTAAAGATAAATACATGAAACCTAGCTAAGAGAATAAGGTTGCCCAAATAAAGCTCTACGACTACATCCTTCTACACTAAGGGATGTTTTAATGAAATGGATGACAATCGCCAATGCAACGTACACTTGTAAACTATTAGCCAGTGAATTATGTATCGGAACATGTAAAAATATAGTTATATCATACAGTAACTCAAATGATTTAGAAATATAACCGTAAATACAAGTTTTTCTACTTTAGCGCCGAAATACGGTTAGATTTTTCAAGACATTGTACATCCTCGATTAAACCTCAAACAAGGTTATCGAGTTGAATATGTAAATCGTTTACACTTATCAAGTCATTGTACGTCCTTGATTAAACCCCCAACAAGGTTATTGAGTCAAATATATAAAGTGGTTAGATTTCTCAAGACATTGTACATCCTCAATTAAACCTCTAATAGGGTTATTGGGTCGAATATATAAACCACCTAGACTTCCCAAGTCACCGTACATCCTCGATTAAACCTCTAATAAGGTTATTGAGTCAAATATATAAACCAGGTAGACTTCTCAAGTCACATGCATCCTCGATCAAATATCCAACAAGGTTATCAAGTCGAATATAAAAACTAGCTAGAATTTTTAGGTCACTGTACATCCTCAAGTGAACCTCCAACAAGGTTAGAATGTTGATGGAATTTGAAAAATTGAATTGAGGCAGTCGATAGGATTTAGTTAGATGTGATTCAGACATATGATAAGATTTAGACGTCTGATAGGATTTATATAGTTGATGGGGTTAAATTTGTTGATAGGTTTTAGTCTTTGATGGGATTCAAACAGTAAATGTAATTTTAGAATGTCGATGGGATTTAGAATATTGATTGGATTTGGACAGTTGATTGGATTTAGGCAGTTGCTGAGATTTAGACAAATGATGGGTTTTAAAAGTTTGATGGGATTAGGTATTTTGATGGGATTTAGACAATTGATGGGATTTAGACTATCGCTGAAATTTAGATGTTGATGGGATTCAGATAGTTGATGGGTTTTAGGCAGTTAGTGGGATCTAGACAAATGATGAGATTTAGACGTCTGATGGGATTTATACAGCTGATGGGTTTAAGTATGTTGTGATTTAGACATTTGATGGGATTACTCATGTTGATGAGATTTAGACAGTTGATAGGATTTGGACAGTTGATGGAATTTATTATATGAGATTTAGACAAATAATGGGATTTAGACGCCTGGTAGAATTTTTAACTAGAAAAGTGTCTTAATATTTTAAGCGGACCAATTTTGAGACACTATTTTTTAGTAAGTGGACATTCATTTTGGGACGGGGGAGTACTTATTTTTCCTCTACCAGTGTAGGTTGATTTTCAATGTTTGACTTATCTTTTAATATAAGCCTTGTTTTGGCTTAAAAAAAGTATAAATACTAAAATGAGAATTTTACTCTTTAATGATAATTTGACGTGAATGATAATTTTATTCTTTAATATAATCCTTTTAATGGCCATTGTGAAAGACTAAGGATTCGTTTGGAATTATTTCTTAAAATAATCATTTGCAGTAATTTTTAGATTTTTAAAAATACTCTACACCTTTAAAATCACTTTTAAGAAAAGCATTAGATAGGTGATTATTTTTTGAATACATGAGAGAGCCACTTTGGACTCGGAATAAATGACTCCAATGAGATTCGATCCCAGGACCTCTTGGTCTCTGCGGAGTAACCTAACCACTAGGCCAACTATCGATCTCACTTAAAGTGATTTTAGATGTCAAAATATATATTTTTTTTACAAATATTTTAATTTTAATTGAAAAACGCTTTTAACTCTAAAATAATCAATCCTAAACGGGGATTAAGTATGCATACTTGTATACCCTTGTTACAAATCCTGCCTGCACACTTAAGCAGCAACGGGAGTGGATGAAACATGAGTCTGGACAATACTACGACTAACATCATCAATCAAATGTTACATTTTATACTATTATTGTTTCCTAATATTGTTTGAAATAAAGAATTAATCGTATTCTCCATATCTGTACCACTATATATCACATACAAGCTGCTATTAGTCTCATACTAATAAAAAAGGAATGTTTTTTTGCAAGTAGCTCTTGTACGGAAGAACCACTTTCTATAGTTTGCAAACTATCAACTTCTGAAATTGATAGATATAGATAATCAAGATGAAGAGCTTCTAATGCTGCTCTAACAATGGATTATTATAAATTTTTAGGAGATAAGATTCACCAGAACCATCCTTGTGTTTATTCCAAATACAAATAAACATTTCCTCAAATAATATCTAAGTCTCTGCTATATTCTTCAAAATCCATGCTTTATATGACTACACGATAAAACTTCAAAAGTAAGTTACAATGTAAATACACCAAATTTTATCTTTGCGTGTGCGCGACTCATCAAATACACAACTTGTTCAGGAAGTGTAGACAACTCCACATTGTCACAAAGGAGATGAACACACTTCTAAGTGCTTTGAAATGGCTCAAAAAGCTTAAAGCTAGAGAAAATTGGAGGAGAAAAGCATAGAGAATTGGTTTTGGAGCTACCGTGTATCGTATTTGAAAAGAGAGAAATCACCAAGCTATGAGAGGTGATTTTTCCATCTAAAGAAATGTTTATCAAGGAAATAAGTGGTGCATTTTTTCCATTTTATGTTCCTCGTTCCCTTATCATTCGTTTTTAGATGATGGTGGGCGATTAGATTGCATCAGTATTAGTATGAGGTAGTCGTTTTTAGCTTCTTAGTTGCTATCTTTATACTTTTGGCTTAGGTAGGTAACTCTCTTGTATCGTGTACATTTTTTTATTTTTTTATTAATACAACCGTTTACCTAACCCAAAAAATAAATCATTGAGTTAGGAATCATAAATAGATATAATATTTAAGTACAAGTTAAGAGTTGGTAATAATTTACCTGCACGTTTGTGATTTGTAGTGGTAAGATAAAGAAGGGATGTGTAGAAGTGAATTTTGGCCATATAGTCAAACATATGCTCATCCAGTAATGGATACTCAATTCTAGCTATGAATCCTTTTCTCAGAATTATATGATGGGGTTCAAGATATCTTATACCAATCAAACAAATTGTTCTATCAAAATGTTATACTTTTGGAACATGACCTGGGCATAAACGAGCATGTTCTTTTAGTGTGGTTGACTCAAAATAAGCACGTTCCTTTGACATTGTCCATGATTCTCCAATACAACGAATATATGGAATTTCCTACATGTATTTCTACCTTTTATATACCGGAAGATGAAGACAATATGTTGTAACTACAACGCTGTAACAACTTCTCTAGCTAATTTTCACGATATGCAAATAAGCATATGAAATATATCTAAAAAAACCTGAAGGAAGCAACATACATCCCTTTAGCCACACTGGGATATTTCACCATCCCGATTGGATGCTCAATAATGACCTAATGCATTACACATGTCATATGAGCAGTTTGATTTCATAACAAGATAAGAGTTTTACTTATACAAGAGTATTAATTTTAGAACTTAATATGTAATTTCACGTTTGGTCCTTACTTTTTCTAAAACTCAAAATAAGACACTAAACTACAAGTGTAAAGAACGCTTCAGGTGCCTAAAATCTTTCAGTTCCAACCTTGATCAATCTTCTAACTAGAAGCCAAAAATTACAAAATGTCTCTGAAAAATCAACTAGGCCTATCAACAAACATATGAATCCTATCATCGGGTCAATGGGATATAAATCCCATCACCGGGTCAATGATAAATTCAATCACCGGGATAGGATATAAATTCCATCACCGGGTCAATGGGATATTAAGCCATCACCAGGTCAATGGGATAAATCTCATCACCGGGTCAATGGGATTCATCCAATCACCAAAAGGAAATTAAAATGAAAATTTATCACAAACAAATTTCATATACTAAACTGTTCAAATAGGCCTCTCAATGGCGCGAACTTGTACGTAGAAACCTATACTATATTATGACGTAGTTTCAGTCAACAAAATTTACTCGAGCTCGAACCGCTGCACACAGATTAAATAATCAACTAAAGCTAAAAATCAATGAATATAACTACCTGACCACTTTAAGATTCAAACAACAAGCTTACTTGTCTCGATAAATCAGCGTGTGTCCTCAGAACTGACTCAATATTCCTCAACACAATAATAAGGAAAGTCGTAGTTCCAACAACATTATAGTTGTATACTATCATATACATACTTAATTACTGCATAACAAGTAAACCAAATATCAAAATTTACTGCATATGCATGGCTTCAAAACTAGTTACATCAGATCGAATAGCTTTAGAAACACTGCATATTATCCATGGCGGTATACTATTTTTTCGTAACTCCTTACACTGAACCTGCATAGTAAAATTACGTAATTTTTTTACTTTCTCAATACAATCATTACTAAAATTAAAAAGTTACCTATGGAGTAGGTAAAACAGCGTTTTGAAATGGAATAGGTGAATATAGTCAAGTACATCCATACCAGTTAAAGAGGTTAATAACAATCTGAACCAAAAATAACGGGTAAAAGAATTAATTCACAATTAAAAACGAAGGATCATTATGCAATACTCACTAACAAGTTTTTCATTGAGAAGCATCATGACATGCCGTGATGAAGTCTAAAGCGAGCAATCTATACAAAACAACGTCGCAGCTGAGTACATGTAACAGTGCTTACACATTCCAGGAGTTCAACACCCAAGGAGAAAATTTCTATTACCCTGAATTACAGGAGCTCTTGCAGTCGATTCGTGGCCCATTGCCACCGACAGCTGTCGATTCTGTAGTCCCTCCTCCGATGTGATGGGCTTAAGTGTCGATAGACAAAAGGCGTCTTTGGATGACTCACCTTCTACGAGAACCTTTCACAGTAATATTGGAAAGAATGAGGAAAAGGATAGTCATGATATGCCATGGTGGGTGGATTAGAGTAAGTGTGTAGCAGCATATTTGTATCTGTAATGATTTTTTTTAGGATTAATACTCAAGAAACACCTCAAGTTAGAATTAATTCCCCCCACCCCAACCATTATTTTTTTGCCCATAAAAGACTACATACATTTTGATTTTTTCTTTTCTTTTCCATGGAAAGAGTCGTTTGAGTTATGAGAAGTTTCCAGAACTCAAATTCTAAGTTATGAGAAGCTTTTCAAAATTCAAATTTTTGTTTTGGAAAATTTCTCATACTTCACGGTTCTTTAGAAAAGACTGTGTCTTATATGGGTTAGGATGTAAGGTGGCGAGTGTCTATTAGGCTTTAACTTTTTTTTATTTGGTCAGTGTGTTAAATAAAGTAGAACTAGGATAAAGAGGTAATGCAACCTTAATAGATTAATTAATGATATGATGGGTCATGTATTTTATTATTTTGATTTTTTAGATTATTGATTTTTATAAAGTCAAATTAAATTTATCTAGTCCAAATTTATAAAGAGCCTGTTTGGGATTGATTATTTTGGAGCTAAAAGCGTTTTTTGATTAAAATTTAAATATTTGTAAAAAATATTTAAAAATATTTTGACATCTAAAATCACTTTAAGTGATTATTTTAATAATCAAGTGTTTTTCCTAAAAATCACTTTTAAAGTCTAAAATATTACTATGGATCTAAAATTACTTTAAGTGATTATTTTAAAAAGCAATCCCAAAGGGGCACAAATAGTGTTCAAGGTTAGAGAATTCTTGAAAATCTAATCTAAAAATCTTGATATTGAAAATAATTTTTTATTAAGGTTAGATTCAGTTTAGTTACTTGCCCTAATTAATAACGAATATTTTGAGATTAACATATCTAAGTATAAAAGTGGAAGAAATTTGAATTTAAAGTTAATAGTGACCTCGGGAACAGGGAAGCAAAACCAGACCCAGCCGTGACTCTGCACAAGGTTTTAGCTCAAAAACAAAAAAGTATACGTACATACTACTCTACTACGTACCCCTACCAACTGCAATTCTCTCTCTCTCACACACATAAACGAACTCTCTCATTCAATCCCCACAAAGAGACTAGGGTTTTCCAGGTTCTTGTTTTTCTCTTGGAACTTGAGCAGAGAAACCAAGTTTACACTTTTACTACTTCACCACCAATCTTTCACCCTTCTGGTAAATTCACCAACTATTCCTTCATGTCTAAAGCTACTGCATTTTAGGTTTTTTCTTCACTATTATGCTCATGGCTACTTTGCATTTTTAGTATGTGGTCTCTTAAAGTATCACCTTCTAGTAGTTGCTCATACCCTTCCTTCCTTTATAGATGTTTTTTCTTGTCTTTTCATTCTTATGAAACTTATTCTAGTCTCGGTGGCTAATTTGGTTTATATTATTTTTTAAATTTTTTTAGAAAACCTTTTTTGGTATCTTCGGATTCATATAAGTTATTTATCCCTGTAAATCTAGTGGGATGTGGGTTGGTTTGTACTTTGTAGCATTTAAGCTTAAGTTTCGGTGGTTATCTTTTATGTCCAAACTCGGATCTAGGATTCTCTTTTGGGACCGGAAGTGGGACATGTATTTTTTATTATTTTTATTTATAAGTAAATATATTTTTTAAATGGGACTAAAATTTGTTTCACAGTATTCTAAGTTAAAATTACACGCCGAGACAAAGAGAGAAGTTAAATGTTTTCTAGGCCAGGGCGGGTGGTTAATTTTGGAGCATTAAAAGCTTGAATTTTGTGTTTGCATTTTTATGTTACTTTCTTTCCATTGTTTCTAGTTATGGTAGGGACCTTATATTTTATTTTAGATCTAATGGTTTTTGCAATCAAGGGAAAAAAATAATCGAAACTTGCATTTTTCGGTCACATCACGTTTTCTCCTAAAGAGGAGTATATTTACACCCTGGTAGTGAGTGGTCTTCTCATTTTCATGAAAACGTCCTTTTGAGTAAATGCATAAGCTTCTTAATAGGTTGGGTCTCTTTTTGCCGTACCCTCGAATAAGGGAAATTGAGAGCTTATTATTCTACTATAAATAAAGGCATCAACTTTCAGTAATATTAAATACTTTGCTTAACGTAAGGAACTGTAAAATTAGCAGACTGGTAAACCAAACTAAGGAGCATTGTGATTTTAGCATGTTGTTTATATAAGTATATGTCACTTTCTTAGTGATTTGTTACTTGTAGTTTAAGAATATATATTTATATTTCTTTTCTTTTTTCTAATTTAATGTTATCTTGGGGGTTTGTTTAGTTGGTGAAGTGGAGGTAGTTTCTCTAGAGTTTGTTTGAAGCGATACTTATATTTGTTACTCAAATTACATATATAAGAAATATAGTTTCTTAGCCAAGATTTTCTCTGTCTCAGGTACTGTAACTTTTTATAGAATTTGAAGATGCAGACTCCTAAATCAAGGTATTCTCACCTTGCTCTGTTTTTTACTTAATAGTCTTTGTAAATTGTAATGAATGTGAAGCTCATGTTTTTTTATTTTAACATTTGTGATTAGACCTAGCTCTTTGGAGGTCCCTCAGAAAACATCTCAAACAACACCTCGTGCAGCTCGTAAGCTCAAAACTGCGGGCCCCGGATCAAGCTCTGATGCCACCTCATCTTCAAAGTTACCAAAAGATCAAAGTCCCAAAGTTATGGATCGTAGATCACCTCGAAGTCCAGTAGTTGAGGTATTTTCTTTTTCTTTTTCTTTTTCTTTTTCTTTTTCTTTTTGTGAGTTGAATCTTCTGTATAAGTGATCTTTACACTGTTACACACATTATTGTAGAGGAAGCGTGTAAACAAACCGTTGGAACTCGAAACTCAGCTTACTCAGCTCCAAGAAGAACTGAAGAAAGCAAAGGAGCAGCTGAGTTTATCTGAGTCATGGAAGAAGAAAGCTCAGCAGGAAGCTGAAGATGCTAAGAAGGTGTTTGCTGAAATGTCTAAAAAGCTTGAGGCAACACAAAAGCAAATTCAGGAGAAGGATTTGAAGGATTCTGATGCTTTGTGTTCAGCCATGGATGAGATTCAGAAGCTTAAACTTCAGCTTGATATAGTAGCGGTATCTGAAGCTACTCAAGCTAAACATGCTATTTCAGCACATGGTGAGATTGAGAAGTTAAAATTGGAACTTACGGAAACTCTTGTGCTTGTTGAGAAGTTAAAATCTCAGGTAAATGAGAGTAAAGAATTCGAAGCTGAGGCTCTTGAAGAAGCTAGTAACGCTCAAATGCAACTAGAATTAGCGAAACTGAACGAGGAAACTATACGTGGAGAAGGGATTAAATTAGAAGAGGCTTATAATTCGATGATTATTGAGTTAGAAAAGTCAAAGAATCAAGAAAAGTTGTTGGAGGAACTTGTGGGAAAACTTGAAGCTAATGGTTCAAGTAATGAAGAAGATGAGGAATTAAGTAGAGTGAAGCTTGAGGTGAGTCAACTCAGATCTGCACTCGAGTCAGCTGAAAGAAGGTACGAAGAGGAGTATAGTCAAGGTACTAATCAAATTAGAAGTGCATACGAGCTAGTGGAACGCACAAAAGCTGAGTCATATGAACGAGAATCTATGTTGGAGGAAAAGCTAGAAGTTGCGAGATCTGAATTTGAGAAATTGAAGGAGACTTTAATGGATAGAGAAATTAAACTGCTAAGTATTTCAGAAGAGAATGAAGGACTTAATCAAATTGAGTCAACTGAAAAACTCGAACTCGAACTCAAACTCAAACACGAGTTAGAGATATCCAACTCGGTTTTATCAGATTTGAAAGCGACACTTTTGGAGAAAGAAACAGAATTACAAAATATCACTGAAGAGAACGAAACTTTGAAATCGGAAATAAATGAAAAAAGTAAGATGAACAATGAGGCTGTTGAATCAGCTAAAGCTGCAGAGCATGAAGCTGATAAAAGTAGTAAAAAAGCAGCGAGAATTCACGAGCAATTAGATGCATTACAAGCTGCAAATTCAGAGATGGAAGCTGAATTAAGGAGATTAAAAGTGCAATCAGATCAATGGAGAAAAGCTGCTGAAGCAGCTGCTAATATGCTTTCAACAGGGAATAATGGAAAGTATGTGGAAAGGACTGGTTCACTTGATTATCACACTCTTGGTGGGAAAATTGGGTCACCTTATTCTGAAGATTTAGTGGATGAATCAGTGAAGAAGAAAAATGGTAACATGTTGAAGAAGATTAGCTTTTTGTTGAGGAAGGGTCAGAAATAGATGCTTTCATTTTAAGGTAGTTTTTAATTTTTGTTCTGTATCTTGCATTTTTTATTTACTTACTATGTTTTTATAAACAGGGATGCGTAGCTATGTATCAGAAGAGATCATTTGGGAGGCGTAATGTATAGTTATTTGAAATTTGTGGGAATCGAACAGAACATGGCTTATTTTTACTGCTATTTTCAGTAGGTTTTTGTGGAGATGCAGTAAGTAGTAGTAGTTTTGATTTTGAATGCGGAATTATTCTGTATTATTTTCAGACAGTATTATTATTATTATTATTATTATTATTATGACAAGCATTGGGAGGTTTCCTAGCCAGTATCTTTAATCTTTACTGTTTGAGAGTTTAAGATCACTTCTTATCACCACGAAGTTTTCGCAAGCTGTAAACATGTTATTGTCCCTTAGGTGGGAACAAGTACATTGATATCATTTAGTAGCAAACACGTGTTCTCTCTTCTCTAATCATCAAGAATTATTCTAATCCTAATCTATAGTAAGACGTATTATGATTGGTGAACAAAGAAGTGGAATCAACAAAAAAAAGTTTAATACCTTGGGTGTAATATTTTGGGTGTAATATTTCTGACAGATATATAAAAATAGAAGAATTTTAAAAATAAAATAAAAACTGGTCTTGGATTCTTTTTTCTTTTGGTTAGGCCAAAAAGGTGTTATTTAATAAAAATATATGCTTATATATAAAAAATATTAAGGCCCAAAAATTATAAGAATTCGGAGATGCTAAGGCGGAGGTTTCTTTAGCCTCCTCCAGGATCAGCCATGTGCATTAATAGACGGGGGAATTATTTTTGAGAGCCCCATGACTTATGGATTAATAAAGTAAGGCCCAAACCCCATCAGACACTAACTAGCCATCTAACCCTAACTAAAAACCCAAAAAAGACCAAATATCCCCTCCCCTTCTTATACACTACTCTAATACACCGAAAAAACAAAAAACAAAAAACAAAAACCCATATAAGGGTTTCGATCGACCCCCCTGCATTCTCTCTCTATGCCTTCACTGTGCAAAAGAACACAAGCCGCCCTCTGCATACCCTGCCCTCCCTTCCCCGGCAGCCCTTCCCCCTCCGTCTACCCCTCTTCTTCACTGGTGGTCCTTTGTGTGTTCTAAAAATAAATGCAAATGCTAATCGAACCACAACCGCAAGTGTACGGTTGTCCCAAGTAGTATAACTGATAAATCAGATTCGTTCCAAGGACGGAATGGTTGATCACAATGCTTACCTATTAATGATTGATGCACTTATGAAAACAAATAAAGGTAAATGTTTGTTTGGTTTTGTTATTAGAACTAATGAATGAAAGACTAATGCGAAAATGTAAATAAATAACTAAGACGCAAGTAAATAAAAGTGATACGCAAGTAAGAGCAGGTAGTACTTGAGAGACGCAAGGGTTTACCTAACTATCATTCATTTCATACATTGTTTAAGGGACAAATTGGTAAATTTGTATTGGTCGGGATTCTAAAATCTCCTTACCCCCGTCAGGGTGGACTAAGGAGCAACTTTCAAGTGCTACAAACCCCGTCAGGGTGATTATAGTCCACTCTCAAGTGTTTAAGTTCAAATTACCCAATAGGCCATAGGTTTAATTAAGCTCGTCAGAGTCAATAATTTCTAACCTACATTCATTAACTAGTTCGGTACCTAAACCCCCCGTCAAGGTGATCCAATCGCCACTAATTGGAATAGCTTAGATACTAAGTCCTATCATTGATTGATCAGGTCAAAAATAGTAGATAAAGTGCAAATTAAAGAAAAATACAATTCACCCAATTTGATTTAAATAAGAATAATCCCAAATCCAAATGTATAAAACGAAATCAAATTGGGATTAACCCATTATGCGTTCTCAAGCACTAATTTAGTTTAGCTCATAATAATTGAAAAGACAAAAACTAAAGAAACAAATAGGTTCATCATGTTTCACAGAATAAAATAGAATACAGAGAAACCTAATTTCGGAATTGGTTTGGCTGTGAATTGGAGATATAGACCGTCTCCAGCTCCAAGCTTCTTCTTTCCCTTGTTTCTGCTTCTTCTCTGGACACTCTCTTCAAAGGATGAATTGAATTGAAGGATAAAATGAGAGGTGAGAAATAATGAGGTCAAAATCTCCTTTTATAAGGTTAAAAACGGATTAGGGCTTGGACCTAATAATAAAACACTAATTAAATGTCCAAGCCCAAATTTTAAGCCCAAAATCCCGTAACTGCTGATACACCTTCACTAAAACGGCTTTTCCCGATGCGTTACGACTCCGATTGATCTCATTCCAGTTGCTAAAGTTCCGTAACTCGATAAGGAATGATTTCTCTTCAAAGGTCAACAGCTAAATCATCGCTTAAGCACCTCGAAATCAGCAATCTATGGCCTGGAAAATGGATTTTCAGCTCTACAAATAATATCTTCGGGATTTATCTTCGAGTTTTGACTCTATCTCTTGATCTTTGACTTTCTCCTCGGATTCCTCTCCTAGCTAACATCTAAAACCTGTAAAATCTTCACTAAAAATACCAATATTACGCGCAAAAGCTTAATAAATCAAAAATGCTAGAAATAAAAGAGGAAAATCATATTATTGCATATTTAGTCCAAAAGTCTATCGAAATGATTAAATAAACACAAAAAATGATGTCTCCTAAGGGTCGAAAATAAGAACATTTAAGGAGACATCATTCACCCACCCCATCTGGCCCTCCACCGCCGACCATTCTCCAGCGCACTGCCGCCGCGCTCCACCATCAGATCCCGTTCAGATCCCGACTTCCTCTGTCTTCGTCTTCCATGTCAGATCCGGTCGCGAACCAGGCCACCAGCGCGAGCCAGGCCACCGTCGCGAAGGAAGCCACCCTCCCACTGCCGCTCCTGCACAAGAAAACCGCCGGAGATCAACACCACCTCACCTTCCCGTACCCACCATTTCCTCCAGCGCAAGAAAAGCGCCTCCATCAGCGTGGCCAACATGCTCTTCCCCGTTTCAGATCTCCTTCATTCAGATCCAACACCAACACACCACCTCCATCAAGCAACGCCGCACCACCTCTATCAAGCAACGTCGCACCACCTCCGTTCTCGTCCATTCAAACGTGATTTTGCAAAGCTGTTTGGGCCATAACCTTTGTGTGCAAACCGTGTCTGGGTCCAGACCTATTGTCAATGTATTTGGGTACAGCATGGGAATGGGTCCAGCCCCTTTGTTAGACTCTTTTTTTGTTGCCGTGTGAGTGTGGTAAGAGGTCCAGCCAATTTGTTATACTCTCCTCTTTTTTTTGGTTGCCGTGTGAGTGTGGTAAGAGGTCCAACCCGTTAGTGTGGGTGGGGTAAGGGGTCCAACCCATTTTGTTAGTCTTGGGTGTAGTTAGTATGAGTGGGGTAAGGGGTCCAGGCGATTTTGTTAGTCTTGGGTGTAGTTGGACTTGAGTGTGTGAGGTTTAATAAATTGGGCTTGGGTACAGCCTAGGGGTACAGACTTGGACAACCTTTGACTTCATTGGACATGTATATGGACAAACGGGCTTGGGTACAGCCCTATGGGTGCAGACTTGGACACCTTTTGACTTCATTGGACATGAACTTAGGTACAACCTTATGGGTACTTGAAAGATTAGATGGACAAAATCCCTAGTAAAGATAGACAACTATAATTGCAATTATATCAAAAATCATTTTACTAAATTAAAAAACTGAAAACCTAATATAGATGCGTACCCATGGGTACGGACGGATCCACTCGCTTAAATAAAAAAAGAAAAAGAAAAGAGTATAAATGGAAAAAATCCAACCAAAAATTGTAACTAGGCCTTATAAAGTAGATTTTGGTAACTATGCTTTAAAAGCTCTATTTGTTATAAATTAGGCTCTAATTTGTAGATTCTTCTTAATATACAAATTTCTAACAAATTAATTTTTGCAATTTTTAAATGGTTGACCATTTTTCTCTATCGGTAAGCCTCTTAAGCCAAGTAACCGTTCGAAGCCACGTGTTCCTTTTTTTGTCATGAAGCTACGTGTTCCAATGTTAACGTTTATAGTTGTTGGATGTCCAAGCTGTTAATTATGCAAGGTTTAGTGGTTGAGCCTGCACATAATGACATTTAACCATAAGGAAAATGTTTTCAAACACAATTTTTGTTTGAGACAATAAAATTCATGTAGAAAGCAAAAAATTATCTATCACTGGGACATGACCGTTGAACGACCCACTTGAGAGGTAACATGTTTTGTGCAAAATTCTTAGGATTTTGAACAATTTTTGAAGGCAAGTTTTTTTTGTCTATTTGAAAATACACGAGATAACTTTTGACACAGAATTTTCATAACTCAACTTAATTTTTGGCATAATGGTACAAACTTCGATAATAGAAGATTTAATTTTAAGGTATACTGATAGATATTGAGTTTTTCAAAAAATAGATTAAAACAAGTTTGTATCATTTTTTAAAACATGTATTAGATGCAAGCAATTCCTTAGCAAGTAAAGTTTTGTAAACTTATGGTCTTCAATCTTTATCTTCAAACTCCATTTAGTCTTGGTTTTCAACTTATTTAAGTTTGTTTATACTTTTTTTATCTTATCTATCAAGCAAGAATCCCCTTAACTCGAACCTTAACGAACTTGGTTGGACCCTACATATGCTTAATGTTTTCAGTAGTGTTTATATTATTTATTAATATTTTCATAAAGAGATATGGACCTATCTAAGAATGATGATGAACAAATATGCCTAAAATATCGTTTGCCCTCAATTTTATTAATAAAAAAGGTAGAATTACCTATGAGGTCTTGAAAACAACCTTAGTGGCATATAGGAAACATGTGGCTAGGTTTTTCATCAAAGAGGTCGCCACCCAATCTTATGAGTGATCAAATACTAAAATACCCTCAATAAAAAAGAAAACAATATAAACAAAAAACAAGCGACATTAAATTGTACTCCACTGTCCTTGATCATCGTCCTTGGTCTGCCTCCATTCTCCGACTATGCTTCTGAGTAGTAAAATTCGCGAACAAACCTTGGTCTACCTCCCTTCTCCGGATCATCCTTCTAAGAAGTTAAGCCATGGTTTCACGAACGACTAAGGTTCACGAACAATAGATATGTGCTCTCTAGTTGTTTGTGCTTCACGAGCTTCCATGCTTCAAGAGCCTTAGAAGGAGCTTCGAACATAACAAATCTGGTGCAGCTTCATGAACTGGAAAGCTTCACTGCCGGCGAACAGGACAACTTCACCGCCGGCAAGGAGAGTTCTTGGGACTGTTGTTGCCTTTGTCTTCAAGCTGGAGAGTTCTTAAGACTGTTGTTGCCTCAGTCTTTGTCTTTGATTTTCAATATTCTTCTTCAACGAATCTTCACTTCGGCGATGGGAGGAAGAAGCTCAAATCTTCATGGTTCAGTGGTTGAGCTTTGACAACTCAACTCTCTTTTTATAAGCTGGATGAAGCTTCCACAACTTGAGAGAAATAAGAATAGAGAAGAGAGGAGAGAAAAAGTTTTTTATGGTGTAGAAGATGCAATGAATAAATTAGTATAAATAGAAAAGAAAAACAAAATAGGGTATAATGGGTGGGGATATTTTCAGAAATTTTGGCATATAGTGTTAAATTTTGTTTTTGGCCTTTAGTAAGAAATATAATGGACTGGTGGAGGTACTTAGGTTTATAAGGGGTATCTCCAAGACCCATTGGGTACTAATCTCTAAAAACATATTCCTCCCAACTACAAATTTGATCGAAAGCTTTACTAATTGTATTGTGTTCCTTGAAGGATCACCACTTTTAACAAGTGATACCTTATACTCTGTTAAATCAAAATCTACTTAATTTCATATGTAACAGGTCCATATCTCAATGGTTGAGCAATTGTCTGCGTATCATAGGACACCTGTTTAAACTTGGTTGGGCCTTCCACATGCGTATATTATATTATTTTTATATTCAGATAAATCAAAATCAAAATATACCTAATTTTATATATAATGGTTCCATAACTCAGTGGTAGAGAAATTGACTACAGATCAATAAGTCATCAGTTTAAACCTGGTTGGGCACTCCACATGTTTATATTATTTATTTATTTTTCCATAAACATATATGGTTTTATCTAATGACAATGCTGGAGAAATATGCCTCATATATTTCACTTCAACTCACACTTTATTAGAAACAAAATATATTTCTCCCAACTAAAGAAGGCAATTAGTTGTTAACACAATATTTGGAACTATTTAAAACAAAAAATATTTATCTCAACTAAAAGAAGGTGAAGTATTTGTTGACACAATATTTGGATCTACAAATTTGATCAACTTTTTTGGTAAACCTTGTATTGTGTTCCCTCAAGGAAAAATTATTTTAATAAATGATACCTTATACTCTAGTAAATCACAAATAAATCTACTTAATTTCATATATAATACGACCATAACTCAGTGGTAGATCAATTGACTGCAAATCAATAGCTCACCAGTCCCAACCCAGTTGGACCCCTAAACAAGCTTAATGTTTTATATAGTGCTAATATTATTTGTTTATATTTTTATAAAGAGATATTGATCTACTTAATAACGATGGTGGAAAAATATGCCTAATAGGTATCACTTCAACTCACACTTTATTAATAACAAAAAATATTCCTCCCAACTATGATCTTGATTGAAAGCTTTCATGTATTGTATTTCTTCAAGGAACAACGCTTTTAACAAGTGACACCTTATACTCTGATAAATTAAATTCTAAATCTACTTAGTTTCATATATAATGGGTCCATAGCTAAGTGATAAAACAATTGATTACAAATCATTAAGTCATCAGTTTGAACTTGATTGGGCCCTCCATATGCTTATATTATATATGTTTTTTTCATAACATAGATATGGATCTACCTAATAACGAGGTTGGAGAATTATGCCTAATATATTTGTTTCAACTCAATAATAATTAAAAACAAAAAATATTTTTCCTTAACTGGAAGATGGAGAAATAGATGCTGACACAATATTTGGAACTATTAAATACAAAAAATGTATCTCTTAACTAAAAGAAGCCTAAGCAAATGTCGACACAATATTTAGAACTACAAATTTGATAGAAGGTTTTGGAAAACCCTGTATTGTGTTCCTTCAAGGAACAAATCTTTTTGATAAATGATACCCTATACTCTGGTAAATCACAAAAATATCTACTTAATTTCATATATATAATGGGTCCATAACTAAGTGATAGAGTAATTGACTGCAGATTAAGAGGTAACCAGTTTGAACTTAGTTGGCCCTCCATGGCTCCATATACTTATATTATTTAATTTTTTCATAAAGAGATATAGATATACCTAATGACAATATTGGAGAATAAGCCTAATCTATTTCGCTTTAACTCACACTTTATTAATAATAAAAAACATTTCTTCCAACTAAAAAAAGGTGGAGTAGATGTTAACGCAATATTTGGAACTACAAATTTTATCGAAGGTTTTGGAAAACCCTGATTTGTGTTCTCTCAAGGAACAAACCTTTTAATAAATAATAGCTTATATTCTTGCGATTCACAAATTTATCCACTTAACTTTACATGTAATGGGTCCATAGCTCAGTGGTAGAGCAATTGACTGCAGATCAATAGGTCACCAGTTCGAAAAGATTTCAATAAATAACTAACCAAAAAAAATTACTTTGGCATCTTACAAACAAGGGTCAATTACCCAAAGGGTCTTAAAGAATATTATAGTGTCACTTAGAAGCTAGCCAATTCCTCTCTCCTCTTAGGGGTCAATAAGATATCCAATGTCATAACTATCCTTCTAGTGTATATAAGACAAAAAAAAAATTCTTTCTCGCCCCTCCACTACCATTACTCTCTCCTCCTTTATCAATTTCTCTCTCTCCTCCTTTATCAATTTTTCTCTCTCCTCCTTCATTAATTATCAAATAATTTCCAGCTCCGACCACAACCACCGATCACCGCCGGCCACCTCCGGCCACCGTGGAATAAAGTTCTGAGCGTGGAATAAAGTTCTGAGCATGGAATAAAGTTCTGAGCGTAGAATAAAGTTCTGAGCATAGAATAAAGTTCTGAGCCTGGAAAAAAGTTCTGAGACTGGAAAAAAGTTCTGAGCATGGAAAAAAAGTTCTGAGCATGGAAAAAAAGTTCTGAGCATGGAAAAAAGTTACTGAGCATTGGGTACTGAGTATGAAAAAAGTACTGAGCATGGGGTACTGAGCATGGAAAAAGTTGCTGAGTATCGGGAAAAAGTTCTGAGTGCCGTAAAAGTTGCTGAGTATTCGGATTTTTTTGTTGAATAACTTTACCGAGCATGCTCAGTAACTTGCTGAGCGTTTCTCGTATAATCAATAAACTTGCTGATCATTGCTAAAAAAAGAAAATAACTCGAAATTATTACATTATTAATTACAAGAAGAAGAAAAGAAAAATAATCATACACCACTACAAGAAAATATGTAATACTAATTTATACTACAAGAATATAAAATAAACCCAAAAGCTATTTTCTATACTAGTCCACATGAGGCACAATTTTCTACTTTTTTTTTTACTTTCACTTTAATGGAATGTGTTATTGTCTTCATTTTGCTGTGATTGATCTTGTTTGACCAGTCAATTACCTTGAGTACCAATCCAAATAACAATATCATGCACCTTGGTCCCATATTTAAAATCTATTTTGTTTGATTTATAATTTATTGTAATCAATAACAGTAAACTTGGGTCACGTGAACATTCGATTCACAGTAAAACAAGCATCTTAGACCATCTCCATGAAAGCTTAAGGTCTAAAGCAGAATAAAAAAGAAAAAATAGTTATGAGCAGGTAATGAGCAAAGCAACACGCGAACCACCATCTCCATGGAAGCTTTTAACTGGATCTCTTTTCTTCTATCACCGGAGCTCTGCGATCTCTATAAATTCCGGCGACGAAGCTATCTCGAACCTGATCTGCTCTTCCACCTACAAATCAACTCATCTACGAAGCTAGCATCGCTCACCACTTCGAACTACCACCTCGAATCAACTCATCTCCGAAGCTACCACCGATGTCACGGCGGAAACTGTCTTCTGTTGCTTCGCGAATGGACGGAGACAACTTCTTCTCGAATAGATCAACGATGAAGGAGAGTGGCTTGGATCTATGAACGGACCCCTTAACTTAGGCGACCAGGTCTACCATCCCTAGAAACTTAAATAAGAAGACAAAAAAAGCTGCGTGAGATTTATGTGAGAGGAGAGAGAAATGAGTGTTTAGGGTTTTAATAAAATAATTCTGATAAAAACTAGTATATATAGGAGATTAAAACAAAAAAGGGTAAGATAGTAATTGGGATTTTAAACTATAGTGTTAATTTTTTGTTGTGGCCTTTAGTAAGAAGAGGCTAAAGAAGCTGTCTTGTTACGTCACGAGGTAGTGATTTCAAGACCCTTTGGGTTATACTCTCTACAAACAATGATAAAAATTGATTTTTTTTTATTCTCTTTACAATGCAAACAAAAAACATCCAAAATCTTTTATGAATTTTTCCTTATCAAAATTTTCTAATCCAAACAAGATTTTTCTTTTCCTTTCTTTCCTTTTATAATTTTTCTCTTCCTTTCTTTTATTATTTCTCCCTCCTGAATACAAACATACCCTTAAATAATATTGTATTGTGTACATTGAAGGAACAATACTTTTAACGAGTCATTTTTATTAATAACAAAAAAATATTCCTCCGAACTACAAATTTGATCGAAAGCTTTAGATAATATTGTATTGTGTTCATTAAAGGAACAACACTTTTAACCAGTGATACCTTATACTCTTGAAAATCAATTTCTAAACCTGATTGGCCCTCCACATACTTATGTTATATGTTTTTTACATAAAGATTATTGATCTACCTAATGACGATGCTGGAAAAATATGCCTAATATATTTTACTTCAACTCACACTTTATTAAAAACAAAAAATATTTTTCGGGATATTTCTAGACGAACAATTTAAATATGACTTATATATTTAGCTTCATCACACATTATTAAAAACAGATAATATTTCTCCCAAATACAAGAAGGTGGAACAAAGCCGATGTTATCACAATATTTAAAACTATTAAAAAACAAAAAATATATCTTCCAACTAAAAGAAGGTGAAGTAGTTGTCTAAAAAATATCTTGAACTACAAGTTGATCAAAAGTTTTGGAAAGCCCTGATTTGTGTTTCCTTAACAAACAAAACTTTTAATAATGACACCTTATACTCTAGTAAATCACAAACATATCTACTTAATTTCATATATTGTGGGTCCATAGCTCAGTGGTAGAGCAATTGACTGCAGATCAATAGGTCACCAGTTTGAACCTGGTTGGGCCCTTCACATGCTTTATGTTTTCTATAATTCTTATATTATTTAATTTTTTTTCCATAAAGAGATATGGATCTATGATCGAGATATATACCTAATAAACTATAAATTTCACGTCAAATATCACTTTATTATAAACAAACACCGCTCCCAACTAAAAGAAGGCACAATTTTTTTTTAAACACGATATATGATAATGCAAATTTGGTTGAAGGTTTTAGGAAAACATGTATTGTGTTCCCTCAAGGAACAATTTTTTTTAATATGTGATATCTTATACTCTGGCGAATCACAAAGAACTCTACTTAATTTTATATTTAATGGACCAATAACTATGTGTTTGAGCAATTGACTGCAAATTATTAAGTCACCAGTTTGAACCTGGTTGGGACCTCCACATGATTATTGTTTTCTATAGTGCTTATATTGGTTAATCTTTATATCATGAAGAGATATGGATCACCTAATAACGATACTGGAAAAATATGTGTGATAAATATTGCTTCAATTCATGCGTTATTAAAAACAAAAATATTTCTCCATACTAAAAAAAAAGGAAAAACACACGTTAACACAATATATGGTAATACAAATTTGACGAAGGCTTTGGAAAAACCCTTTATTGTGTTCCTTGAAGGAACATAACTTCTAATAACTGATACCTTATACTTTGGTAAATCACAAAGAAATCTACTTAATCTTATATATAATGGGTTTATAGCTCAATGGTAGATTAGTTGAGTACAGATAAATATGTCACCAGTTCAACATGATTATCCCTCCGCATGCTTAATATATCTATAGTTCTTATATTTTTTTTATAAAGAGATGCGGATCTACCTAATAACGATGTTGAATACATATGCGTAATAGATAACACTTCAATTCACACTTTATTAAAAATAGATAATACTTCTCCAAACTAAAAAAAGACAAAGAAAATACTAACACAATATATGGTAGTACAAATTCTAAGTTGTTTCGTAAAGGTAAACTCAACTCTCGAATTGTTGCTCACTCCACATGCTTAATGTTTTTATAGTGCTTGTGTAGTATTTTTTTCACAAAAAGATATGGATCCACCTAATAACGACACTGGAGAAATATGCCTAATAAACATCACTTCAATTCACGTTTTATGAAAAACAACAAAATATTTCTCCCAACTAAAAAAGGCGACACATCTTAACACACAACTCACGCTTCTTTAGGAGACTGTTGCCTTTCAGGATGTGGATGTTTGGTTTTAGTAGAGGATGCTTAACCTATAAATATAGTCGGCTTAGACGCTTCCTTGAAGTCTCTTATTCTCAGCGTAGGAATTTGTTCAAAGTATTGTATTCGGCGAATGTTTGATCGAGAATGATAGCTTCAATTGTAGTTTATACATTGTATTTGTAATATATTTTCTTGAATATGAATAGTTTTTTTGCCATTGATCATTACCTTGATCCACTTTTCTTAAATATTTTTCTTAGCTTACAATAATATGATTCGGGAATAAGTTAATTTGATCAAACTAGATGATGATAAGTATTGATCTTTCACCGATCTTTATCTTCCAACTGAGCTTGAATTCCTGTCTAAGCCAACGATAGTAAGACCCGACAATAAATTAATTCGATCAAACTAATTTGATATATTGATGACGATAAGTATTTATCAATTTTTTTAGATTGGTTGGTCGATGATATGTGTGATTAATTACGACTTTCATCGTTTTTTAAGTAAGAAGAGACGTATCTCATCCCATGACCTTTCTTTGTAAAGGAGGAGAGTAGTATTCCGACTTTTGGATGAACCCCTATTTTACTAATGTAAGGATTCTAAAAAAATTGTAGATCTGCGATATTTATAGGTCATATTGAATTCTTGGCTGACCCCTTAGTTTACGAATGTAAGAGTTTGGAAAAAAGTTTTGACCTGTGACATTTTTAAGTCGAATTGAATATTTGGCTGGCCACGTATCATTGTACGCACACATAGGTTCGGTAGATCAACGATAATTTTAGGTTGGATTGACTTTTTTGCCGATCCCTAGTTTATGAGTGTAAGGATTTGGTAAAAAGTTTTGATTAATGACATTTTTAAGTCAGACTGAATTTTTGATCGACTCCCTAGTTTACAAACGTTATGGTTTGGTAAAGAGGTTTGATCCACAAATTTTTTTGGGCGGTATTTTGTCGGTAGACCCCCTAGTTTACAAACATAATATTTCGGTTAAATGTTTCGATCTACGACAATTTAAGGCCGTTGTTTCATTGACTGGACCCCTAGTTTACGTATGTAAGGGTTCGTTCTTTTGTTAGATGACCCCCTAGTTTACGAACATAAGTGTTTAGTAAAGAGTTTTGATCATTGACATTTTTAGGTCGGTGTTCCATTGGTCAAACCCTTATTTTATCAACTTCAAGGTTCGGTAGATTTTTTGATACGTGACATTTTTAGATCGTTGTTTTGTTGGACGATCCCCCTTAGTTTACAAACATAGTATTTTAGTTTTTTTTTTATCTACGACATTTTGAGGTCGGTGTTCTATTGAACGACCTCATAGTTTACAAACGTGAGAAAGAGGGACTCAATTATATTAGGTTTATATAATTTTGGATTTTATACATTTTTCCTGACATGTAGGGTTTAGATTGGGTTTGACTTGAAAATATTATACTTTATCCAAATTTTCATGTGAGTGTTTATTAATTACAGGTCCTATCTTTATTATGGGTCACCGTAAAATATAATTAAAAAGAGAGTAAGGTCAAGAATAAAAGTAAAAGAATAAATTTGCTCATCCTTATACATGGCCAATTTCTAGATAAATTTAAAATCTTATTTTTAAAAGCGGGATCAAAACGAATAAGTATATATTTGGGTAAGACTTCCATCCAATATTGGATGGTCCAATATCCATATCATGACCATTGATTATTATAACAAAACACATGTCATTAGATTAATACATTAGTTACTTTTGTAAGTTTAAAACATGGGGTATGTGTATTAATATTATTGGTGTAGGATCATCCAATATTGGATGGAAGAATTTTTCTATAATAAAAGGTACTAAGTTGATGTTTTTAAAACAAAAAGTATCAATTTGAAAAATTAAGACTACAAAGGGTATCAATCGTGTAATTTGCCCTAAATTTTATAAGTTTCTTGCTAATAAGAGAGCATAAGGGTTAAAGCCCAATACAAAACTCAGCCCAAAGCTTGAAGCCCTTATATATAAAAGTTCACAGAAAAAGCCTGCGTATTGCAACTGCCGTTTAGGGTTCATAGGTTAGGCGCCGGCTGCTCTCTTCATCTTCAACCATCAACACTCTTTAATCTACAGACAAATCAACCATGGGGTACGCTTCTTTTCCCAATTCAATCCTTATTCTGTATTTCCGTATCATCAATTATATTTTCCCGTATTTCTTTTAAATATGTAATTGGGACTTGAACAATTGTTAATATTTGTATGATGAACATAAATATACTTTGTCGTTTTTGTAAATAAAAATATGGATTACGCTCTGCGTATGATTAATTATCGAAAGTTACTTCATTTTGGTTTTAAAATCCGCAACTCAATAGACTAGTAGTAAATGAGTGAAAAATTGTACGTTCTGATATTTATAATAGAAAACATTGCTGAGGATTGATTAGTGTCATCTTAGTTTGGATCTGTTCATCTATGCTCTGAGATTAAGCTATTGTGAGCTAAATATATGTAATTTTACAGGAAAACACGTGGAATGGGAGCTGGTCGCAAGTTGAGATCTCACCGTATCAGACAAAGGTGGGCAGATAAGTCATACAAGAAATCTCACCTTGGTAATGAATGGAAGAAGCCTTTTGCTGGTTCATCCCACGCTAAGGGAATTGTGCTTGAGAAGATGTAATAATGATTTTATTCTAATACACTTTTATTACAAAGTATTTGACAAATTGTTTATTTTAACATTTGCAGCGGTATTGAGGCTAAACAGCCTAATTCTGCTATCCGTAAGTGTGCTAGGGTTCAACTCATCAAAAACGGAAAGAAAATTGCTGCTTTTGTACCCAATGATGGTTGTTTGAACTACATTGAGGAAAATGTAAGTCCCCTATATTCATTTTTAGTTTGTATTTAATTTAACCTAATGTGGTATTTTTATGTGTGATTTAGGATGAAGTTTTGATTGCTGGATTTGGTCGTAAAGGTCATGCTGTGGGAGATATTCCTGGAGTAAGATTCAAGGTTGTGAAGGTTTCAGGTGTTTCTCTTCTGGCTCTTTTCAAGGAGAAGAAGGAGAAGCCAAGATCTTAGTTTGTTTGCTAGATGAGCTTTTATTGCTCAGTTTATTATTGATTTTATCTTTATCATGTTATCTATTATTATTATTATTATATACTTTTGTGCTACCATGGTTTTTTGATCTTTGATAATGACAATCAACTTAGACTACTTTCTTTCTTGTTTTGTGTCTCTAATAATGATTCATGCTTCTTCCTTGTGTAGTTGTGATGCCTTAACTAATTGTGTGCTTTCTCTTTTTATTTAACACAATGTGTGTCTAGAGATTTAATTGGTTGATACCATTTTATCATTTGCTTGATGAATAATAATGTATTTGCCTAAAATGATAAGGTGGTTTGCCTTTATATCACCAAATGTGCAAATACTCCTATATTGGTTACATAGGAGAGAGCCACGTTGGATTGACTTGGTTTGAATCTGCACCACTAATAAGGCCTTACCAGTGACCTAATTAGGAAAATAAGTCTTTGACTAATTATCTATTCACTTCTCGTACCACCTCTAAAGGGTAGCAACCACATTTTCTACAACATAACTGTTGGATTTATGAATACTACTAGCACCGGAAGGTCCCTAAACCATGATCATGACATAAATGAGTATTCAAGGTCCCTGTAACCCATTCAGATCAGTATTGTACTGTTGTTAGAGCCAATAGATACTTATCATAGGAACTAATACATCAACGGGCAGGGCATATGTTTCTGAAAACATCAAATATACTAAACAAGAAGCACAGGGGCATATGTTCTTGAAAACGTCTTGATTCTAGTTGATCAAATATACCAAACAAGAAACACTGCAAAACAAATGGTCACATCTTCTCTTTTTGCTCCATTAAAAGATTTCCACATAGTTAAAAAAGAGAACAACTATTCATCGAAACTAGATGTGGCAAAATTAAGAGTAAGATGTTTCCGAGGACTAGCCATCGTAATTGTTGCATGGTTGCAATGTAATAAAAAGTGCTCAATCAAATAAATTTTCTCATTACAAATTTCGCAGGTCGCTTTGGTTGTATGTTTCCGAAACCTACTCGCTTTTGAGGATAGAGCATGGGTTTCCACCTTCTATATAAAATTTATGATTTTAAGCACTTATTTTTCTGCTCGATCCTTCCACGTTTCTTTTTCTTGCCGTCTTCATCTTCTACAACTCCACTCATCACTTCCAGCTCAGAAATTCTGGTTGGTTTACTTTTTCTCTTATGGCACGCTCAATTGAAAGGTGTCTTTAAAGCTCATGGCTACCACAGTCATGTCAACAGATTTTGCTCGGATCTTGCATATGATGATTCAAGTTATTCCACATATGGCCCATCGATGATCATCAACTTAAGGTTTCTTTAGACTCCTCTATGATTCCATCTATTCTTTCTCAAGTTGTTCGTTTATCACGTGCTTATGATGTATGACATGAACTTGAGGATATCTTTGTGAATCAATGTCGTACACATGCATGTTCATGGATTAAACATGCGTCTATGCAATGTTAAGAAAGACGATAGACATATGAGTACCTATCTTGCTGGAATTCAAGACCTATGTAATGGTTTAGACACACCTGCTTCTTCTCTACCACTTGAGGATGTCAAATGTACATTATCAAGGGTTTGCCAACTGAATACAACCAATTCAACTCCAGCATACGCATCACAAATGCCCAAACGTCCACTCTGAGCTTCCATTCTCTTGGAAGTTTGCTTGTCTCTGAGGAATTACACATGAAAATGAACGTATCGTGTTATATTTCAAACTCTTCTCACACGAATCCGATTTCTCCATTTGGTAATTCATCCATTTCTTTTAATTGTGGACGTGGTTATTCGCATCATGGTCATGGTTCTTCATATCAAGGTCGTAGTCGTGGCTCTCACTCAAATTCTTCATCTATTTTGGACGCACCACCCCTTGCATCGCCTCTGCCTGATTTTGGTACAAATTCTTCTTCTTCTCATGTACATACTTGTCAAATCTGCATGTGTTTTGGTCATTCAGCTTTAGATTTCTGGTATGGAATAGAATTTTTATCTTTTTCATCACCTAAAGCTCGGAATAGGGTAGCTCTAGATGCTCATTCGACTAATTCAGCTAATTATGACCTTGAACTTTGGTACCTTGATTTTGTGCTAATAGTCATGTGACTCATGATCACTCATTGATTCAATCTCCCGCACCTTATCATGGAAGTAGTTTAGCTATTGTTGGAAATGGTCAGTGCACTACTGGAAATGCGGCGTTTCGCGACGACACGCGTCGTCGCGAAACCATCAAAATTCGTCGCTAAACAAGATTAGCGACGACATGTCGTCGCTAACTTGTCGTCTCTATCCAGGCGTCGCTAATTCGTGATTAGCGACGCCAAATAGTGTTTTCGTGACTAGTTCCTTTGGAATTTACCCACGAGGATTGGCGTCGCGGATTTATTGAATTCGCTACGACATGTTAGCGACGACATGTCGTCGCTAATTCAATACTTAGTTTTCATTTAATTTTTAATCGAATTTAATTTTCTTTTTTTTTAAATTAAATAGCGACAAACGTTGGCGACGGGCATGTCGTCGCTAATAATTGTTTTTTTTTTTTTTTTTTTTTTACATTTTATCGAAAATCATTATTTATTTATTTTATTTAATGGTTTAGCGACGACAAGGGTCGTCGCTATTCTTTTTTAATTTTTTTATTTTTAATTTTTGTTTTTTTTATTTTTTTTTATTTTTTTTTACTTTTTTATTTTTCTTTATTATTTAAATTTTAGTTTTTATTATTATTTTGATTTTAAATATAATACAAAATTATAAATAAATAAAAATCCAATAAAACATATAAAATACGATAATTCCATTCAAATAGTAAACGTGAAATAAATAAAGTCAACATCAAACGAGTCAAAGTCAAAGTCAAAGTCAAACATACGGAAATAAATAAAGTCTTAAACGTACCAACCAAATAAAAAAAAAATAACTTAATCATCATTCAAATTCGGATCTTCTCCATCTCCTCTTCTCTCCTCATCTTCTCTCTCTTCATCTCGTCTAGTGGGCCCGGGTTTGCTGATCGGCTGCATTCCATTAGCGATTCTCATCCCGTTTAATGCCTCGAAAAGAGTCTCTGCCATGCTCGGGGGTTGACTCGGCCGACTAGAAGAAGATGTGGGCCCGGGTGATGCGGTGGATGGGTCCGGTATCGGTGGAAGATTTTGAGCCGCGCGAAGCTCGTTCATCCCATCCAGAACCGCCTTAAGCAGCTCATCGTTCTCCCTGTCCGGCTGTGTAGGAGTCCTGGCTCGTTTCCGGACCGGACCAATGGTAGGCACCCAGTGTTTAGTCTTGGGTGGGTGTAGGACCTCCATGATCGTCTCGAGCATGGCATCCATCTGCTCCTGGATGCTAACTTCAGTACCCTCCGTTCCGGCCTGCACAACCTTCTTCTTCATCTTCTCCCGAAGAACACCCTGCAATTAGATTTCAATTTAAAAATAAATTAGATTAAGTAAAAAAAAAATTTAAAATAAAAAAAAATTAAATCAATTTTTTTTTTAAAAAGACTTACACTGGCTCTCTCCAAACGCTGATCACGCCAGCTATCCGTAGCCGCATCATATGAAAGGTGGTCGAAATAGCCGCATAAAGGAGGAAGATCCATCTCCTCTTGGGTCTCGTCATCTGTAAATGTTAACGGCTCTTTCGTCACCGTCTTCAGCTTCCCCTGGACAGTATACAATAACAAATTTTAATAAGTTAACAATTAAATTAAATTAAATACTAAATTATATTTTAATTTTTAAAACTTATACCTCAATAATCACCTCCCGGGTCTGTGACCAGTTCCTTGACCCCGCCTTGCTCGGAACTGACTGCTGCTCTCGATTCTTCTTGTTTATATCAGCCTGACTCTGTTACAAATAAAAAAGAAGTTGTTATAAAATTAATTAAAAAAAATGTATAAAATAATTAATAAATTTTTTTTTTCTACCTGTTTCGCCAAGTCATCCCACATCTTCTTCGTCGCCTCCCAAATCACCGGGTCAACATCTGGTGGAATTTCATCCGTGTAGTAGTAGTCGTTCTTCAAATCCGACTTGTATCGCCTGTAGGCTCCGGATGTCATCGCAGTCAATCTCTTAGTGATCTCGTCCCAATCGCTTCGCCTCCTCCACTCCTCTAAATCAAAAAATTGATGAAGTCGCTGCAAAACTACCCCTTTGTTATGGTCGGGGACCTCTTTCCATTCTTTGTAGCACGGGGGAACAGCATCTCGAACAGCATTACCAGCTACCTGTCCCACGTGTTTGCTATATGGGCCGACGAAGTTCCAGGTGCCGTCTATGACAGAAAAGTCAACTGGAATGGGCCAGCCGACTCTCTTCAGGGTCTCCTGAGCTGTCCGGATAGAGGTGGCAGCTTTCGGTCTCCTTTTTTTACGTTCACCTGTTTTAGTGAAAAATATTTAGTAACTACATATTTTTTTAAGTGATAAATAAACATTAATTGAAATTTTTATTACCCGATGGTTGGGCACAGTCAGCATTCGAACGTGGTGGACCCCTCGGGGGATCGTTACCCATCCCATCTCCACCGTGACTCCTACCCATGACAGCAGCCATCTATAAAATTTCATAAAATTGCATTTAAGTCCTAAATTTTTTTTAAATTTGCAAATAAGTCCATTTTTTTCATAAAATTGCATTTAAGTCCTAAATTTTTTTAAAATTTGCAAATAAGTCCAATTTTTTTGTAAAATTTACATTTAAGTCCAAATTTTTTTAAAATTTGCAAATAATTCCTATTTTTTTAAAAATTGCGTTTTAGTCCCATTTTCTTTTAAAATTTGCAAATAAGTCCTATTTTTTTAAAAATTGCATTTTAGTCCTATTTTTTTAAAAATTGCATTTTAGTCCCATTTTCTTTTAAAATTTGCAAATAAGTCCGATTTTTTTAAAAATTGCATATAAGTCCAATTTTTTTAAAATTTGCAAATAAGTCCAAATTTTTTTAAAATTCGCATTTTAGTCCAATTTTTTTAAAATAAGTCCATTTTTAATAAAATTGCATTTTAGTCCTCTTTTTTTATAACATTGCATTTTAGTCCTTAATCATACAAAACTGCATTTTAGACCTTAAACATACAAATCAAACATATTGCAGATAGGTCCCTATATCTTAAAACACAATCAAAGATCAATAACATACCAACTATTACATTAAAGTTACAAATATCATACCAAAACCCTAATTTTTATCAAATTCCAATTACATGTTGTTATTTAACACCAAAAAATTACCAAACAACCCAGAAACATACACATAATTCTCGGATTTCATCAAACAACTAAAAACATTCATGAATTTTTACAAGAAAAAAAAAATTAAAAATAAAAAAATTGCAAGTTTGATCCGGAAATTGGAACCTGTTACGTAGAAATGGTGTAGATTTCGTCCATGAATCCATGCCAAGAAGAAGGAATCATACAAAAAAAACACAAGAGAAAATATTAGAAATTAAAAAAATAAAATCAAAAAAGGTGAGATTAGAAGGTGTATTTGGACTAGAATCATTACCTGGACGTTGGATTAGGTGTTGTTTCACCTCGGAATAGCTTGGCTATGGCGGATATGGAGCTTTTGGGAGTGTTTTGGGTGTTTGTGTTTGGCAGAAATGAGCCTCGGTGTAGGGTTTTATAGAAAAATTGATTAGCGACGACACGGGTCGTCGCTAATCTTGGGATGTTGTCGCGAATTTGATACACGTGGCGCCCCACGTACACACGCCCCTTGCGTGTCTTAGGTTAGCGACGACACGTCGTCGCGAAATTTTGGGTAGTCGTCGCTAATTTTAGTGGGCGGGAAAGTTGACCGCCCTTGATGACCAATAGAATTTTTAATTATTTATTAGCGACGACAAACCCTTTGAATGTCGTCGCGAATAATTAGCAACGACATTCAAAGGTTAAATGTCGTCGCTAATCCACTTGAATGTCGTCGCTATTTTTTTTTTTTTTTTTTTTTTAAATTTTCATTTTTTTTTTAATATTTGGGGGTTTAATATGCTTACCCTTTCTTGTATTTTTTTTTGTGTTGTTTATGGTTCCTTTTCACATTCTTAATTGGGTGTTTGGGTGTTCGGGTGTTTAGTCAAGTGTTTGTGGTCAAACCTGGGTGTTCGGGTGTTTAGTCAAGTGTTTATGGTCAAAGTTAAGTGTTTAGAGTCAAAGTTAAGTGTTTAGAGTCAAAGTTAAGTGTTTATGGTCAAAGTTAAGTGTTTAGAGTCAAAGTTAAGTGTTTAGAGTCAAAGTTAAGTGTTTATGGTCAAAGTTAAGTGTTTAGAGTCAAAGTTAAGTGTTCATGGTCAAAGTTAAGTGTTCAGAGTCAAAGTTAAGTGTTCATGGTCAAAGTTGAGTGTTTAGAGTCAAAGTTAAGTGTTTATGGTCAAAGTTAAGTGTTCATGGTCAAAGTTGAGTGTTTATGGTCAAAGTTAAGTGTTCATGGTCAAAGTTGAGTGTTTAGAGTCAAAGTTAAGTGTTTATGGTCAAAGTTAAGTGTTCATGGTCAAAGTTGAGTGTTTATGGTCAAAGTTAAGTGTTCATGGTCAAAGTTGAGTGTTTAGAGTCAAAGTTAAGTGTTTAGAGTCAAAGTTAAGTGTTTATGGTCAAATTTAAGTGTTTAGAGTCAAAGTTAA
Source organism: Nemophila menziesii (assembly GCA_029959085.1). Lineage (NCBI taxonomy): Eukaryota > Viridiplantae > Streptophyta > Magnoliopsida > Boraginales > Hydrophyllaceae > Nemophila > Nemophila menziesii. The sequence continues at coordinate 8,017,882 of JARWIR010000001.1, read as the reverse complement.
GTGTTCATGGTCAAAGTTGAGTGTTTAGAGTCAAAGTTAAGTGTTTATGGTCAAAGTTAAGTGTTTAGAGTCAAAGTTAAGTGTTTATGGTCAAAGTTAAGTGTTTAGAGTCAAAGTTAAGTGTTCATGGTCAAAGTTGAGTGTTTAAAAACCACCAAAATGTGTTAATACAAATAAACCAAAATAAAACCTAATCACTATCATATCCACTAATAACTATGGGTTCATCATCGCTATCAACCTCTATAGGTTCTTCTTCATCACCGTATTCATCCAAGGTGTCATCATGAATTTCCTCATTCTCATCAATAACCGTATCAAAAGACAAATCAATAAAAAAATGAGCAGGATCAATCTCGATCTCCTCGGTGGATGCCAGTGGCATGCTGATGTTCTCGTTCCCCGTGCTATCCAATGGTATGCTGATGCTCTCATTTCCAGTAGGGAGTGATTCCGATCCCCATAACTCAGGACTCCATCCGTGACGATCGTTTATTTCCCAAACGGCTTTCCACCCTTTCATTGATTTCTTTGAACTAATCTCGTCGATGTAAAACACTTTCTTGGCCTGCGATGCTAAAATGTATGGTTCGTCAGCCCACTCAAACTTTGTTGTGTTGATAAATGTTACCCCATGTTCTTGCCTCGATCCAGACTTTTTATACCACTTACAGACAAATAACACAACCGAGCACCCTCCAGTGTACATAACCTCCAAGATTTTGATTAATTCCCCATAATAGGGTTCTTCATTGTAAATGGTACACACTCCGTAATCCTGCGTCACTCTTTTCTCTCCTTTGGACTTAGTTAACCACTTGACACCGTTCACAACACATGAATCATATTTATGCACCGAACCATAAGACATGTTTGCCAAGGACACCATCTCGGGGGTAGCTAATGGATCTCCACGTGAATGCATTCCATGAATCTAATATACAACAATAATAGTTAGTACTTTGATAATAAATATATAAGTTATAAACCAATGCCTAAAATTACATACCTTTTCCAAAAACCATTCCTTAAATGTGCGACGATGCGTAATATCTATTTCACCACTCGTTCCCGTAAGTGTTGATTTGTGTTCACTATAATTGTAAATGAGTATAAATAAACTAATATAAATATATAATATATATAAATGTATATATAAATATATAATATATAATATATAATATAAATATATAAGATATATAAATATATAAGATATATAAATATATAATATATATAAATATATAATATATATAAATATATAATATATTTATATATATTATATATTTATATATTTATATATATATTATATATTATATATTTATATATTTATATATATATTATATATATAATATATTTATATATATTATATATTTATATAAAAATATATTTATATATATTATATATAAAAATATATATATAAAAATATATATATTATATATTATATATTATATATATAATATATTTATATATATTATATATATAAAAATATATTTATATAATATATATTTATATAAGATAATAATATTTACTTACATCATGTATGTTTCGAGTTCGTCGCAGTTATGCAAAATATACCAACTTATGTGCTCCTTCTCCTTATACGGTAAAGAAACATACTCTATCTTGCCAACTGGAGTGCATTGGGAATTGAAAACGGATAGCTCTTTTGGGACCAGCGGTGCTTCGTTGTATCTGCCTGGATCGTTGAACCTTGTTTTTTCTTCACTAAGATATCTTGATATGAAATTCAACGTCTCTTCCGCAATGTACCCCTCGGCTATTGAACCCTCTGGTCTAGCCGGATTTCGGATATACTCTTTCAACTTTTTCAAATACCTTTCAAATGGGTACATCCACCGCATTTGGACCGGGCCACCAAGCAATGCTTCATCGTATAAGTGTATCACCAAGTGGATCATTATATCAAAAAACGCGGGAGGTAAAATCATTTCTAGCCTACACATAAGTTCAACCACCTTCTTCTTTCCCGATACTAACTGTTTCCTGCTTAGATTTTTATTGCAAACGACTCTAAACACGTTCGCTAACCCAATAAACACATCACTAATCGCTTTGTCTTCAATAAGCCCGGGGAGACTAGCCACGAAAAGATATTGCATCATCACGTGACAGTCGTGAGATTTCATGCCGATAATCTTACCCGTATCACTTTGAACATTGTTTCTCATACTAGATGCAAAACCGTCGGGAAACTTCTGTGCCTTCAGCCAGTCAAGAAAAATAGTCCGCTTTTCCGGTGTTAGAGTGTACTTTCCCCGTTTCAATATTTTTTTACCATTTCTCTCAGTCAACCACAATTCTTTTCTAATCTCCAATTTCTCAAGATCGAGTCTCGCTTTCACGTTATCTTTGTTAACTTTCCCATCAAGACCTATAACTGTACCGAGGAGAGCATCGCACACGTTTTTCTCGCAATGCATAACGTCAATGTTATGTTTCAACAGGTTTTCAGACCAATAAGGTAAACGATAAAAAATACTCTTTTTCTTCCAATTGAATCGCCGGTTAACATCTTGCTTCACGATCTTTCCCCCAAAATCCTTGTGTTTACCGGGAAACACAATTGGAAGCCCATCTAACTGTGTCTGAATACTTGCAGGACTATATTTCTTCGGTGGGCGCCTATCATCGGGTTCCTTGTACAAAACACGTTCGCTTCTAAATGGATGTCCGGCAGGTAACCAACGTCTATGGTCAAAGTAAACAATCCCTTTGTTCACACTCAATGACGGAGTATGATCCATGCATTCGGGACAAGCTTTGTAACCTTGACCCGACCATCCCGAAGTGTATGACCTAGCGGGGAAATCATTAGTGGTAGACAACAAACAAACCTTCATCGTAAACTCTTCTTTCTTGTGGGCATCATACGTAACGATCCCATTATCCCACAACTCTTCCAACTCATCTATAACAGGACGAAGAAAGACATCCATGTCCTTACCGGGTGAACGGGGTCCCGGAATCAACAAACAAAGCTGGAAAGTGGTCTCCTTCATGCATACCCACGGGGGCAAGTTATATACGGTTAATATGACTGGCCACATGCTATACGAGTTGTTCTGCATAGAGAAAGGACAAAACCCATCGATTCCAAGACCCAGATATACGTTACGAGGTTCACTAGCAAACTCAGGGTGTAGCGCTGCAAATCTCTTCCAACTATCACCATCAACCGGATGACGCAACACATCCGGATCTGCACTGTTACCGGTATGGTGCCAAATCATGTCTTCAGCGGTGTGCTTTGAAGCGAATAGTCGCTGTAATCTAGGAGCAATCGGAAAATATCGAAGCTTCTTATGCGGTACTTTGATACCCTTCTTTGGGTCCCATCTAGATTCGTTACAAACTGGACACTTGTCAAGGTCTTTGTTTTCTTTGTAATAAATAACACAATCGTTCAAACAAACGTCGATGGTAACATACCCCATACCCAAACTTTTCAACTTCTTGTTGCATGCTTCATAAGATTCGGGCAAATTGTGAGGTTTAGGCAAAATACGACCCAACAGCTCCAGTAGCTCGGTGAATGAGGTGTTAGTCCATTTGTTCTTTACTTTTACGTGCATTAGCTTGGCAATAAAATTCAACGAACCCATCGATTCACAACCAGGAAATAATTCTGTCTCCAGTTCTTCGAACAACATGTCAAAACTGCTTCGACTTGGAATATGTGCATCTCTCATCTCGGTGTCTCCCGGATGTCCACCAACATCGTAACTCTGTCTCACATCGTCATAAACATGCTGGATTTCATTTACCATAACTGGATCTTTACTTGCAGGGGGTGTATGTGTTTGTATCTCTTCCTCACCGTGTTTTGTCCAAACCTTATAATCATGGTTAAACCCCTCTCTTAGAAGGTGGGCCATAACATCATTGGTTTTTAATCGGCAAAAATTATTACACTTCTTACACGGACAAGACAAGTAACCGGTATAACCTCTACTTTTCTTAGCAAAATCGATAAATTTATAAACCCCAAAAATATATTCACCATCTAACACATTCGTCGATTCGATCCAACTCTTATCGATACTCATGCCCGAACTCGATGCCATCACTTAACAACAATTTGAGTAAACTATGCGACTACATTAATAAAAAAAATAAAAATACATAATTATTACAACCTAATGAATAAAATGAATAAAAATTACAACACAATAAACAAAATAAAAAAATTACAAACTCATTGAATGAATAAATATTACAAACCATTGAATGAATAAAAATTACAAACCATTAAATGAATAAATATTACAAACCATTAAATTAATGAATGAATATATAAAAAAAACAAATAATTAAATAAACAAGTAAAAATATATGAGCACAAAATATAAATTCACACAACACATGCATAATCAACCAACAAATATTTAATTCATTAACCTAATCATATGGTATATCAACTTGCTAATATAATCAATTAAATACAAAGCTTAAAAAACATGAAAGTTAATGGAAATACCTTGAATTGGATGGATAAATTGAAGAGTGATGTTAATTCCCTACCAAGAGAGTTGTATTACTTCACCTAATCAAAGCATATAGGAAGAATGAAACACAATTAGCATTCAAAAAAAAAAAAATTGAATTTCATGCAATTATACCTTAAATTCTTTGATGAAAGATGATATTAATGGAGCCCCACTTTGATTATTGAACCAAGAATGATGCAAGATGAAGTGGAGAAGGAATTGCAAAAAAAAAAATGGAATTTTGTTGATTTTTTGGGAGAAAATCGGAGGATTATTATGGGTGTTGTGTGTGTTAAGTGGGTTAAAAAACCTGCTGCAGAATTAAATAGGATCGGGGTTTAGCGACGACAATACGGGTCGTGGGTAACGTACTTTACTCGTCGCTAATCTTCAAAATAACGACGACAGACAATGTCGCTAAAATAGCGACGACAGTTCGTGAAGAAAAAAAAATTCAATAAGAAATAAAAAAAACTTAGCGACGAAAAACTAAAATTTAACGACGAATTTGTTGTCGTTAATTAGCGACACAGTATAATTTTGTCGCTAACTTCCTGTCGTCGCTAATTTAGTTCGTTTAACGACGAATTACGCGTCGTCGCGAATTTCTCGTGGGTAAACACCGCATTTCCAGTAGTGGTGGTAGAGCAATTAACTGCAATTACATAAATTGTAGAAATGGTCACAGAAAACAACGGTTCTCATCCATTATTCCCCGTGTTATGCAAAATAACCAACTATACCCCTATTATTCCAAAAACTAGCAAATATACCTTTATGTACTACATTTAACTATTTAACTATTTTTCATAATGAAGGGACCAGTAGATTAATTAACTCAAATCACAATTCAATTTTCAACAACAATGTATCCTTCTCATTATTAAGCCAAATCAATTGAATCAAGTTAACTATAAGCTTTCCATATTGAAAACTAATTTCGTAGGTATTGGTATCGGTTTGACCATACACATTGAGATCTGAAAAAGATCATGTGACAACGTCGATAAGAAGTATCTTAGATTATATAAGGTGTCCTGAGAATGAGTTTGTTAAATCTAGTCAATAAGAAGTAACACAGAGAAAAAAATGTCGTTTTGAAATTAAAAATTCTATGTCATTTGCAATTTCATTTCGGCGTGTCTAGAATTATTTATATTCATAATTAAATTATGATACAATTTATAAATGTATGACTTAAGAGAATGATATATAATAAAATGTTGTATTAGTTTTAAGTAAGTTTATAATTAATTGAGTATACAAGACATATTTTTTCAAATAACAAATAATATGTCATGTTAAAGTGTAATTTTCTAATCTTTCAATCATACTATAAATAAAAAAGTTGTTTGTTATAATAAATAAAGAGCTATTTACCATATACACCCTAGGAGGTAGGGATATTGACCGTAAAAGTCACACCCCAAAATTCAGCAACCAAAAGACAAAACTAACTTTTTTTAATTAAAAAAAAAACCCAAACAATAACACACAGAACGTCTGATAACAAACCACAAAACACATACAAACACACAAATACACAAAGTAAAAAAACACGCACAAACACACACTTGAGAAAGAGAGGAGAAGATCACCGAAAACTAAACCAAAAATCACGGAGAATCACAGAAAATCGAAGCCGAATCTCAACGAATCACGAAGATTTAGCAAACACAAACAAAGAAAAGGAAATTCAACCGTAAAAATCTAACAAAAATCAACAAAAAAAAAAAAACAAAAAATAGGTAACACAGTGATTTCGAATGGTGTTATGTTTATTTCGAGATTATTTGTGTATATAGAGCAGCATTTGATAATTAGCTAAGAAAGCATGCATTTCCGTGATGAATATATGAACTAGGGTTCGAAAATTGAAAAAAAATTAACAAATTCGAATGAATATATGACTCTAAATGAATATAAGTGTGAATATATGTGTGTAATTGCGAATAACCTGTATTGATATGATTATTTATGTGTATACAACAAAAATGATTAAATAAAGTGACAGATTAGTGTAAATTGTATGACGATTAACTTATTAGTGATAATTGAGCAAAATAAGATGTTATAACAGATGAACAGTGTTATGATTATGAATTTTTTTGACAATTATGTTCATAGAAGATGAAATACTGTAATTTATCTGGAGTATACAGTTTGAACTGTAATTTACAGTTCATAGAAGATATATTTGTAATTTGAATGTGAATGAACTGTACTTAATGATTAATTGCTTTGTTTAGAATGAACTGTGTTTATTATTTGAGTTTAGATTAAACTGAAATTATAGGAATACCAATTAAACTCTTAAACTGAGTTTAGATGTGTACTGTAAATGGAAATATCACTTAATCTGTAGATGATGATTGATTAAGTATTTGAAGTTTAAATGTGATGCAATCTGTACTAGATTAAGTGATTAATGCATATGAGATTAACCTGTAGTTATTTGGTGGGAAAAATCCCACCAAAAAACAAACACTAAGAAAGTTAATTCAAATGAACTTTTTTGGGAGGGGAATCTGAACAAAAAAGTCAAATGCAACTTGACTTTGTTCATCTATATTTGGTGGGAATTATCCCACCAAAAGAAACATAAAAAAATATCAGGGATACATGATGGAATTGTACATAAGTTAGTGAAATTTGGTGGGATATCACACACAAAAACAAAACAAACAACAAAATATACTTGCATATCACTTACTTTCATATATTATCTAGTTTATATATATTATTCAGTTTTATATGTTACTTTATGTTTAATATTTGGTGGGATTCAGTGTATAATATATTGTGTAACTTTAATCACAGGTAAAATGAGTAAAAGGTACAAATCCGCACTAGCTGGTATGTTCCAGATTCTTAAGCTACCATCAGTGACAACAGAGCACATAAAAGCGTGCAAGAAACTACCATTATACCTATTAATCAAAGCAATCTACAAAATTGCATAGAATGGGAGATTAAAAGGTATGAAGGGAAAACCGAAAGCAATGATATTAATAGAGGATTGTTACGACAAAAGAAAAAAAGCTTTTGTGTTTCGAGGGAAAAGTGTAAAACTTACATCAAAAGATGTAAGATTAATTTTGGAGTTGAAAGTGGAAATGAGCCAATGAAGAAAATTACAAAAAGCCAAGTACAAGGAGCTGCTTGGTACAAGAGGACGTTTCTTGATGAAGAGAAACAACCATAAAATAAGACAGTTAAAGATTTGATCAACGGGGTCTTAAAAAAAAAGAAACCAAGAGAAGAAGATCTCGAAAAGTTCGCCAAACTGATGTGTATGATAAGTCTACACATTTGCTTCTTCCCAGCAGCTGCAGGAAGATTAGACTGGTGGGTTGTAGGAATATCGGGAGATTTAGAAAATATTAAGACTTACGATTGGGCCTCAACAATGGCAAGTAAGTTAATGGAGGGCATTGATGAAAAGACACAAGGACACATAAGTGCACCCTCATGTATACTATTGGTAATCATTTTCAACTGATCTATTTTTTAGTGAATTACTTTTGACTGGTTTTTGACTGATTATGATTGACTTTGCAGCCATTCTTCTTCGAACATATACAAATGTGGAAGCCTTCTGAAAACAAAGCATACCCGAGGATACTCAGATGGCTAAAGGTTAACAAGAAAGGATGCTTCAAAAAGAAATTTTTAGACAAGGTAAAAAATGATAAGGTAAAAATTCAATACTAAATCGTATAAGAAACTCAAGTAGAAAATGAAACTTGAATTATTTTTAAAAATTTTCGATATACAAATGCAGGTGAATCAGGGGGAACTTGTGATCAAACCATATGAAGAAAAGAAAATAAAAGCTTATCTTGAAAATGAAGATGATGAAGAAAGTGAAGAAGAAGATCACGAAGAAACTGAAGAAGAAGAAGAAAGAGAAACAGAAAGTGAGGGAGATGAAGAAGAAGAAGAAGAAGAAGTAGAAGTAGAAGAAGAAAATAATAAACAGAAATATCCTGAAATCGAAATGACAGAAGAAGAAGCAAGAAGAGAGAAAGAGTTAGATGAACTGTATGGATTTTCATGGCATACAGAACATGAGGTTACGCTAGCATAGATTCTCGAGCAAATAAAAACGAGTCAAACTGAAAAAATAAATAAAACTATAATGGAGACAATCGATTATGCAAACAATTTCCAAGGAAGTGTCACAGAAAAAGGAGAAAGTTCCAAAGTACATGGAGGTTATGACCCGGAATTCTTTAAAGGATTTGACTTAAGACTAGATGATAGCACACAGGAAAAAGACGGGGAAAACGAGAGTGAAACGAAGAAAAAACTTAATGAAGTTGAATGTGAAAACAAAAGTATAAAAGAAGAAAATACGCAAGTGAAGAAACAACTTGAAGTAATTCAGGTTGAAAACAAAAATCTGAAAGAAGAAAATATAAAAATGAAAAAAAAGATGGAAGAAATGATGAACCTACAAGCTAAGCGAGAAAAGAAAATGAATTTAGAGATAGATAGAGTGAAAAAAGAATTGGAAAAATTAAAGGAAACCCGAAACAGAAGAGTTAGCTTCAAGATGGATAAAGAAAAGGGAAAAGAGCAGATTGAGATTGAGGAAAGTAGAAAACAGATTCCGGTTGAAGAAGATGAAGATATGATGGATTTAGAGGTTGAGATGGAAAAACTTAAAGAAACGGAGATGATGGAGGAAAATAGACAAGAGAGCTGGGTAAACGAAAATGAAAAAATGATGGAACCTGATATGGTTGAAGAAAAAACTGAAAATATGATGGAATCTGAGACAGTTGAAAAAGAAAATCAAAATATAATGGAAATCCAGATGGTTGAAGAAGATGTAGAAATGGTTGATGAAGGAAATGAACAACAAGATGATGACTATCAACTTGAACTAAGTTGGACAACAAGTGAATCTGAAACAGAGAAAGAAACAATGGAAGCTCAAAGCAGAAGATCATCACTTCTGAAATCACCAAACTCAATGGTGAAAAAAATAAAACAAGATGATAGAGTAGGTAGGAAAAAGAAAATATCGGATGATTATGTCACAGACCCGAAAATAAACGAAGAAGAAGACTACGTAATAGTTGAGGGGGTGAAATGTATAATTCCAAAAAACAAACTGTGTGGCTATGAAGACTATGTAATGTTATGTGTTTATGGAAAAGGAAAACCAAGACAAACAAAACTTTGGGAAGATGAGGAAAACAATTGTGTTTATGTAGAAGAAGTATTGGAAGCAGCAAGAGATGGAAGATTAACACTTAGCGTAAGTTTTAAAAAAAAAATGATAAATGCACAAAGTTAACACAAAAATGTAAGATTATTAACATTTGTTTTGTAAAATTCGTAGTTGATTGAAGCGGTGCTAACGATATGGGAGAGGGACATGAGATCGAACATTGTAGCACACTTGCCCACATATGCTATGGTAAGAAGAAAAAAAGACAGTATGTGTTTGGTGGGAAAATTCCCACAAAAAAAAAAACAGTTTGTGTTTGGTGGGAAAATTCCCATAAAAACAAACCAGAAAAAAAATAACTGTTATTTGAATTAAACTGTAATACTAATGTTTGGAATATAATTTGACAAATTGTTATTTGAATAATACAGGAATTGAGGAATCAATTTAAATGGGATGAGCTAGCCAAGAAAGTTGGAGATCCGTTCATAAAATACCATAGAGAAAAAAAATTCACAATTATTCCTATAGAAACTAGACATGGAAATGGCACTTTGTGGACACTACTAGTGTTTGACAGAGATGACAATGAATCTTACATTTTAACTCCATGCCAGATGAAACTGATAAAATGGCAAGTGGGAAAGCAAAAGACAATGCGAAAAAAATGTATGATTATTTGTCAAAACGGATAAGAATTGAACAGAAAAAAGAATCAAACACCAATATTGAGCAAGTACCATTGATTGATGTGCACGTAAACCACAGTAGTCCAAGATTATCAGATTCAGGGGCATATATTTTGCTGTATGCAAACGACCTATTTAAGAACGGTCCAGTATACCAATCATACACTACAAAGGCTGCACAAGACGTTAAAAGATACATTGCCAAAAAATTATGGATAGACGACTATACGATACCAGATAGAAAACCTAAGGTAAAAAAAATACAAAATATCTGATTTAAAACTTGAAGTTGTAGCTTATATATTTTAAATATGTTTTTACAGGTTCAACAAGATGAAGGTACGAGTAGTAGCGCACCAGAATCAACATCGGGACATAAAAGAAAAAGGGCAAAAAAGGAAAAGCCAAAAACAAATTTACTCAGAATCCAAATGCCAAGATTAAACAAAAAGTAAAAAATATTAAATGGATTTTCAATAATATAGTCTATAAAATGTTTGATTTCTATATACAGATTCACACCAGAACGTCCAAGGAGAAGTGAGAGACTTAGAACAATGCAAAGACCGGATTTGAAAGACGATACTATCATAGAATTTTCAGTTAGTGAAAAAGAAGAAGAAGAAAAAAAAGAAGAAGAAGAAGAAGGAAAAATAACAGAAGAAGAAAAAAATGAAGAAGGAGTAGTAGAAAAAACAGAAACAGAAGGAGAAAAAAGCGCACAAGGAGAAGGAGAAAAAAGAGCAGAAAAAGAAGAAGAAAAAAATGAAGAAGGAGAAAAAAGAGCAGAAGCAGAAGAAGAAAAAAATGAAGAAGGAGAAAAAAGAGCAGAAGCAGAAGAAGAAAAAAATGAAGAAGGAGAAAAAAGAGAAGAAGAAGAAGAAGAAAAAAAAAATGAAAAAGGAGAAGAAAGAGCAGAAGTAGAAGAAGAAAAAAATGAAGAAGGAGAAGAAAAAGAAAAATAAATATTATATTACTACTTTTTATGATTTCAGTTTCATTTGGAGATATATTACTAATCTAGTATTTCAAGGAGTTTTATGTTTCTTGTTATTTCTGAATTAAGTTGTTATTGATGGTAAATTGCTCTACTTTATATTAGGTTGTTTAAGATGTTATTTTAATTGTCTATTTCAGTTAACTGTTGTCTATTTCAGATGTTATGGTAGTTTTTTTTTAATACATCGAGGTGGTCTCAAGGACCATGAAATAAAAAGCCTTACATGAAAACTATACTATCAAGACCCGGGCTAAAAGTTAGCCGAGGCACCTTCCAACCAAATCTGTCTTTAGTTAGTAAGCTCCAAATACCGTCCGGGGGATCCTCATAGCTTGCAAATAACGTTCTCTGATGAAGCCCTCGACGTGCTAGCCAATCGGCACAACCATTCGCCTCTCGATAGATATGTTCAATACCGAAACCCCGATTACGCCTCAAAATTTCTTGAATTCTTCCCACCCAAATAGAGCTTGGTCCTCTCCCCCTCGTATCATTGCTAATTAACTGGACCACCTCTAAGGAATCAACCTCAATACACACGACCCCCAATCCTTTTTGCTCCGCTAGTTTTGCCCCCTCAAAAACTGCCACTAGTTCACTAATTATTGGTAAGCAACAACTAACCGACATAGAGAAACCTCCAATCCACCTACCCTCCGAATCACGAATAACACCCCCTGCACCTCCTTTATTCCTAGCCCGATTCATGCTTCTGTCCGTATTTAACTTATACCCCACCACAGGTTTCTTCCAATTAACTAAATGCACTCCCAACTTAGCTCGATTATCATTCCCTCCATTAGAACCCCACACCCTTAAGTAGCTCCGAGCAAGACCTGTAGCTTTACGAAAAACATCCCCAAATGAAGGCGGATCACCACCGCGAAATATAGACTCATTACGAATCGACCATACGGACTCTATAATAGCAGTAAACAAAATACACCAAGGCAATCCTGCGAATAAAAGTTTACATGATATATTTTTATCCCACCAAAATGTTTCTTGCTGCTGCAAATCCGTTATATACAACGAATCTGTTCGCGCATTGCTGGAGCTGAAAACCTGCTGCTAACGTGCGCTGTGTCCCAGGCTGATCTGCTGCCGCCCGGAGTTTGAACACGCCTCAAAATACCCCTGCTGCTGAGCCGAAATACTAGCCTGCTGCTGCTGAATCTGCTGCAGAAGATCTGAACATGAACCTGTTGCAGAAAACCCGGTTCTTGACTTGCTGTCACTAACCCGACCACCTAAGCGCAGCATCTCTCCTCTTACAGCTGCTGCAGCTGCTTCATATTCTTTCCACACTTCCCCTTGCACAGTATCACTCCCAATCACCTCCCTATCATGCAAACCATCCATCCTCCCCAACTCGTCTAATAATCGCCACTCCCCCTTCGCAGGCCCAACTTTCCGAAACCCTGACCAAACATTTCGCACGTAGTCACAATCTCTAAAGAGATGGAGGGACGTCTCCTCTTCCACTCCACACCATACACACAAACCTGAAACCGCCATACCCCTATTCATTAAATTCCGACCTGTAGCTAACCTATCACGAATAACTCTCCATAATAAGACCCGAGCTTTTTGAGGACATTTCATCCTCCAAACCGCCTCCCAATTCACCGAACTGAACCTATCTTCGTGATTATTTTCCCAATAAGCTGTCTTGACTGAATAATTGCCATCTGATGTGCGCTCCCATAGCAGGAAATCTGTCCCCTCCTCATCAACAGTAATAGCACTATTACCTATTTCCAGTAACTTCGAGATTGGGAGAAACGATGGGAAGTTCTCCCACAGCCACACCCCATCATTAGTTCTGTAATCACTTATCCTATTAAACATTTCCCGGCCTTGTAAGACTTGAGTAACTGAGTTAATAAGTGGAGCTACACCTACCCAAACATCTAACCAAAACGCAACCTTATCACCCTTCTCTATAGACCATCGGGATCCCCGTCTAACTACATCAATACCTTCCACGATGGCCCTACAAATCTGAGAATCCAAAGGACGACTAATATAATGCAGCATACTCTCATTGAAATATTTACTCCGCAACACTTGAACCCATAGCACTTTATCATCTCTAATTACCCTCCACCCTAGCTTTCCTAGCAAAGCCAAATTCATATCTTTAGCTGTTCGTAATCCCAGGCCACCCATACACTTGGGTTGACAAACAACCTCCCATGACACCCAATGAATTCACCTTTGATCCAACGCGGAACCCCAAATGAAACTTCTTCGTATTTTATCTATCTCCTCGCAAACATAACTCGGAAGTCTCTCTATCTGTATCAAGTACATTGGTTTGGCACTCAACACTGACTGGGCTAAAGTGATACGACCAGCTAGTGAGAGAGTGTTCGCTTTCCATCTTGCTAGAGAACCCTTCAAATTATGAATTAACTCTACATAGAACCCTCGCGGTCTCCTTCCCGAAAGAATAGGAACCCCCAGATACTTCCCAAGCTCCATACTTCTCGAATAACCACTTCTAGCTGTGATGTCCATAGCCATGTTTTCTTCCGTGTTACGAGAGAAATATATAAGGGATTTCTCTTTACTTATCGTCTGACCCGCATCATGACAAAACCTCCGAAGCGTTTCCTGCAAAATATCCAAATTATGAATAGAAGCTTCCGAAAAAAGAATTAAATCATCAACGAAAAAAATGTGTGAAATAGGAAACCCCCCTGTAGAAAGCCGGATAGGCTGCCATTCTTCTTTATCCACCAACTCTTGGATGAGTAGGGATAATCTTTCCATGCAAATCACAAAGAGATAGGGCGAAACAGGATCCCCTTGTCGGATCCCCCTATTAGGCTTGAACGAATCCAAAGGGACCCCCTTCTAAATCACACTCAAATCATTATCCGCCATGCCCGATAACACAAGATTCACCCAATTTTCCGGAATTCCCATATCTTTCAGCGACGCTTTTATGAAATCCCATCTAACTTTATCATAAGCCTTTTCTAGATCCACCTTGATAGCCATAAAACACTTCTTCCCTTTCGTATGTCTTAGGAGATGATCGAGCTCACTTACTAAAACCACGTTATCGATAGTAGATCTATTCGGACGAAAGCTGCTTTGGAAGGGCCCGATAAAATCCGCAAGAATCGGACGCATACGATTCACCAAAATCTTCATACAGATCTTGTAGCAAACATTTATAAGACTAATCGGGCGGAACTGCGTAATAAGCTCTGGACTACCTACTTTTGGAATAAGATGTATTAAGGTCCCTAACACCGCCTTCGGAAAGGAACCTGCTCTTAAGGCTTGACGAATCATGCTAATTACCGAAGGACCAATTACCCTCCAACATTTTTGATAAAAACCTGCCGTTAAACCATCTGGACCCGGTGCACTATACGGCTTCATTTGAATAACAGCAATCTGTACCTCTTCATCCGAAACTGGACTAGCAAGTGACATAATTGCCTCCTCCGAAAGTCTCCTCAACCTCGGCAAAAGGTATTGATCAGGTATACCCTCTGAAGTCCTAAACAGATCCTTAAAGAACTCTCTCACCCAAATACCTTCCATCTCTCCTTCTTCAATCCAAGCCTGGTTATTATCCTTGATTCGATACCTTCCACTGAAATTCTTACGTACCCGAGCAGCTAAACGATAATATTTCGTATTCCGATCTCCCGAATTCACCCGATCTGATTTAGCTCGCTCCAGCCAAAACAACTCCTCTTGCGCTAATACACTTTCATATTCCTTTTGTAACCGTCTCTCCAAGGTAACTAGAGAACTCTTAAACTCAATCTGAAGTGCCCTCTGTATACCCGCAATCCGAGCTATAAGCCTTCGCTTCTTACGGAATATATCCCCGAACACCTCGAATTTCCATTTCTCTAAACCAACACGGACATTCTCTAAATTATCACCTAAATCTCTCCCATCCTTCACCCAGGTTTTACTCACAAAATCCACAAATTTTCCGTGAAGACCCCACGCTGCCTCAAATCTGAAACGGCGCTTCGGAAAAGAAGATATCTGAGACGGAGCAGCTACAATTAACAATGGAACATGATCCGAATGTATGCGAGGAAGGTGAATGACTTTCGTAACCCCGAATAAATCCCTCCAAGCAGCATTCCCATACGCACGATCAAGCCTCTCTAAAATACGCATTCCTGTATTCCACGAGTTACTCCATGTGAATCTAGGTCCCTCGAACCCCAAATCAGTCAACCCACAGCGAATCTGCCACCACTCAAAATTCACCATCAGATTATTAACTCCCTCGATTCCACCCCACTTATCTTCCACCGACCCTATTTGGTTGAAATCCCCAACCACTAACCAGGGACCCCGAATCACCGCTGCTGCCCCTTCCAAGGCGTCCCACAAATACTCCCTAATCCAATCCCTAGGACTAGCGTACACCGCCGACAAAAACCAAGGAGAACACAAGCCACTAGTAATACAAACGTTAATAACCTGTTTTCCTGCAGATAGAAGCTGAACCCCAATCTCCTCAAGATTCCATAACACCCATATACCACCCGAAAAGCCTACCGCATCCACCCTGATAGAATAAGTCATATGAAGAGATTTAATAATCCTAGTCGCTTCTGCTAGCCGCTTTAGGCTCCACTATGATTGAAATGAGAGGTCTATGAAGCGTCCTCATCTCATTAAACACTCTTCTAAACTCCGAACTATTCGATCCCCTGCAATTCCAGAACAAAACCTTTGGTGGGACCTCTTGAGAGGACCCCCTATTATGACCAGGTCTATAATTGTAAGACATAAAAAAAACCTATTAATAAGAATAACAGAAACACTAGAAAATTCACCCAAAGAAGCCAAAAGACAAAAGGATATATCAACAAACCGAGGATAACAAATATGAAGTTACATCCCCTCGGAAACCTCCATATCCATAACCTCTACAGGCATATCTAAAACTCTTCCCAGAGCAGCCTCCGCTTCCAATCCTAGGCCACCCGACTTGATTGACTCGAGTCCCTGTACTTCCTCCAAACCTAGTCTCGACTCCGAAAGTTGAGAAGAATCTAGCACAATCACTGCGTTTTGTTGCTGTTGGAAACCCAAACTTAAATTCTCACCCACAGCCCTCGTATGACACCCTGATTTACGAGCATCCTCCATGTCTAGAACATCTGCTGGTGCGCCTTAATCTGGACCCACTTTGATACCATTTCCCGTACTCACTTGTTCCGGAACTTCCACCCTATCCAACCTCCCCAAATCCATCTTTGTACTCCCATCTGTACTTGCTCTTCAAAGAGCCCCCTCTTCCATAACCACACCAGAAACCTTCTCTTTTACTGCCCCCGTTACGTCCAAATCCGGCTCTACCCTTTGACCCACAACCTCTACATCCATCGGAACAAAAGCTCTACCTCTCCCCTCCAACATCTCACCAATTTTTTCCTTCTCCATCCTTACTTGATTAGCCTGTTATTTCTCTCTTCTTGACACCCTTGGTGGGGCCAATTCCCCATCCAGAATCTGCTGATTATCCGAATAAAAAAAGCCCCCTACTAATCCTTCTGATTGCGTACTAATAATAACATGTGCCGGTCCATCTCGAACTACCTCCTTACCCTTTAGAACTGACCTGCTCACCTCCACATTACTGTCATTACCCTTCTCTTGCACACCCTCTTCTCCTAAGTTAGCTAGAATGTCATACCTTGAACTATTACCCACCACTCGAGAATTGGTCCCACCCATTCTATTCTTTGATGGAGTCCCCACCTGCTTTCTCGCAATACTACTACCAGCTTTTTGACCACCCCTACTAGCTTGACTAATTCCGTTGCCTCTCGGCCTACCACGCGCCCTAACTACAGTCATCCAATCGCCATAAACTTGTTTAGGAGCTTCCTCGCTATAAGAACCTCTTGATACTCCTTCACGCGGTACTTCCTCTCGCTCTTTCTCTCGCGAATCCGAAAGCAGATTCGGACAGTCGCCTTTAAGGTGCCCAAATTTGCCACACGAAAAACAAATTAAATGTAGACCCTCGTACTCTACTCTTTGGAGGTGATGTTGGATTCGAATAATAGGAACCAATGGTTTATCTAGAGCCACTTCAACCGCGATTCTTGCAAAATTTCCCCTCTCACGTGATCTTGTGAACGGATCAATACGCACCATTCTTCCGATCAGATTACCAATAGCCGTTAATATATCTTCTGTGTAGTTAATCAATGGTAGCCCCGGAAGCCTAACCCATACCATTGTTTTCAGAATCGGTGTCTCGCTCGGTATAAACAACGGATCCAAAGCGCGCACAATCAGATATCGGTCCAAAACCATCCACGGTCCCCCATTTAAGGCCTTGTCATAATCTGAACTATTCAAAAATCGAGCTAAGAAATAACCGGAGCCTACTTCCACTAAGTCCATATGTGCCCTCGGGGCCCAAATCTGATTTAGCTTATTCAATAAATATTTAAAGCCTACGTTAAAACCCAAGAGACGAATTATAAGTGATTGGCTCCAAACCTTACAACCCTGACGTTTCTGAGCTGCTGTTCTAACTAATTGAGGATATGTATGATCCTCGAAAATAACATCATCAGCCATCCAGAGTTGGGGAATTGACATGTATGGGTTGTCTTTCCATTCCTAGTGGTGTCATGTTACCATTATCCTCCTTATCCCTATTACCATCTACTTTCTCACCCTGTCCTTGAACAGCTTCAATATAGGATTTCGGATTTTTGCTAGTAATCTCTTTATCAGCTCTATTTATGCCAACATTATTAGATTCTAACCGAAGTTCATTACCTGCAGGAGCACATGGAACCATATTAGTACCAAATGTATCAACATCTTTACCTGTCTCAGCGGAATCCAGCAAAAGAGGTGTGGAAGAATTATGCTTTGTCCCTAATTCGTTGCTGAAAACCGGGTTAGCAAACACCCGCCCTTCTTCTCCAATCAAATTTTCCCTGACTTCATTCTCTTCACCGCTTAAAGCCACCAATTGGCCGCCCCCATTCCTCGAATACCTGGTGGGCTAACAACAGAGGCTACACGCTGTGGATGATCTGTTCCTTCCGGCGAAATTTCATCTCGGTCTCCATATTGCAGGGCCCTCTTCGGAACACGAACACCACTATCTGACATATTATCTTGCCTTGAAACCGAATCATGAACTGAATTCGTCTTAGAATTGTCTTGCGCATAGAACTTTAAGCGTTTAGTAGAAAGTTTTCTGATACTTCTTCTCTGTTCCTGTGATGGTGAGGAGTTCACAATTGAAGTGGAAGGGAGTGAAATTGACCGTGATATACCAAACCTATCTTTGCCGGAACCCATTCGCCCACTGTTATCAGGCGGTGGAGGCGGCGGAGGCCGCCTCAGGTTTGACATTTAGAGCCGTTACAGGATAAAAAAGGAAAAAACTAACGACAAAAGGAAAGTTTAAGACACTGCTAAGGAAAGTCAAAAGAAAAAAGACCGTTGACCAAAAAGAGACAAGCGAAAAAACGAGAGTCGTTTAAGTTCGATGTTATGGTAGTTGTTATTAGTTTATAATAATCTAATGATACAATACATATATATATATATATATATATATATATATATATATATATATATATATATAGAGAGAGAGAGAGAATCTATCAAAATAACATCATACAAAAATTCCCACGAAATAAACAGTTGGGGGGATGTTCAGTTTGGTGGGATACTGAGTTTGGTGGGAAAATTCCCACAAAATAACCACATACAAAAAAACCACCAAAAAGATGAAAAAACAAAGGAAAATTATCATAACAAAAATAAAATTTAATGATAACAATAGGATGTTTAATTTTTAAAGCAAAAAATGTAGAAAAAGAACACTAAAAAAATAAAAATAAATTCAAAGAGAGGAACAATTTTTTTATTGTAGTTGGTGTGATTCGAATCAGGATCAATAGGCAAGTGTATAGCTTATGCATAGTATTTGTGACCATTGTGCTTAATGAGCTTTCGTTTATAAACTTTACTATAAATATACTTATTATGGGATTCATTGTATGAAATCATCTCAATATAATAAAGTTGTTGTTTAAGTTAAAGGTAGTTGAATGAACAAACTAAACTAGTATCATACTAGTTAGTTCATCAAAAATGACTCTACTATGAAATAAAAAAAAAATACTACTATACTACTTACTTTAGGGAGAAAAAAGATCCCACCAAAAGAGAGGAACAAATTTTTTTTTTTTTTTATAGTTGGTTTGATTCGAACCAGGATCAATAGGCAAGTGTATAGCTTATGCATAGTATTTGTGACCATTGTGCTCAATGAGCTTTCATTTATAACCTTTACTATAAATATACTTATTATGGGATTCATTGTATGAAATCATCTCAATATAATAAAGTTGTTGTTTAAGTTAAAGGTAGTTGAATGTAGTTGGATGAACAAACTAAACTAGTATCATATTAGTTAGTTCATCAAAAATGAAATTAAATAAGTAGCCAAGGACTTGATGAAACAAACTAATAGTAGAGGTTGAAACCGAGTCAATGAATAGGAATCCAAAATGACTCTACTATGAAATTAAAAAAAAAAACTACTACTATACTACTTACTTTAGGGAGAAAAAAGATCCCACCAAAAGAGAGAAACAAAATATATATTTTTATTTTTGAAGTTGGTGTGATTCGAACTAGGATCAATAGGCAAGTGCATAGCTTATGCATACTATTTGTAACCATTATGCTCAATGAGCTTCCATTTGTAAACTTTACTATCAATATTCTTATTATGGGATTTATTGTATGAAATCATCTCAATATAATAAAGTTGTTGTTTAAGTTGAATTGGTGGGCAAAATCAACCCAAATGAAAAAAACAAAATCAACTACCCGGGATGAAAATCAAAACGAGAAATCATAATAACATTACAATCTTTGATGTAATGCACAAAAAGAAACAAGGCAAACACTTCAAAATAAAAAAGAATCTCAAAGAAAGGACAAATATGTATTATTAAAAGAACCAGAGTGTTTGGTGGAAGAATTCCCACCAAATAACAACATACAAAAAAACCAACTAAAACAATGTGTAACTCAGTCAAAGAATACAAAACTAATACAAATTCATCAAACAACTTATTTAAAGTGGAAACATTAACCTACCACAAATACAATACTTTGAGAAAAATCAAAGCTTATTAAAAAAAATGTTACTGTTATAAAAAAAACCAGTTAATAAAAAAGTAATAGTAAAATAAGATATTTGCTTGTGATAAATGATATGTGAATCACAAGATCAAATAAGTGCATCGCATGTGGATTTGTTATGATAAGCATACTCGTTGCAACGACCACAAAGCCTCTTAGACCGAGTAAACACAACATCAGAAGAATAACGATTCTTTTTCGGCCTACCAGGAAGACGCTTCACTGAAGGGGGCTGGATTGCCAAATCATCGACAGGTGGTGCGGGATCAAGAATAAGTAGATAGTGCCAGAATGCTTTGAGAATAGGTTTCAATGTACTTTAAAGTAGAAAAGTAAGGATCCACGAATTTATAATGATCTAAAGGCCGAAACTGATGAAGGGCTGCAAGTGCGTGTGGACAAGGAAAACCATCAATTTGCCTATGAAAACACGAACAGGTGTACTTGATTATATCGACCGTCATAACTGGATCTGACATAACTTGAAAAACGTGATCGCTTGAGGGTTTAACCAACCAAGGACGGCTTGTATCGTAGTTGATCCAGTACCTCAAATCAGGATCTCTTGCAAGAAATCTCTCATATGCTTTTGCTTCGATTAATCGATCGTGCATCTGAACCATCAAGAGATTACAGATGCTGTCTATTAGCTCGGTTATCGGTAAATCACGCAACTTCTTTATTTGACTGTTAAACGACTCGGCCGCGTTTGAAGTCCTCTCCCCGTATCTCTTTCCGAGAAAAAACACGTCTGCGTATTGTTCCCTCGGCAAATTTTAATGAAGTCAGAAGCTTTCTCGGTGCCTGTGAGCAAGAACACCTTGAGACAACACTCGTACTCCTCTTCGTTAACAGCCTTGGCACAGTTATCGAGTAAAACGGACAAAACTTTGAAAGTACCGGCACAACCACGTAATTTCTTCTTCAGGTTCTGTTTCAGATGGAACATACAAAAACCGTGAAACGCGTTGGGAAAAGCACACTTCAACGCTATAGGAATACCGTGATGACGGTCAGAAATAAAAGTCAACACACGGTCAGACACGAGAGGAGCAAGAAACTTCAGGAAAGAAGTCCAATTGTTTGCAGTTTCCGAGTCTGTGATAGAAAAAGCTACTGGAAAAAGACCCGAAATAAGTAATTGTTGTTAGTAAAAACATAAACATAAACATAAAGCAAAAAAAAAAAAAAAACTAGATATCTTGGAAAAAAAGGCAGAAAAAAACAGTACATGTTTGGTGGGAAAATTCCCACCAAAGTAACTTAACATATTTTTAGAAAGTTTTACTTTTTGAAACCTTTATTTTTTAAAACACTTTCCATTTTTAAACTACAATATGATATTTAGTGTAATAAGCTAAAAAAACAGCAAAATGAATGTAAAATAAAACAAAACTTTTATAGGCAGTTTGTTTGGTGGGAAAAATCCCACCAAAACCAAGCTGCAAAAATAGGAAAAAGTAATCGCATTACCCCTGTTTGCGTCTTTTGCAATGGCTGTGAGAAGGGTCCCCTTGAACTTTGACTTGAGAAAAGTAGCGTCGATAAATAGAAGTGCGCGGCAAGCACTGAAACCGGCAATACAAGCACCGAAAGAAATGTGACAACTCTCGAATGAACGTGTAACGAGATCAACTTGTAAAAAGAAATGTGAAGAAGGATCAACGGCTTTGACTTTTGCAAAGTATGCCTCGATAAGGTTGTATGAAAGAGCCGAATCACCGAAAATTTCGTATTGGGCTTTCCGTAGTATATGATATGTTGTATCCGTAGTGGTGTTTCAGATGAAGAATTATGTCTTTCGGAGTCATATAAGGTCTTGCTCGGACTTCATCGAGAATAACATCGCAAACCACATCCGAAGATAAAACACCGGTTTTCATTGACTTGTCTGTTTCACCGTACGTGTGTGTGTTTGTGAAAGTTTTCACGTAGAGACGACCGTTCCCTTTCTTGATTGAAGCATATACATACCATAGACATCCTTTCGATTCCTTCTTTTTACAATAAACACTAACTTTCGAAGCATTGTTGTGACCAAAATCGTAAAAGTAACCTGATTCGCAAGCGTATTTTTCTAGACAGATTCTGAATTCTTTCACACCATCACGGTAAAAATCGCCTACTGACTTTAATAGTTTGTCCCAGTTATGGCTTTGAAGTTTTTTAGGTGTTTGAAGCGAATTTTAAAGAATCGTCTCCTGAACGAATAACACTCACGGGAGATTGAATCGAAACTAAACTATCCGAAACAATGGAAGAACTGGTTGAACTTAATGCTCCGCTATGACAAGATAATGTACTAAATGAAACACTACCATCGATAACATTAATTTGTAAGTCACCTGTGCTAGAATGCTCAACCAACCAAGTAATGGGTGCAAAATCGGCTTCTGAAACAAGTTTGCTACTTCGCGAACCATATGAATAATTGTACTTCACAAGTGGATGACAAAAGAAGGCCACCTTTCACTAACGTAAGACTTGATATCAGCAAATGAATGTAATAACTGAAAAGGATAAAAAGAATTCTCGTCCCCCAATTTAAACTCTACTAACACAGAAGAAGACATTGAAACCTGCAAAAAAAAACACGAAACAAAAACAAATTATACATCACAGATACTAAAAAGACAATGCAAATGAAATGAAACAACAAGATAAGCCATAAGAATACAAACAAAACTAAAATAGTTGGGAAAAACAAAGACAGATTGTTTGGTGGGAAAATTCCCACCAAAAAAATATGCAAAAAAGTAAATTAAAAATCTGCAAAAAAACACGAAACAAGAACAAATTATACATCAAAGCTAATAAAAACACAATCTAAATGAAATGAAACAACAACCTAAGGCATAAGAGTAGGAAAAAAATGAATATCATGAGCAAAAAAAAAAAGACAGTTTGTTTGGTGGGAAAATTCCCACCAAAACAAATAGCCCTGTATAATGCATAAATTGAACTATAGGTCCCTATTGTTTGTGTATATAGCATTATAAGACCTTAATTTAAGCAAAATCTGCAACATGTAGCACTATGTTCATTTTTCTGAACTAATACACACTTATATAATGCAAAAATTACAGTATAAGTCCCTATAGTTTAAGTTATTGCATTTTAAGACATTGTTTCATGCAAACTATGTAATATAATGCATTTGTATGGACTAATTACACAATACAAACTTATATAAGGCAGAAATTTCAATATAGGACCCTGTTTTTTAGTATATTGCATTATAGGAACTTGTTTCACTAAAAAACTGCAATATAATCACTACATACATCATTATGAACTAAATTTCACAATACACAATTATATACTAATCAATGATTATAAGTGAGCTAATATAAGAGCTGAATAAGTCATAAAAGCAGTTAAATACATGATTAATTCTGATTTCAAAAATGATGATGAAGATCTTCATAAATTTATATAACGTGAAAAAAAATTAGCTCTTAAAAAATAAGACGAGTCATAGAATTATAGTTTACAAGCATTCGAACTAAAAAAACTAACAATCACACAATCACAGCTAGAAAACAGAACAAAATGAGAAAATTCTCTAGAAAAAGAAGAAGATAAGATGAATTACCTAAATGAAGATGATAAACAAGAAGAAATTCACAGCAACTTGATGTAAATGAAGAAGAAAAACGTAATGTCTGCGAATGATAAGAATTCAAGGACAGAATTACATAAACAATCGAAAAAAAAAGAATCAAAATGAAACAAAATAAAAAGAGAAAAGGAGAGAAGAAATCACCTGCGGTTTGAGATGATTAATCAAGCTTGAATTCTAGCAAAAAATTTGAAAAAAAATGAAGCAGAAAGGAAGAAATCACCATGGAAGCAGTTTGAGAGAAAGAGAGAAGAAGACACTGCGTGTGAGTGCGTGTGAGTGCGTGTGAGAAGAGAGAGAAAGTGAGCTGCAGGAATAAAGAAATAAAAAGAAAAAGAAATGAAATAAAAGGTAATAAAGGGGTAAAAAGAGAAATAAAAATTTGGTAGGTGACTTTTATAGACAATTTAAAATGCAAGATGTTGGAGGGCTATTAATGTTAAATTGGTGACTTAGATGGTAATTATTCCATAAATAAATATAAAATCATTATTCTTTAATTTTCATTTACATCAAACTTCATAAGTCAAAACTTTTAAGTTTGAGATCGATAGTTGGCCTAGTGGTTAGGTTACTCTGCAGAGACCAAAAGGTCCTGGGATCGAATCTCATTGGAGTCAAAATGACTCCGAGTCCAAAGTGACTCTCTCATGTATTAAAAAAAAACCTTTTAAGTTTGGTATTAATTTTTTTTAAACTACCGACACCTCAATTTAAGAAATCCCCTTGAACAACAATTGTTTTTTTTTTTCAAAATAAATTTTAAATTATATCTATTAATATAAATCACCTAATTCAATATTCAAAATCTTTAAATTTTTAAGAATATGATATTGGCTGACTCATTTTAGAGCAGGGTTGATGATATGCCATTTTTCGATAAGAAAAAACAAACCAACGCAAGCAATATAACTGGAAAATGGTCTGCGACTTTGTGGATTCTTAGTCTTGTTGATGGAAAATAGTTGTAGTTTATTGGGTATGTGTTCATATGTCTTATCTCTCCAAGAAATATTGTGCTTTGCTTTTTGATGCAACGTTTCTAGTTTAGTTTTCTCTTTCGACACATCTCACTCTTTTCTGTGTCGTGACTTTTCATCCTCGAGTGTTTCGTTGGTGATGCAATTTATAAAGTATGGTTGAGTATAGGGTTACATGAATATTTTTCCTGGTTCGTCGATTGCGTTGTGCTCTTGTGATTCTCACGGTGCTTGGTTATTTGGTCTTGGTTTTTAATTTCGGAAAGAGTTTGGATTTTCTCCAATTAGGTGGATGGTGGTGGAAAAGGTGTGATACATATACCGTTTGTACGTTATAGTTGATAAATAATATATGTTATAGGGATTTATCGGTTAGCTCAAACTCGTGTTTAGATAAGAAGCGTAGAATAGATTAAACTAAAACAAAAATAAAAGATAATATTCATCGGATTTAAAATAAGGAATTAAAAGCAAATAATATTAAACTACTAATGCAAATAAATAAATAAAGCTAGAGAATGGAGATGAGAATACATAGCTTAGGTTTGCTAGTATGCATCTATCTTCCTAAATTACTATTCCAATTATAAGGGTGAATTGCGCATATATAAGTAGCCAATATTCTATAATCCCTCTAACTCCTGTCAGGGTAGCTTAGATAGAAACCTCAACACTACCAAGGGGCTTGTATAAGGGGACCTTGCATATAGATCGCTGATAAAATTAAAACCCTATTGACTATCTAATTAAGCAAGCCCGTCAGGATCACTAACGTACACTAGACGATTACGTGTTGTTTTCTATACTCGAATCTCCCGTCAGGGTGACAATCGAACTACTAAGTGTAATTATAAAGTAACAATTCAAATCAATTAAACATAATCCCAAATAACATAGAACACTAAAATAAATTCAAACATTATACATAGTGCAAACCCAAGCTAGGGTGAAATTTATGCATAATGAAAGAAATAAAACTAAAGAGTAAAGAGATTAGAAACATAGTTAAGCTTAGAATCTAATACAAATTACCCTAATGGTAGAATGGAATGATGCAAAAGAGGAGTTTGTGACTCTCCAACTTCTTGTCTTCCTCTACAAGTCAACTTGCCTCTTCTGGTGATTTCTCAATGTAATTATGATTAGGTACTGAGCACGGACATGTTTCTAAAGGTAAAAAATCACATATATATATATATATATATATATATATATATATATATATATATATATATATATATATATATATATATATATATAGGTGTAGGGACGATATATATGTGATGGTCTAGGTCTTGGAGTCCAAATCCAACTCAATCTCGTTTTCCTTAGAAAGTAGACTACTTGGTCCATAGAGTTTGTAAAAATCATAACTCCTTCGTTATAACTCCAAATCCTCAAAACTAGTGGCCACACAACCGCACTTCAAAGACCATCGTTACAGTTGATTATGCAGTATTGAAAACACTACACGTTCTATATTGGGCCAACATCTTTTGAATGCTTTTTTACTTTCTACAACAGCTTCTTTAGCCTTTTTAACTCTTGATTTTGTCTTGGATCTTCCTTTCTCAACTCCTTACATCGTTTTGACATCTAATATCATCCTTGTACCTAAAAACTTCACATTTAACACATGTATTACACCAAAAGTGCTCTAAAAGTAACAAACCTCCAAAACAAGGCAATAGTTGAGAAACTAATAATAAATAGGGAAAACACCCTCCGCTAAGTGCATAACACACCTAAAAAGATGTCTTTATACTAGATTTTATCACAAATATGAAGACATCAGTGGACTTCATAACATACATTATCTTGGATTTGTGGTCTTTGTCTCGTGTTTCTTTAATTTTCTTGAGCATGGTATTCCAACTCTACTTATGTAATGTGTGTTTAGTATTATTTATCGTTTTTGATAAAATATATATAACTAGCAAATGTTAATATAACTAAGTTTTAGATACATTGTAATATTTGATGATAATAATATATACATATATATAATAACAATATATTAATCCTAAAAATGCTTAGTAATTTAGTGATAATGGTATTGTGTTATAAAAATCTAATAACGTGTTCTTTATTTATATATTAAAAAGAAAATACTTGACATGGCTAGTAAAATTGGTGGGTAAGTAATTCAAAAGATTATTAATAATATTTGTTCCACAAAAAATCGAGTTATTCTTTTCTTATGACAAACATTTTGAATAATATTTACTATAAATGGTGTCTCATTTTTAACTCTGGTATTATCATATTTTTTAAATTTAAAAAATAAATCAAATTTCTTTTATATAGAAAAATAATTCAAACAACATGTTAAATGTTGTGTTTAGTCAGAATTGCGACTAAAATTTTCATTTTATGAAAGTGTCAAAGGATGCACACTAATTTTATCATGTTATGAAACATAGCAAACAATCCAGTCATAACTTATTCAAACATTTCGTATTATTAAGTAATAGTTCAATCATATACCTTGATAAAGTACATTCCCAACCAGAAAAAACACCTTCAACAACCTAATTAGAATAAGTAAACAACTCAACCACAATCTGTCGAATATAAGGTGATAACTCTTTAATTTTAGCCTTTTGTAGGTTGAAAACAACAATGTCTCTCTATGAGTTTTGGAATTTAATATTGTTTCGATGGATTAAACAAGCAAACAATACAACTTTATGTATGAGGTTTGCTTTAATGTAAAATGAACCTTTTCAAAGTTGGAGGGAAATGAGCATTTTGGTTTCCTTGTGACGGGAATATTTTTTGCAAAAAAATTATTAAAACTAGTGCCCTTCTTTTTGGGTATTTAATTTGAACCTTAGATCTTTTTGGTCAACTATAAACTCCTCGACGAGTTAGATCGCCTAAGCAATATTAGACGGTCCTAAACTGTCCAGACCTTGGAAAATGTGGTAAGCACACCTAACACATTCCTAAAATGGCCAATCATAGGCATTGAGTTTTAGAATACTGATTATATTAAAGAAATTAAGAGAAAAATGAAATCATTAAATCATTTAAAAATTAGTTATGGAAAAACGGTTGATTGCATTAAAGAAAAAGTTTTAGGATTATTCACGAACAAAAAGATAGACTGGCCATTAAAGTCTTGGAAAATCTAATTTCAGAGTAGGTTAAAATTAGTTACAAACGATTAAGGTGGACTATTTCACATGGCCTCATACTTAGTTAGGGGAATTTTCAATGAAGTCAGGATATCATGTACTAGTTGATTAGGATATTTAACGAATGTGTCAACCAACAAGTAATGGTAAATGAACAATTAAATCCACATATATGTCACGTTATTTTGTTCTCATGGGCCTTCAAAAGTTAAGATATTTGCATAGAAATGTTGTCATGATCGCGTTACAAACTGCATTTGCATCAGTATTGCATATACGATAATGTAAGAAAATAGATATATGTGATAGGTGCGAGATAGAAAATGAAAACGTAAATTATTTATCGTTTTACATGTTCAAATTCTATTTAATGTTGGGTATCAGCAAATTTACAAATCAAAATTCAAGATAAAGAAGAAGAAAGTCATGGAGAATAGATTTTAAAGGTTATGCATACATACATACACGAAAGGGAGGATGAGATAAACAGAACGTTATTTCATATATTCTTATCATAACATCTTTGAAACATCTAGAAAGTTAAAATGAGAAGAGTTCACAAGTCAACGAAGTTCAATGCACGTGATGAGTCATAATAGATCAAAAGATAGGGATATAACCTCCTAAATATATACTTGCATTTATGAAGAATGCATTATCCCAAGCTAAACTAACGCAAGTTACACTTTCCAATTTTTTTGGTACTTTGTGGTTCTTCAGAAACCGCTAATGTTGGGACCTCCTTGAATGTATCATTTTCCTAAGATACATCTTTTCCAGCATCCAAATGAATGATGATTTAATTTATTAATTATTTCATGCTCTTGGGAGAATTAGGAAGAAACTATTTGTGTTTTAATAGTTTCATCTTTAATTTTAAGAAGAAATTGTTGGAATTACTAAAATTAAAGAGTATTATTTTATTAATTATTTATTCTCTTGGGAAAAGTGGGAAAACTTTTTATGTGTTACAAAGGCTCACCTAGAAAATAGAGAAGAAAATAAAAGACAAACCGACAAAGAATTGATGACTCTTTAATTCAGCAGTTACGGGAATTACAAGACTTTGGTCAAGAAAAATGACCGCATTAATGAGCTTTTGTCACCGACCATTAATGTGCATTTATGTGATATTTTTCCGGTTGACTTTTTCTCCTATAAATAGTGAATTTGTCACTTGCATTTCTAGAAAAAAAGATAGAAAATTATTATAGAGAATAGAATAGAGAGAACTAAGAAATTCAGAAAAATAAAATACTCTCTTCTCCATAATTAGTCAAATCGGATTTGACATAGAGACGAAAGTATTAGAGGGATATGATTGATAGAGATACCGGGACTCCCGAAATATCTTTTTTAACGCCGCTACACCTTATTTTGTGTGTATTTGTATCCAGGTTTCTTTTTAGTTCAATCCGTGTAAGTTCTGTTTTCCAAATTATTGTAATAGTTGTAGTATTACATTTGCTCGGATACCTTTATATTCAATTTTTCCACTTTCTTGTAATAGATGTATTATTACATTATTTGGAATCTCCATATTTATAAAATCATTTTTTTATTTTTCCTGTGATATTGTTAGATTTTTTCAACAATTTAAAATAGATATTTTTAATATCACTGGTAGTAAAATGATTTTTCTATATCGGCAGGTGCTTCATCCTTGAATACAAAAGCAGTCCCGATGTGACTATGTTGGAGCCTTTCAATGGTTACAACTACAAACATTGGTCACAAAAGCCACTGATATGCCTTTAGCAACATGAACTAGACCTTGTCGTTCTCGAGGTACTCCCCGCCATTAAGGCCAATAGGGAATATACAAAGAACTATATGCTAGGTTTCTGGCTCTCGAAGCTGGGTTCAAGAAAGCTAATTCAGCGGTTAGGGGATGGATCTTGGATAATGTGACGAACCCCACATTTTATTTGTGTTTCGTTGAGAAGTCAACAAAGACTGTCTATGAAACAGTTCAGAAAAGGCATGGGGGTGATGATTCTGATGAGAAGAAATACGTCACCGAAAAATGACCCAACAAGATCTAATTAGTCCCATACAAGTAAAAAAGTTAATCGAATAAAGGACAAGTCCTTAAGTGTCCACGTTTATATAAGTTTAAGGATTACTTTAACACCTTATATTACCACTATTTAACTCTCATTGTACAATATATCATTCACAAACATGAATGTATATCAATTGGATATTAAATCTATGTGTGAATGAAGATCTATGTGAAGAGGTCTATATGGTGCAGTATGAGGGGTTGGTGGTTTTAAATTAAGGGGATAAAGTATGAAAACTAAGGAAATTGTTTTGTGTTTTTAAACGAGCACCTTGTGATGTCTCCTATTTTGTTCTAATTATATGCCCTTAGGAGACATCAAATTTGGTGATTATTTGACTAATTCGATAGACTTTTAGTGTTAATTGGTTATATTGCATTTTTCCTCCTTGGATTTGAGTATTTTTCATTTATTAAACTTTTGCGCGTTAAATGGGTTGTTTTAGTGTCAAGTTTATAGGTTTATAATACTAGCAAGGAGAGGAATCAAGAATGGAAGTCTTAGAATGTGTAGAGAAGTCAAAGGCGAGAAGAAATATCCCGAAGAGTTGACAAATTAGAGCTGCAAATCTGGAAAGCTGATGGGAATTGCTGATTTCGAGCCACTTAAACATATATTCAGCCTCTGAGTTATAAAGAAGATTCGTTCCTTATCGAGTTACGAAGAATTAAAAAGTTGAATGAGTCAATTCGGAGTTAAATTGAGAAAGTTATAGCCTTTTTAGTGGAGGGTGTACATCAGTTACAAGATTCTATTTAAGGATTGAAATTTTATTCATTTAACCTAATCCTCTTAATTAAAAAATCCAATCCGATTTTCTCCACTATAAATACATCTTTAGACTTCACTCTCACATTTTATTCAATTCATAACATCCTTAGAGAGAGAGAGAGAGAGAGAGAGAGAGGGAGAGAGAGAGAGAGAGAGAGAGAGAGAGAGAGAGAGAGAGAGAGAGAGAGAGAGAGAGAGAGAGAGAGTCAAAACCACCTCTCACTTTATTCTTCAAATTAAATCATCTTTAGAAGAGAGCGTCAAAAGGAGAAGCAAGAGCAGGAGCTGGAGAAAGTTATTCTTCCAACTACAGTCATAATTAATCTTTCAATTAGGTTCTTCATTTTATTTCTGTAATTGATAATTAATACTTTCTATTAAATTTTAGTTTTTCTTTCAAACATGAGCTAAATTATATTGTACTTGAGAATAGCATAATGGGTTAAACCCAATTCGTATTAATTTATGTTTTTTTAATTTGGGATTTTAGAATTGAAATTGAATTAGTTATTTTATGTTGACAATTATCTTATGCTTGAACCATTATCTTTAGCGTCGCGAACTAGGGATAATTATTAGTATCTAGGCTATTCCATATAGTGGCGTATGGATTACCTTGACGGGGGGTTTAGGTACAGAACTAGGTAATTGCCGTTGGTATCCGCCAATGACCTTGACATGCTTGACTAGCCAATAGCCAAAGTGGTAAGTATTAATCATCCGAAAGTGGTTTTAATCACCCTGACAGGGTCTAGAAGACCGTAGGAGAGCTTTTAGGTCCACCCTGACGGGGGCTAAGAGACTTTAGAATCCTGACTATCATAAATATAACAATTCAGCCCTTAACAGAAAACATTAACTAAGAAGATTTGTGGTGAAACCCTTGCGTGACTCAAGTATTACTTTTCTCTTGCGTCTACCCTATTTACTTGCATTATTTCTATTTAAGTTTAATTAATTTAGTATTTAATTTACTTGCATCTTAGTTTTAGAAATCCAAAACAAATATTATATCATTTACTTTTCTGCACTTGCAATTACGACTACTAGTCTATTGAACACTTGGGTTATACCAGTCCAATCCCTGAGCACGAACATGATTATCATATATTAATTGGGACACCGTACACATGCGGTTTGTGAGTCCTTGAATCTTTATCGCATTATTTTATAACACACAAGGACACACCACCTTGCTAATGAAATAGTACTGATGTCTCCCTATTTGTGATGATTTAATCTTAGTTGGAGACATCATTTTAGGTGTTTTAGGAAGTCTTCTAGTCGATTTTCCTATGATTTATTACACTTTCTTATTTATTGTCTTGATTTGATTATTTATTATTTTTAGAGCATATTGGGTTTAATTTATTTATTTAGTGTGAAGCTTTAAAGATATATAGGAATTAATTAGATGCAAAATCAATTCTAAGAGATAAAAGAAAAAAGATAATGATTAGAATTGGAGATAAAGGAAAGAAAGGATAAGTATGGAAAGATAAAGTTGCCAAGTAAATCTGAATTCCAGCAGCCACGTCCATAAAAGTAATCATAACTCAAGATTGACCAGGAATTTGGAAGAATGGCGTGAATCAAAGTTATAGAGATTTTCAAGACGATCAGTTTCGATAATAAGTTACGACCAAAACAAAACATTGGCAAATTATTACCTTTTCTATATTTTAGGGTTACGAATTTGAGTTGGTCTAGAAGTCCAATACTTGTCTCCCACTCCAATAAAACATTTTAGGGCTTCCTAAATACCTATAAATACACCCTTAAACCTTTGTAGAATCATGCTGAGTCCCATAAGCTAGTCCTTAAGTTTTATATCATTAGATTTATTGAAGAGAGCAAGATGACATTCATGTATCTTTATTTTAGTTTATTTCCTTCAGGTATGAACTAATTTTCCCATAGCTTGAGTTTTGCATTATGTATAATCTATAAATTCTATTTTCTTTCTGTCTAAGTTTCTTTGGAAATTATATGTTTTAAATTGATTCTAGCTACTTAACCATATATTTGATTTATGTGCTTTGATTTATTGTCTGTCTTAAACCTGATCAATTTAGGGTTTTGCTAATAGTAGTTAGATGGTCACCCGGAAGGGGTGTCTAATTATTGAAACACCACATAAACGTCTAGTACATGGAATTGGTCCTGACAACACCAGCCTAACTAGATAGTTGTTAGGGTTTAATTTAATCACCAATCACCATTAGTAGGCCAGACTTACCTAGGACCTTAGTAGCGCAGGATAACCTTATTTCGAGTCCCCTCGTGATTGTGAGGTCGCCACCCTAGTTCGCTCTCCGGGGATAGGGGGAATTTAGGATCCCGACTACTTATCTAAGAGCTATTATCTCCCTTATAAACTAAACTGGTAGAAATAGTTAGAAGGATATGTGCATACTAGCAACACCTAAGTTATATTCTCTCATCTTATTTCTCTCATATTTAATAATCTGTCTTTACTTTTATTTAGTTGTTAATCTTATCTCTCAATCAATCATATATATTTTCTGTCTTTTAATTATTAATTGCTACTCTGATTTATTTACCCATCTGTTAACACATTTAAGTCCCTGAGGAACGAATCTTTTTATCATTAAAACTTGCAGTACTGTGCTAGTCTAGGGTTCTTATTTGCGTTATTTATTCTATTATTTTATCACACCCTAGGCAACACCAAGTTTTTGGTGCCGCTGCCGGGGACTTGTGTCTCGTTAGCATGTGGGTTATTTAATTTTAGTAGTAGTAGTTTTTAGTTAAGTTTTATTTTCCAGTTTTTATTTTTATTTTTCCAGATTTACGCTTGTTGCTTTGTTTTATTCCTTTTCAGGTTTTCGCAGTGCATCCTTGGCCTCCTCTCGAGGAACCTGAAAGGAGCTTCAGAGCTTATAACAAACCTATCAGAGAAGAGAGAAACCAAAGAAGAGCTATGGCAGAACATCAAGAAGCAATAGATCCAACACTAGTGGATCCACCACTTGGTCCTTTAGGACATGTACCACCACCACCAGGAGATAACAGAAACAACAACATAACTGAACAAGATCTCCCAGGCTTGGGAGAACCTTTTCGAGTTCAACCATTAGATTATCGTCCTCCAGAGATCCAGAATATCAAGTTCAAGCCCGATCCCGGTATGCTCAGTCAATTTCAGAATTTTGTACTCTATAGTGGTACGTCAATTCAAGATCCAGTAAGAGCGATTCATAAGCTCGTGTAGATTTGTGATGCCTATGTTACTCCAGGCATTACACACGAGCAACTGTAGATGTCACATGTATTCGTTCTTTCTGACCAGCAAAGCTGGTGATTGGCTAGATAGACAACCACCAGGTACAATTACTACTTAAGCAGAACTTCAAGCCTCATTCTTTAACCGTTTTTATCCAAAGAGTATGAGCTCAAAGATCAGAGAGAGTTTGCGAAGTTTTGTCAAGAGAATGGAGAAGAAGTAGGAGACGCATGTATAAGGTTTCAACATAAGTTAGCTAGATGTCCACTCCACGGTTATACCCCGTCTTTACAGTTACCTATATTTTATCAAGGTATCAATGCCGAAAGTAGACTGAGGGTAGATAATCTTGGAAAAGTAAATTTTGTGTCCCTGGATCCTACAGAAGCCGCCAAAGGTATGGAAAACATTATAGAAACAGATTGAGTTGGCCACTTTCACTAGCTCCTGTTACAAACACCATAGGTACGCTTCGATTAGATGCAGAAACTGCAAACTTAGCTCAATTTGCCGCATTAGATAATCAAATCAAAGAAATTAAGTTTGAGATGCAGAAGAATTTAGCCGCAACAAATGTTGTGCAAGAAGCACAAGTGGTGTGGCCTAAGGTGTGATAAAAAGATGTATAAAATAAGTGAAAATAAACACCCTACGCTAACACGGTACTGCAAGTATTACAGGACGTATGCAAGTTTTAATGATAAGAAGATTCGTTCCTCAGGGACGGACGAAAGTTAGAGAGAACTTATGCAAATTATCAAGTGTAGATATTAAAGATAGAAAATATAATACGCAAATAGAAAGAAAAGATAGACAAATATTTATTTGGTTTTTAAATAATAAAACTAAACTAATAAACTAAAGACAGAAAATAAATAAAGGAAAAGAGAATAGTATGAACGTTAGCTTGAGTAAATAGCATGCAATCCCCACTAGTTTTGCCGTTCTAAACATGTAAGGGTGAATTATGTAGTATTTCAATAATCGGTTCCAATTCGCTATCGGTAGTTTAAAATAGGATTCACCTGTGTCAATAAGGCTTCCTAAGCAAACTTTTCCTGTAATTGGTAAATAGTCACAAGAACTAAACCATAGTGATTATCTAGTTAGGTTGGGTTGTCAGATCAAATATTATAATAGACGTTATGTGCTAAACATGTAATTAAACACCATTGTCAATGGTGACCTAATTACTAGATGGTAATTCTATATGGGTGCACTTCCACAAGAACACAGAATATAAATCCAAACACATAAACAGAGAATAAAAACAATAATTCAATTTAAAACATTAAATTCCCAAATTAGATAGATGTCAATCAAAACTAGGGTTCATACATATATGCTAAAACTCAAGCTAAAAAGAATTAATTCATACTAAGAAGAGAAGAGAAAAGAATTACAAAATAAGAGGTTGAAGAAGACATATGGTGTTCTGCTCCTTCCAGACTTCTTCTCTTGTGTTGCAGCTTCCTCTTGGCCTTAAGGTCTGGCCAAGGATGATTTAAGAGTTTTAAGAGGATTTATTTATAGTGTATAGGTTGACCTAATTATTTTCTTGGAGGAAAGGCCAAGTAATGGACTCCAAGCCCAACTCAAATTCGTATGGATAATTACTGCTGAACTGTTTTGGGTATATCTTCTTCGTTATTGGTCGGTTTTTGCTCCATAATATACCAAAAGAATCCTCAGAGAATTATCTACGTCCCTATGAAAGGGATTTACCAAAATCGGCTTATTTCTTGGAGTAATCGCCACTTCTTTAGGCATGTGTTGCAGAAATTCAGATTTAGGCAGCTTTTCCTTTTCCTAATTGAACCCTGTTTCCTTCTATCTCCAATTACCATGCATATCTCTTTCCATATCTTCTAGTCTTTGACTTGGACTCTAATTAATCTCCATAATTATCTTTAAAGCTTCACACCAAATAAACAATTAAACCCAATATGCTCTAAAAATATTATGTTACTAAATCAAGACTCAAAATAGGAAAGTGCACTAAATTAAGCTAAGATCGACCTATAAACTAATAAATACGCCTAAAATGATGTCTCGGAAATAGATTATATTATCACAAATGAGGAGACATCAACAAGGTTGTCCACAGTGTGAGATACCAAATCATACGTGGGAAGAGTGCGAAGCATCTGTTTATTTCATATCCAACCGAGGAAATTATCAATTTGGTAACAAAAATCATCTGGGTATACAGTATTTAAATCCACGGGGGGGGGGGGGGTCAATCCAAGTCATTATCAACCTCGTCCCCAGAATAACTCTTTCCAACCAATAGGTTAAGCTCCATATCAGAGAAATCAGAATTATAATCGACCTGCTCCTCCACAACAACCTGTTAATGAAGCATATACCAATGCTTTAGCTCAGAAGGCTTTACCACAATATCCTCAAGAGGGAGTTGTGGGTGATCAACAATTGAAAGATTTTATGGATCTTATAACCACTGATATGCATTCACAGAATGAGAAGTTAAGAGAACAAGAAGCTTCAGTTCAGATCTTAGGTACGCAAGTAGAACAAATGAATAAAGTTCTTACTAATATTATGGAAGCGAAGGAATCGAAAGCTATCGAAGGAGGTGATGTCAATGTTGGGTTCGAAGCTTGCAAGGCTATTTGCCTTGAAATTGAAAAGAATAAGGAAGTACCGCATGCTGCAGAAAGTGCCGTGGAAGTTCCTGTAACTGAAGAAGAACAACCAAGTTTAGCCCTGTGGACTCCGACTACTCTTAGGATGAAGATTCAGAAAAATCCGAATTTATACAGCTTTGAGAGATATGCAAGAAGAGATTAGATTAGTTATGGAATTACAAGCTGCTAGAGCTAAAGAGAAAGAGGAAGAAGCCTCAAAAGAGATGAAAGATGAAGTTGCACCTGCTGTGAAAGAAAAGAAGGAAGAAGAGAAGGTGGAATCGCCACCAGTTGTTCAAACAGTGTCACCAATGATTCCTGATACAAATTGGAAGGTAGACATTGAACTCAAGACATTTGTAGAGGCGTATATTCCTAAAAATATCAACGCCCAGATTTTGAGATTGCAAAGAAAGGGCTTACACCACAACAAGTATTCATGCAAGTTATTCCAAAGAAAGAAGCGAGTGTAGAAGCCAGGACAGAGACTGTGGCTCATACCGAGAGAGTCTCAAGAAAAGTAGAGAAAGAGTTACCATCGAAGCTCAAATGATCCAGGAAGCTTTAATCTTCCTATTCAAATTAATGGTACGCTCAAGCTGAAAGCTATGTGTGATGTGGGTTCAGGTGTGAATCTTATGCCAAAGTCCGTGTTCGATAGACTTGGACTTCATAAATCAAAGAAAGCTCCAGTGAAGTTGCATTTCGCTGACAACTCAGTTACCAAGACATGGGGAACAGTGGAGGACGTTCATGTCCGATCAGGTAATATCACCATCCCTACTGACTTTGATATACTTGATTTCGATGCAGTTAAGCAGGTTCCAATCATACTCGGAAGCCCCTTCATGGCCACAAGTCAAAGCATAATCAACTTCTAGGAAGGGAAAATTACCCTCCATGCTAAAAATATATCCGAGACATTCGATGTCTGGGGTAAGAAACTAAGGAAGTCAGATCCCACCGTTCCTATCATCCACAACCTTTCACATCACAAAGTCCCAGAAGAAATCCATGCAAAACCGGTGGATACTAAGCCAAAGATTGAGTTTAGGGTCGGCCATGAAGTTGTATGGAAAGCCCACAAACAAGAGAATAGGCCACGAGGTCACAAAGACTCGTGGATGGGACCATTCGTAGTCACAAAAGTTGTTTCAGCTAAAGTGATAGAGATCAGACCCAAGAGGGGCATTAAACGGATATTAGTAGACGTTCATAGCCTTGCTCGTTTTTGGAAAGGCTATATTCACAAATCTTGATA
The DNA here is from genome assembly GCA_029959085.1 of Nemophila menziesii. Lineage (NCBI taxonomy): Eukaryota > Viridiplantae > Streptophyta > Magnoliopsida > Boraginales > Hydrophyllaceae > Nemophila > Nemophila menziesii. The sequence continues at coordinate 7,979,576 of JARWIR010000001.1, read as the reverse complement.
GAGGTAACACGTCTAACTTTGAAAGACGTTAAATAAAAGTGCTATACAGGAGACAACCCACAATATTTTATGTTTTTATGTTTTTAATTCATGTTTAGTTGTTTTTAGTTGATATTACGTATTTGAGAAAGGTATTAGTGTTCTTGATGTCAAGTATTAAAGAAAATCGAGTTAGGGAGGAAAACAAAACTTCTGAGCATATTCTGATCAGCTCACCAGTAAGCCGGTTAAATGACCGGTAAGCCGGTGGGTCAAAAACCGTGGCACGGTTCGTGAAATTAGGTTCCATGCCGAGACGAAGATTTTCGAAAAACTTGACCATCGGTAAGCCGCTCACACCACCGGTATACCGGCCCAAAGAAAACCCGTGGCACGGTTTATGAAATCAGGTTTATTGCCGAGAGCAACATGGAAAAACCATGGGCGCGATGGTCGACACGGTTTGCGACCGGTATGCCGGCCAGCGCCGCTGGAAAGAAAAAAAAGGTGTGTTTTTAGGTTATAAAGAAGAAGAGATTAGTTCTATTCCGAATTTTTCAATCCTTAAGCCTCTATTTCTTCTCCAAACATCTCCCAACTCCATTAAAGCTTCAACAAACCTTCACCAAACATCAAAACACTACCCAATCACCATAAAAACACATCAATCCTTTCTCCACATCATTACAAAGAAGATTCAACCACACAAATCATACCAAAACACATTGAATCTAAGAATCAAAAGCCTAGATTTTCAAAATTCATCCAACAATTTATTAAATCCATACCAATCCATCAAGAATCCATATTACACATATAGAGAATCACCATCAAAACACATTTCCTAACTCAAATAAATCTGGTTCAACCTATAATCAAAAGTTTCAAATTTCAAGAGTGGTTAAAGCTTTGAGTTGGAGGTTAATTGAGATGACTAAGAGAACAGAAACATTATCTACTGTTAGGGAGATGAAGAAAAGAAAGGTATTGGGTTCTATTGAGAAGAAATCAAGTGAGAAAAGATCAAGTTCCAACACAAGGGGTAAAATAGGTCAAGAGAAGAGAGGACAGCTAGCTGTGGTGAATGTAATGGGCAAAAAGGTTCCAACTTTTGTTAAGAAGACACCACAAGATCTATAGATCGAAGGTCCTACACCCGGAGAAAAAGAGAAAGCTTCAAGGGCCCTGATAGCTTCTGCAAAGAAACAATTACAGGAACTTCCTTTTGCTTATGAGAAAGTATTTGAAGAAGAAGTTGGTAAAGGAGAGTTCAAAAGATTCTTGGAGTTCGGTGAAAGATTGGGTTGGTCTACGTTCATGGTAAGACGTTCTAATTTATGCCATGAGTTAGTTTCCGAATTCTATTTAGGCCTCTTTAGCCGAGATAGTAAAGGTTGTGTTCCAGTTATAGGCAAGTTAGTTCCTTTTACAATTAGGAGATTCGGAACCACTTCCAGTTCAAGAAATTGGTTGGACCATGTAAGTATAGAGTAGCGGTGGAAAATAAAAATACTATCGATTGGAATTTACTTTATGAGCATGTCTTAGATACAGAAAGAGTGCAAGCACATAAGGGAGAATTGAAGTCACCTTGGCCTTACAATTATCTCCAATCGGATACAAGAGTTTGGCACCACTTTCTTACAACTAATGCCTTTTGGAAACACAAGAAATTCAGATGTAACTAAGAAGAACACAATCTTGTTGAATTGTATTTTGAGGGGAGAAGAAGTGGATGTGGCACAGTTGATCTTTGAGGAGGTGATGCGATTTTCGATCTCTCCCATTTCGTTATTCAACGTGGAATATCCTACTATGATCACGCGTCTTGTTCGGAAAGCGAATGTGAATATGGGTGAAGGAGATAAACTAGAGTTTAAGATGAGTAATAATATTGACAATGCTTGGATCAAGAAAATTTCGAGAGGAGCTGGAATTACGCAACTTTCGAAAGAAGAAAAGGATCGTATTTGGCAAGAGAAGGTAGAGGAGCGATTAAATATAGTCGAAGCAACTCAAACTTCCTTGGCCGAAGATGTGGCACAAATCAAAGCTAATCAAGTGCACATCATGACACTCCTTGAGCAATTAAAGAACGATCCAGAAAATCCTATCTTGGATGTCGATAATACGAGGCAATAGCCTCGAGAGTATGTTCTCTTTCTTCCTTACCATTTCTGTATATGCCTTATCTGCTAATTTTAATTTCTTTTTAGAGTCTTTTTTGAGTCGTGGACGTCTCATTTTTGAGTTGGGGGTGTGGGGATTCGTTGTCTCTCATCTCCATTTTTATGTGATTTTATGTTTTTAGGTAGAAATTAAAATTTTTGATACATGAGAATTAGATGAAGAGCGTGTTTAATAGCTTGAAAGTATAAGCTCAGTAATTTAATGATAGAAAGTATTATGTTTATGAGCTGCTATATTTTGTATGCTTTGAGTATTTGCAGGAAAACACACATTGATAGTAAAGAAAAGATTAGTAAGCAATGCGATAGAAAGTATGTTCGATCTTAGGGAGCCATGAGTGGTGTGTAGGCCGTGAGATCCAATCTAGTTGATAAATCCATTTGATGAACGTGCTAAAGGTAAGAGAATAACGAAATTGCATAGTTTAGAAAGTGACTAGGTGGTGGTCCTTTGTGTGTTCTAAAAATAAATGCAAATGCTAATCGAACCACAACCGCAAGTGTACGGTTGTCCCAAGTAGTATTTCTGATAATACAGATTCGTTCCAAGGACGGAATGGTTGATCACAATGTCTAGCAAATAGTGATTGATGCACTTACAAAAATAAAAGACAATAATATGTTTGTTTGGTTTTTGTTATTAAAGCTAATGAATGAAAAATAAATTATAAATGCAAGTAATAGCTAAGACGCAAGTAAAATGATGTAAAAACGCAATATGAGAAGTAGCACTTGAGAACGCAAGGATCCTCCCTATTCTATTTCTTAACTTCTGTTGTTTAAGGGCTAAATTAGTCAATTACAATGGTCGGGATTCTAATATCCTTATACCCCCGTCAGGGTGGACTATAAGGCGATCCTAAAGTGTCACTAGTCCCGTCAGGGTAAATATGATCCACCGTTGGATGATTAAGTGTTATTACCTCATTGGCCCTAGGATTAGCTAAGCTCGTCAGAATCATTAACTTCTATCCTAGATTGAATAAATGGTTCCGTATTTAAACCCTCCGTCAGGATGATCCAATTGCCACTAATTGGAATAGCCTAAATACTATTACCTGTTCCTAGTTCATGACGCTAAAAACAGTAAATATTCATAATTTATCGAAAAGAGTAAAAGCCCTAATTTAGTTTAATTCATTCAAAACCCAAATTCAACATTCGTTAATTAATAAGAATTGGGATTCACCCATTGTTTGTTCTCAAGCACTAAATAAAACTTAGCTCATATTAAAATGAAATACGAAATTAAAAATTAATGGAATTCATATTGTTTACAGAATTAAAAAGATAAAAGAACCTAATTTCCGGAATCGGAATGACTACGAACGGAGATATAGACCCTCTCCAGCTCTTGTAGCTTCTTCTCCTTCCTTCAGTTGCTTCTCTCTGGTGTTTTTAATCTTGCAGAATGTGAATTGTGTGTAAAATAGAAGTCCAGACCTCCTTTTATAAGCATAAATTCGTTTTAGGGCTTGGACCAGAAAATAGAATATTAATTAAATGTTCAAGCCCACTTTCTAAGCCCAAAATCCCGTAACTGCTGATACACCTTCACTAAAACGGCTTTTCCCGATGCGTTACAACTCCGATTGACCTCATTCCAGTTGCTAAAGTTCCGTAACTCGATAAGGCATGATTTCTCTTCAAAGGTCAACAGCTATATCATCGCTTAAGCACCTCGAAATCAGCAATCTATGGCCTGGAAAATGGATTTTCAGCTCTAAAAATAATATCTTCGGGATTTCTTTTCAAATCTTGACTCTATCTTTGTGACATTTGACTTTCTACTCGTATTCCTCTTCTAGCTAACATCTAAAACCTGTAAAATCTTCACTAAAAATACCAATATTACGCGCAAAAGCTTAATAAATCAAAAATGCTAGAAATAAAAGAGGAAAATCATATTATTGCATATTTAGCCCAAAAGTCTATCGAATTAATTAAATAAACACAAAAAATTATGTCTCCTAAGGGTCGAAAATAAGAACATTTAAGGAGACATCACTAGGGCGGTTCTTTCATAAGCCCCGTGTTGCCTTTTAGCTTGCTGTCCATTTATTATTTTTATATCATTCTCAGCCCCTTCTAACCTTTCTAAAGCCTTTTTATTTAGCCACATTATAAGCCATATCCCTTTAGATTATAGGACTTTTTCATATGACCCGCACCCGAATCCCGATGCATAGACAATTGTTATAGAGCTTGAGTTTAGGGTGGTGAGTCCACCATTATGGGAATTGTTATTAGGTTGGGATTTGTGAGCTTATTAATTGTGCTTTGTTCTATATATTTATGATTCACAAGTTTAATATATTGTAACCCTTTGCCGGGGTAATAGTAAATGAAAAAAGGTGAAAAACATGAAAAAAGAAAAAAAAATGAAAAATTGCATGATATCTCAAACATCAAAAAGAGAGTCATAGCTATACAAAAGAAAAAAAAATTTGAAAAGAATATATACATTTGGACCGACAAAGTGGAATTTTTATGTAAACATATTTATGCTTTATTGGGGACGCTACTTTGTGCATCAAGAAAATCACTGGGTTGAGTGAGAACGTTTTATGAGAGTAACTCAAGGTCTAGGGCGATTCGTTGATGGCTAGTGAGGAGAGAGCCAAAAGCTCGCTCTAAGTTATCCAAATATACTTATCATACCGTCCCGAAGCCAACATTACACCCTTAAAGACCTTTTGATTCTTTTCTATGTAATCTAGAAGTGATTGAGCCAATAGAGAGTAGTTAAGTGGATCTTTGGATACTAGTGAAGATCGATGAACAATCTATAGCCTCCTTGGTGAACTGAGTAAAAATCCTCTCCTTCTTAAATTGCGAAGCTAATCTAATCTTGAATTCAAGCTGTGTTGATGGTGGATATGAAAAGTGTGCTGATATGGAGTTGTAAATATTTTTACATGAAATTTTCTGAGTAGTTTCTTCATGTCTATTCTATATATGCAGCTATCTTCTCTTCCCACTATGTTTAATTGACCTAGATGTGTATTTACAGACTTCCCTTTGTTCTTATCTTTATTGTATCAGGACGATACAACTTTGAGTTGGGGGTCTTGATGTCTCCCTATTTGTGATGATTTAATCTTAGTTGGAGACATCATTTAGGTGTTTTAGGAAGTCTTCTAGTCGATTTTCCTATGATTTATTAAATTTTCTTATTTATTGTCTTGATTCGTTTATATATTATTTTTAGAGCATATTGGGTTTAATTTATTTATATAGTGTGAAACTTTAAAGATATATAGGAATTAATTAGATGCCAAATCAAGTCTAACAGATAAAGGAAAGATAAATGATCAGAATTGGATATAAAGGAAAGAAAGGATGAGTATGGAAAGATAAAGTTGCCAAGTAAATCTGAATTTCAGCCGCCACGTCCATAAAAGTGACCATAACTCAAGATTGACTAGGAATTTGGACGAATGGTCTGAATAAAAGTTATAGAGCTTTCCGAGACGATCAGTTTCGATATAAAGAACACGTCAATCGGAGTTTAAACGAAGGAGTAACGGCCAAAACAAAACAACGACAGATTATTACATTTTCTATATTTTAGGGTTACGAATTTGAGTTGGGCTAGAAGTCCAATACTTGTCTTCCACTCCAAGAAAATGTTTTTGGGCTTCTTAAATCCCTATAAATACACCTTTAAACCTTTGTAGAATCATCCTTGCCTCCCATAAGCTAGTCCTTAAGTTTTATATCATTAGAGTTATTGAAGAGAGTAAGATGACATTCATGTATCTTTATTTTAGTTTATTTCCTTCAGGTATGAACTAATTTTCCATAACTTGGGTTTTGCATTATGTATAATCTATGAATTCTATGTTCTTTCTATCTAAGTTTCTTTGAGAATTATATATTTTAAATTGATTCTAGCTATTTAACCATATATTTGATTTATGTGCTTTGATTTATTGTCTGTCTAAAACCTGATCAATTTAGGGTTTTGCTAATAGTAGTTAGATGGTCACCCGAAAAAGGTGTCTAATTATTGAAACACCACATAAACGTCTAGTACATGGAATTGGTCCCGACAACACCAGCCTAACTAGATAGTCATTAGGGTTTAATTTAATTACCAATCATCATTAGTAGGCCAGACTCACCTAGGACCCTTTTAGCGTAGGATAACCCTATTTCGAGTCCCCTCGTGATTGTGAGGTCGCCACCCTAGTTCGCTCTCCGGGGATATGGGAGAATTTAGAATCCTGACTACTTATCTAAGAGCTATAATCTCCCTTATAAACTGAACTGATAGAAAAATTAGAAGGATTAGTGTATACTAGCAACACCTAAGCTATATTCTCTCATCTTTTGTCTCTCGTATTTAATTATTTGTCTTTACTTTTACTTAGTTGTTAATATCATCTCTCAATCAATCATATTTATTTTTCTGTCTTTTAATTATTAATTGCTACTCTGATTTATTTACCCATATGTTAACACATTTAAGTCCCTGAGAAACGAATATTCTTATCATTAAAACTTGCATATGACTTGTAATACTTGCAATACTGTGCTAATCTAGGGTTCTTATTTGCGTTATTTATTCAATTATCTTATCACACTCTAGACGACACCAAAAGTCTAGATAATTACCAACCAATAACATGTAATTGTAAAGCCCAAATCCATAATTACTCAACTCTCGCCTATTGTCATTCTTAGCCCAAAACAAGGGAGAGCTTTGAGAGCCCAACCCATGATAGGCCAAGCTAAGCGGTTCTCACAAGACCAAAAGAAACTATGAAGTTTATAAAGTTCATACCCTAAGTTCTTATTAATCATAGTAGAGAACATGGAGTTGAGCTTAAAGATTTGAGACAAACCCTCAGGTGGTCTTGACCGGTTGTGGTCTTAGAGATTTATAAGGTTGGTCCACCATGTAGAAGCCAAGAGCGTATCCATTTGTCGCCCTTCGCCTGCCCCAGGTGGTCCAAGCTCGTTCAACAAAATTACTCATGGTCTTAAATTCAATTCAGCAGATCGATTGTTTCGAAAATTCGAGAAGTAAGATTCGTTGGGAGGTAGAGCCACGCCTTTCGTTAGTTCTTCCATGGCACCTTCGGAGATGTCATTTATTGATTTTTTAGTTGGTGGTGTATCCGGTAGATCCATCCTGTGATTACCAAGCTCGTCATCCCTTCCCATGTCCCAGTTGCTCCGAGGTCTTCCCATGTGATTACACATAGTCATGTATTCATAAGGTTGACTGCTTCTCAGGTTCGATATATAAGTCTCAATATGGAGGAGGGGGGGTGCATAATTAGACAGTATCTATTGACAAAGGTTACAAGCACGATCAGGTGAATTGAGGATTTCACCGAGAAGTTAAGCTCAAGTCCAAGCCTAATTGGATGAGTTGGCGCTAATTCAGCCAAAGCAATGTCCTGTAAAAATATGTATAGCCATAAAAAAAACAGGCTAACAAAGCAAAAGAAGTTTCTTTATAAGTACCTGAGCAGCTTTGTAAGCTAACAAAGTACTTTCAGCAGCTTCTTTCCTTTCAGATCCAGTCTTAAACTCAGCCAAGTACCTATGATAATCACCTTTCATCTTCAAGTAAAACACCTTAGACTCAGCAGATGAAGCAGAAGGAACCAAATGAGTTTCAAGAAGATTTAAGATCCCATCACAGATCTTGTTAAGCTCAGACTCTATCTTGCTCCTGTATTCTTTAATAACATTAAAATGATCTTCGTTTCCTCGGCTTTCTTCTTTCTGTTCAATTGAAGAAATGATTCTCCATGAAGCTCTTCTAGCACCAATCACATTCTTGTAAGCAACTGAAAGAAGATTCCTTTCCTCTAAAGTCAACTCTTCAGTATCACTAGTCTTGGCAACTTTTTCCATGAATTCAACCATTTCTTCGTATCTCTCAGCCTGCTCAGCCAGCTTGGCCAAGGAAACATCTTCTTCTCGTGGAGGCATGATCATGGGTGGGACCCAATTTCTTGACTAAATATGTTTATTACTACACGAAATATATAACATAGCTTAAAGATTAGAAGCCAGTACAAATTTGGACCTAATATACAAGATCATCATCATCGTGTCAGCTCAGCTCCTTCCAAATAGTTCAAAGTATTGCTTATCTACATTATATGTCCCTATGTTATGCAAAAATTGCACTATAGGTCCCTATATATATTTTGACTTTACCTGACTTCCAAGAGATGGAATTGTTTGATGAACAATACATTGAGCATCAACTACACCAATTTTCTCATGTGCCGGCTACAGTACCAAAACTAAGATTATTAAATTGCACTATAGGTCCCTGTACTATACCAAAATTGCAATACAGGGGTGCACTAAACTCTACACATCTTCTGAGAGCAAAATCAAGTCCCCATCAATGTACTAAATCATTCTACAACAAAATTGTAATATAGGTCCCTGTATTATTCAATAATTGCACTATAGGTCCTTACAATAATATAGGTCCTTATATGTACACTTTTTGGCTACTTTGGGTAATACAAGTTCATACATTCTGTGAACTTCTACTTCTATAGTTATACTTTTTGTTTGAAAGAAGTTTAACTTGTTTAAATGATAAAGTAGGATTTTGTAAGAAAATATTTCTTGTTTAATTGCACCACAGGTCCGTATATTAATGTAGTGAAATTACTTAATGGAAACAACTTTTAATTAAATAATGAGAAATCTTTTAGCCTTGAATTACTTTTTAAATAAACTCTATCGTGACTTGTTAAATCACAGTACTGACATATATTTAGCTAAAGGACCTCATAATTTTAATCAACCACCACTAAAACCCACAAATTTATCAAACCAAACAGTAGTATAACTTTTACATTTTAATTGTATATTCGAAATGCAAAATTTAAGAAGAATTTCCACAAGTTTAGTTGGAATTACTTTCAAGTCCTTGTAGACCCTGAGATCTTTCTTCATTATTCACTAAAACTGAGAAACAACACTAAATTTCATTTTTTTCACTGCTTGCTTCCTTGTTTTGATACCTGATAACATTTGATACAACAATAATTAAAAGTTCAACAGTTGAGATAATGTGTAGCATAATATTCCTCAATACAAATACTAAAACTTCCATTAAAACATAAAATAAAGGATATAATTAATTCACAACAAGTCAAATTCATCCTGATTTGAAACCTGAAAAACTTTTACTTAACAAACTGACTACAGATTGGTACAGAGCCATGAAGAGACTGTTGATTAAATTAAAAGTTTACATCTGTTAAAATCATATCAAGAAACTTAGGAGGTTTAAATATGATTTCATAAGTAGTTGCATCCACTGAGAAACCATGTTTTCTCATTTCCTTCACTGATTCAATTGCCTCTTCATACTTTTTTTTCTTCAAAAACCCCCGGATAATAACGTTGTAGGTCACACTATCCGGGGAGAAACCTTTTTTCTTCATACTTGAAACCCACTCTTTTGCATCTTTAAACATTCCTTTGTGGCAAAGTCCACTTATAATGGTATTATGGGTATATATATCAGGCTCCAAACCTTTGGACGATAGCTTGTAAAAAATGTCAATTGCAGCATCAAGCTGTCCATCTTTACATAATCCATGAATAATAGTATTATACATCACAATGTCAGGAGTTACATTGCTATTTTCCATGGAGTCTAATAAAGAGATAGCCTCGGTAAGACGTCCATTATTGCACAATCCGTTAAACATTATTCCATATGTAACAAAGTCAGGACTTACTCCCTTAGCCTCAAATTGCATCTTCTTGAATAAATCCTGCGCAATGACACATATACCCTTCTGAAACAACCCTTGTATCACACTGTTATATGTAACCGTATCAGGTTGCAGTCCCTTTGAAGGAATATCTTGAAAAAGTTGAAAAGCCTTATCAACCCAACCTTTCTTCACCAAACCATTGATTATAATATTATACGTTTGAATATCAGGATCACAACCTTTAGCTATCATGATAGCTAATAACCCCACAGCTTCCTCCATTTCTCCACGTAAACAATGTGCATCTATCAATGCATTATAAGTAACAACGTCGGGTTTTATGCCTCTTTCAATCATGATTTCTACAAATTCTTGTGCTTCTTCCACTAACCCTTCCCTACCGTGTGAATCAACCAATATGTTAAATGTATATACATTTGGAAGAATTTTATGTTCCAACATCTCAATCAACAACATCTTAGCCTCTTCCTTCCTATCAAAGTTACACAATCCATGGATTAGCGAAGAATAAGTGACAACATTTGGGGTTATACCCTTATCTTTCATCTCGCAAAATAGTTTAAAGGCATCATCTACCATGCGATCCTTGCACAGACAGTCAACAATGGTGGTATAAGAATAGATGTTAGGTTTACAGCTCCCCTTTTCAAATACACGTAGCAATTCCAGAGCCTTGAGAGTATGTCCAAGTTTACACAGCCCATTTAGCACAACCCCAAAAGTAACTTCATCACACGGCTCACAAAGATTTTCCCTCTGTAACCTATTAAACAACTCTACAGCCTCATATCCTCTATCTTCACCAAAGAGGCCCTTCATCATATTGGTATAGGTAACGACATTAGGAACATGACCGCTTTTCAAGAGACAGCCTAATACCGCAAAACCAGAATTGATGCATTTCAAAGAACAGTAACAGTTCAAAGTAATATTCATCGTATAGACATTTATTGGAACACCTAACATGCGCATTTCTTTGAAAAGAGAAATAGCAGCAGAGTGTTGTTTCATCTTCTTTACAACGACGACTAATAGCTTATTATAAACTTTAATTGAAGGCGTAGGTCGCATTTGGACCATTCGATACAGTGCAAAACGAGCGTCTTCAACATTATTGATATCTTTTTCGAAATCATATGAATAAGAATAAGATGAAAATGAATTATAACAGAATTGGGTAAAAGGGTTACCAATTATGTTGAAGTAAGAACGAGACGATCTATAGCAAATCAGATTCCACCCAATTAATGAACTACTCAGTTTCATCTTCAATTCCTAATTTTTCGGTTTCTTTTAATCTTTTTGTTTTGAAATCAGGGTAGAGTGAATCCCCTTATTAGGGTTTTTGAAGTATTACTTAGACTTTTTTTTTTTTTTTATACATGAGAGAGCTACTTTGTACTCGGAGTAAATGACTCCATTGAGATTCGATCCCACGATCTTTTGGTCTCTACGGCGTAACCTAACCACTAGGTCAACTATCGATCTCAAAGGGAGGATGTTTTGGGTGTTAGGCGATGTAGTTTTTTTTAGTCATGTAGTTGGGCTACTGGTGGGTCCTTGTGTGTTATAAAATTAATGCGAAATTAGTCATGTAGCATTCGAATGTGTGGTCTTCATAAGACTTGCTTTTGCTCTTGGCAAAGTCATGAGAATTATATCTGGAACCCCTTTCTAGCAACCGTTCTATTTTTGCACTGCTTTCCTCGCTGTTGCGAATGTATTTAGCAAGTGTTTCATTCAAATCAGCCAGAGTTATATGTGGAGGTTGTTGAATATTCCATCTTTGATCTGGTTGATAGTGATAAGATGGTTGTTCTTGATGATAGTGATACGAAAATTGTTGTTGATTACTCCCGATCCATTGGTTGTTCCAATTTTGCTCTTGCGGGTGTTGATAAGGTGTTTGGTAGAAGTTACTACCCCATTGTTGTTGTCCCGAAGAGTCTTCCCAATAATCATATGGATCGGGATCTAGGTAATGTCCTCTATACATCTTTCAATAAAATCTCTTGATCATTACCTAAATAAAGAACCTGTAAAAACAAAACAAAACAAAGACAAGCGTAAAACTGCAAAAAATAAATAAACAATTAAAACTACTTAGAGATTAAACACCGGGGTCACACGCTGCAATCCCCGGCAGCGGCGCCAAAAACTTGGTGGGTCCTTGTGTGTTATAAAATTAATGCGAAATAAAAGGAACCACAATACCGCAAGTGTACGGTTGTCCAAGTAATACTCCGACAAGTCGGGTTTCGTTCTCAGGGATTGGACTGGTATAACCCAAGTGTTCAATAAACAAGTAGTAATAATTGCAAATACAGAAAATAAAAGATAAAATATATTTGTTTGGTTTTTGTATTAATCCTAAGGATGCAAGAAAATAAATTACAGAAAATAAATACTAAAGGACTAAGATGCATATATGAGCTATACTTGAGTCTCGCTAGGGAATCACCTAAACTTACCTAATTAATGCTTTCTTTAAGGGCGGAACTGATATTTCTATATTAGTCGGGACTCTATAATCTCCTAGCCCCCGTCAAGGTGGACCTAGGAGCTATTCTTAGATGTTACAAACCCCGTCAGGGCGATTATAATCCACCTTTGAATGAATACTATTTTACCCAATTGGCTATAAGGTTAACTAAGTCCGTCAGGATCAATAATTTCTACCTTACGTTTATTATCTAGTTCAGTAATTAAACCCCCCGTCAAGGCGATAACTTCCCCACCAAAGTGAATAGCTTAATTACTATGAACTATCTCCGATTAGCTAATTCATTGATAGTGAAATTAATATAAAATAAGAAACAATATGAAATACCTAATTCAAATTAAACTAGAAACTAATCCCAAATTGAAATACATGAATTAAACAAATTAGGGTTCATCCCATTACGATTCTCAAGTAATTAAAGTTTAGCTCATATTGAAAGTAAAAACAATAAAGAAATTAATAATATACATGTTCCTAATAACATAATTAAATTAAGAACCTAAATAGAGGAATTGGCTTGAACTGTTGTTGGAGATATAGACAGTCTCCAGCTTCTGCTCTTGCTTCTGCCTCTTGACTCTCTCTAAGGATGTTAAGAATTGAATGAATTGTGAGAGGTACTGAATAATGAGGTCTAAGGGGTGTATTTATAGGTGTTGGAAGACCCTAGGTCGAATTACTTGGAGTGGAAGACAAGGCAAAGACTCTTAAATTCGTAGCTCTAGAAGATAAGATTCTGCTGATTTGATTTGGTCATATCTTTTTGAATACTTATCCGTTTGAGAAGTTCCAATATATGAAACTGCTTGTCTTGGAAAGCTCTTTCTATTGGTGCAGACCATTCGTCAAGAATCCTAGCCAATCTTTTATTATGATTTTATCTCTAAAATGTGGCTGAATTTCAGATTTCAAAAGGCAGCTTTATCTTTTCCTCCTTTGAATAAATCTTTCCTAAATCTTCTTATTTCCATATAAATCTTCTTTCCTTTCATCTTTATCTTGACTTGGTCTCTAAGTAATTACCATTTATCTCTTAAAGCTTCACATTAAATAAATAATTAAACCGCATATGCTTAAAAAGAATAAATCAATAAATCAAGAAAACGAAATAGGAAAGTGTACTCTAAAAATAGAAACTCGACTAGAAATCATTTCCTAACACTCTAAAATACACTAAGACTCTATTCTCACTTCTCCTCCTTGGATTGGTCTTTCATGAAATTCAAGAACCAATTAACTTTGCATTAAAAATAGTCAAATTTACGCACAAAAGCTCAGATTCTGCAAATAGTTAATTTCCAAGGGGAGGAAGTGCAATATGATCAATTAAGCCTAAAAGTCTATCAAATAAGTCATTTATTCACCTAAAAGGATGTCTCCAATGGGCTAAGAATTAGAACAAATAGGGAGACATCAAGACCCCAAACTCAAACCTTTGTCGTCCCGACAAAGTAAAATAAAAACAAAGGATCTTTTAGGTGAACGCAGAAGGTAGAATCTAGTAAATAATCCCAAAGCAAAGCTTAAAACAAATTTCATATAGTCTAACCTAGGAATTAATATACACCTACACTTATCATGCAAAATCAAACAAAAATAATGTCAATCCAAAATTAATTTCACAATGCTAGAAGGTTACGCTTATTACTTATCTCAAGATGGTGGCTATAGGGTGTTCCTCGATCTTTACTTGCTTTGAACGCTCCACTTAGCATATTCCCTATTAACTCACTGTGCATCTAGGAATCAAGAGGACTTTACGGTTTTAGCGTAGGCTTAGGGACGGTATGGTATGTATATTTGGTAAATTTGAAGTGAGCTTTTGGCTCTCTCCTCACTTACCATCAACAAAACTGTCCAAGAGCTTGAGTTTACACTCGAATTACGTTCTCACTCAACCCAATTGACGCGCTTAATTAGCGTCCCCAAATTAACCCAATAAGCACTAAAGATGATTCACCTAAAAATTTCCACTTTGCCGGTCCGAATATATTTTCTTTTCAAATCATTCATTTTTTCTTTTCTTTTCTTATAGCTATGACTCTCTTTATGATGTAGAGATATCATGCTATTTTTCATAGTTATGCCTATTCATAACTGGAGCTCGAAGCTTCTTTTCCATTCACTATTACCCCGGCAAAGGGTTACAATATAATAAACCTGTGAATCATCATCATATATAGCACAAAGCATCATTGATAAGCTCAAAAATCCCAACCCAATGTAAATTCCCATATGGTGGACCCACCACCCCCAAACTCAAGCTCAAGACAGGAAGTCTCAGGATCGTGATTCAAGTGCGGGTCATATGGTCATGCCTAACAATCTAAAGGGATATTGGCTTATAATGTGGCGACAAAAGAAAGGCTTAAAGGCTAAAAATTTGTCTAAGAAGGATACAATTAATTCAGGTATAGAAGGCCAAAAAGGATTCAAAGGGCTAACAAAGAACTGCCTCTATCATCTTCCTATCTACACAACTTGCCTCTAGTTCATACCTAAGTGGGTTCTCTACTCATTTAGATCTCACGTTCTACAAACCACCTATTTTCCTTAAGCACAAGTTTACTTCTTTTGCATTGTTCATTAATATTTCCTATCAATTATCTCATATTTGCATGCAATTAAAGTTCAGCTTCATACTAACTCCTAAAGTCAACTATTTTCTATCATAAATTCATGAAAAGCATGCTTGATGGGGGCATTTAAAATACTCTACAACTCTACAGTCAAAACATTCCTCAAACTAAAATTGAAAAAAAACTGTAAAACACATAAAATTGGGATGAGGCAACGAACCCCACCCCAAACTCAAAAATGAGTCGTGTCCCCACGACTCGAAAAGACTCAATAAAGCAATTAAACAATTAAAACAAATAAGAAAGGGATAGGAAAACGTATCTGAACCAGCACGAAGCTGGTTTCCATTGTTGCGTATAGGTTGAGCTCCTTGTGTTGCGTAGGTGGCATGTTGAACATTGCTCACACCACGTAATATGATTTGCATAAGCTCCAACTCTTTTGTGATTTTTCCTATGGGTTTCAATCACCTCTTCATGATTATCCTCCAAAAGTTCCATTCTTTCAACTACATCCTCAACACCCAACAATAATACAAGCTTCTCCAACTTCTCTTTCCTCTTCATGGTATTCTTGACCTCCCAATCTTCGACATCTCAATGAACCCCAAACTCAAAACTTCAAATAATCAAAAACTAGAGAAGAGTTTTAAAATTTGATGTTTTGAGGATTTGTAATGAAGGATTATGGTGTTATATGAGATGGGTAATGGATATGTAATGGCTTGGGGAAGGTTTAATGAATAAGATTGAAGCTTTGATGAAGAGGCTAAAGCTTGAAGGAGAAGAATTTCTTGATTTTTGAAGGATTGTGGTGTTGGATGTGTGTTTGGAATGGATTAGGAGGAAGGATTTAATGTTCTTGGGTGTTGTAGTGGTCTTTGTGCAGGTATATAAGGGTTAAGTTTTGGAAAATTCGTATTGGGGAAGGCTAGGGTTTGATCTTGACAAGGTAAGAAGTTGAATGGGCCTCAAACTCCTCACAAACCGCCATGGCGCGGTGCACCGGACCTAAGCCGCGGTGTACCGCAGCTTCTGTTGTTTCGTTTTTTTCGTCTCTGCCAAGAACCCGTGATATATATCCCGTGGCACGGGTTTTTGCTACTGTTCATCATATCTTGTCCGTCCAAAAACCCGCGGTACCTAACCCGTGGTACGGGTTTTTCCCTCCTGCGGTATACCGGACCGCGCATCGAAATTTTTTTCTCCTTTCTGTATAAAACCCGCGTGAGTAACACGTGACACGGGTTTTCTTCCTGCGGTATACCGGGGTTCTGGGGCGGTATACCGGACTTCGCGCTGAATTTTCCCTTGTGTTCAATTCCTGCACTAATAACACACTACCCTTCTCATTTCTTTTAAAAGTAGACACTAAAACTCGACACTAACTTAAAATTATACACTAGGAATTAAAAAAAAACATAAAGCAAATTAAACATGGGCTGTCTCCCAAGAAGCACTTTTGTTTATTACGTCTTTAAGTTCGACGCGTTACCTTCCATGAAGATGGTAATGAGGCCCTTGCGGTTCTCCTCCGCTTGAATTCGCCTCGTCCTTGGCATGTAAGCTTTGAAACCTTCCCCCTTAAAATTTTATTCAATCGATCTCTGAAAGGGGGAGGGTAGTATCTTCGTTTCGCCTCCTTGCTCTCCTGGCGAAACTCGTTCTTCACCACACGGTAGTAGATAACCGTCCTCAACGGTATAAGCTCACTTTTATTCCTCGTTCCAATATCACATTCCTCTTTAAAATATGGTGGGTAGGTGCTCCTCCTTGCCGCTTTACTCTCGCGGTGTGGCACCTTGCTTGTATAGCACATGTCTGAACTCTGTGTTGGTGGTGGAGGTAATCCGAATTTCTCAACTCTATTCTCTTTCATGATTCGGGGTAGAGATGGTAATTGGTGAACTTTATGTGGTGGAGATTCAACTTCTGTTTTAGCTTGAACCTTGAATTCTTCAATTGATTCTCCGACCACTTCAGATTCGTCTTCGCTGTCAATCCAATCTTCTACTATTACCTCATCATATTTTTTCTTTGTAATTTCTGTAACCTCGATCACCACCTCTTCTTGTTTGTGTTCTAAATCTTGATCATGCGCATACATCATAGGAATAGCAATTTCTGTGTTAACTTCTAGGAATTGCGTTGCTACTCCTTCTTCTACCATGCTAACAAGATCTTCAACCACATGGTGGTCTCCATTTATAATCGGCACGGTGGTCGTATCACTATCACTAACATTGTCCTCAACTACTTCTTCCAGTTCATAAGATTTGCTACTGCTTTTGGCAAGTTGGGAAGCCAGATCATCTAGCATCTGATTTATTCTTTCAAGTCTAGCATTGCTTCCCTCGTCTCTTGCCTTTTGCTCTTGATCTCTTCCCATGATTTTCTCTTCGTCACAGCATTCGAATGTGTGGTCTTCATAAGACTTGCTTTTGCTCTCGGCAAAGTCATGAGAATTATATCTGGAACCCCTTTCTAGCAACCGTTCTATTATTGCACTGCTTTCCTCGCTGTTGCGAATGTATTTAGCAAGTGTTTCATTCAAATCAGCCAGAGTTATATGTGGAGGTTGTTGAATATTCCATCTTTGATCTGGTTGATAGTGATAAGATGGTTGTTCTTGATGATAGTGATACGGAAATTGTTGTTGATTACTCCCGATCCATTGGTTGTTCCAATTTTGCTCTTGTGGGTGTTGATAAGGTGTTTGGTAGAAGTTACTACCCCATTGTTGTTGTCCCGAAGAGTCTTCCCAATAATCATATGGATCGGGATCTAGGTAATGTCCTCTATACATCTTTCAATAAAATCTCTTGATCATTACCTAAATAAAGAACCTGTAAAAACAAAACAAAGACAAGCGTAAAACTGCAAAAAATAAATAAACAATTAAAACTACTTAGAGATTAAACACCGGGGTCACCCGCTGCAATCCCCGGCAGCGGCGCCAAAAACTTGGTGGGTCCTTGTGTGTTATAAAATTAATGCGAAATAAAAGGAACCACAATACCGCAAGTGTACAGTTGTCCAAGTAATACTCCGACAAGTCGGGTTTCGTTCTCAGGGATTGGACTGGTATAACCCAAGTGTTCAATAAACAAGTAGTAATAATTGCAAATACAGAAAATAAAAGATAAAATATATTTGTTTGGTTTTTGTATTAATCCTAAGGATGCAAGAAAATAAATTACAGAAAATAAATACTAAAGGACTAAGATGCAGATATGAGCTATACTTGAGTCTCGCTAGGGAATCACCTAAACTTACCTAATTAATGCTTTCTTTAAGGGCAGAACTGATATTTCTATATTAGTCGGGACTCTATAATCTCCTAGCCCCCGTCAGGGTGGACCTAGGAGCTATTCTTAGATGTTACAAACCCCGTCAGGGCGATTATAATCCACCTTTGAATGAATACTATTTTACCCAATTGGCTATAAGGTTAACTAAGTCCGTCATGATCAATAATTTCTACCTTACGTTTATTATCTAGTTCAGTAATTAAACCCCCCGTCAAGGCGATCACTTCCCCACCAAAGTGAATAGCTTAATTACTATGACCTATCTCCGATTAGCTAATTCATTGATAGTGAAATTAATATAAAATAAGAAACAATATGAAATACCTAATTCAAATTAAACTAGAAACTAATCCCAAATTGAAATACATTAATTAAACAAATTAGGGTTCATCCCATTACGATTCTCAAGTAATTAAAGTTTAGCTCATATTGAAAGTAAAAACAATAACCAGATGGGATTAGCTCACTGGCCAGGGCCTTGGTCTACCAATCTAGTGGTGCAGGTTCGAACCGAGTCAATGACTCCGAGTCCAAAGTGGCTCTCCTATGTAACCAAAAAAGAAAGTAAAAACAATAAAGAAATTAATAATATACATGTTCCTAATAACAGAAATAAATTAAGAACCTAGATAGAGGAATTGGCTTGAACTGTTGTTGGAGATATAGACAGTCTCCAGCTTCTGCTCTTGCTTCTGCCTCTTGACTCTCTCTAAGGAGGTTAAGAATTGAATGAATTGTGAGAGGTACTGAATAATGAGGTCTAAGGGGTGTATTTATAGGTGTTGGAAGACCCTAGGTCGAATTACTTGGAGTGGAAGACAAGGCAAAGACTCTTAAATTCGTAGCTCTAGAAGATAAGATTCTGCTGATTTGATTTGGTCATATCTTTTTGAATACTTATCCGTTTGAGAAGTTCCAATATATGAAACTGCTTGTCTTGGAAAGCTCTTTCTATTGATGCAGACCATTCGTCCAGAATCCTATCCAATCGTTTATTATGATTTTATCTCTAAAATGTGGCTGAATTTCAGATTTCAAAAGGCAGCTTTATCTTTTCCTCCTTTGAATAAATCTTTCCTAAATCTTCTTATTTCCATATAAATCTTCTTTCCTTTCATCTTTATCTTGACTTGGTCTCTAAGTAATTACCATTTATCTCTTAAAGCTTCACATTAAATAAATAATTAAACCGCATATGCTTAAAAAGAATAAATCAATAAATCAAGAAAACGAAATAGGAAAGTGTACTCTAAAAATAGAAACTCGACTAGAAATCATTTCCTAACACTCTAAAATACACTAAGACTCTATTCTCACTTCTCCTCCTTGGATTGGTCTTTCATGAAATTCAAGAACCAATTAACTTTGCATTAAAAATAGTCAAATTTACGCACAAAAGCTCAGATTCTGCAAATAGTTAATTTCCAAGGGGAGGAAGTGCAATATGATCAATTAAGCCTAAAAGTCTATCAAATAAGTCATTTATTCACCTAAAAGGATATCTCCAATGGGCTAAGAATTAGAACAAATAGGGAGACATCAGCTACTAATAGATTGGTTAGGTTAAGAGTGTTAGGAGTATTGTTCATGTGGAGGCTAAGTCCAACCGTTGTTTATAATTTTAACAGGAAATTGTATACAATTTTTTCTTAGGGTATGTTTTAGGTGGTATTGGTTTTAGAGACTTCCAAAAGATGAACTTAGCCTTGTTAGCAAATCAAGCTTGGAGACTGTATCATAATCAAGATTCTTTAGTTTCAAAGTCCTTAAAGGGATTTATTTTCCAACAACAGACATGTGGAGTATTAAACTGAAAAATAAAAGATCATGGAGTTGGGCAAGCATTTACAAAAGGTTGCGGTTTATTATAGAAGAGAGTTTATGGCAAATAGGTAATGGTTTGAAAATTAGTATCTGGGAAGATAATTGGATCAGGAAGGGATATAAATTGGAGAGACCAATAGACTGTGAACTATTTAAAGTTGCTGAATGCTTCAATAACGATATGTCTAACTGAAATTTTGATACGCTCAATAATATATGTACAAGCAGAGATATGATGGAAATTAGGAAGATACCAATTATGCAACTTGAGAAAGAAGATTCAGTTATATGACTGCAACGAAAGATGGTAACTACTCAACTAAGTCAGGCTATCATCGTTTAATTCAGATAGAAGAAGAAAAGATGGGTACTTCATCTCAAGAAGGTGAGTTGATTAACAAAAAACTATACAATCTTATATGGAAATCTAATGTTCCATTAAAGGTTAGAAACTTTGCTTGGAAGATACATAATAATGTTATTCCAAAAAAAAGTAATTTAAAAAAGAGGAAATGTATGGAAAATGATATTTGTGAATGGTGTGAATTTGGGAAAGAAAATGTTGAACACATTTTGTTGGAGTGCCAATTTAGCAAAAGTGTATGGGCAAATTGTCAATTGTAAATCAAAATTGAAGAAAACTTGGAGGGTAAGATCGGAGAAAGGTACTCGAATAATGGATGGGATCAAAGGTCGGTGACAGCAATTGTCTCACTAACCTTGTGGAAAATCTGGAAGGCTAGAATGAAAGGCTTCTTTGTAAATAAAAAATGGGCAATCCAAGAAATTATAGAAAAAACAAAATTTACCATGAAACATATGTTTGGTGAGACGGAGTCTGAACGCCTAAGTAAAATTGGTGTAACTAAGATACAAAACCAAGATGAGGATAACGGAAATCCGATATTAAGCGACGATGCATATGTGATTTGGCTATGTGACTCATCGCACGTTCATAGCTGGGATCCAACTAGTATGGCGTCTATTGCAGTTAACAAGGAGGGTGAAATTAAGAATATTAATACGAAGAGAGCAAGAATAAATAGTAGTCTGGAAGGGGAAATGTGGTCGGTCTTGCTGGCCATGAGAACGGCCGCGGAACTTGGTATTAAGAGTAGCTCTTTATACTCAGATAACCTTGAGGTAGTTCATGGTATTAATCGAGGTGTAGGGATCGACTGGAGGATTCGCCCCATGGTGTCGGAAGCATGGAGATGGATAGGACGTTTCCCGGAATAGAAAATCAACCATGTTAGAAGAAAGTTTAATGGGGTGGCTGACATCCTCGCTAAATGTGCCAGGATTAATATGGATATATCTAATTGTCCTCGTAGGACTTTAGTAGAGTTTTATTCTAGTATTAGTAACTTATATTCGAGATGTATTAGTTATCGATGTTAGATTGTAATATTGACAAAAAAAAGTATAGTAAAGGATAGGAAATGAAAGTTTAGTAAAAGATTCAAAAGAAGAATATTAAATCTTGTTTGGATTATATAAAAATAGATGAAAGAATTTTATTAAAGGATTATATATATTTGGTGTTTGGATTAGAAAAATAATAAAAGGTAGGGATTCTTTCTATAACTAATGACTTTTATACCTTTCGTAATATATCTTATATATAAAGAATAGGAATAATTTAGACATTATGACATAATAAAAAAATATTTCCTTTCTAATGATACTAAGGGGGGAGTATTCAATTGAGAGTTTGTTGGATTTTTTTGGATTTTTAAAATTCATAGACTTTGGAAACTCTACGGATTGTTTTAATTACATATAGAGTTTATAAGATTCTTTTTAACTCTATATAGAATTTAACAGATTCTTACGTTAAGATTTTAATGGATTTTAATAGATTTTGATTGTCTTCTAAAAAATAAAATATACATCTAAACAATTCAACAAAAAATAAACAGTTCCTCCATCAAGGTTGTCTAACGGTAACGAGAAATGGTGGTCTCCATTATGATGGTCGGTTCGATTTTTGTTTCGGATTTATAATTTCGATTTTTGTTTCGCATTTATAATTTCGATTTTACCTTCTAAATATTAAATAAATAATAAACTTTAAGATAGAAAAATATATACATCCAGAAATCTTGAAAAAAATTCAGAAAAAGAAAGAAAAGTAAACTGTTAAAAACAATAAAACGTTTTTTTTTTAAATTCGATAAGAAAAACAATGGAACATTCTTTTTATGTTTGATAAATAAAACAATAGAACATGATAACCTAAAACCCACCAGTTCATACTTGGAACAGAAACAAAAAAAATCTGTCCACGCTTACATTGAAAGCGTTGAAAAAATTCAGAAAAGTAAACTCTGAAAAACAATGAAACATATTTTTATTTTCAATTAAAAAAACACAGTAAAATATTATAATCCAAAACCCATCTCTTCACACTTGCATTGGAAGATGGAGTGAAAATCAGAAACATTGCAAAATTTCAGAACAAAAAAAGAAAGAAAAAGTAATTCATGATAAACAATGAAACATGTTAAATAAAACCTATCTGTGATAACCTAAAACCCATCTCTCCACGTTCACATCGGAAGCGTTGAAAAAAATTCAGATTACAAAAAAAAGTGAAATAATAAATAGCTTATCATTTTTATTTATTTTGGTAGTTCTTTTGTTTGGAGTTTATAAAATCTTTGCTTTTCCAGAAGGATTTGTAAAAGACATTTTTATTTATATCCAAGCCCTAAACTCTTATGAAGTCCAATGAATTAAAAAAAAAAAGAAAAAAAAATGTAACTAAGTATGTAGTGCTCAAGAGATGTAGCAAAGGTAAAACAAAAAATTAGGGTTTAAATATAGAACTCCCAATTCTAACAAGCCTGTTGGAGTTAACAAATTTAAGGGTCAACCCCTAATTCTAGTTTTTTGCTAGAATAGGGGGTTTATTGGACCCAGCCATAGTAAATTGGACAACTAATATTGTATACCTTTTTTTGTAAGTTGGAAAAATAAAATTGGATAAAGAAAATTACTTTTATTGTCAAGTTGTAGTGAGTAGAAAAAGTAAAAAATAGATCCAAATTCATTATTCAAACAAAAGGCATAAGATTCTTCAATAATTGGTTGCGTCAAAGAAGATTTCTCGCATCATAATAGAAATTGATTCATCAATCGTCAAAGTTGGGTTGTAAACAAGTCGAGCTGAGCCGAATACTAGATGAGTAGATGTATATTGATGTCTCCTCATTTGTGATAATATAATCTACTTCAGAGACATCATTTTAGGCTTATTTATTAGTTTATAGGTTGATTTTAGCTTAGTTTAGTGCACTTTCCTATTTTGAGTCTTGATTTAGTAGCATAATATTTTTAGAGCATATTGGGTTTAATTGTTCATTTAGTGTGAAGCTTTAAAGATAATTAGGGAGATTAATTAGAGTCCAAGTCAAAGGCTACAAGATATGGAAAGAGATATGCATGGAAATTGGAGATAGAAGGAAACTGAGTGCGATTAGGAAAAGGAAAAACTGCCTAAATCTGAATTCTGCAGTACACGCTTAAAGAAGTAGTTATTTACCTAATAAATAGGCCGATTTTGGTAATTTCCTTTCATTGGGACAAAGATAATTCTGTTACGATTCTTTTGGTATCTTATGGAGCTCAAACCGACCAATAACGAAGAAGATATGCTCAAAACGGTCCAGCAGTGTTTATCTTTATTTCCTTACGAATTTGAGTTGGGCTTGGAGTCTATTACTTGGCCTTTCCTCCAAGAAACGAATTAGGTCAACCTATACACTATAAATACAGCCTCTTAACACTCTTAAATCATTCTTGGCCAGACCTTAAGGCCAAGAGGAAGCTGCAACACAAGAGAAGAAGTCTGGAAGGAGCTGTGCATCAATCATGTCTCCTTCAACCTCTTATTTTGTAATTCATTTCTCTTATTTTCTTTGTATGAATTAATTCTAATAGCTTAGGTTTTGCATAATGTATAAACTATGAATTCTAATTCTTCTATCTAAGTTCTTTGGGAATTATATGTTTTAATCTGATATTAGCTACTTACCTTTATATTTGATTATGTGTTTTGAATTAATGATTGTTTTCCTTGCTAGTGCACGAGTATAGGATTACCTTAATAGAAGTTAGACAGGGTGTTTAACTATTGAACCACCACATAACGTCTAGTGTCGATATTAGTTCTGACAAAACATGATTCTAACTAGATAGTCATTAGGGTTTGTTTTAACCACCATATCACCAATGATTGCAGTATTTGCTTAGGGCCTTAGTAGCGTTTGATAACCCTATTTGAAATCACTTCTTGGTTGTGCCGTTGCCCCCTTAGTCGCTCTCAAGGTATAAGGTATGTGAATTTAGAATCCTGACTAAGTATACCAAGAGCTAATATTCTCCCTTATAAATTAGATTTGATAGATAGAATTAGAAGGATTAGTGCATACTAGTAAAACTTAAGCTATATCTTTCATACTATCTTCTTTTCTTTGCTTTTATTTATTTTTTGTCTTTTATTTAGTAGTTTAGTTTTCTTTATAAAAGCCAAATAAAAATCTATTTTCCTTTTCTTTCTTTGCGTATTATCTTTCTATCTTTTATATATGCACTTGATAATTTGCATAAGATCTCTCTAACTTTCGTCAGTCCCTAAGGAACGAATCTTCTTATCATTAAAACTTGCATACGTCCTGTAATACTTGCAATACCGTGTTAGCTTAGGGTGATTATTTGCATCTAAATTATATATCTTTTTATCACACCTTAGGCCACACCAAGTTTTTGGCGCCGCTGCCGGGGACTACATCGTTAGTCCTTGTGCAATTATCTTGTGCTTATATTTTAGTTAGTTCTATTTTACACTTTTCTTTTTAGTTTTTGTTTTACAGAATTTTTTTTAGGCGAAAGCAGATTCATTAGGAGATAAAGGTCTCGTGTTATTAGATCCTGAAGAAGCTAATACAAGATGGAATCTCTAAAGCTCAAGGAGTTAAACCAACAACTTGAGGAATTACGAGAACAATCACGAAAACTAGCTCAGAGGAATCTAGTACATACCTTACCTTCACGTCCTAGTTGTGGAGCAAGAGATCACTCGTGGGAATTTTGCATGAATAATCCAGCTTCAATTTCCTTCATACCTTATCAAAGAAACCATTATCATGATGGTTATTATCAATCCCAAGGAAATTACGCTGATTATCAACCCCCACAGAGTTACAATTGGGTCGGAGATCAACATAATTTTTATCATAATAACCATTATTATGACGATTATTATCAACCACGACCACAAGCTTATTATCTTCCACAACCTATCTATCAAGAAGCGCCAATTTATGATGAAGCTTATCAAGAACCACTTCCTTATTCAATGCAGCAAACCGTACAAGAACAACCTTCGAGTTCGAATTCAAGCATGGCTGAGATAATGAACCTAATTGAAAAGATGGAGATGAGCCAGCAAAGAATCCAAAACTCATCCAATGCGATTAAAAAGCTTGAGCACACAGTGTCACAAATGGTGAATAAAGTTCAAATCCTTGCAGAAGAGCAACTCCGAAGTGATACTAGTGCGCCAGAAAATAATGTTTGTCATGCAGTTGAATTAAGAAGTGGGAAACAACTACCTCCACCAAGACCAGAACCAGAACCAGTCCCTATTCCAGAAAAGGGGGGGAGAAACAACAGAAGATAAGGTCGAAGAGGCAGTTGAAGAAAAAAGTGTCCAAGAGAAGACACCAGAAAAGAAAGAGAGCCCAGTGGTAACCAACACATGCCCTCCTCCACCATTCCCTTCACGTGTCAGAAAGGACAATGACCTGGAATTCAAGAAGTTCGTTGACATGGTGAAAAAGTTAGAGATTAAAATACCGTTTGTAGAAGCTCTCAAGAGAATGCCAACATATGCAAAATTCATGAAGGACATTCTTTCTAACAAACGAAGATTCGAAACTAAAGAGACGAATGGATTGCCAGAGGAGTGTAATGCTACAAATGAAATTGAGTTACCACAAGAAACACCTATTCCCACGAAATCTTGGATGAAACCATCCATAATTATGAAGAATCGAGCTGAAAAGTTCGTGGGAATTAAAGGCAAAGGGTGGAAATTTCGTCATCCTTAATCGAGGTAACACGTCTAACTTTAAAAGACGGTAAACAAAAGTGCTATACGGGATACAACCCGTAATTTCCTTTATGTTTTTACATTTTTAGTTTTTAATTTATGTTTAGCTTAGTTAATTTTAGTTGATATTGCATATTTGAGAAAGGTATTAGTGTTTTTGATGCTTAGGTATTGGAGTAATCGAGTTAGGGAATGAAGAACAAAATTTTTCGGAAAATTCCGACCACAGGTGCGGTATACCGGACCTCAGCCGCGGTATACCGCAGGTGAAGAAAACCCGTACCACGGGTGGATGCCACGTGTTTTTTCCAGAGGAGAAAAAAAATCTGATCGATGAGTCCGGTATACCGGACCATATGCGCGGCATACCGCGAGAGCAAAAACCCGTGTCACGGGCATGTGGCGCGCGTTTATTGACGGACGAAATTTTTTTGGAGCATCAGATGTGGCGGTGTACCGGACCCTTTGCGCGGTATACCGCCCACACTCGCTGTGTCAATTTTGTTTTTTTGACACAATCTGAGAAAACTTCGGCAAGTCATATCTTTGCGCTCGGATATCGGAATCAGGTGATCTTTGAGCCTAAACTGCATAACTTTTCGAGATCTAGCTGTTGGGGAGATTTTCGTTCCCGACCGGTATGCCGGCCAGAAAACCCGTGCCACGAGGTGTCACCACGCGTTTTATGCAGAGAGAGAAAAATTTCGAAAGCCAGAACTCCGGTATACCGGGCCCCACGGCCGGTATGACGCCCGGAACTGCTGGAGAGAGAGAAAAAACGCGTTTTTTAGGTTATAAAGGTGAGGAGGTTGCTCTGTTACGAATTTTTTAATCCTTAAGCTTCTCCTTCTTCCCCAAAACTCTCCAAACTCCATTGAAGATCATAAAAACCTTCACCAAACATCAAAACATTACCCAATCACCATGAAAACACATCCAATTCATTCTCCACATCATTACAAAGAAGATTCAACCACCCATATCATACCAAAACACCTTGAATTCAAGAATCAAAAGCTTAAATTTCAGAAATTCATCCTACAATTTCTTAAATCCATACCAATCCATGAAGAATCCATCTTACCCACATAGAGAATCATCATCCAATCACCTCTCCTAACCCAATAAAGCTTGTACAACTAATAGTCAAAAGTTCAAATTTCAAGAGTGGTTAAAGCTTTGAGTTGGGGGTCAATTGGGATGATTAAGAGAACATGAACATTATCTACTGTATGGGAGATGAAGAAATCAAGGTGTTGGATTTAATTGAGAAGAAATCAAGTGAGAAAAGTCCTAGTTCCAATTCAAAGGGTAAAACAAGTCAAGAGAAGAGAGGTTAGCATGCTGTGTTAATTCAATGGGCAAAAAGGTTCTAACTTTAGTGAAGAAAACAACACAACCTCTACAAATCGAAGACTCTACACCCGAAGAAGAAGAGAAAGCTTCAATGGCCATGATAGCTTCTCCGAAGTAACAATTAAAGGAACTACCTTTTTCTTATAAGATAGTATTTGAAGAAGAAGTTGAAGGAGAATACATGAAGGTTCATGGAGATTTGGAATGCTTGGGTTGTTTGTGAATTGTATTTTGTGAGGAGAGGAAGAAGATGTGGCACAGTTGATCTATGAGGAGGTGATACGAATTTTGGATCTCTCCCATGACGTTATATAATGCAATATCCTATTATGATCACGTGTCCTGAACGAAAAGCGAATAAGAAGTTGGGTGAAGAAGATACGCTAGAATTTAATCCAAGTACCGACAAGGCGAGGTAATAGCCTCGAAGAGTATGTTTTTTTTCTTCCCTACCATTTCTTTATGTTCAATATGTATGCTAATTTTAAATT
Source organism: Nemophila menziesii (assembly GCA_029959085.1). NCBI lineage: Eukaryota > Viridiplantae > Streptophyta > Magnoliopsida > Boraginales > Hydrophyllaceae > Nemophila > Nemophila menziesii. The sequence continues at coordinate 7,951,490 of JARWIR010000001.1, read as the reverse complement.
TTATTTCTTTATTGAGTCTTTTTCGATTCGTGGGGACATGGCTCATTTTTGAGTTGGGGGTGGGGATTCGTTGTCCTCATCTTCCTTTTTATTTTTTCATAAAATTTAAAATTTTTTGGGTTGAAATAGGCATAGAATATCTTTGAGTGTACCTATTTGAGCATGATTTTATTAGGTCAATGATAGTAAGTAGTATGTTTTAGAAAGATGCAACAAATTTGTTTAGATGCATGTATGAAAACAGGAAATAAAGGATAGAAAAGTTAATGAGCAATGCTAAGAAGTCACGTTGAAACTTAGGAATAGTTATTTGGTATGTAGAACGTGAGGTTTAAAATTAGTTGAAAACCCGCTTATCTATGAACTAATAGTGAAAAAGTAACAAAATCTGGTAGTTAGAAAAATGAATAAGGCAGTTCTTTCATGATTAAAACACTTGAAACCTTTTATACTTTCTCTCCCTTTTAAGTTGATTATTGTTATTTATCCGTCTTAACCCTTCTGAGCCTTTCTAAAGCCTTTTATTTAACCACGTTATAATCCATACCCTTAGTTTGTAGGATTTATCTATATGACCAGCACTCGAATCGCAAAACCTGAAACAATTCGTTTTAGAGCTTGAGTTTGGGGTGGTGGGTTTCATCATTTGGGAACATTGGGTTTTGGGAATTATATTTGTGATTTTATTGATGATGAAATTGTTATTATTGTAACCCTTTGCGGGGGTAATAGTGAATGGAAAAGAAGCTACGAGCTAAATTTGCCAACAAGGGCATAAAAAGAAAGAATATATATATGAAAAATAGCGTGATATCTCGAACACCAAAAAGAGAATCATAGCTATACAAAAGAAAAATTGATATGAAAGGAATATATATTCGGACCGGCAAAGTGGATTTTATATCATCAAAGGTTTTATTTGGGATGCACATTAAAATGCATCAATAAATTGGGTTGAGTGAGAACATCTTCGAGTGAAAACTCAAGCTCTAGGGCGATTCGTTGATGGCTAGTGAGGAGAGAGCCAAAAGCTCACTTTTCATTATCCAAATATACCACACCCGTCCTTAAGCCAAGTTATAACCAAGACCTTAGGATTTCTAACTACTAGATGGAGAAACAATTGAGCTATTAGGTAAATAGGTAAGTGGACCATTGGATGCTGTATTTGGGACCTATGAACAACCTATAACCATCAACCTGAACTAAGTTATCATCCTCTCCTTCTGGCATTGCGAAATTAATCTTAACTTGAATTTATGGATTTTTGATTACATGTATATTAAGCATACTTGTGCATTATTTCTTGAGCATTACTACATGAGACTTTTTAGGTACTATGCTCTAGGATCATTCATTGTGTTATGTTCTTATTCTCCTCCTACTTCTTCTTCTTGTTTATATGACTACCCTACTGTTCTTTACTAGATGAGTAGATGTATATGCTTGTTTGTTTAACTTCTCGAGTTGAGTCGAGTTAAGCTCAAATTTAAACTAGCCGAGCTGAGTTTTCAATTATCCAAGTCAAAAATGTTAAAACTTGTTTATATAACACACAAAATTTACTAATTCGTCCCTGTTACAAATATAATCTCAGAACAAAGGGATCACAACTGCAATTAACTCAACACAAAACCTTTAAACTCGAAGTTAATTCGCACTAAACTTTCCTTTTTCGAAAATTGTATTGACACATTATGCCATTAACAAACTCAAGCACACACAAATCATCAAGGAAAGATACTATGCCATTAACACACTCACGCACACACAAATCATCAAGGATTTGAATCACATTATAAGAATGTCATCGATGTTATGATTTTGCTCATTTCAAATCCCATTAACAAACTGAGCAAAATAAGATATAGCACTGTAAGTCCCTATAACACACGCACACAGATAACACACACATGCTACAAAATACTACAAATCACAAAATGGAGGAGAGAATGTACATGTGTGTTCGGAGATTTCAGTTTTTGATCAAGCAAAGCTAATTAGAACTAATTCTCAAGAAAACCTGTCAACACACATTTCACTAATTAAATGAGTGATCAGTAGTAATCAAATTATACTTGATCATCAAAAGTAGAGTTACCGATATTAACAAATTACACGATCAACTTCGAATACTAATTGAATTATAATTGAACAAAAATAAGTAGAGAAGTTGAAGTGTAAAAATAAGTTTCGAACCTGTAAAAATCCTACGACGACGGGAGGTTTTGAGAATCGGTAAGTAAGTCAGGCGAGGTGAGATGAGGAGCTACGTCAGACGACAAGGGAAAAACTGGAAACGGAGCTCCTCTTCGAATTAGGACCGTTCGTGTTTTATGGCGTTGAGAGAAATTTTCGCCGTCGAAAAGGAATCAACAACAGGTTTGAGAAAAGTACCGAGCGAGGTTAGCCGGAGCCGGAGATGGACGGTGAAGATGAGGTGTGGAACGAAATGAAACCGGATCTCTTCAAGTTCGGCGTGAAATGAGGCTAGAACTACGAGGTGCGAATCAAAGCCATCTGTGCGGTAAGGCGGCGATATGGCAAGGGTTGGTGTCGCTGGTGAGGTGAGCGTTTGTGAGTTTTGTTCTTGGTTTTTTGGACATATTTTATTGTGTGTGTGGTGGTGCCTAGGGTGTGATAAAAATAAGATTAAAATAAGCCAAGAAACTACGCACTCTCACCCTAGACAGGCACAGTACTGCAAGTATTACAGGACATATGCAAGTTTTAGTTAGTAAGTTGAGTTCGTTCTCAGGGACTTAAGTGTGTTATACGCGTGAGTAGGAATAACGAGTAAGAAGTAAATAATTAAAGACAGAAAATAAAAGCAAAGAGATTTTCGAAATTACTAATTAAAACTAATTAAAACTAGGAAAATAAAGACAATAAAGTAAAAGATTAAGAATATGAGATGAGAAGTATAGCTTAGGTTTTGCTAGTATGCACTAATCCTTCTAATTCTATCTATAGATCTAGTTAATAAGGGAGAATATTAGCTCTTGGTATACTTAGTCAGGATTCTAAATTTCCATACCTTAGACCTTGAGAGCGACTAAGGGGGCTACGGCACAACCAAGAAGTGATGAAGAATAGGGTTATCAAACGCCACTAAGATCCCTAAACAAATACTGCAATCCTGGTGATATGGTGGTTAAAACAAACCCTAATGACTATCTGGTTAGAATCATGTTTTGTCAGAACTAATATCGACACTAGACATTATGTGGTGGTTCAATAGTTAAACACCCAGTTACGGTGACCATCTAACTACTATTAAAACAATTCTAAAGTGATCAGCTCTAGGAAAGACAATAAATCAAAACACATAAACAAATATAAAGTAAGAAGCTAATATCAGATTAAAACATATAATTCCCAAAGAAACTTAGATAGAAGAATTAGAATTCATAGTTTATACATGATGCAAAACCCAAGCTATGGGAGGTTTAGTTCATACCTGAAGGAAATAAACTAAAAGAAATTACAGAAGACATCATCTTGCTCTCTACAATAAACTGGAAGAATAAAACCTTAAGAACTAATTACTATGAGGCAAGGATTTCTAGGGTGATTTTACAAGTGATATAAGGGTGTATTTATAGGTGTTTAGAAGACCTAATTCGTTTTCTTGAGGAAGAGGTAAGGTATTGGACTTCTAGCCCAACTCAAATTCGTATGGAAATAAAGATAAACACTGCTGGACCGTTTTGAGCATATCTTCTTCGTTATTGGTCGGTTTGAGCTCCATAAGATACCAAAAGAACCGTAACAGAATTATCTTTGTCCCTATGAAAGAAAATTACCAAAATCGGCCAATTTCTTAGGTAAAAACCCACATCTTTGGACGTGTATGCAGAATCCCAGATTTAGGCAGCTTTTCCTTTTCCATCTTTTTAGCTTTTGTTTCCTTATCTCCAATTACCATGAAAATATCTTTCCATAAGTTGTTGTCTTTGACTTGGACTCTAATTAATCTCCATAATTATCTTTAAAGCTTCACACTAAAATAAACAATTAAACCCAATATGCTCTAAAAATAATAATTCTACAATTCAAGACTCAAAATAGGAAAGTGCAATAAAACTCAAGAAAATCGACATTATTGACTTCTAAAACACTAAAAATGATGTCTCATCCTAACATAATTCTATCACAAATGAGGAGACATCAAGACCCCCAACTCAAAGTTGTATCGTCCCGATACAATAAAAATAAAAACAAAGGGAAGTCTATAAATACACACTTATAAAATTCTTAACACAATGGGAAAAACATAGCGGAATATATAGTATAATCCTAAAGCACATAACTCAGAAAATTTCATGCAATAATATTCATAAACTACATACCTGTACACTTCTCATATCCACAGTCAACACGGCTTGAATTCAAGATCAGATTAGTTTCGCAATGTAAGAAGGATTGGGACTTTACTCAGTTCCCCAAGAGAGCTATAGATTGTTCATCAAACCTCACTAGTATTCCAAGATCCACTCAACTACTCTCTAATAGATCAATCACTTTTCAATTACATAGCAAAGAATCACAAGGTCTTTAAGGTCGTAATTTAGGCTTAGGGACGGTATGATAGTATATTTGGATAATTTGGAGTGAGCTTTTGGCTCTCTCCTCACCAGCCATCAACGAATCGCCCAAGAGCTTGAGTTACTCTCATAAAACATTTCTCACTCAACCCAATGAATTCCTTGATGCATAATTTTGCATCCCCAATAACCCAATTAAAGCATTAGATGTTCACATAAAAATCCACTTTGCCGGTCCGAATACATATATTTTCTTTTCTTTTCAAATCAATTTTTCTATATCCATGACTCTCTTTTAATGTTGAGATATCATGCTATTTTCTCATATATATATTTTTTCTTTTAATGCCCTTGTTGGCAATTTTAGCTCGAAGCTTCTTTTTCATTCACTATTACCCCGGCAAAGGGTTACAATAAAAATCTGTGAATCATCATCAGTATAAGCACAAAGCACAATTAATAAGCTCAAAATTCCCAACAAAATAAAAATTCCCATAATGGTGGACCCACCACCCCAAACTCAAGCTCTAAAACAACTGTCTATGCATCGCGATTCGAGTGCGGGTCATATGGAAAAGTCCTAAAATCTAAAGGATATGGCTTATAATGTGTTTCAATAAAAGGCTTTAGAAAGGCTAGAAGGGGCTGAGAAGGATATAACATATAAATCAAAAAATCACAAGGTGAGAAGGTATAAAAAGGCTTCAAAGGCTTCAAATATGAAAGAACCGCCTTGATCACTTTCTACACTATGTAATTTCGTTATTTTCTTACCTTTAGCACTTTCATCGAATGGTTTATCACTAGCTTGGATCTCACGGCCTACACACTTCTCAAGGTTCCCTGAGATCGAACATACTTTCTATCGCATTGCTCACTAATCTTTTCTTTACTATCAATGTGTGTTTTCATGCAAATACTCAAAGCATACAAATACATAGCTCATAAACATATTACTTACTATCATTAATTCACTGAGCTTATGCTTTCAAGCTATTAAACACATTCTACATCTAATTCCCATGTATCAAAAATTATAATTTCTACCTAAAAACAGAAAAATGGAGATGAGAGACAACGAATCCCCACACCCCCAACTCAAAAATGAGCCGTGTCCCCACGACTCGAAAAAGACTCGAAACAGAAATTAAAATTAGTAGATAGACATATTTACAGACATGGTAAGGAAGAAAGAGAAGATACTCTCGAGGCTATTGCCTCGCATCATTGATATCCAAGGTAGGAATTGCTGGACCTTTCGTTAATTGCTCAAGGAGTTTCATGATGTGCACTTGATTAGCGTTGATTTGTGCCACATCATTGACCAAGGAAGTTTGAGCTGCTTCGAATTTTGTTAAACGCTCCTCCATCTTCTCTTGCCAATTTTGCTCCTTTTCTTCTTTCGAGACTTGAGTAGAACCCGCTCTTCGAAAGATATCTTTGATCCAAGCATTTTCAATATAACTTCCTTTAAATTCGAGTTTCTCTTCTTCACCCAATGTAACATTCGCTTTACGCACAAGAAACGTGATCATAGTAGGAAATTTAACATTATAAACTGATTTAGGAGAGACCGAGAATCGCATCACCTCCTCATAGATCAACTGTGCCACATCAACTTCTTCTCCTCTCAAAATACAATCCAAAAGTAAAGCGTACTTCATAGTCACATCCAAAGTTCATGTGTTTCCAAAGATATTAGGGACAAGGAAATTGTGCCAAATTCTTGCATCTGCTTGAAGATATTTGTAAGGCCAAGGTGCCTTCAATTCTCCCTTATGTGATTGCACTTTCTCTTTGTCTAATACATGCTCAAAAAGTAATTACTCATCAAAGATTTTTCGTTTAGCAACCGCTTCTTCAAATTTGCAACAACCTTTCAATTTCTTAAACTTGAAGTGGTTTCTAATCTCATCAACTGTGAAAGGAACTAACTTTCCTCTAATCGGAAGACAACCTTTACTATCTCGGCTAAAGAGGCCTAAATAGAATTCTAAAACTAACTCATGACATAATTCAGAGTGGCTTACCATGAACATAGACCAACCCAATTTCTCACCAAGCTCTAAGAATCTCTTGTATTCTCCATCTTCAATTTCTTCCTTGAATACTTTCTCATAAGAAAAAGGTAGTTCTTTTAATTGTTTCTCTGCAGAAATCTTCAGGGCCCTTGAAGTATCCTCTTTCTCTATGGGTGCAAGATCTTGTTGAGGTTGTGTTTTCTCCTTTGCATAATAGTAAAGCTTTTTGCCATTACGATCAAGCAAAGGTATCCCACTCTTCTCAACTTTATCTTTACCTCTTGATTTAGAACTAGAACCTTTGTCAATTGATTTCTTCTTGATTAAATCCAATCCCTTGTTACTCTTCACCTCCCTCTTGTTAGCTAAAATTGTTGTTCTATTAGTCATCTTCAATTAACCCCCAACTCAAAGCTTTAACAACCCTTGAAATTTGATCTTGTGAAATAATGGTTGAACAAGCTTGATTTGGCCTAGGATAGGTGAATTGATGATGAATCTCTATGTGGGTGAGGTGGATTTGTAATGGGTTGGCTTGGATTTAAGAAATTGTGTGATGAATTTGTGAAATTTGGCTCTTTGATTCTTCAATTTGAATGGATTTGGTGATGATTGGGTGTTTGATTCTCTCTTGTAATGATGTGGAGAGAAGATTTGATGTGTTTTTCTTGATGATTGGGTAGTGTTTTGGTGATTGGTGAAGGTTTTGATGAGCTTTAATGGAGTTAGGAGAGTTGTGGAGAAGAGAAAGAGGCTTTGGGTTTATAAAATTTGGAACTAAAAAGCTTAATACCTCCTTTATACACAAATCCCATAGGTTTTTCTCTCTCTGGCGGCGCTGCGGACTACCCCTGCGGACCATGGGTACACCGCAGGGTAGTCCGCGACATCTGATGCTCGAAATTTTTTGCTCACTGGATAACACCCGTGGCAGGACCCGTGGCACGTGTTTTTGAGCTGCGGACCATGGCGCGGTACACCGGAGGGTACCCCGCGCCTTCTGTAGCTTTCCATGTCAAAATACCCGTGGACCTACCCCGTGGCACGTGTTTTTGTCGCGCGGACCATGGCACGGTGCATGGGGTAGTCCGCGGGTCAATTTTTCTCGGTTTATGGACACGACCCGTGGCTCCACCCGTGGTACGGGTTTTGACCCTGCGGACCAGGGCTGCGGACAAGGGGTAGTTCGCGCAGGGTATTCCTTTGCTCCGAAATTTTTTCCTCGCGTCCCTAACTCGATTTCTCCAATTCCTACACACCAAAAACACTAATACCTTTCTCAAATATGCATTATCAACTAACAACAACTAAATCAAACATAAATTAAAGACATAAAAACTAAAAAAAACTACGGGTTGTCTCCCGTACAGCACTTTTGTTTAACGTCTTTCAAAGTTAGACGTGTTACCTCTGTCAAGATTTGCGAATATAGCCTCCCCAACAACGAGTAAGGCTATGAACGTCAACTAATCTGCGCTTGACCCCAATTTTGGGGCGAATTTCTATCACCTTGGCTGAAACAACCTTAGTGACAATGAACGGTCCCATCCACGAGTCTTTAAAACTTCGTGGCCTATTCTCGCGTTTGTGAGCTTTCCATAGAACTTCATGGCCAACCCCAAACTCAATGTTTGGCTCAGTATCCACAGGCTTTAAGTGGATCTTCTCAGGAGGGACTTTGTGATGTGAAAGGCTATGGATGACAGGAACGGTGGGATCTAACTTCCTCGGTTTCTTGCCCAAGACATAGAAGGTCTCGGATACATTCTTAGCATGAAGGGTGATGGTCCCTTCTTGGAAGTTGATGACACTTTGACTTGTGGCCATGAAGGGTCGTCCAAGTATGATTGGAACCTGCTTATCTGCATCAAACTCAAGAATAACAAAGTCAGTAGGGATGGCGATATTACCTGCACGGACTAAGACGTCCTCCACTGTTCCCCATGTCCTTTTAACTGAGTTGTCAGCAAACTGCAACTTCACTGGAGTTTTCTCTAATTTCTGAAGTCCAAGTCTCTCGAACACGGACTTAGGCATAAGATTCACACCAGAACCCACATCGTACATAGCCTTCACCTTGAGCATACCATGTAATTGAATCGGAAGGTTGAAACTTCCCGGATCTTTAAGTTTTGTAGGTAGCACTCTTTCACTTCTTCTCGAAACTCTCAGGTTCTCTCTCGGGATCTCTACACTCGCCTCTTTCTCAGGAATAACTTGCGTAACCACTTGTTGCGGTGTAAGTCCTTTCTTTGCGATCTCAAGCATTTGGGCATTGATATTTTCAGGTTGGTACGCCTCTACAAATGTCTTGAGAACAGTGTCATCCTTAGGATTTGTATCAGGAATGGTTGATGACACTGGTTGAACAATAGGTGGCGATTCCACCACCTCTTCTTCTTTCACCTCGGGCACAACAGGTGCAACTTCATCTTTTTTCTCTTTGATGTCTCATCATTTGTGATAATAAAATATACTTCTGAGACATCATTTTAGGCTTATTTATTAGTTTATAGGTTGATTTTAGCTTAGTTTAGTGCACTTTCCTATTTTGAGTCTTGATTTAGTAACATAATATTTTTAGAGCATATTGGGTTTAATTGTTTATTTAGTGTGAAGCTTTAAAGATAATTATGGAGATTAATTAGAGTCCAAGTCAAAGACTACAACTTATGGAAAGAGATTTGCATGGAAATTGGAGATAAAGGAAATAAAAGCTAAAAAGATGGAAAAGGAAAAGTTGCCTAAATCTGGGATTCTGCATACACGTCTAAAGATATGCGTTTTTACCTAAGAAATAGGTCGAATTTGGTGATTTCCTTCTATAGGGTCAAGATAATTCTGTTGCGATTCTTTTGGTATCTTATGGAGCTCAATCCGACCAATAACGAAGAAAATATGCTCAAAACGGTCCAGCAGTGTTTATCTTTATTTCCTTACAAATTTGAGTTTGGCTAGGAGTCCATTACTTAACTTGTCTCTAAAGAAACGATTTAGGTCAACCTATACACTATAAATACAGCATCTTAACACTCTTAAATCATCCTTGGTGAAACCTTAAGCTAAGAGGAAGCATACAATACAAGAGAGAAGTCTGGAAGGAGTTGTCACCAACAATGTCTTCTTCTACCTTTAATTTTGTAATTTCTTTCTTTTCTTTCATGAACTAAATTTCTTTAGCTTGAGTTTTAGCATAAATGTATGAACCCTAGTTTTGATTGACATCTATCTAATTTGGGAACTTAATGTTTTAAATAGAATTATAGTTTTTATTCTCTGTTTATGTGTTTGGATTTATATTCAGTGTTCTTGTGGACTGCAGCCATTAGAATTACCATCTAGTAATTAGGTCACCATTGACAACGGTGTTTAATTGCATGTTTAGCACATAACGTCTAGTATTAGGTCTGATCTGACAACCCAACCTAGCTAGATAATCACTATGGTTTAGTTCTTGTGACTATTTACCAATTACAGGAAAAGTTTGTTTAGGAAGCCTTATTGACACAGGTAAATCCTATTTTAAACTACCGATAGCGAATTGGAACCGATTAGGGAAATACTACATAATTCACCCTTACATGTTTAGAACGGCAAAACTAGTGGGGATTGCATGCTAATAACTCTAGCTATATTCTCATATTCTTCTCTTTCATATTTACTTTTTAGTCGTTTAATTCTTAGTTTGAATTAAGTTAATTAGAAAACCAAATAAATATCTGTTTATCTTTACTTTTATTTGCGTTTAGTTGCTCTAGCTTCAATTTACACTTGATATTTGCATAAGATTTCTCTAACCTTCGTAGTCTCTGCGGAACGAATCTTAATCTAAACTTACATACGATCTGTATACTTGCAGAACCATGTAGTTCTAGGGTGTTTTTGCACTTTATTTATATCTTATTTTATCACACCCTAGGCCCCACCAAGTTTTTGGCGCCGCTGCCGGGGACTACATCGTTAGTCCTTGTGCATATATATCTTGTGCTTTTAATTTTAGTTAGTTCTATTTTACGCTTTTTGTTTTTAGTTTTTGTTTTTTAGAGGTAACAGATGGAGAACCCAAGGAGACTTGAGCTACCCATCGAGTTCAGAGTGGAGCCACGAGGAATACACGCTCCAGAAATCCAAGCCGCTAAATTTAAACCTGATCCAGGGATGCTAACTCAATTTGCATCTCATGGATTGTTCAGCGGAGTTGCACATCAAGATCCGATCCGATATATTCAGAAATTCATGCAGATCTGTGATGCTTATATCGTAAGAGGAGTTACTAGGGAGCAAGTATATTACCTGATGTTCTAGTTCTTCTTGACCGGATGTGCAAGCGATTGGTATGATGCCCAATACCCTCATGTTATTCCAGATTGGGACAAGCTTCAAGCAAGATTCCTAGACCGTTTCTATCCGGTTAGTAGACGTTTAAAAGATATGTTGGAGCTTGAACAATTTATACAGAAAGACGAAGAGAGTTTGGGTGAAGCATGGTTACGATTTACAGAGAAGAAGGCGAGATGTCCCTATCATAGATCTTTGCCAGAATATTATTTAACCTTGTTTTATGGAGGCCTTAATGACAGATCAAGAGAGAAAGCAGATTCGTTAGGAAATGCAGGTTTTGTGTTGCTAGATCCTGAAGAAGCTGAGTTGGGGATGGAAAGAATTCTTGAGAACGAGAGAAGTTGGCCAAAGAGAACAACAAAAGAAAACAGTTCAGAATCTCTGAAGCTTAAGGAATTGGCTAAACAACTCGAAGAACTACAAGAACAAGCCCGAACAATTGCTCAGGTGAATACGGTACGCACAATTCCTTCGTGTCCTGGTTGTGGATCAAGAAATCACGTGTGGGAAGGGTGTATGAATAATCCAGCAGTAGCTTCCGTTCAATATCCTCAAGATAACTATTATTCTAATGGTTATGATTATCCTCAAGACAGCTACACTAATTATCAACAACCCCCAGATCAAAAGAGTTGGGTCAGAAAGCAAGAGACTTATCATAAACCCCAACCTCAATCTTATAATCCACCACAACCTATTCAGAAAAAGGCACCCATTATTGAGAGAATTTGTCAAGAACCAAAGAAATATCCACCTAAACAATCAATGCAATTGGCAAAACAAGAACAACTCCAGAGCTTGACTTCGAGTATGTCTAAATTAATGCAAGCAGTTGAAAATAAAATGAATCAAAGCCAACAGAAAGTTCGAACCCAGGATAAGATTATCAAGCAACTAGAGCATACTATATCACAGATGGCGAGTACACTACAAAATCGGCCAAAAGGGAAACTCCCAAGTGATACTATTGCTCCTAGAGATGATTCTTGCCATGCAGTTGAATTGCGAAGTGGAAAACAACTACCTCCACCAAGACCAGAACCAGAACAAGAACCAATCCCTATTCCAGAACAGAGGGGGGAAGAAACAATCAGAGATATAGTTAAGGAGGTAGTTAGACCAAAGAGTGTCCAAGCCGAGACACCTGAAAAGACAAGAAAACCAGTGGAACTCAATACACGCCCTCTACCACCATACCCTTCACGTGTCAGAAAGAAGGACAATGACCTGGAATTCAAGAAGTTCGATGACATGGTGAGCAAGGTTGAGATTAAAATGCCGTTTGTTGAAGCTATCAAAAGAATGCCGAAAAAATTCATGAGGGACATTCTTTCGAACAAACGAAGTATAGAAACCGCGGATATGAGTGGATCACCAGAGGGGTGTGATGCTATCAAGTTACCACCAGAAGACCCCCTTTCCACGAAATCTTGGATGGAACCATCCATACTTATGAAGAATCGAGCTGAAAAGTTCGTGGGAATCAAAGGAAAGGGGTGGAAATTTCGTCATTATTACTCAAATTAATTTCAGTTGAACGAGTTGGAGGAGTTTCGTTATTTTGCCTATGAAAATTCACGCCTCTATAAAGAGAAAACAAAGCGATGGCATGATAAACGACTCCGTCCAAAGCATTTCGAGATAGGACAAAAAGTTTTATTATACAACTCTCGATTTTCAAACTACCCAGGAAAGCTCAAATCCCGTTGGGGAGGACCTTACATTGTTACTAAAGTCACGCCTTATGGAGCGATTGAAATTGAAAATCCAACCGAGCAACGGACATTCATGGTGAATGGCCAGCGTTTGAAGAGATACCATGACAGTGAGGACTTTGGGCGAGAGGAGACAATCCATCTCGTTGAATGCGCTTAGCCAGAGGTACACGTCTAACTCAAAGACGTTAATCAAAAGTGCTCTTGGGAGACACCCCTTATTTTAAATTGCTTTTTAGAATAGTTGTTTTTGCTTTGTAGTGTATAATTTTAAGTTAGTGTATATTTTTAATTGTGTTTACAAGCTAATAGGAGAGAAAGGTAGTGTGCTATTGTGCAGGAAACGAGTTTGGGGTCAAAAGGAAAAATCTGGAGAAATTCAAGGCCTGGCGCGGACTACCCATGGTCCGCAGGGATGCACCATGCCCAGAAAACCCGTACCACGGGTCGGGTACCACGGGGTTCATCCAGAAGCAAGAAAAAATTGACCAGATAGGCGCGGTACACCGCACCCTAGTCCGCACGCCCAAAACGCGTGCCACGGGGTCGGGTACCACGGGTTTTTTGACGGAGTACCCGCGGACTACCCCCTGCACCGCACCCGTGGTCCGCAGGCACAAAACACGTGCCACGGGGTGCTAGCTCGGGTATTATCCAGTGGACAAAAATTTGAAGAGCTGATGAGTCCGGTACACCGCAAGTTTGGCCCGGTGCACCGCAGAGACGCGGTTTGTGAAGGAATTTGTTTCCTAATCAACTTCTTACCTTAACAAGATAAGCCCTAGACTCTCCCACACGAATTTTTAAGACCCAAACCTTATATATACATCTTAAAGCTTGTGCAAACCTTCACAATTAACACAACAACTCATCAAATCCTCTCCACCATCTTCCATAAACACAAGTTCTTCATCAAATTCATCACACTACACCATTAAAACACCATCAAATTCATCAAGCTTTAAAGTTTTCTTCCAAGATCCATCAAGAAACCTTTCTCCTTCATCAATTCCAAGCAACAACATCAAGCTAAACCAAATTTTCCTTAAACTTTTAATCCATCCTTGGTATAACTTGAGTTGGTGGTGAATCAAGCATGACTAACAGATCTGAAGCTATGCAATACAAGAGAAAGTGCTCTATCCTTGGGAAGAATAAGAAATTGCCTGGAGCCACCATTGAAAAACCCATCAATCTTGATGAGGTTACTGAAGATTCAAAAGAAAAGGCACCATCCCAACCACTACCAAAGAAGAGATTAACAGCTAGAATGTCCATACCATCAAGAAGGCCATTGAAAAAGATCAAAATCCAAGACCAAGGTTCTTCTACCTCTTCCTCTGAAATTATTCATGATCTTCCTCCTTGGGCTCTCAAGTTACAGAATGATATCGAAAGATTACAAGAAGACAACAGAGAACTTTGGACAGAAGTCATACAGTTGGAATCACAGATAGAAGATTTGACCTTGGATAAGCATATTGATGATTATTCGGATCCTTCAGCTTCGGATGAGGATATAATGGATCTCTATGGCCAGCCAGGTAGGCCATTCTAATTTTCCTCATTAGCTTGTTTGCATTAGGTAGTTTAGTTAGTTTTAATTTTAAATTTTATTCCATTCTTGAGTCTTTTTCGAGTCGTGGGGACATGGCTCACTTTTGAGTTGGGGGTGGGGATTTGTTGTCCTCATCTTCTTTTCGTTTTTGCATAAAATTTAAATTTTAGGTTGAATTAGGCATAGAATATTTTGAATGTACCTATTTGGGCATGATTTTATTAGGTCAATGATAGTAGGTAGTATGTTTTTGAAAGATGCAACAAATTTGTTTAGATGCATGCATGAAAACAGGAAATAAAGGATAGAAAAGTTAATGAGCAATGCTAAGAAATCACGTTGAAACTTAGGAATAGTTATTTGGTGTGTAGAACGTGAGGTTTAAAAGTAGTTGAAAACCCACTTGTCTATGAACTAATAATGAAAACGTAACGAAATCCGGTAGTTAGAAAAATGACTAAGGCAGTTCCTTCATGATAAAACACTTGAAGCCTTTAGACTTTCTCACCCTTTTGTTTGATATTATTGTTATTTATCCGTCTTAGCCCCTCTAAGCCTTTCTAAAGCCTTTCTTGAAACACATTATAATCCATACCCTAGTTTGTAGGACTTATCTATATGACCCGCACTCGAATCGCAAAACCTGAGACAACTCGTTTTAGAGCTTGAGTTTGGGGTGGTAGGTTTCATAATTAAGGAACTTTGGGAATTTGGGAATTATCTTTGTGATTTTATTGATGATGAAATTGTTATTATTGTAACCCTTTGCCGGGGTAATAGTGAATGAAAAAGAAGCTACGAGCTAATTTTGCCAACAAGGGCATAAAAAGAATATATATATGAAAAGACAAAATAGCATGATATCTCAACATCAAAAGAGAATCATAGCTATATAAAAGAAAAAATTGATTTGAAAAGAAAATATATATTTGGACCAGCAAAGTGGATTTTATATCATCAAAGGTTAGTTGGGATTAATTGGGGATGCAAATCAAAAGCATCAATAAATTGGGTTGAGTGAGAACATCTTCGAGTGAACAACTCAAGCTCTAGGGTGATTCGTTGATGGCTAGTGAGGAGAGAGCCAAAAGCTCACTTTTCATTATCCAAATATACCACAACCATCCTTAAGCCAAGTTATAACCAAAGACCTTAGGATTTCTAACTGCTAGATGGAGAAACAATTGAGCTATTAGGTAGTAGGTAAGTGGACCATTGGATGCTGTATTTGGGACCTATGAACAACCTATAGCCATTAACCTGAACTAAGTTATCATCCTCTCATTCTGGCATTGCGAAATTAATCTTAACCTTGAATTTATGGATTGTTGATTACATGTATATTAGGCATATTTGTGCATTATTTCTTGAGCATTACTACATGAGACTTTTTAGATTTTATGCTCTAGGATCATTCATTATATTTTGTTCTTGTTCTCCTCCGACTTCTACTTGTTTATTTTGACTACCCTACTGTTCTTTATTTTTATTGTATCGGGACGATACAACTTTGAGTTGGGGGTCTTGATGTCTCATCATTTGTGATAATAAAATATACTTCTGAGACATCATTTTAGGCTTATTTATTAGTTTATAGGTTGATTTTAGCTTAGTTTAGTGCACTTTCCTATTTTGAGTCTTGATTTAGTAACATAATATTTTTAGAGCATATTGGGTTTAATTGTTTATTTAGTGTGAAGCTTTAAAGATAATTATGGAGATTAATTAGAGTCCAAGTCAAAGACTACAACTTATGGAAAGAGATTTGCATGGAAATTGGAGATAAAGGAAATAAAAGCTAAAAAGATGGAAAAGGAAAAGTTGCCTAAATCTGGGATTCTGCATACACGTCTAAAGATATGCGTTTTTACCTAAGAAATAGGCCGAATTTGGTGATTTCCTTCCTTAAGGTCAAGATAATTCTGTTGCGATTCTTTTGGTATCTTATGGAGCTCAATCCAACCAATAACGAAGAAGATATGCTCAAAACGGTCCAGCAGTGTTTATCTTTATTTCCTTACAAATTTGAGTTTGGCTAGGAGTCCATTACTTAACTTGTCTCTAAAGAAACGATTTAGGTCAACCTATACACTATAAATACAGCCTCTTAACACTCTTAAATCATCCTTGGTGAAACCTTAAGCCAAGAGGAAGCATACAATACAAGAGAGAAGTCTGGAAGGAGCTGTCATCAACAATGTCTTCTTCTACCTTTAATTTTGTAATTTCTTTCTTTTCTTTCATGAACTAAATTTCTTTAGCTTGAGTTTTAGCATAAATGTATGAACCCTAGTTTTGATTGACATCTATCTAATTTGGGAACTTAATGTTTTAAATAGAATTATAGTTTTTATTCTCTATTTATGTGTTTTGATTTATATTCAGTGTTCTTGTGGACTGCAGCCATTAGAATTACCATCTAGTAATTAGATCACCATTGACAACGGTGTTTAATTGCATGTTTAGCACATAACGTCTAGTATTAGGTCTGATCTGACAACCCAACCTAGCTAGATAATCACTATGGTTTAGTTCTTGTGACTATTTACCAATTACAGGAAAAGTTTGCTTAGGAAGCCTTATTGACACAGGTAAATCCTATTTTAAACTACCGATAGCGAATTAGAACCGATTAGGGAAATACTACATAATTCACCCTTACATGTTTAGAACGGCAAAACTAGTGGGGATTGCATGCTAATAACTCGAGCTATATTCTCATATTCTTCTCTTTCATATTTACTTTTTAGTCGTTTAATTCTTAGTTTTAATTAAGTTAATTAGAAAACCAAATAAATATCTGTTTATCTTTACTTTTATTTGCGTTTAGTTGTTCTAGCTTCAATTTACACTTGATATTTGCATAAGATTTCTCTAACCTTCGTAGTCTCTGCGAATCTTAATCTAAACTTGCATACGATCTGTATACTTGCAGAACCGTGTAGTTCTAGGGTGTTTTTGCACTTTATTTATATCTTATTTTGATCACACCCTAGGCCCCACCACTCTTCCTCTGAGGCTTCTTTCTCTTTCTCTTTAGCCAGCTCAGCTGCATAATCCACAACCGATCGAATCTCCTCTTGCATTTTCCTCAGTATTCGTATAAATTCGGCTTTCTCTTGATCGTCCTCCACATAAACCTCAGAACAGTCAGATTCCACGGGGCTAGACTTGGTTGGTTCTTCTTCGGTACTCGGAACTTCCACGGAACTAACGGCAGCATGCGGTATTTTCTTTTTTTCTTCTTCAATTTCAAGGCATATGGCCTTGCAAGCTTCGAACCCAACATTGTTATCACCTCCTTCGATCGCCTTTACTTCCTTTTGTTCTACCAAATTTGTTAAAACTTCGTTTAATTGTTTTACTTGAGTACCTAACATCTGAAGTATGGCATCGTGTCCTCTGACCTTCTCATCCTGAGCATTCATAGTCGTGGTCAAACGGTCCAGAGCTTGTGCTATCTGTTGATTGTCCATAGATCCTTCTTGCGGGTACTGAGGTAAAGCTTTCTGATCTAATAAATCGGTATAGGCATCTTGAGCAGGTTGTTGTGGGGGAGTAGGTTTATTCTGATATTAATTTTGGTACCGACCTCTCTGTTGGAAAGAGTTGTTCTGGGGGCACGGTTGATAATGACCAGGATTGGCGGCCCCTTGTGGATTTGAGTACTGCATACCCGGATGGTTTCGGTTACCCCAGCGGTTGGATATAAAGTAGACAGATTGCGGATTTGCTTCACATTCTTCCCATGTATGATCGTTAACCCCACATTGTTGACAACCTTGTGCTTCTTGTACTACGTTTGCAGCGGCTAAGTTCTTCTCCATTGCTATCTTCAACTCTTTGATTTGATTTTCTAACGCGGATATTTGAGCTGAGTTCGCGGTTTCTGCATCTAAACGAAGCGTTCCTCGGGTCTTTGCTACAGAAGCTCGCGTTGAAGGCCAACTTCTTTCTTGTTCCATAATATTCTCTAACACCTCGGAAGCTGCATTGTGATTCATGGACACAAAATTACCCTTTCCAATGTTATCCACCTTTTCTCTACCTTTATCATTAAGTCCTTCATAAAATATAGCGAGTTGTAGAGCAGGTGTATAACCATGGAGAGGACATCTAGCTAATTTTTGTTGGAATCTTGTCCATGCTTCTCCCACTGTTTCTCCATCTTCTTGGCAAAATCTTGCAAGCTCGGTTTGATCTTTAAGTCTCATGCTCTTCGGATAAAAACGGTTGAAGAATGCGGCTTGAAGTTCTCTCCAAGAATGAATGGTTCCATGTGGTTGTCTTTCTAGCCAATCGCTAGCTCTTCCGGTCAAGAAAA
The DNA here is from genome assembly GCA_029959085.1 of Nemophila menziesii. Lineage (NCBI taxonomy): Eukaryota > Viridiplantae > Streptophyta > Magnoliopsida > Boraginales > Hydrophyllaceae > Nemophila > Nemophila menziesii. The sequence continues at coordinate 7,932,984 of JARWIR010000001.1, read as the reverse complement.
ACGAAAACATATGACAATACAGTTGCTCGCGTGTAATGCCAGGAGTAATGTAGGCATCACAAATCTGCATGAACTTCTGAATTGCTTTTACCGGATCTTGAATTGATGTACCAGTATAGAGTCCGAAACTTTGGAATTGACTGAGCATACCCGGATCGGGTCTAAACTTGATATTCGGAATCTCAGGAGGGCGGTAACCGATGGTTTGAACATGGAATGGTACATTAAGGCCAGGAAGGTCTTGTTCAACTCGGTTTTGTTGATTATTAAGGTTATTCTGCCCATTACCTCCTCCTGCTGGTAATTGTTGTCCTTCTTGTCCACCGAGTGGTGGATCTTGAGCACCAAGGGGAGGATCTTGTTGATTCCCTCCAAGTGGTGGATTCAGTTGGGTTGCCATTGCTCTTCTTAAGGCTCTTTCCTCACGAACTCGTTTGTTGTAAGGTCTGAAGCTCCTTTCAGGCTCCGATAAGGGAGGCCAAGAATTAAACACTGTGAAACCTGAAAAAGACTAAAGCAAACCACAAGCGTAAATCTGGAAAAATAAAAACTAAAAACAGAAAAGTAAAAACTAATTAAAAACTACTACTCGAAATAGATAACCCACATGCTAACGAGACACAAGTCCCCGGCAGCGGCGCCAAAAACTTGGTGGTGCCTAGGGTGTGATAAAAATAAGATTAAAATAAGCCAAGAAACTACGCACTCTCACCCTAGACGGGCACAGTACTGCAAGTATTACAGGACGTATGCAAGTTTTAGTTAGTAAGTTGAGTTCGTTCTTAGGGACTTAAGTGTGTTATACGCGTGAGTAGGAATAACGAGTAAGAAGTAAATAATTAAAGACAGAAAATAAAAGCAAAGAGATTTTCGAAATTACTAATTAAAACTAATTAAAACTAGGAAAATAAAGACAATAAAGTAAAAGATTAAGAATATGAGATGAGAAGTATAGCTTAGGTTTTGCTAGTATGCACTAATCCTTCTAATTCTATCTATAGATCTAGTTAATAAGGGAGAATATTAGCTCTTGGTATACTTAGTCAAGATTCTAAATTCCTTTACCTTAGACCTTGAGAGCGACTAAGGGGGCTACGGCACAACCAAGAAGTGATGAAGAATAGGGTTATCAAACGCCACTAAGATCCCTAAACAAATACCGCAATCCTGGTGATATGGTGGTTAAAACAAACCCTAATGACTATCTAGTTAGAATCATGTTTTGTCAGAACTAATATCGACACTAAACATTATGTGGTGGTTCAATAGTTAAACACCCAGTTACGGTGACCATCTAACTACTATTAAAACAATCCTAAAGTGATCAGCTCTAGGAAAGACAATAAATCAAAACACATAAACAAATATAAAGTAAGAAGCTAATATCAGATTAAAACATATAATTCCCAAAGAAACTTAGATAGAATAATTAGAATTCATAGTTTATACATGATGCAAAACCCAAGCTATGGGAGGTTTAGTTCATACCTGAAGGAAATAAACTAAAAGAAATTACAAAAGACATCATCTTGCTCTCTACAATAAACTGGAAGAATAAAACCTTAAGAACTAATTACTATGAGGCAAGGATTTCTAGGGTGATTTTACAAGTGATATAAGGGTGTATTTATAGGTGTTTAGAAGACCTAATTCGTTTTCTTGAGGAAGAGGTAAGGTATTGGACTTCTAGCCCAACTCAAATTTGTATGGAAATAAAGATAAACACTGCTGGACCGTTTTGAGCATATCTTCTTCGTTATTGGTCGGTTTGAGCTCCATAAGATACCAAAAGAACCGTAACAGAATTATCTTTGTCCCTATGAAAGGAAATTACCAAAATCAGCCTATTTCTTAGGTAAAAACCCACATCTTTGGACGTGTATGCAGAATCCCAGATTTAGGCAGCTTTTTCTTTTCCATCTTTTTAGCTTTTGTTTCCTTATCTCCAATTACCATGAAAATATCTTTCCATAAGTTGTTGTCTTTGACTTGGACTCTAATTAATCTCCATAATTATCTTTAAAGCTTCACACTAAAATAAACCATTAAACCCAATATGCTCTAAAAATAATAATTCTACAATTCAAGACTCAAAATAGGAAAGTGCACTAAAACTCAAGAAAATCGACATTATTGACTTCTAAAACACTAATAATGATGTCTCATCCTAACATAAATCTATCACAAATGAGGAGACATCAGTGTGCGTATTTGAAAAAAAAAATAAGTATGTGTGGAGTGAATGGTGTGTATTAAGTGAAGTGACAGAATGAATGGAGTGTTTATTTTTAGAATTTATTTTTTAGACCTATTATATATAGTGAGGACAATTTTGAAAGATTTTAATTTTTTAAGTAACAGAACGATCTGGACCGTTGCTCATACATATTTTAAGCATATGAATAAATTAAAGAATTTTACGATTAATAATGGACTAATAAGCATTGCTTCTTTTGGTTGTTTCTTCACTTGGCCAAACAAGCAATCAGGAGATAAGTTGGTTAAAACTGAGATAGATATTATATTTGGTATGTTATGTATATTTGGTAACTTTGATCAGTTTTAATTTAGTTGTTTATTCTTAAATTATTATGTGTTTGGAGATTTTTTGAGGTAATTTGTGTGTTAAGTGTGAAACTCCTACGTAAAAGAATAATATTATATTCCAAGATGAATCCAATAAGTCCAAGAAAGAACCCAAATCCAGTTGCAAAAGGAGCTAAAAAGTCCATTTAATGCTCAATAGGTGTTGGTAGAATGTTATCATCAACTTTTGAAAGGAATAAATCATAATTTTGCAAACACGCATATTTACGTTTACAACTTTTCTTTTATCGCCGAATAATTAAACCTAGAGCTAAATTACATATTAACTCATCTAAAAATTTAACAATGAAGATAATGCAATCATTATAGTAAGTAATGAGAACTATGTAAAAGATAAAGTATAGTGAGACTGTGAGAGCAAGGCTACATCTGAAGAAATAGTCATGAAAATAGTAGATAAAATGATGAAATTTGACAATAAATCAAGCTTACAACTGGACTATTCTATTGAACCTCAAATCCATTTACGCTTCAAATCCAAGTACATAGATAAACTCTAAGAATCAGAAATCAAGTCATAGAAGACAATGGTTCTCATCCATTATTCCCCGTGTTATGCAATATAACCAACTATACCTCATCATTATTCAAAAAACTAGCACATATTCCTTTATAAACTATATTACTACTTTTAAGATTATAAATAATTCTAAGAAAATCTGAAAAATAAAAAATTTGTATTTTTAAACGAGATAAATTAATATTTACGTTAAGATTTTTTTATTTAATCTTGAATTTCTTGATTTTTTTTAATTTCGAGATTTCATTTTATGTGTTGCTATAACATACAAAAATAGATTGTCAATTCAACCACACACGCGTGTTCGTGATTTTTATTTTAAAATTTATAATTAATTTCAAAAAATCGGAAAAAATTGAAAAATTGTATTTTTGGACGTGGCAAGTTCATATATCTACATCAGCGAATCTTTTACTTTTTTCTTTTAAATTAAAAATTAACTTGTAATTATAGGTAATTATGAATAATTTTATCTTTTATGTAATTAATTAGATGTTGTTTTTGGGTATGAGACTCTAATGATAAATTCTTTCTTTTATTCATAACAAATACCTAAATGGCTAGTAAAACTGGTGGTAAATGATTTCAAAGATTATTAATATTATATGTTCCACAAAAAATCGAGTTATTCTTTTTTATAAAAAATATTTTGAATTATATTTTAATATACTGGTCCCTCATGTTTAACCCTGTTATCATATTTTTAAAATTTAAATTAATAAATCAAATTTCTTTTCATAAGAAAATTAATTTAAACAACATTCATTCCCTGATTATAAAAATTCTTCTTCCTTTTCGTACATAATTTAAACATTTTTAATCAAAATAATCACTCGTCTATTTATCAAAATTTCTTCTCTCTTATCGTACATAATTGAAGCAGAATTTTTAATCAAAATAATCACTCGTCTAGCTATATTTAGGAAGATTCGATCATCACAAGTATATTTTGTCAATTAGAACCGACAATATAACACATGTTTATGGTTGTGTTTAGTCAAAATTTTGACTAAAATTTTCATTTTATAAAAGTGTCAAAAGGATGCACACTAATTTCATAATGTTACGAAACATAGCAAACAATCTGACCATAACTTATTCAAACATTTCGTATTATTAAGTAACCGTTCAATCTTAGTAAACAACTCAACCACAATCCTTCAAATATAAGGTAATAACTCTTAATTTTAGCCTTTTTTTTAGGTTGAAAACATTGTGTCTCTATAAGTTTTGGAATTTGATATTGTTTCGATGGATCAAGTGAGCAAACAATACAATTTTACGCATGAGTTTTGCTTTAATGTAAAATAAACCTTTTCAAAATTGGAGAGAAATGGGCATTTTGGTTTCCTTGTGATGGGAATATTTTTCCAAAAAAATTATTAAAACTAGTGTGAACTTTTTGGGTAATTCATTTGGACCTAGATTTTTTTGGTCAACTATAAACTCCTCGACGAGTTAGATTGCCTAAGCAATAGGGACATCTCTTATAAAGAGCCCCACTAAATGTGGGTTAATAAAGAAAAGCCTAGTCCAAAAATCCCATTAGAATCAAACTAGCAAGAGGCAAAAACCCAAAAACACCCCTTCCCTTCTCTTCTGATATACACTGATATTTTACCCAAACCAAAACATTTTACCCTAACAGCATCGATGCCCACCTTCCCCCTCTCTCTCTCTCTGTGCTCACTGTATTACTCTCTCTAACCGCCCCCTCCCCCCTCTCTCTCTCTGGTAAAACTGCACCCCACCACCACAGCTCTCTTCCCCCTCACTCTTTCTCTCACCTTCCTGCAGAACCCAGCATGGCCTCCCCTCTCTTCGTCGAGATGCTGCGCCACCATGAGGCTGTGAAGACGCCGGAGCAGAGCCACACCACCGCTGCAGATCTCGACCTTCTCCCTGCACCAGATCCGCCACCATAAGAAGACGAAGAAGCATGGTCCCTGTAACAGCGCCACCACTAGATCTCGACCTTCTCCCTGTAACAGCGCCACCACCACCACGACGCCATAACAGTACCCCCATAACAGCCGCTGCACAAGAAAAAAGCCGCTGTAGCTTTTGGGTTCTCCTCCAGTTTGATGCACCAGAGCGCTCGGGAACAACATTGCTGCTGTGACGATGAGGATCTCCACCGACGAGAACAACACCGCCAGATCTCGACACCAACAACCACGAACGCGACGCCACTGCTGCAGATCTCAACCTTCTCCACCGTTCGAGATCTATCCTGCCTCCGCCGTTCCAGAGCCAACCTTCTCCGCGACGCTGCACTGCTGTGAAGACTTCCATTACTGTTACTGCTATGAAGACCTCCATCACTGCACTGCTGCTGCTGCTGTGAGGACCTATCTGTGATGCAGCACCACCAACACGTCGCCGCTCTGTTCGTGGCCTAGCGTGGTCCATGTACGTGGGCTCAGCCCCTTTAGGTCCAGCACATGGCTCAGCCCCTTTAGGTCCAGCACATGGGCTTTAGAATGATTTTTAAAAAAAAGTTAATTTTTTGGACGTGTGTAGTAAGGTCCAGCACATGGGCTTTAGAATGATTTTAAAAAAAAATCTTGTTATTTTTTTGTGTCTATTTTATTAGGTCCAGCCCATAAAGGGCTTTAGAATGATTTTTAAAAAAAATGAACTTGTTATCTTTTTTTGTCCATTTTATTAGGTCCATCCCAAATGGGTATATTGACTTGGGTCCAGCCCTTAATGTGGAAAACTTGTATATATAAAAAAACGACTTAAAACGACCTAGGTACAACCCCTAGGGTCTGTATTTGACATGGGTATAGTCATAGGGGTGTAGAATTGGGCAACCTTTGATTTTATTTGACATGTATTCGAACAAAACGTGTTTGGGATATAGCCCCTAGGGTACAGACCCTAGGGTATAACATTGGACATATTGGACTCATTAGATCTTCTTATATCTTAACATGGACAAAAACAAAGAAATACGAGGACTTGTAATACAATTAAATAATTCTTATATCTTGAAATGGACAAACACAATAAAAATAGGACTTGTAATGTAAATGAATAAAAAATCAGTTCATATAAGAAAATGACTTTGGTCTGTAAAATTTTGGTCTGTACCTACATGTACGAAATCGATTAAAAAAACAAAAAACGAATTAAAAATAAATAAAAAGGGTAGAGTTAGAAAAAATTTCCACAAAAAATAAAATTGGGCTCTATTTAGGAGTTTATTCTAGTTAGGCCTTAAAATATATGTTAGTATGATTTTGGGCTATTATTTGTAGAATCCTCTAAGCAATATTACTTTCATGGACATAACAGTAATGGAGCATCGGTAGACTTGACTAATTTCAATAACTCGAACGCAATCTCTCTCTCTCTCTCTCTTTATTTAAACATAAATCTAACAGCGTTAAAAACACATTACATAACAGTTTATCATATTAAACGGAAACATATAATTCTCTTCACTACTAATGAGTATACTTTTTAACACATATCGCAAATAAAACTACACCACCCCTACTACTTCCATTCATGGTCAAATCACCTCCATTTTTGCTACAATCATATTTCCTAAAACAAAAATTTAATACATAAGAGCCTGATATTCAAGACTTTATAATTCATTAAAGTACCTTCAAACTGATATAATTAGTTGACCCTTTGTTTTCCATCTCCTTCCATATGAGTTAAATCAATAACAGCCTTAAGAGGAGTCCTACTACCACATATTTCAGAGACTGGTAAAGATTCAACACTTTCTGTTTTTACAGTTTTACTTTGAATTTGAACCTCAGTAATAACATTTTCCTTTTCATCCATTTTGCATTGAGATTCAAAATTACTTATGAGATCATCTTGTGAACCACTATTATTTGAATCACTGTACTCCATTTCCTTTTCTACAACTTTTTCTTTTTCATTTTTTTTATTTGATAAACCACTTAATAATACTCTTCCACCTCCACTTTTAGGTAATCCAACAGGTAAACTAGAATTACCATTAGGTGTCCGAACTGATTTCACCTACATACAAAGTAATTAATAATTAATACCTTTATATCATAAAGTTATTTTTAATTTTTTTTAATACTCACCCCATCAAAAAAACCAATCTTTGGAGAAGGCATTCTTAACCCAGATGGTTTCCCAGAAGATGAACGAGAATTCGTACAACTTTTCTTCACCTTTTCACCCGAATGATCTTGACCATCCATCAACTGATCATCTGAATAAGCTTTCCGATGATCCAACGATGGAGTATCAATCTCTAAAGATCTTCTTGAACTACTATCAATACTAGTCCTTGACCTATTAGACCTTTGCGTAACAGAAGAAGATGAAGAAGCAGATGACCATTCACCAATTGAACTAGCAGGTGATATATTTGATGACATTTTTGATGACATTAATTGAGCTGAAAGTTTAGCATTCTTCAAAGTTGATGCACTTTTTAACACAGTTCGAGAGGGTGTTTTCGTAATTAAACTCGATGAAGGTGGATTAAGATTTCGAGGGGTTGTAATAACCTTCCTTCTTATAGATGATGATGATGAATCAACACCTTTTAAAGATCTTGTGGATTGTGTTTTGTTTATAGTTGTGGGTCCCGCTGATGAAGGTAAGGGTAATACTCTGCGGGGTCCACTTGGGATTGGAGCTTTCGACACCTGGATCCCTCTACCTGCAACTATATATATATATATATATCAATTAGTTCAATTAATGTATGTATCTCAAAGGAAAAATAAATATTACCAGTTTTGCCCTTGTCATTGTCAATTTTGACACGGTTATTATCACTTAAAGAAGCTCTTTTTGTCAATGCTGGCATAGTAGGGGTATTTTTGGCAATTTCTTTAGGTGGTTTCGGAACTGATGATGTTGATTCCCGAATTCTTAAAGCAGACTGTTAAGTAAAATATATAAAATACAACCATAAGATGATTTTTTACACATATCCTTCTATATAAATGCTCATTCTAAACTTTGGTTTATTTAAATCTTTATCTTTTTCTTTTATAAACATGTTTGAAGCAATTTTAAACTTACCTTTGGTGGCTGTGAAGTTACTGTTTTCCCAGTATTCATTTTTGGTTGACTTTTTGGGATCCCTATACTTTGCGATCCACTTGTTTTCTTCATAACAGGTTTTGGCTTCAAATAAATTTCAAAAACATTAATCTTTTTTAAATAGTTATGAAACTACAAATATATTCTTTACACTTACTAGATTTGCAGAAGTAACACGCAATTTGGAAGCTGTAAGTTACACAACAAAATTGATAAATAAATTATAAACCAATCAAATACTAACATGAAGAACATAAGAAAAGTACTCACATGAAGAAATAGCTTGTTTCCCAGTCTCCATAGATGGATATTTTACAGTTTTACAGGATTTCTGGATTGAAGCTCTAATATCTTCAAATAACTCAGTGTCAATACTTTCAAGTGTTAGATTATCACTTTCTAAAGTCGAGATTGAATCAGAAGAGAGATATACATCCTCTTGTATTCCAGGTAAAAAACGCTTTTCACGTTTTCCAGTTCCTTGTATAATGTTAGACAGCTCATCAGGCTCTAGAACACCTGTAATGTTTTAAGTATCTTTGTAATTTTACTATAGAAAATGTTAAAATACGAATGAATTGAATATTATATACCTGCATTGGTGAAGAATGCACTATCCCAAGCTAAACTCTTTCGCAAGTTACATTTTCCAGTTTTTTTGGTTCTTTCTGGTTCTTCAGAAGCTGCTAATTCTGGGACCGTATCATTGTCCTGAGATACATCTTTTTCACCATCCATATCTTCAAACATCTTATAATTATTTGGGTCTTTTTGATTATCTAAACAGCATAAAGAATGATAATAGATGAGCACGAAAAGTTGGAATTTACCAAAAAGACCTTCCAAACAGTTAAGGTCATTAACATAATGGAACAATGCAGATGATGCGATTACTAGAATATGTAATGAGAACTGTATAGAAGATATATTGGCTATTTAGCATAATGCAAGGACCAAAGTGTAATTGACTTAAATCAGAACTCAATTTTTGCACCACAACTATGCAAGCTTCTCACTATTAAGTCAAATCAGCTGAATCAAGTCAATTTCTCAAAAAAACTCAAAAGATATTTACATAGCTGAACTTGTCATGTTAGCCGCCCAAACCTTGACCCATAACTCATAAACTTAAAAATTAACAAACTCTTATAGCCCAATTAGCACATTTACCTAAAATTGTTTAATCCCAATCAACAGATAATATACTTGAACTAATCAAAGACTTGAAGATCACTACCGAAAAAGAATTTTGCTTAGAACCCAACTGAATTATGAATCGAGTAACCTAAACTCCAAATTAAATTCAAAAAACAAGGGGCTAGCATGTGTGGATAAGGTATAAGGGTTACTTAACAAAAGTTGCAGTAAATTACCTGAAGATTGAAGTTCATAATCAGCAGGAGGAGGCGAAGATAAACTAAAAATGAGATTATCATTCTCGGATGAGAAATCGATGAGATCAATTTGCTTATTATCCTCCATTTCTCAATCCGATAGAGTCGAAACAGATCGAAAGCAGAGATGACAAAAAGAAAGCAATGAATTTAATATCGTGGATTTGATTTTGATTTTAATTTTGATTTCAAGTATGGATATCAACACTGAGAAAAGTGTAGTGGGTATGTGTGAGCGGAAAAAGTAATTTATTTGAATTGGCAACGGGCGGTTTTAAAAATTGAATTATACGAGACAAGGAAAGAGAGAATTTGCTAGTTATTACACGAAGCCCTTTAAAGTTGTGATTAATTAGATATAGACCCCAAAAGTGTCTCAATCAAGTAAGTATTTTTCTACCATATAAATTGTAAAATTATACCTTATCGAGTGAAACTATAAAAGCCAAGTTTCTATATGGGATTATTTTGGCTTAGAAGGAAATTTCTCAACGAACAATTATACTATTAAATGGAATATGTTTTTTTTTCCATTACAAGGGAGATCCACATGGATCATGAAATACCAAAAAAAAAAAAAAGCAAAATAAGAACTACTAGCCTAGTACATCATGAATTAAACCAGGACTGTAGATCATACGCGGGGTCTTCCAACCCATGCGCTCACGTGTGATAATGCTCCATAAGCCCTCAGGTGGATTATCATACCTTCTAAAGTGCTCAATCTGCGAACTTCCCACCTTGGCTAGCCAATCAGCACAAAAATTCTCCTCTCTATAAATACTCTTCACCTTAAATCCTGGGTTGCGCTCAAGGATCCGTTTGATCAATCGAACCCAATATACCATTAGGCCTCTATATTGTTCCACCTGTCCAACCAATTCTATAGCTTCTTGTGAATCCAACTCAACTTCCACATCTCGTAATCCTAGTTCTTCCAATAACTCTAGTCCACGGCAAAATGCTATAATTTCGATACCTGTTATCAGATCACAATCAACTCTCATCGAGAAACCACCAATCCAATTACCTTCACCGTCTCTAATTACTCCACCTCCTCCACCACATCGCCGCCATTTATTGAAACTACCATCAGTATTCAATTTAATCCCTTGCTTCGGTTTGACCCATCCAACGAAACTAATCCGCCCTCCGTTCTTATTCATACTACCCGGAACCTTTCCCCAGACCCTTGTAAATCCTACCGCAATGAAATAAGCTTTCCGAATCAAGACCTTAGCTGGTGGAATTACAACTCCATTAAAGACCATGTCGTTCCTAGCCTTCCATATCGTGTCAATTATTGCTCCAAAGAACACACTCCACTCAATTCCTGCATATAAGCCTTTGCTCGATAGATTTCTGTTCCACCAACTGTAATTCGGCTCTACCTGTTCCTGCCTGCTCCCCATATTGCTACTTGCTGGTCTCAAAGCTGCCCCTGTCCACCCTATACCTGTTGTTGGTGCTACATTCCTCCCTAGTCTCAGCTGCAGATTCCTGTCCAAATCCATTACCTGGCGCTGTAGCTGACCATTAATCGCTGTAGCAGCTGCCATTTCATGGTTCCGAGCTGCTGATCTAGTCCCATCCTCCTCTGATCTCTCTAATTCTCGCGTACCTATCTGTAAACCTGTTCGCCCAGCAAAATGAGACCTGTGCATCATTGCGCTAGATGTCCCCCAACTTTCCGAAATTGCGGGGAAGGCCCCTGCCGCCCCTGTACCCAATGAGTCAGTACCACCCTTTCGAATGCTATTCTGAATAATTTCTTCTTTGACCAGACTCCATATTTCCTTAGTTTTGACACAATTCTTAAACACATGAATGGCGCTCTCCTCCGCAAGACCACATCCTGGACAGAGACTTGATTCCACCACACCTCTTCTATTTAAATTATCACAAGTTGCTAGCCTCTCGCGTATTTCTCTCCAAATTAAGACCCTAATTCCTTGGGGACATTTGAGCTTCCAAATTTTCCCCCACTTAACATGTGATTGAGTCTCCCTTGCTTCACAATCCCAATAAGCCGATTTAGTCGTATAGTTACCGTGAATCTCTCTTGACCAAGATAGGTGATCTTTGTCCTCCCTATCCCGTTGTAATGAAACCCCTGTAATCTCTAAAAGTTCCGGAATCGGCAAAAGGTGTTGAAATGCATTCCAATTCCACGAACCATCTTCTAGAACATAATCGCTAACTTTCTTCAATCTCTCGCCCCCCTCCACATCGCCAAGTGCTATCTCTATTAAGGGGCGGTCCCCCAACCAAACATCCAACCAAAAACACACCTCCATCCCATTGTACAAGAGCCATCGGGATCCCCGTCTAACTACGGCAATACCTTCCACGATGGCTCTACTTATACGAGAATCCGTATTTCTTGGAGAATAATGTAAGTGATTCAACTTGAAATATTTTTGTCTCAAAACAATAGCCCAAATAGTTCTATTATCTTGAATTGATTTCCATCCCAATTTACCTAGTAATGCATTGTTCATGTCTTCCGCACAGCGAAATCCGAGGCCACCTAAAGCCTTGGGCTTGCAAATATCCTTCCACGCTATCCAACTAATGTGTTTCTGATTTTCCGTAATGTTCCAGATGAATTCCCTTCGAATTTTATCGATTTCATGGCAGATATAAGCAGGTAATTTTTCCACTTGCATGATATACATTGGGGCCGCGCTAAGAACCGACTGAGCTAGAGTAATGCGGCCGGCAAGTGATAAAACATTACCCTTCCATTTCGCTAGTTTACCTCGAAGTTCGGTGATGATTTCTCCATAAAATTCTCTAGGTCTCCGTGCCGAAAGGATGGGTACTCCTAAGTATTTACCCAGACCAATACTCCTCTTGTAACCACTACGAAATTCAATGCTACGAGCAACATCTTCATCCACATTACCAGAAAAGTAGAGCATCGATTTGTCCTTGTTAATTGATTGCCCCGCATCTTTACAGAATATATCCAAGGTATCCTGCAAAATATCAAAATTACTCAAAGAGGCTTCCGAAAATAAAATTAAATCATCAGCGAAAAAGATATGAGATATTGGAAACCCCCCTGAAGAAACTCTAACTGGTTGCCACTCCCCTTTTTCTACACGCTGCTGGATGAGAATAGATAAACGCTCCATGCAAATGACAAATAAGTAAGGCGATATAGGGTCGCCTTGTCTGATTCCTCTACTAGGTTTGAAAGGCGCTAAAGTATCACCTCGCCAAAGAATGCTAATTTCATTATCCCTCATCCCTTGAAGTACCAGGTCCACCCATTTCCGAGGTATTCCGAGTGTTGTAAGGGAATCGTGGATGAAATCCCATCTTACTTTATCATAGGCTTTAGCCAAGTCTACCTTGATGGCCATAAAGCTTTTTCCACCTTTCTTATGCCGAAATAGATGATCCATCTCACTTACCAAAACCACATTATCAATAGTAGATCTGTGCGGTAAGAAACTGCTTTGGAACGGTCCAATAAGCTTTGCTAACATAGGTCGCATCCGATTCACTAGAACCTTCATACAAACTTTATAACACACGTTAATCAGGCTAATAGGTCTAAATTGTGTTATACATTCCGGCTTGCCAACTTTCGGAATGAGATGAATTAAAGTACCCAACATCTCTTTCGGGAAAAGACCCACCTGGAAAGCCTCTCTAACCATACTTATCACCGTCACCCCCACAATGTCCCAACACTTTTGGTAGAAACCCGCTGTCAAACCATCCGGGCCCGGTGCCTTGTTCGGATCCATTTGGAAAACCGCTGTTCTGATTTCCTCTACCGAAATCTGCTCACCCAAGATGCCGATATCTCCATCCTCCAGGGGGTCCAGCCGCGGTAATTTAAAGCCTTGGTAGACATCTTCCTCCTCTGATGTGAATAGCTGCTCGAAAAAACCTCTAACCCACCGATTCTCAGTCTCTATGTCTTCAAAAAAATTATGGTCTCTATCTCGGATACGAAATTCTCCACCCTTCCTTTGTCTAACTTGGGCCATTCTGTGATAATAAGCTGTGTTACGGTCTCCCGAATTAACCCTATCCGTGTGAGCTCTTTGAAACCATAGCGTCTCTTCTTGTTCCAAAACACTTTCAAATTCACCTCTAAGTCGTTTTTCTAATTCTACCAGTGAAGAATTAAACTTCCTTTGTAATGATCTCTGAATCCCGGCTAATCGCGCAAGTAACCTACTCTTCTTCCGAAAAATATTACCAAAACACTCAAATTTCCAAGTTTGTAAGACCTCCTTGATGTTCGTGATATTCGAGCCTAAAGTCTTACCCGTGGTATCCCAGTTCTTCGCAATAGTATCCTTAAAAGTTTCATGTTGTCCCCAAGCCGATTCAAAACGGAAGCGCCGCTTTCTAGCTATAGGAGACTCCTTTTTGTCTAAGTGAACAAGGATAGGTGCATGGTCCGAGTGAATACGCGGGAGATGGTGCGCTTTAGTAACCCCAAAGTTATCCAACCACAGCTGATTACCATAAGCCCTATCCAACCTTTTGAGAAGTCGCATACCTGTATTCCATGAGTCACTCCACGTAAATCGAGGCCCCTCGAAACCTAAATCAGTCAAACCACACTTATCTCGCCACCTGTCGAATTTCACCATGTACCTTGACATACCTACTCTATCTCCCAAAATGTCCTCTTGCAACCCAACTTGGTTGAAGTCCCCAATTACTAACCATGGTTCTCGTATTAATTCTGCAGCTTCCTCTAACGCATCCCAAAGGTATTCTCTTATCCAAGCTTTCGGACTCGCATACACTGCAGACAGAATCCAAGACATACATGAGATCTTTGAAATTCGCAAATTAATTACCTGTTTTGATGCCGATAAAACTTGGATATCAATATCCTCATTGTTCCAAAGAATCCAAATTCCCCCAGAGAAGCCTATTGCTTCCACTCTCGTAGAGAAAGTCATTTGGAGTGACTTGATGATTCGAGTCGCTTCCGAACCCGCCGCCTTTGTCTCCACCACTATTGAAATTAGCGGTTTGTGTCTCTGCCGCAAATCATTAAAAGCTCGTCTAAAATCTGCACTATTAGAACCTCTACAATTCCAAAATAACACGTTAATAGGGTAACTAGCCGTAGGCCAATTACCATTAAAAGGAATAGATGTAATCGACATAAATAAAAGGGAAGAGATAAAACCCGATTAAATAATTGCGATCGTTCCACTCTCCTCACAATCCATGTCTACTATGTTGGCAGTAGCTGAATCCTTAGTACCACTGTTTGCTTTGGGTGAGTCCTCCGTAGCCGAATCGTCTAGAAAAAAGTCCTTGTAATCCGAAGCACCCGGCCTGTCCGCGAAATACTCTTTAAGAGTCCGTTCGCCAACTTTCCAGTCTTCAGGCCCTTCTTTACGCGGAACTCTGGACTGCTGTTGAAGTAGGTTTGGGTCCCCACTGTCCAGCGCTGTGACTTCATCGTGTTTCGGAAGAATGGCTGAAGTAGGGGCTGTTAATCGCTGTGCAGAGGTGGGTGAGATTCGTGCAGCAGCTTCAAGCGAACTGCTGAGTGTAGAAGAATCTGAAGCCTGCTGCCGCAAGGTCCTTGGAGAATCCGGAATTGCAATAAAGTCCCTGCGTGCACCTGCTAAATTTCTAGAACTGTCCATCTGAGGCGCCAAGTCTGTAATGTTATCCAATCCGTCTACAATTGCACCATTTGATACGGGTATCTTATCACTGTCCTTTTTCGACTCAACTCCTGCCCCACGCTTGTCTATCTGGGCCCCACTTTTCTCTCCCCGTGACTGCTTATTTGATACCTTACCTTTGTCTTTTCGTTTTGGTGCTGGGCCCACTTGTTCCCCATCCGTACCTCGAATTCCTTCCGTATTGAAAAAACCACCCTGTAATTTATCATTGACCTCAACTAGCACATTATGTTTAGGTACCACGATCTCTTGGCGGTTATCAACTGTTTCAATTTGCTCTTGAACATTCCCAATAGTTGGTATCGTTTCCTTTCCAGGAATAGTAACTCCACTAGCTTCCCCCACTTCACTAAGGGCTAACGCCTCAAACCTTGAACCCGAGGCCCTCCCATTAGCTTGTCCCGCTCTCCTCCTGTTTGGAGTGTTCAAGCTCTTATTCACTCCTACGGTGTTACCTTTCGTGCTGCTCCGATTAGCCTGACTAGTGCTGGTTTGACGAGGTCTACCCCTCCCTCGCTCCACTGTCATCCATTCCCCATAACGGGCGGGGCCCTTATCCGTATTCATCTCACTAACATCTCCTGTTTTCCCACTGCCACTATTACGATCATTTACCTCAGTATTGTTACCTAGACTAGGGCAATTTTCCTTTATGTGGCCAAACTTTCCACAATTAAAACATATCATATGCAGCCCCTCATATTCTACTTTTTGCAAATGTTCCCCAATCCGGATAATCGAAACCAGTGGTTTGTCTAAATCAATCTCCACAGCTATTCTCGCAAAATTACCTCTAGTTCTAGATTTTGTAACCGGATCCACTCTTACCATTTTACCCACAATATTACCAAGTGACGATAGAATTTCCTCGGTGTAGTTCATAAGCGGTAGCCACGGAAAACGAACCCAGACAGTTGTCTTGATAATAGGAGCATCGTGCGGCATAAAGTATGGGTCCCATGCTCGGACAATCAAGTACCTGTCTAAAATCATCCATGGACCTCCCCCTAAAGCCTTGTCATAATCCTCAATGTTCAAAAAATTTGCCATAAAATATCCGAAACCAATTTCCACTAGATCCATGTGTGCCTTCGGGGCCCAGATTTGTATCAATTTATCAAGCAAATATTTGAATCCTACGTTATACCCAAGAAGACGGATAATTAGTGACCGTTGCCATACCTTACAGCCATTCCTTTTCTGTTCGGCGGTTCTAATTAGCTGCGGATACGTGTTGTCCTCAGAGGGTATATCATCTGTCATCATGTAGCAATCTGTATCCTCCCTAACTTCTGGTGTGTTGTAATCCGTTTCGTCCCTTATATTTCTATTCAGTCCCTGCGGGTGATTGTCTAGTGTTGCACTAAGGTATGAACGTAATTGCGTATTCTCTCCCAGAGCTGCTCTCGGAGGAACCAGTTCCTGAACAGCATTCTGGTTGTCCCCTGCATCACGAGTTAAGATAGCATTAGAATCAGAATCAATCACAAGCATACCTGTTGGCGTCTCGGTCTGTTTTGCTGAGCAGTCCACTATCATGTCGCTCCTCTCCCCCTGCTGCAGCTGAACCGCTGTTCTAGACACGTCACCAGTTTCCTCACTCAATAGAAACGTTGGATTTTGGATTATGTTACTCAGCGGGTAGGCCGATTCAACACCAGAGGACGCCGCAGTAATAGCAAGTAATGGCTCATTCTTCCCCGTCACCAATTTCATTTCCTCCTCAGGCTTCGTCGGCGCACCACTAATTATAGGGGATAGGTCATCCCTGTCAGGATAACTCAGCGCTCGTTTAGACCCACGATGGCCTATTTCTCCCTCGTCGCTCTTCCCACCTTCCCCATTACTCTTAATCGCGGTCTGCAACGGCGGGTTAGAGAATAGCTTGAGTCTCTTCGTGGATAATTTTCGAACACTGTTAGATTTTGCACTAGGTGAAGCAGTTTTAGCAACCGGAGTGGAGGGGAGAGAGGTTGCACGGTCACGGAGTCCGCCACTCTTCAGCGCGCTCTGAATCGTGTTTTCCGGTGGTTTGGACGGCGGAGGTCTGCCTCGCCCCGCCATCGAGGTTACCGTTAACCTCTGTGGAAGGAAAGTCAACGAACGAAAAAGGCAAAAAAGACCCAAATAAGGTAATAAAAGAAGGTCAACGTCTGCGTATTAGATAGGCTTAGAGAGCAAAAATTAGTTTGCTAATTTCTGTAATATGTTATGTATTAGAATTACCGGTTAATCAAATGTGTATCTTAGTTTTTTTAATTTTTTTTATACGTGATTAATTCAAGTCAGATTATATATATCATGCTTAATTCCATAAAAAATATATTTATTAAATTTTTATAAGTAATTAATTCTAATTTTTTTTTTAAATCTTCATTAGCCCCTCTATACTTTTTGAAATTTAAATTGTTTTACTTATAGATTTTTTTTACAACATATATGTTATTTTGTGTAAAAAACTTATAGGATAATTAATTAAAAAATTTATTATAGAACTTATATTGCAATCTTTACCCAATACAGAAACTTAAAGTGCAGTTTTGTATAATATAAGGACTATTTTGCAATTTTTGCATAATATATAGATTTATAGTGCATAGTTTTTTTCTGAGGCCATTGCCCCTTAACCCCCTTGTCACCCTAACATAATTTTCTGGCTCCATCCCTACATGTATACCTCTAAATAAATCAGAATTAAGTTACTCATATTCTGAGAATAAATTCAAACCATATTCAGGTAAAAAATTAATAATAATGTTATATATAATTTTTTTTCTATAACATACTCGTACAATCCTATTATGTGACGTGATTTGATTGAAATGGAAAAAATTTGGTTTGAGAAAATAAAGGAATCAATAATTTATTTTCAATCGAATCACGCCACATAATGAGGTGATATAAGAATAGTATATAATATTCGGTGGTTTATCGAATCAAATAGAAAGTAATCATGAAAAGTAACCACAATTAAAATACGACAGAGTGTGAAATGTCTAATCAATAAGTATAAACGAACAATAATCAGTGAACTTTGTTGGTGGTGTTTTTGTTGGATTCGACTTCCGTCGAGCGTAATGACCTGAAATCAGACGAAGGTCAAGATCATAGAGATGTGTGTCTTCTGATAACACTATGATGATCAAGTCAATAATAGGACCGAGGATCAAAGAGAATATATATATATAAAAGTAATATTGACTGTATTTATAAATAGTGAAAATATATGTGATACTTTTTTAGGTGCATGTCATTGGTATTTATAAATTAGGAAAGCCTTGTATACCAGGTTGGACTTTTTCCATATCCTACATACAGAATGCTCGGCAGGAAATGTCCTTGCATGGAGGCAAAGTAAGACCTATTTCCCTAAAGGTTTACAATACTGATTTATTTCCTCGTCAAATAAAAAATGATCATCTTAAGGTAACACCAAGTCTTTGACATTTGATCCTTTTATTCAGTCAAGGTCGCTGTTCATCCAACGTCCATGACGCAACATGGTTAAACGTATCAATACCTCCTTGAATTTGTATGGTTAGGGTCGATTATTTAGATGGGTCTGATTAAAGGGTTATTCTCTTTCTTTGCTATGCTGACATGAACGATTTTTATAACCGGTTACTCTTCACGTCATGGTGAGACACATGACTACCTAAGATTGAATCTGTCTCCAAATTACCTTGGTAATCGTGGGGGTCATGTTGTTGGGAAAAACGTCAGATTTCCTGTTTAAGGATCGTGCACAGAAGATACTGAAAAGACAAGAACACCAATATTTTACGTGGTTCGGCCAAAGATGCCGACGTCCACAGAGTAATTCACTATAATCACTCACACTATATCTATACCATTCATCCCTTTTACTTTGGAAAGGAGGAAAATGAGATTTTGGTTATAGCATTAAGTGTTGAGTGGTTGACTTATTGGCTGACCCCCTAATAGATGATCGTAAGGTTTTGGTGAAAAAATTTCATCTACGACTTTCTTAGGTCGGATTGACTTATTGGCCAACCCCCTAATAAACGATCGTAGGGTTTTGGAAATTTTTATCCAAAACTTACTTATGTCATATTAACTTATTGGTTGACCTCTAGTTGAAGATCGTAAGGTTATGGTAAGAAGTTTTTATGCACCACTTTCTTAGGTCAGGTAGACTTATTGCTCGACCCGCTAGTAGATTATCTTAGAGATTTGAGGGTAGTTTTAATCTGCGACTTGGTTGGTTAGATTGACTTATCCGCCGACTAGGACTTACTTACAGTTTAAGGAAAAACATAACATTCTTGCAAATCGGGCTTCAGTGGTACACCTTAAGTCTCTCTCCAGTAAGTAAGGGTTGTTATTTAATACTAGAAACCTCTATCGAGTGAATCTAATATATTATCTAACAATTAAGACTATTTTACAGTCTCTTGATTACCTAGTTAGTTTAGATCTTTATATTCTTCAACTTCATAACATAATCATCCTTGATCCTCTACTACACCCCCCTCCCGAGTGTAATTTAATAACTATAAGACCCTATATATGCGACCGTCATACAAAAATTTAAGCATAAATATGGTCATAATTACAATACAACCCATATTTTATATAAATAAGATATTTTTCCAAATTCATACAATTAAGCCCTAATTAATAGTTAGGGATCATACCCAAACGTCTCAAACTACTAAGAATTTCAGAATGATAGAAATAAGGAAAACAATAATATAAATATTCATAATAGCAAAAAATAAAGAGAAGAAATAAGAATTACTATGGAGAGATGATAAAATAGGTGTTGTTCTTACTTCTCCTTACCTTTCTCTTTACTCCTAAGGTTTTCCCTACTCTAAGAATGAGACATGTATTGAGGTATGTCTTTATCATTCCAAATAAGGGCTTTTATACAGCCAAATTCACGGGTCTTGTGTAGGGTTAAGGAAGGAAAATAGATTAGGTAAGACTTACCCCGCACAGAAATTCGTAGTAATTTGGTTGCACATGTGATTGCTATAAAAAAATTCATTACTTTCTCATATGAACTCAAAATTGTGATCCTCTTTTGCCCACACGAACTAGATTTCAAGAGCTATATATTGGTACAAGAACCAACCTCTAATACATTCCTAATCATTCTGGGAAATTTTTGCAAGCTAGTGGTGATTTCATATGGAATCTATTATTACTCTTTTTGGTAACTTTGTGACATTCCTTAAATTCTTTTTATTTCCTTCCTAGCTTTCATGAGTTTTTCTTGGATTTCAGTCTCCTTAGCTCTTGATTCAATCTCTGGATTACCATATTCCCATGAGCTACACTTAATGTAAAAATCATCTCAAAATGCTCCAAAAAGGTATAAATTCAAGAATAAGCCAAATAGTTTATTGAGCCACATTTGACTCACTTAAGTTGACCTTGCTTCTGACAACCATTTTTGGAATGTAAATATATACACACACACACACATATATATGATGACTTTTGATATGTATATAAAATCGACACTCGAAAGATAGAATCTCCCAAGTCTACGAGTAGTTGTAAGTAATAATAGAGAGTAAATAAGTTTGTCTCCACATGGATTAACAAGCTAGTAGAGAACTTTAGTTTCATTTAGAGACATGTTGATTACTAAAAAAATACTAGTTTTATGATTAATGATAACTACTAAGCTAAGAAATTTTAGACTTAATTTAACTATGCAAAGTAAACTAAGTGTTGTGAAAGGATGGAGAAAAACGTAGCCCTAGACACTTTTACTCACCATTAGTTATTAAAGGGACTTAGTTGTAATTCTAAGGGGAAAACAGGACGATGTTGCTAATTGGGATTCAGTAGTAAGACCTAAGTCTCTTCCGAGTAAGTAAGGGATGCTATTTAATACTACCTCGAGTGAACCGACAATATTACCTAACAATCAAGACCAATCTACCCTCACACGATTGCCTAATTAGTTTAACTCTTCCGAGTCTTCAACTCTAGAAGGCGTAAATTATCATAGCTCCACTACTAAATCCCCTATACGGGCATAATCTAATAGTTAATTAACCCTATACATGTGACCACTATACACAGTTTTAAGCATAAAAGATACATGGTAATTACAACAACAATCCTATTGTATTAAAATATAAAATCCCAAATTCATACAATTAAAATCCAAATCATAAACTAGGGTTCATACTTTGAGTATCTCAATATAATAATAAATTTAGTTCATAATGGAATAAAGGAAAACAAATTAATAAATATTCATAATTGAAGACATAAGAATTACAATAATTGTGAAGACAAAGGTGTGAAACAAGATGATGTGATATGTTTTGAGGCTATAAACTGGTATATATAGTTCCCAACCACGTTTTGTCTCAATTAGGCTAACTTAAGTGAGTCAAAAGCAGCTAATAGATTCTTCCAAATCTAGACAGCTTTGTGTCTTGTCAGTAAAGTGTCCATAACTTCTTCAGTTCAACTCCAAATTTCAAACCCTTTTCTTATCACACAATATACACTCAAAGGGATATATTTATCTTAAATTTCATGATAAGAATCCTCACTAAATATGAATTATGACCTTTACAAGTTTATGAAAACATTCTGCACGTTAGCTTTAAATGGACTTATTGGCTCCTTTAGTGACTTGTTTTTGGTTTCTTCACGACTTTTTGACTTCCTAGCTTCATATTGGGGTCTAAGATCATCGATGTATCTAATATCCTCACACTAAACACACAAATTATCTCAATTTTCTCTAAAATTACATATATCATCCAAGACTAGCTAAATATCAAACAACATCATATAAAGGGATAAATACCATAATTAAACCTCAAAAACCAACCAAAATGATGTCTCTTAAGTCTCTAAATCTATCAAAAAATTAGAGACATCAAGACCCCCAACTCGAGGTTTTGTCATCCCGACAGATAAATACATAAGAGGGTCCCAAAACCAAGAAGCCACAAGGGAGAAACATGTAATAATCCCAATATAAATAACGTACACCAAGTCTCATAAGGTAATACTCAAGAATTAACTCACAAATATACTATCCTACACATAATCAACATATTAAAATTCCAATAGAGATTAGCTTAGCAATGCAAAAAGGGACAATAGTATACTTAGCTCGACATGGCGGCTATAGGGCAATCCTTGATATTTCCACGACGTGTAGTGGCTTACGAACTCATTTACTTCCTGTTTATTTGTTATTCAATCACACAAATAGAATCATAGGGACTTTTTGGTCATAATTTATGCCTTAAGGTAGGTAATATATATGTATATTTGGATAATGTAGAGTGAGCTTTTGACCCTCTTCTCACTAATCAAACAACTAACCACATAAGAACATGATGTCTCCCCATTTGTGATGATTTAATATTAATTGGAGACATCATTTTTAGTGTTTTAGAAGTCTAAATACTCGATTTTCATATGTATTAGTGCACTTTCCTATTTCTTGTCTTGCTTTAATTATTTATTATTTTTAGAGCATATTGGGTTTAATTGTTTGTTAATTGTGAAGCTTTAAAGATATATATGGTGATTAATTAGATGCCAAATCAATTCTAAGAGATAAAGGAAAGAAGATATACATGGAAATTGGAGATAAGGAAGGAAAAGATAAGATATGGAAAGATAAAGTTGCCAAATAAATCTGAATTTCAGCACCTACGACCATAGAAGTGATCATAACTCAAGATTGGTTAGTAATTTGGAAAAATGGTCCGAATCA
Source organism: Nemophila menziesii (assembly GCA_029959085.1). Taxonomy (NCBI): domain Eukaryota; kingdom Viridiplantae; phylum Streptophyta; class Magnoliopsida; order Boraginales; family Hydrophyllaceae; genus Nemophila; species Nemophila menziesii. The sequence goes on along the minus strand of JARWIR010000001.1, from coordinate 7,909,992 downwards.
AAGTTATAGAGCTTTCCGAGACGATCAGCTTCGACTATTGGAACGCATCAAACAGATAAGTATTGAAGTAGTTACGGCCAAAACAAAACAACGACAGATTATTACCTTTTCTATATTTTAGGGTTACGAATTTGAGTTGAGCTTGGAGTCCAAGTTACTTGTCTTCCACTCCAAGAAAACGAATTAGGTCTTCTAAACACCTATAAATACACCCTTAAACCTTTGTAAAGTAATCCTTGCCTCCCATAAGTTAGCCCTTAGGTTTTATATCATTAGAGTTATTCAAAAGAGCAAGATGACATCTTTGTATCAATCTTTTCGTTTATTTCTTTCAGGTATGAACTAATTTTCCCATAGCTTGGGGTTTGCATTATGTATAATCTATGAATTCTGTTTTATTTCTATCTAAGTTTCTTTGGGAATTATATGTTTTAATCTGATTCTAGCTACTTAACCATATATTTGTTTTATGTGTTTTGATTTATTGTATGTCTTAAACCTGATCAATTTAGGGATGTGCTAATAGTAGTTAGATGGTCGCCCCGAAGGGGTGTCTAATTATTGAAACACCACATAAACGTCTAGAATAAGGAATTGGTCCTGACAATACCAGCCTAACTAGATAGTCATTAGGGTTTGTTTTAATCACCATATCACCAATTAAAGGAAAGATCTGCTTAGGAACCTAGTGGCGTAGGATAACCCTATTTAAAGTCACTTCGTGGTTGTGCCGTAGCCTACCTATTCGCTCTCCGAGTATAGGTAGGAATTTAGAATCCTAACTAAGTATCTAAGAGCTATTGTCTCCCTTATTAACTGACATTGATAGAAAGAATTAGAAGGATTAGTGCATACTAGCAGAACCTAAGCTATACTCTCTCATCTCATATTTTCTCATATTTATTTTATTGTCTTTACTTTTACTTAGTTTAATTAATCATCTATCAATCAATCATCTTTATTTACTGTTGCTTTTAATTAATTATTGCTACTCAGAATTATTTGCTCATCCGTATAACACACCAAGTCCCTGAGAACGAATACTTTTTATAATTAAAACTTGCATATGTCCTGTAATACTTGCAGTACCGTGCTTGTCTAGGGTGATTAGTGCATTGTTTTCCAATTTATTTTATTTTATTTTTATCATACCCTAGGCGACACCAAGTTTTTGGCGCCGCTGCCGGGGCCTTGTGTCACGTTAGCGTGTGGGTTATCTATTTCGAGTAGTAGTTTTTAGTTAATTTTTATTTTCCAGTTTTTATTTTTATTTTTTCCAGTTTTACGCTTGTTGGTTTGCTTTAGTCTCTTTCAGGTTTTAACAGTGCATCCTTAGCCTCCTCTCCCGGAGCCCGAAAGGAGCTTCACAGCTTATAACAGACGTATCCGAGAAGAAAGAAACCAAAGAAGAGCTATGGCAGAAATTCAACAACAAGGAGTGGATCCACCACTAGTAGATCCACCATTTATTACTATAGTTCCACCACTCGGTCCTATAGGCCAACAACAACCACCACCACCAGGAGATAACAGATCTATTAACAATAATCAGAACAGAGTTGAACAAGATCTCCCAGGCTTGGGAGCACCGTTTCATGTTCAACCATTAGGTTATCGTCCTCCAGAGATCCAGAATATCAAGTTCAGGCCCGATCCGGGCATGCTCAGTCAATTTCAGAATTTTGGACTCTATAGTGGTGCAGCAGTTCAAGATCCGGTAAGAGCAATTCAGAAGTTCATGCAGATTTGTGATGTCTATGTTACTCCAGGCATTACATGCGAACAACTGTATTGTCACATGTTTTCGTTCTTTCTGACTAGCAAAGCTGGTGAGTGGCTAGATAGGCAACCACCAGGTACAATTAATACATGGGCAAAACTTCAAGCCGCATTCTTTAACCATTTTTATCCGAAGAGTATGAGACTCAAATACCAAAGCGAGCTTGCTAAGTTTTGTCAAGAGAATGGAGATGAAGTAGGAGATCATAGACAAGGTTTCAACATAAGTTAGCTAGATGTCCACTCCATGGTTACACCCCGTCTTTACAGTTAGCTAAATTTTATCAAGGTATCAAAAGAGAGAGTAGACTGAGGGTAGATAATCTTGGGAAGGGAAATTTTGTGTCCATGAATCCTACAGAAGCCGCCGAAGGTATGGAAAACATAAAAGAAACGGAAAGGAGTTGGCCACTTTCGCGAGCTCCTATTACAAATACCAAAGGTACGCTTCGATTAGATGCAGAAGCTGCAAACTCAGCTCAATTGTCAGCATTAGAAAATCAAATCAAAGAAATTAAGCTTGAGATGCAGAGGAATTTAGCCGCAACAAACGTAGTGCAAGAAGCACAAGGTTGTCAACAGTGTGGGGTCACAAATCATACATGGGAAGAGTGCGAAGGAAATCCAGCATCTGTTTATTTCATATCTAACCGAGGAAATTATCAATTTGGTAACAAGAATCATCCGCGTATGCAGTATTCTAATCCACAGGGGGCCGCTAATCCAGGTCATTATCAACCTCGTCCCCAGAATAACTCTTCCCAACCAAGAGGTCAAGCTCCATATCATGGAAATCAGAATTATAATCGACCTGCTCTTCCACAACAACCTGTTAATGACGCATATACCGATACTTTAGCTCAGAAGGCTCTACCACAATATCCTCAAGAAGGAGTTGTGGGTGATCAAGAACTGAAGAATTTTATGGATCTTATTAAAACTAATATGCATTCACAAAACAAGAAGTTAAGAGAACAAAAAGCTTCAATTCAAATTTTAGGTACGCAAGTAGAACACATGAATAAAGTTCTTACTAATATTATGGAAGCAAAAGAATTGAAGGCTATCGAAGGAGGTAATGCCAATGTTGGGTTCAAAGCTTGCAGGGCTATTTGCATTGAGATTAAAGAAAATAAGGAAGTACCGCATGCTGCAGAAAGTTCTGTGGAAGTTCCTAGTAACGAAGAAGAACAAACCAAGTGTAACCCTGTGGACTCTAAATGTTCTGAAGATGAGGATAAAGATTCAGAAAAATCCGTTTTTATACAACTTCAGAGAGATATGCAAGACGAGATCAGATTGGTTATGGAATTACAAGCTGAGGGAGCTAAAGAGAAAGAGGAAGAAGCCTCAAAAGAGAAAGTAGAAGTTGCACCTGCTGTGCAAGAAAAGAAAGAAGAAGAGAAGGTGGACTCGCCACCCGTTGTTCAAATAGTGTCATCAACCATTCCTGATACAAATCCGAAGGGTGACATTGAACTCAAGACATTTGTGGAGGCGTATACCCCTGAAAATATCAACGCCCAAATGCTTGAGATTGTGAAGAAAGGGCTTACACCGCAACAAGTTTTTACGCAAATTGTTTCTGAGAAAGAAGCGAGTGTAGAAGCTAAGAAAGAGGCTGTGAGAGTCTCAAGAAGAGTAGAGAAAGAGTTATCATTGAAGCTCAAAGATCCTGGAAGCTTTAATCTTCCTATAAAAATAAATGGTATGCTCAAGGTGAAAGCTATGTGTGATGTGGGTTCAGGTGTGAATCTTATTCCATAGTCCGTGTTCGATAGACTTGGACTTCAGAAATCAGAGAAAGCTCAAGTGAAGTTGTAGTTTGCTGACAACCCAGTTACAAAGACATGTGGAACAGTGGATGAGGTTCATGTCCGATCAGGTAATTTCACCATCCCTACTGACTTTGTTATACTTGATTTCGATGCAGATAAGCAGGTTCCAATCATACTTGGAAGGCCTTTCATGGCCCCAAGCCAGAGCATAATCAACTTCCAGGAAGGGACCATTACCATTGATGCTAAAAATGTATCCGAGATATTCTATGTCTGGGGTAAGTAACCAAGGAAGTCAGATCCCACTGTTCCTATAATCCACAGCCTTTCACATCACAAAGTCCCTAACGAGAAGATCTACGAAAAACCTATGGAAACTGAGCCAAAGATTGAGTTTGGGGTCGGCCATGAAGTTCTATGGAAAGCCCATAAACCATAGAATAGGCCACGTCACCAAGACTCGTGGATGGGACTATTTATAGTCACTAAAGCTGTTTCAGCTAAGGTGATAGAGATCAGGCCCAAGAAGGGCATTAAGCGGAGAACAGTAGACGTTTATAGCCTTGCTCGTTGCTGGGGAGGCTATATTCGCAGATCTTGATAGAGGTAACGCGTCTAACTTCAAAAGACGTTAAATAAAAGTGCTGTACGGGAGACAACCCGCAATTTTTTATGTTTTTAATTCATGTTTAGTTTAGTTGTTTTTAATTGATATTGCAAATTTGAGAAAGGTATTAGTGTTTTTGATGTTCAGGTATTAAAGAAATCGAGTTAGGGAGGAAAAAGAAATTTTTGTGCACATTCTGACCTGCCCACTGGTAAGCCGGCCATACGACCAGTAAGCCGGCGGGTCAAAAAGGGGTGCTCAATGGTTCACGCGTCGGGTTTCTCGCCGAGAGATGGTTTTCGAAAAATTGCGCATCGGGTACCCAGTCACACCACTGGTATACCGGTCAGACAAAAACACGTGCCCACGGGTCTATGAATCAGGTTTTATGCCAAGACGAGTTCTTTTCAAAGAACAGCTCACTGGGTAGCGGGTCACACCGCCAGTAAGCCGGTCCGCGCCGCTGGAGAGAAAATTTCGAGTTTTTTAGGTTTTAAAGAAGAGGAAGGTTAGTCTATTACGAATTTTACAATCCTTAAGCCTCTCTTTCTTCTCCATACCTCTCCCAACTCCATTGAAGCTTCATCAAACCTTCCCCAAACATCAAAACACTACCCAATCACCATAAAAACACATCAAATCCTTTCTCCACATCATTACAAAGAAGATTCAACCACCCAAATCTTACCAAAACACATTGAACCCAAGAATCAAAAGCCTAAATTTCAAAAATTCATCCTACAATTTCTTTGAATCCATACCAATTTATCAAGAATCCATCTTACCCATACATATATTCATCATCAAAACACCTTTCCTAACCCAAATAAAGCTTGTTCAACCAATAATCAAGAGTTTCAAATTTCAATAGTGGTTAAAGCTTTGAGTTGGAGGTTAATTGAGATGACTAAGAGAACATAGACATTATCTACTCAGAGGGAGATGAAGAAAAGAAAGGTATTGGGTTCTATTGAGAAGAAATCAAGTGAGGAAAGTTTTAGTTTGAACGCAAAGGGTAAATAGATCATGTAAAGAGAGGCGAGCTAGCTGTGTTTAATTCAATGGGCAAAAAGGTTCCACTTTTCGTAAAGAAGACAACACAACCTCTCCAATTCAAAGGTCCTACACCCGAAGAAATAGAGAAAGCTTCAAAGGCCTTGATAGCTTCTGTATAGAAACTATTAAAGGAACTACCTTTTGCTTATGAGAGAGTATTCGATGAAGAAGTTGGTAAAGGAGAGTACACAAGAGTGTTGGAGATTGGTGAAAAATTGGGTTGGTCTACGTTCATGGTAAGACGTTCTGATTTATGTCATGAGTTAGTTTCCGACTTCTATTTAGGCCTCTTTAGCCGAGATAGTGAAAGTTGTGCTCCAGTTAGAGGAAAGTTAGTTCCTTTTACAGTTGAAGAGATTAGAAACCACTTACAGTTTAAGAAATTGGTCAGACCATGCAAGTATAGAGAAGCGGTGAATAGAAAGAGAATCTTCGATTGGAATTTACTTTTTGAGCATGTCTTAGAAAAGAAGAAAGTGCAATCACATAAGGGAGAATTAAAGGCACCTTGGCCTTACAAATATCTCCTACCAGATGCTAGAATTTGGCACAATTTCCTTACCCCTGACGTCTTTGGAAACACAAGAATTATGGACGTAAGTAAAAAGAACGCTATCTTGTTGAATTGTATTTTGAGAGGATAAGAAGTAGATGTGGCACAGTTGATCTTTAAGGAGGTAATACGATTTTCGGTCTCTCCTATCTCGGTATTTAATGTGAAATATCCTATTATGATCACGTGTCTTGTACGAAAAGAGAATGTAATTTTGGGTGAAGAAGAGAAACTAGAGTTTAAAACTTGTAAGAATATTGACGATGCTTGGATCATGAAAGTCTTGAAAGGAGCGGGATTTATGCTAGTCTCAAAAGAAGAAAATGATATTAGTTGGCAAAAGAAGATGGAAGAGCGATCAAACAAAGTCGAAGCAGCTCATACTTCCTTAGCCAATGATGTGGCACAAATCAAAGCCAATCAAGTGCACATCATGACACTCCTTGAGCAATTAAAGAAATATCTAGCAAATCCTATCTTAGATGTCGATAATGCGAGGCAATAGCCTCGAGAGTATGTTCTCTTTCTTCCTTACCATTTCTGGAAATGCTTTATCTGCTAATTTTAATTTCTTTTTCAAGTCTTTTTCGAGTCATGGGGACACGACTTATTTTTGAGTTGGGGTGTGGGGATTCGTTGTCTCTCATCTCTATTTTTCAGTTTTTATGTAGAAATCAAAATTTTTGATACATGGGAATTAGATGTAAAGTGTGTTTAATAGCTTGAAAGCATAAGCTCAGTAAGTTAATGATATAAAGTAGTATGTTTATGAGCTGTTTTATTTTGTATGCTTTGAGTATTTGCAGGAAAACACACATTGATAGTAAAGAAAATATTAGTAAGCAATGCGATAGAAAGTATGTTCGATCTCAGGGAGCCATGAGTGGTTTGTAGGCCGTGAGATCCAAGATAGTTGATAAAACCATTGATGAACGTGCTAAAGGTAATAAAAATGACGAAATTCCATAGTTTAGAAAGTGATTAAGGCGGTTCTTTCATAAGCCCCTCGTTGCCTTTTAGCTTGCTGTCCAAATTTAATATTTTATATCCTTCTCAGCCCCTTCTAGCCTTTCTAAATCCTTTTTATTTAGCCACATTATAAGCCATATCCTTTTAGATTATAGGACTTTTCTATATGACCCGCACTCAAATCGCGATGCATAGACAGTTGTTCTAGAGCTTGAGTTTGGGGTGGTGGGTCCACCATTATGGGAATTGTCACTAAGTCCCTGAGAACGAACTTCACTTATCATTAAAACTTGCATACGTCCTGTAATACTTGCAGTACCGTGCTTGTCTAGGGTGAAAGTGCATTGTTTTCTGGCTTATAATTATCTTATTTTTCTAACACCCTAGGCGACACCAACAATATAAATTTTCTTATTGTTTTACCGACAAAGTACACCATTAATTATGTAGTTGTAGGATAGTTGTAGGATAGTTTAAAAGAATTTAAGAAAGAATGTCAAGCGATGTAATTTGAAAGTATGCATAAAGATGAAAAAAAATGTTAAGTTATTTTGGTTATCTCTTAGAGATAAAGACACCCATAGGTTTTTGAGACTTTACCTGAGCGATATATACTTTTTTGGGTAATTTGCATATTGTACCTCTAGTCATATTGACTATGTAAGGGTTGAACCTATAAGTTCTATCCAAAAATATGATGGAGAACTATATGAAGTACGCGATAGGTTTTTTGAAATTCAAAGAAGCCGTTTTCATCACAACTTACACTTTACAAAAATATTAAATAATATGAGTAGAATCACGTAGATTCTACATGTAAAAGTATTTTTATGAGTCTGTGTTCAGAAGAAGCTAAAGATATACTAAATACCTTGGTGGGTAATTCCAGACTTAATACCTTATCATCCATCCAGAAGGTCGAAATTTGAAAAATAGAGCATTATAGAAGAATATACGAAGTAAGTAAAGAGAATACATTGGCACTCGAATATGATATGTTCTCGAAACAATTCAAATATTTGAAACTTGCTCAATAGAAGTCGATTCAAGCATATTAATCCATCACTAAAAATTGTGCAACTTGCGGCGCTCTCACACAGGTGATGAATGTTTATTTATTAAGGATACTAACGATATGTTACAACCATAAGAAGATGTGACCATAAAATGAAGTATTTTGGACAATGAAACAACCATCACTGTACCAGATTCAAGGCAATAACAACAACAATTTCTAATCCAAACGCAATGATGGTCAAATCCATCATGGAAGAATAACCAAGAAGGGAAACCATACCAATATAGACAACCAACCTATGGATTCAGATTGGAGCAAAGGTACGTATTTTTGAACCCATATAGGCAACAAGACAAATCTTAAACAAATAAATAATTTGATACTAGGAAAATTAAATAAGATAGAATTTAGTTCTCTAAATGTTTAATAAAAAAAAAATTAGAAATCCAAGGGGGAGCATTGTCAATAAACTTCATACTTAATAATACATATTTATAATTTCTAGAAGCAAAAGATGAAATCATACCTGATTCTTCTCCGATTGCCCCATCTGACAAGTGGTCCTCAATTCTCTGTGATCTGGTTAGGCGACATTCTACATGCTCGAAACATCTAATCAGTCTCATACCCATCATCAACGATTATGTTATCATCATCAATATCGATATATATATATATATAAGTTTACTTCATATCATAGAGTTCAATTTTATAGCATGGATATATAAGATGTGTTAGGATCAAGATTCTAGGACTTAAAATGTTAAATAGACAAATTGTAATGGAAATTTGAATCATATAAACTAAAATATAACACATATCAATCTTAGTAAATAATGAAAAATCATAGAGAATTGAATCATAAGAGGAAAAAACCGTACTAAGAACTCGATGGAACATTTTTTCTCCAAGTGATATATAATGATGGTTTGGTATGTCATTTGACCACCTCCAAAATCATTTCGAGATATAAATAAATATTTAATAGTTGTAAACTTATTTGTATGATATAAGGTGGTTAAATTATTCATTTAATTAATACTATATAGAAATTTGAATATTAATTCTAGGTAAAATTAGTAATTCATGGTAAACGATATAGATGTGAATAAAATCGTGGTATCCAAGAGTTTAGCATCCAATTAATATCAAAATAATTCAAATAAAACATAGACTTTTAGATCACAGATTTGAAAGTATCCTCGTACATAGAATATATTGAAATCGTTATAGCAGTAAAATTTTGTAGACAATATATTTAGAATGGAATAAAAATTAGAAAAATAATTAAAACATCGAAAAATGAATTAAATACTTTTCCCTTACGATATCTTTGTCTAAATGTTTCTTTGTAAACCCCAGAACTCTTACAAACCCATATCCTACTTTTTCTCATTTCATATGAGTGTATTGTTTGACATCACACTCTCTCGATGATAGCTATCCACACAAGAAAGTATATTAAGAATTTATTGTGAGATTAGTTATACTTGAGAATTACACGATTCAAGAATTACACCCTTTGCAGTCACCCATAAGATAAAATTTCTCATAATTGAAATCAACAAATCTCAACTATTTATTTAAATCCCCCAATTTAATAAAGTAAATTTTGACACAGTATTTAGCTAAGGTACCCCCAATTTTTTGTAGATTGACCACTGACATCATAAAAGTGATAAAGAGGTATATAAGTTATAATACATAGTTTTATGTGATATATCTCCATTGATAGATACTTCCTAAAATATAACCTTTGAATTTACCTTCCTTTGAAAGAAGAAAATATTTTTGAAATTAAGCTTTATATACTTACAATGTTGCCGACCTTTTTAGGTAATAATAAGAACACCCTTATAATCACTTAAATTTTTTTAAGAAAGAATGTCAAGCGATGTAATTTGAAACTATGCATAAAGATGAAAAAATATGTTAAGTTATTTTGGTTATCTCTTAGAGATAAAGACACCCATAGGTTTTTGAGACTTTACCTGAGCGATATATACTTTTTTGGGTAATTTTCATATTGTACCTCTAGTCATATTGACTATGTAAGGGTTGAACCTATAAGTTCTATCCAAAAAGATGATGGAGAACTATATGAAGCACGCTAGGTTTTTTGAAATTCAGAGAAGCTGTTTTCATCACAACTTACACTTTACAAAAATATTAAATAATATGAGTAGAATCACGTAGATTCCACATGTAAAAGTATTTTTATGAGTCTGTGTTCAGAAGAAGCTAAAGATATACTAAATACCTTAGTGGGTAATTCCAGACTTAATACCTTATCATCCATCCAGAAGGTCGAAATTTGAAAAATAGAGCATTATAGAAGAATATACGAAGTAAGTAAAGAGAATACATTGGCACTCGAATATGATATGTTCTCGAAACAATTCAAATATTCGAAACTTGCTCAATAGAAGTCGATTCAAGCATATTAATCCATCACTAAAAATTGTGCAACTTGCGGCGCTCTCACACATCCAGGTGATGAATGTTAATTTATTAAGGATACTAACGATATGTTACAACCATAAGAAGATGTGACCATAAAATGAAGTATTTTGGACAATGAAACAACCATCACTGTACCAGATTCAAGGCAATAACAACAACAATTTCTAATCCGAACGCAATGATGGTCAAATCCATCATGGAAGAATAACCAAGAAGGGAAACCATACCAATATAGACAACCAACCTATGGGTTCAGATTGGAGCAAAGGTACGTATTTTTGAACCCATATAGGCAACAAGACAAATCTTAAACAAATAAATAATTTGATACTAGGAAAATTAAATAAGATAGAATTTAGTTCTCTAAATGTTTAAAAAAAATTAGAAATCCAAGTGGGAGCATTGTCAATAAACTTCATACTTAATAATACATATTTATAATATATAGAAGTAAAATATAAAATTATACCTGATTCTTCTCCGATCGCCCCATCTGACAAGTGGTCTCCCAATTCTCTGTGGTCTAGTTAGGCGACATTCTACATGCTCGAAACATCTAATCAGTCTCGTACCCATCATCAACGATTATGTTATCATCATCAATATCGATATATATATATATATATATATATATTGTGTCCCTACTAGTTTCGTACTCAAACAACGTGTCATCATGTTCTTCGTCATCAACTTCAATAAAGTTCTCAAGGTACGAGTTTAAACATTGAAAGATCAATCTATATCCCTTGACCAATAGTCAACACAATAACAGGTATTCCGAATCCAAGTTCATATCGACCAAATTAATAGTGACCGGTCATGCCGCACCCCATAAATCGGGACTCCATCTGTATTTTTCATTTACTTCCCATACAACTTTCCATTCTTTTGCTTTTACTTGCATAACTTTCATCGATATAAAACACCGTTTTTGCTTGAGTTGCTAAAATGTAGGGTTCCTCACACTAGTAGAAAGAATTTGCGTTGATCATTGTTGCCCTGTTTTCCGATTTCCTCTTTTTTAAATTATTCGTCGGTGTTATTCCATATACACTTGAACAAAAAACCTGAACACCCACCAATGAATTTCGTATTTTACAATTTAACTAACTCACTGTAAAAGGTTTCACCACCTGTGACAGTAAAAAATAATCAGTTAATAAACGAATTATTACCTACTACAAAAAATGGAGATGAGGGACAACTTTTTACATGTGATGGTACAAACTCCATAATCCTGAGTTACTCCCTTTTCTCCTTTGTCACGAGTTACCCATTTGACCTTGATTACAACACAAGAATCATAGCTATATATAGGCCCATTAGACATGTTGGACAAGGAAACCAATTCACCGGTAGACAGGGGATCACCAGTTTTGCGCATTAAAAACACATATCCACACCATCAGTTATTAGTTGTAATAAAGACATAGTAATTGAAAAAATAAATGCTTAGATACCTTTGTCATGAAAAATAGACTGAACTTCTCTTATTGTGTCGTCTCTATATCAAGGAGCGGAAGTGTGGACTTATGTTCCCTAAACAAAAAAGAACAGTGTTAATAATTATAAATATGATATTTCATGATTTTTCTAAATTAAATTACTTACATCATATATTATTGGATCTCATCGCAATTTAGAAGGGTGTAACTATTGATGTGTTTCTTCTCGTTGAATGGTAAATTTCCATACTCTTTTTTACCAATCGGCTTGCACTGGCGCTTAAACACGGATATTTCCCTGGGTGCTACAATCTTATCACCGTATCTACATGGTTTGTTGAATTTTGTACTTTCTTCTTGAAGGTACCGATCTATAAAAGTCAACGTTTTCTCTACAACGTATCCCTCGACGATCGAACCCTCAGGCCTGTTCTGATTATGAATATATTCCTTGAGTTTCTTCAAAAACCTCTCATACGGGTACATCAAACGCATTTGAACAGGACCTCCTAACTTATATTCCTCATACAAATGCACAACAAATTGAATCATTATGTCAAAAAAAGAGGAAGAAAATATACTCTCCAACTTTCACATAAGCTCGACCACTTTAGTTTTCCTGATTCTCGTTCTTTCTTACGTAGGTTCTTTTTAAAAACATATCTGAAGACGTTGAACAACCCAATAATCAGATCCCTAACCGATTTATCATTTATTAAAACTGGAATACTTACCACGAAAAGAAACTGCATCAATATATGACAATCATGTGATTTTATAACGATGATCTTCCCCAAATCACTCTAAACGATGTTTTTCAAACTAGAAGCGAATACGTCGGGAAACCTTTGCACCTTCAACCAATTCAGAAACACACGTCGTTTTTCTGAAAATCATCGCATACTTTGCACATGGTGGAATCGTTTTACCTCGTTCCCCGAATAACCACAAATCTTTCCTAATACCCATTTCTTTCAGATCTTTTCTCGCCTTCTCGTTATCTTTGTTGATGTTCCAATTTAAACCCACCACTATAGCTAGCAAGCTATCACACATATTTTTCTCACAATGCATACCATCAATGTTTACTATGCAGGCGCTTTTATCGTCTTTCATGTACGAAGATACTCTCTCCTAAAACATGGCCAATAGGTAACCACCGCCTATAATAAAAAACAACCCCTTTATTCAACCGCACGGAAGAAGTAGAATCCATTTATTCAGGGCAAGCTAAATAACCTTGACCCGACCATCCCAAAGTGTACGATCTAGTCGGGTAGTCATCAAAGATGAACAACAAACAAACCTTCATTACAAATTCCCCCTTCATATGTGCATCGTATGTAACAATATCTGTGCCCCATAATATTTCCAAATCTTCTATAAATGGACGGAGAAATACATCCATATCCTTTCCGGATGAACTAGGACCCAGTATCAACAAAGTAAGTATAAAGGGGGATTCTTTCATGCAGAACCAAGGCAGAAAGTTGTAGATTTTCAGTACAACCGCCCACATGATATATATTGTTTTGCATGGAGAAAGGACAAAACTCATCAATTCCCAAAGTAAGGCGTACATTTCTTGGTTCACTAGTAAACTTGGAATTACTCTCATCAAATTTTTTTCAACTAGTACCGTCGACTGGATGATGCAACACATCTTCGTCTGTACTCTTTCCGGTATGATGCTGAATCATATCTTTGGCGGTGTGCCTCTAAGAATACATTTTTTGCAACCTTGGCACTATCACACAATAACGCAGTTTCTCATGTGGAACCTTTTCCCACTTCTTTGGATCCCACCTTGATTCACCGCATACTGGATATTTCTCCAAATTTTTATTCTCCTTATAATACGAAACACAATCATTCAAAAACACATCGATAGTGATGTATCCCATGCCCAAGCTTTTCAATTTTCTATTGCACTCCGCATACGAATCAAGTAAAGTATGACCTGTTGACAAAACAAGAGCCAACAACTCAAGAAGTTCGGTAAAAGAGGTGTTTGTCCCCTTGTTCTTCACTTTCACATGCATTAACTTGACTATGAAATTCAATGATTCCATCACAGTACAACCAGGCTACGACTTAATAATACACATTACATTTATATGAATAATACAACAATCACGTATTACAAATAAAAAATATTTTTTTTTTGAAAAAATACCTTATTAAGGAGGATTTGATTGATAATGTTGACTGAAAGTGGGATCCATACGTGCACAATGTAGTTGAGAAATTTCATTAATGATGGGCCCAATCAATTTTAATTTTTGGGGAATTATTTTGGAAGAATTTATGAGGTTTGGCATTTTTTTGGAGTAAAATCACCATTACTGGTGATCTGCCCACTGGTTTGTTTATACTGACCACTTTTCAGCCCGAAAGTCCTCACAAAAGGTCATCTTTAGCGAGGACAAACAAGTCCTCACTAAAGATAATCTTTTTGGTGATGACATAATTACTTTTTTTTATTTTTTTCTTCTGCTTAAAACTAATGCATTATAAGTGAGGATCCTCGTGAAAGGTGTCATATTTAGCGATGACATGCATGTCCTATGCTAAAGGTTTCCTCGCAAAAAACGCGCAATGCGGTAGTGTTGGTAGGTAGGGATATAAAATGGGAATGGGGGAAAAGAACAATTTGAACACTTATATACCCACCTAGTATAATTAAGATGAATGGTGGAAATGCAAAGTTAACTCCACAAAGTGTGGTAGGCAAGAGATACTAGAAAATTTCTATGGCATGTGAAGTACAACTAGAACTAGACTACATTTGTGTAAGTTGTACTTATGTAACTTTATTTATTTTAGAATATAGAAATAGAAATAGATTATTTTTATTTTTAATTTATATTACTCCCTCCGTTTCACAATGTTTGTCCACTTACTAAAATTGTAGTTTCAAAATGTTTGTCCATTAGAATATCAAGACACTTTTTACCTCTTTTTTCCACTATTACCCCTATTAAAAAAATTAAAATTTATGTTTTCAATACACATTTAAGATATCAAGACACTTTATGAAGGGTATTTTTGTAATAAGGAGTGTAATAATTATATTTCTTAATTTGTGTGAAAAGCAAAGTGGACAAACATTTTGAAACGGAGGGAGTATTAAGAATTCAGAAATGAAAATCCAAGTATCTCTTTTTATACAAGAATAATGTATTACTAATGAAATTACTTATCAAGCAAAAAAAGATACTACAAAAAATACATTTAGATTATGTAAAATATTTATTTGTAAATTTATTATGTCCACTTTCACAATAATAAAGTAAATAAATTAAATCATAAGGTATTTTTCTATAATTAATCATTAAATACATTATTTATTAAAATTAATACTTGTCAAGCAAAAAAAAAATACAATGAAAAAGACATTTAAATAAGGTAGTATATTTTTGAAAATTTATTTTTTCCACTTCCACAATCATAAAGTAAGTCAATTAAATCAAAAAGTATTTTTCTATAATTAATCATTAGATACATTTATAAAAATTAATACCTGTCAATCGAAAAAAATACTATGATAAAGACATTTAAGGTAGGTAGAATATTTATTTGTAAATTTATTATTTTCACTTCTAAAATCATAAAGTAATTCAATTAAATCAAAATATATAATTTAATCATTAAATACCTTATTATATAAGAGGGAACTATATCTTATATTTTTTCACACTCAAACAAACCTTCAAATAAGTACTAAATCCATTTCCAATGAAAACCAAACAAAATTCTTCTAAAATATTTAACAACTCAACCGCCTCAAAAGACTCTCCTATCATATATCCATTTTATGAAAATGTTGTTGAAGGATCCAAGCCTCTACTAGCAACCGATGATTCCTCGTCTAATGTGGCACCAGATCTCGCCCTTGCTAAGGATACTCTAGCTAATAACTCAAAGAACGAACAATATGTTGTCAATTTATCTAATACGGAATATCATTCGAATGATTTATTGAACGAGCCTTCAAATTTACGTGATACTACGAATTTGGAGGCTAAAGTTTTTGGTTGCCGTTATTGCGAGAGAAAGTTTTCAAGATATACTGCGCTAGGTGGCCACCAAAATGCACACAAGAAAGAGCGTGCATTGGCCAAAGTTAAACAAGGTGAAATTCATGTTTCTCAGGGCCGTTATACACCTTATGCACCTTTTTGTCGGTATTCATATCCATCTTTCCCACTGGCTTACTATGGATCGCACAACAACCACAACAACTTGCCAAGAAATTTACTTTTTGGACAGTCATCTATTGGTAACATGAGAGCTGAAAATATTCAAGGACTAATGGAAATATTTGCTTCTCAAAAAGTTGATAATAATATTATTGGTGGCTCGATGATCAACTCAGGAAATTACAACAATGGGGGCGAAAAGAAAAGTTTAGGTGCAGAACAAAATGAAAATCCAGTTATAGATGAATCTGGACTTGACTTGACCTTGAAACTTTAAATATTTCCTAAAGGTGAAGCGATGAAGCAATGGATCAGTACAAGTGTTTTTTCAATTTCTCCACAGTATTTGTATTTTTTGGATTTATTCTGTTGTGTTTCTATTCTGTTTCATGGTTTTATGGAGACTAGATGAAAATAAGGGTTTGGGTTTGTCTTAGAAGGAGAGAGATGTTATTCTTAAAATGTTTTTTCATTAAAATTAAACTGTTTCATATATATTTGAAATATTTGAAAATAATGTTGAAATATATAAAACCCATATATTAATTTTGAATAGTTACAACATCAAAATAATCGTTAAATATTTCTATTTAAAATAATTATTTAAAAAAGTCATGTTAAAGGGTTCTTACTTCCAACCATGACGCTAAATCATAATCTCGTTAATAAATTATCAATATCAATAATTTGAACTGAATAAATATATTAATTTTAAAAACTAAACAAGTGTCTCTCGAACAATAATATCCAATTGTCTCCAAGTTTTACTAAAACTTTAATAAATACTATCCTTGGGATTAGCGTAATAAATGAACGACCTGATCCACCAAAATTCAACCCATATGACTCGAGTTACCAGATTTTAGTTTATATACCAGATCTAGTGCTAGTAAATCTCGGTCTATGACATATTTATATGATTTTTATTATTCTTTATCACTTATAATTATGTATACTATGGAACTTTAAGTTTGTAAGTTATTTATCAAGGTTTGATTATCATTTTTTTGATAACTTATTTGTCTTATACCTTTTGGTCTACATGCATGGGTGATGCTCTTGACTTTGAGTTAATTATATATTTAAGGGATTACAAATATGGTATCACAATTAAGCTTGTAAACTAGATGATTGATTCCATTTTTTTTAATATTTTCATTGTTGGTAAAAAAAAAATTCACTTGGTTCACTATGAAGGAAAGACGACTTAACATCCAACTTAAAAATCTTCCAATTTATTTGTGCGGCTAGAGAAACAGTCACTTGTATCGTCTTCATTCTTGTTATGGGTGTAAGAAATTATGTATACTCCATTATTTATTTATGAGAGAATCCTTAACAGCCAAACGAAACTTGTACTTACAATTATATCCATACTCATTGTATCTACTTTGTACACTCACTTCACTCCTATATTTTAGGCCCCGTGGCAGCCTAGTGACTGTCTACGTCTAATTTTCCGTTATATGTGATTTCACTATCCTTAGCCAATCTCCAATTTTTGCTCGTTAAAGTTTCCTAAAAGTAAGATGGATTAGTTGAAACCACTAATTCCATACAAATTTCATCCTGAAATAAACCTTCGCCATTAATCTAATCACCTATCCATGTAGAAGGTTGCTGCTAACAAGATGGCCTTGACTCCCTCATAATTTGTTGACTCTCGCTAGAATCATCTTCCTCTTCTCTAATTACCCTCATCACGAGTGTCATGTCTTCTCCATCCTTATATTCTCTTAGTTATTTATTCTTACCATCACCACCTCCCTATTTTAACTTTACTCTTGTTTATTCCTTATAACTCCTATCCCTAGTCAATTGCTTTTCTTTGTCAAAATTACATTTATAATTATAGCAAGATATTTTGCAATAAGAACGAATAATCTATAACATTTTGACTCTTCACTAACTCCCAATAACACATAATTAATGCTTATATCATAAATTCTTTCCCTTTATCTATGGAATATGAATGAAGGTTGTGCAACCCCAAATAGAAATATGGTCTACTTAGGTTTTCATTTCACTCCAAGCCTCATCTAGTGTGAAATCCTTGACTACCAATGCAGGGTATATATTAAAGACTTAATAATCTAGTTTACTACCTCCGACCAAATTTTCTTGGGAGTCACCGTGTCCACTATAATTGACCAATTCATATCCTACACGCTTTTATTTTTCATCTCGAGGACATGCTTTGGTCACAGAGTATAAGTAGTGTTCAATTGCCACGTGATTTATTTTATTTGCAAAATACACTGAAAACAATTGAATTAAATTCTCCGCCTCAATCTATATAAGAACACTTTGCAAATAATATTTTTTCTTTTTCTACGATAGTCTTACAATATTTATAGAAATTAAAAGCCTCTGACTTTTCCATTATGAAATATACCCATTCTTTTCTACTATACTCATCAATGTCAAGCCCCTGCGTCTTTTTGCAACTACACTATTCTTAAGAGATTATTTCTTAATTCTAGATACTACTACATCTCAGAAAAATGTAGTTATTCCACTTATTTCTCAATTCTAGAATGTAATAAATCTTAGCACTATCCTCAATTCTTGAATTATATATATATATATTCTTTAGCACGTTTTATATAAAAAATTACAATGGTGATTTTCCTAAAATGATTATTTGGTAATATTGTTTTTAAATTTATTGGTTTTTTAGTGTTAATTTTGCGTTTGAAGTAGGAATTTCAATATTATGTCCAATAAATAAGATTATTTATTACAATTTTATAGTTTATTTATTTCAGCTTATTATCTTAAAACACAAGTGCGTTGGTATATATATATTCTTGGAGAAGGGTTTTAGTTTTGGATGATTAAGTTCTATCTCTTATCGTATCCCAGTGGTTATCTCACATTACCAAGGAACTAGTGAGGCTTTTAAAGCTTTAATGTAATTTTACTTTGGATATTAAAAATTGAATTATTTTCTAGTATATTGATGGGCTAAACTCCATTTATTACATCTTTAATAATTGACAAAATTTTACATTGAACGACATTATGCATAGTTTCCTTAGCAATAGCATATATCTCGTATATATTTTAAGATGAATTAATCCAATATGAAATATTTTTATAACCTAATGTTAAAAGATATTCGTTCATATAAATTCTTATAAATGCATTAAAACAAAATGGATGAAAGATGGTATAAGAAAAGAACACGAGAGTAATAACCACGTACTACACGTGCATTAAATGTATTACAAACTTTAAATATTATATGAGTAAGATGCTCAATACGATGAAGTAATTCCCTGCTTTATGGAATTGCACGATGCGACTTTTTTTAAGTTCTTGAGTTTCATGAATTAAAACATGAAAGGATGAGAGGCTATAATTTAGGTTCTTTGGTTTGGTTGGAAGAGTATTAATAAAAAATATGACAATAAATACCGATTAAATAATCATGACCATGTAACATTATACACAAAACACGAGTTGTACCAAAGGTTGTTATAATTTAAATGGTCCAAATTTTTAAAGCAAGTCATGTTAACAAAAATTGATATAATTTATATCAATACCGTACCTAATAATTCAAATGATAAATACTTAATCACATTCTTGATTAGGTCACACATGTAGAAAACCAATAGTGGGTTCACCTAATTAGAACATATTGATGTTGTTAAAAAAAATTCACTTGACCTAGATTCCTAATGAGCTACAGTATTTTATTGATCACATTGCACATGCATATAGTTAACATAATATTTTCTTTCATTATCTATAGGATATAAGGGAAACTGAGAATAATCATTAAATTCTAAGAAATACTGACCTAGGCTCATATATAACGCCACCACTAACTAAACAACATAAACCCATAAGGACGTCAAGTGTCGATTTCATGTCAAAATAATTCCTTAAGATTGACATAGAAATATGATAACTATTAAATCCTTTTGATAAGAAGAAGAAGAAGAAATGTAGATTTTGTTATGAGAAGGATATGTACTAGTTATTATATTTATAGTCTTGTATCTCAAACAAAACTAGTATACCTTACAATACATCTAACCCAACAATGGTATTTTGCATATAACTCCGATCCATCGGTTGAAGAAATATAATTAGACAACACCTAATCGTATACATATTTCACTATACTTATTTTATATATATCATCACACAAAAGGGATTAGCTATAATTACTTTGAATGCATAAACACCACAGTGTATAACAATAACTCTACTAAATATAACTATTTTCCCTTGTTTTATGTTATCATGCATATGGAGCTTTAGTATTCAAATTATGTGTAGAGGCAATATTACAAGTCCATCTAATAATTATACGACAACATGATATAAATCCTCGAAAAATCCATTTGTATCATAAAATCATGTATCTTTCTCTGAATATACAATCACACACACGCACATACACACACACACACATATATATATATATATATATATATATATATATATATATATATATGTATATGTATATATATATATATATATATATATATATATATATATATATATATATATATATATATATATATATATATATATATATATATATATATATATATATATATGTATATATATATATATGTATATATAAGTTTATTTCATATCATAGAGTCTAATTATATAACATGGTTATATAAGATGTGTTAGGATCAAGATTCTAGGACTTAAAAAGTTAAATAGACAAATTGTAATGGAAATTTGAATCATATAAACTAAAATATAACACATTTCAATCTTAGTAAATAATGAAAAATCATAGAGAATTGAATCATAAGAGGAAAAAACCGTACAAAGAACTCGATGGAACATTTTTTCTCCAAGTGATATATAATGATGGTTTGGTATGTCATTTGACCACCTCCAAAATCATTTCGAGATATAAATAAATATTTAATAGTTGTAAACTTATCTTTATGATATATGGTGTTTAAATTATTCATTTAATTAATACTATATAGAAATTTGAATTTAAATTTTAGGTAAAATTAGTAATACATGGTAAACGATATACATGTGAATAAAATCGTGGTATCCAAGAGTTTAGCATCCAATTAATATCAAAATAATTCAAATAAAACATAGACTTTTAAATCACATATTTGAAAGTATCCTCGTACATAGAATATTTTGAAATCATTATAGTAGTAAAATTTTGTAGACAGTATATTTAGAATGGAATAAAAATTAGAAAAATAATTAAAACATAAAAAAAATGACTTAAATACTTTTCCCTTTCGATATTTTTGTCTGAAAAGTTTCTTTGTAAACCCATCGAACTTTTACAAATCTATATCCTACTTTTTCTCATTTCATATGAGTGTAGATTTTTCCACCACACTCTCTCGATGATAGCCATCCACACAAGTAAGTATATTAAGAATTTATTATGAGATTAGTTATACTTGAGAATTACACGATTCAATAATTTCACCCTTTGCAGTCACCCATAAGATAAAATTTCTCATAATTGAAATTAACAAATCTCAACCATTTATCTAAATCCCCCAATTTAATAAAGTAAATTTTGATAGAGTATTTAGCTAAGGTACCCCCAATTTTCAGTATATTGACCACTGGCATCATAAAAGTGATAAAGAGGAATATAAGTTAAAATACATAGTTTTACGTGATATATCTCCATTGATAGAGACTTCCTAAAACATAACCTTTGAATTTACCTTCCTTTGAAAGAAGAAAATATTTTTGAAGTTAAGCTTCATATACTTACAATGTTGCCGACCTTTTTAGGTAATAATAAGAAAACCCTTATAATAACTTAAAAGAATTTAAGAAAGAATGTAAAGCGATATAATTTGAAACTATGCATGAAGATGAAGAAAAATGTTATCTCTTAGAGATAAAGACACCCATGGGTTTGTGAGACTTTACCTGAGCGATATTTACTTAAATCTGCATATTGTACCTCTAGTCGTATTGACTATGTAAGGGTTGAACCTATAAGTTATATCCAAAAAGATGATGGAGAACTATATGAAGCACGTGATAGGTTTTTTGCAATTCAGAGAAGCTGTTTTCATCACAGCTTACATTTTACCAAAATATTAAATAATATGAGTCTAAATCACATATATTCTATATGTAAAAGTATCTTTATGAGTCTGTGTTCAGAAGAAGCTAATGATATACTAAATACCTTGGTGGGTAATTCCAGACTTAATACCTTATCATCCATCCAGAAGGTCGAAATTAAAAAAATAGAGCATTATAGAGGAATATACGAAGTAAGTAAAGTATATTATATTAGTTCTCAAATTTGATATGCTTTCGAAACAATTCAAATATCTAAAAACTTGCTCAATAGAAGTCGATTCAAGCATATTAATCCATCACTAAAATTTGTGCAACTTGCGGCACTCTCACACATCCAGGTGATGAATATTTATACATTAAGGATACTAATGATATGGTACAATATCCACAAGAAGTTGTGACCATAAAATGAAGTATTTTGGACAATGAAACAACCATCACGATACCAGATTCAAGGCATTAACATCAACAATTCTAATCCGAACACAATGATGGCCAAATCCATCATGGAAGAATAACCAAGAAGGGAAAACATACCAATATAGACAACCAACCTATGCGTTCAAATTGAAGCAAAGGTACGTAATTTTGAACCCGCATAGGAAACAAGACAAATCTTACACAAATAATTAATGTGATACTAGGAAAATTAAATAAGATAAAACTTAGTTCTCTAATTGTTAAAAAAATTAGAAATCCAAGTGGGACGCATTGTCAATAAACTTCATACTTAATAATACATATTTATAATTTTTAGAATTAAAAGATAAAATAATACCTGATTCTTCTCCTATCGCCCCATCTGACAAGTGGCCTCCCAATTCTCCGTGGTCTAGTTAGGCGAAATTCTACTTAGGTTTACATTCCACTCCAAGCCTCATCTAGTGTGAAATCCATGAATATGAATGCATGATATATATTAAGGAATTAAATAATCTAGTTAACTATCTCTGACCAAATGTTCTTGGGAGTCACCGTGTCCACTATAATGGATCAATTCATATCTTACACGCTTCTATTTTCCATCTCGAGGACATGCTTTGGTCACGGAGTATAAGTAGTGTTCAATTTATTTTATTTGCTAATTACACTGAAAACAATTGAACTGAATTCTCTGCCTCAATCTATATGGAAACACTTAGCAAATATTTTTTTCTTTTATGATAGTCTTACAATATTTATAGAAATTAAAAGCTTCTGACTTTTCCATTATGAAATATACCTATTCTTTTCTACTATAATCATCAATGTCAAGCCCCTGCTTTGTTTTTGCAATTGCACTATTCTTGAAAGATTATTTCTTAATTCTTGATTATTCTACACCTCAGCAAAAATGTAGTTTACTCCACTTATTTCGTAGCACTATCCTCAATTCTTAAATTATATATATTCTTTAGCACATTTTATATGAAAAATTGCAATGGTGATTTTCCTAAAAGGATGATTTGGTAAAATTGTTTTTAAGTGTATTAGTTTTTTAGTGTTAATTTTGCATTTGAAGTAGGAATTTCAATATTGTGTCCATTAAATAAGATTATTTATTACAATTGTTTAGTTTATTTATTTCAGCTTATTATCTTAAAATAAAAGTGTGCTGGTATATATTCTTGGAGAATTGTTTTAGTTTTGGATAATTAAGTCCTGTCTCTTATGGTACCCCAGTGGTTATCTCACATTACCAAGGAACTAGTGAGGTTTTTAAGATTTAATGTAATTTTACTTTGGATATTAAAAATTGAATTATTTTCTAGTATATTGATGGGCTAAACTCCATTTATTACATCTTTAATAATTGACAAAATTTTACATTGAAAGACACATACGCATAGTTTCCTTAGTAGTAGCATATATCTCATATATATAATTTAAGATTAATGGATCCTATATGAAATATTTTTATAACCTAATATTAAAAGATATTCGTTTATATAAATTCTTATAAATGCATTACAAAATGGATGAAAGATGGTATAAGAAAAGAACACGAGAGTAATAAGCACTTACTACACGTGCATTAAAATGTATTACAAACTTTAAATATTATATGAGTAAGATGCTCAATACGATGAGGTAATTCCTCGCTTTATGGAATTGCTCGATGCGACTTTGTTTAGTTTTTGAGTTTCATAAATTAAATCATGAAAGGATGAGAGGCTATAATCTAGGTTCTTTGGTTTGGTTGGAAGATTATTAATAAACAAAAAAGACAATAACTACTGATTAAATAATCACGACCATGTAACATTATATACAAAACAAGAGTTTTACCATGTAACATTAAATGGTCCAAATTTTTTAAGCAAGGCATGCTAATAATTTTTATATCATTACCATACCCAATAATTCAAATGATAAATACTCAATCACGTTCTTGATTAGGTCACGCATGTGGAAAATTAATAGTGGGTTTCACCTAAATAGAACATATTGATGTTATTAATAAAAATTCACTTGACCTAGATTCCTAATGAGCTACAATATTTTATTGATCACATTGCACATGCATATAGTTAACATAATATTTTCTTTCATTATCTATAGGAAATAAGGGAAAATGAGAATAATCATCAAATTCTAAGAAATACTGACCTAGGCTCATATATAACGCCACCACTAACTAAACAACATAAACCCATAAGGACATCAAGTGTCGATTTCATGTCAAAATAATTCCTTAAGATTGACATAGAAATATGATAACTATTAAATCCTTTTGATAATAATAATAAGAAGAAGAAATGTAGATTTTGTTATGAGAAGGATTTGTACTAGTTGTTATATTTATAGTCTTGTATCTCAAACAAAACTAGTATACCATACAATACATCTAACCCAACAATGGTATTTTGCATATAACTCCATCGGTTGAAGAAATATAATTATACAACACCTAATCGTATAAATATTTTAACTATACTTATTTTATATATATCATCACACAAAAGGGATTAGTTATAATTACTTTGAATGCATAAACACCACTGTGTATAACAATAACTCTACTCAATATAATTATTTTCCCTTATATTATGTTATCATGCATACTGAGCTTTAGTATTCAAATTATGTATAGAGGCAATATTACAAGTCCATCTAATAATTATACGACAACATAATATAAATCCTCGAAAAAGCCATTTGTATCATATAATCATGTATCTTTCTCTGAATATACAATCACACACACACACACACACATATATATAAATATATATATATATATATATATATATATATATATATATATATATATATATATGTATATATAAGTTTATTTCATATCATAGAGTCTAATCATATAGCATGTATATATAAGATGTGTTACGATTAAGATTCTAGGACTTAAAAAGTTTAATAGACTAATTGTAATGGAAATTTGAATCATATAAAATTAAATATAACACATTTCAATCTTAGTAAATAATGAAAAATCATATAGAATTGAATCATAAGATGAAAATACCGTACAAAGAACTCGATGGAACATTTTTTCTCCAAGTGATATATAATGATGATTCGGTATGTCATTTGACCACCTCCAAAATTATTTCGAGATATAAATAAATATTTAATAGTTGTAAACTTATTTTTATGATATATGGTGTTTAAATTATTCATTTAATTAATACTATATAGAAATTTGAATTTAGATTTTAGGTAAAATTAGTAATAAATGGTAAACGATATACATGTGAATAAAATCGTGGTATCCAAGAGTTTAGCATCCAATTAATATCAAAATAATTCAAATAAAACATAGACTTTTAAATCACATATTTGAAAGTATCCTTGTACATAGAATATTTTGAAATCATTATATCAGTAAAATTTTGTAGACAATATATTTAGAATGGAATAAAAATTAGAAAAATAATTAAAACATCAAAAAATGACTTAAATACTTTTCCCTTTCAATATCTTTGTCTGAAAAGTTTCTTTCTAAACCCGTCGAACTCTTACAAACCCATATCCTACTTTTTCTCATTTCATATGAGTGTAGAGTTTGACATCACACTCTCTCGATGATAGCCATCCACACAAGTAAGTATATTAAGAATTTATTGTGAGATAAGTTATACTTGAGAATTACACGATTCAAGAATTTCACCCTTTGCAGTCACCCATAAGATAAAATTTCTCATAATTGAAATCAACAAATCTCAACCATTTATCTAAATCACCCAATTTAATAAAGTAAATTTTGATAGAGTATTTAGCTAAGGTACCCCCAATTTTTAGTAGTTTTACGTGATATTTCTCCATTGATATAGACTTCCTAAAACATAACCTTTGAATTTACCTTCCTTTGAAAGAAGAAACTATTTTTGAAATTAAGCTTCATATACTTACAATGTTGCCGACCTCTTTAGGTAATAATAAGAAAACCCTTATAATCACTTAAAAGAATTTAAGAAAGAATGTCAAGCGATGTAATTTAAAACTATGCACGAAGATGAAAAAAATGTTATCTCTTAGAGATAAAGACACCCATAGGTTTGTGAGACTTTACCTGAGCGATATATACTTTAATCTGCATATTGTACCTCTAGTCGTATTGACTATGTAAGGGTTGAACCTATAAGTTATATCCAAAAAGATGATGGAGAACTATATGAAGCACGTGATAGGTTTTTTGCAATTTAGAGAAGCTGTTTTCATCACAACTTACATTTTACCAAAATATTAAATAATATGAGTATAAATAACATATATTCTATATGTAAAAGTATCTTTATGAGTCTTTGTTCAGAAGAAGCTAATGATATACTAAATACCTTGGTGGGTAATTCCAGACTTAATACCTTATCATCCATCCAGAAGGTCGAAATTCAAAAAATAGAGCACTATAGAGGAATATACGAAGTAAGTAAAGATATTATATTAGTACTCAAATTTAATATGTTTTCGAAACAATTCAAATATTTGAAAACTTGCTCAATAGAAGTCGATTCAAGCATATTAATCCATCACTAAAAATTGTGCAACTTGCGGCACTCTCACACATCCAGGTGCTGAATATTTATTTATTAAGGATACTAATGATATGGTACAATATCCATAAGAAGTTGTGACCATAAAATGAAGTATTTTGGACAATTAGACAACCATTACGATACCAGATTCAAGGCAATAATATAAACAATTCTAATCCAAACACAATGATGGCCAAATCAATCATGGAAGAATAACATAGAAGGGAAACCATACCAATATAGACGACCAACCTATGCGTTCAGATTGGAGCAAAGGTACGTAATTTTGAACCTGCATAGGAAACAAGACAAATCTTAAACAAATAATTAATGTGATACTAGGAAAATTAATTAAGATAGAACTTAGTTCTCTAATTGTTATAAAAACTAGAAATCCAAGTGGGACGCATTGTCAATAAACTTCATACTTAATAATACATATTTATAATTTTTAGAATTAAAAGATAAAATAATACCTGATTCTTCTCCTATCGCCCCATCTGACAAGTGGCCTCCCAATTCTCCGTGGTCTAGTTAGGCGATATTCTACCAACTCGAAACATCTAATCAGTCTCGTACTCATCATCAACGATTATGTTATCGTCATCACTATACATATATATTGTCTCCCCAACAGTCTCGCACTCAAACAACGTGTCATCATGTTCTTCCTTATCGCCTTCAATCAAGTTCTCAAGGTACGAGGTTAAACATTGAAAGATAAGATCAATCTCTATCCCTTGACCAATAGTCAACTCTAATAACAGGTATTCCGAATCCAAGTTCATATCATGACCGGCTCTGCGGCACCCCATAAATTGGGACTCCATCCGTATTTGTCATTCACTTCCCATACAACTTTCTATTCTTTTTCTTTTACTTGCATAACTTTCATTGATATAAAACACCGTTTTTGCTTGAGTTACTAAAATATAGGGTTCCTTATTCAATTTACACTTGAACAACAAACCTTAACACCCACTAAAGAATTCCGTATGTTACAATTTTACCTAACTAACTGTAAAAGGTTTCACCACCTGTGATAGTACAAAATAATTAGTTAATAAACAAATTATTACCTACTACAAAAAATGGAGATGAGGGATAATTTTTTACTTGTAATGGTACAAACTCCATAATCAACTCAAATTCGTTTTCTTGAAGGAGAAGTAAGTAGTCTCTAACTACACACCTAAGTCAATTAAGCACAGAGGAAAGAAGATAACAGAATATGGAGAATAGACTCAAAACAACTACTCAGAAAATTTCATGTAATAATATTTACAAACTACATACCTGTACACTTCTTATATCCACAATCAACACGGCTTGAATTCAAGATTAGATTAGTTTCGCAATGTAAGAAGGAGAGGAACTTTACCCAGTTCACCAAGGAAGCTATAGATTGTTCATCGAACCTTACTAGTATCCAACGATCCACTTAACTACTCTCTATTGGTTCAATCACTTCTCGATCACATAGCAAAGAATCAAAAGGTCTTTAAGGTTGTAATTTAGGCTTAGGGACGGTATGATAGTATATTTGGATAATTTAGAGTGAGCTTTTGGCTCTCTCCTCACTAGCCATCAACGAATCGCCCTAGAGCTTGAGTTACTCTCATAAAACGTTCTCACACAACCCAATGAATTATTTGATGCACAATTAGCATCCCCAATAACCCAATTAAAGCATAAGATGTTCACATAAAAATTCCACTTTACCGGTCCGAATATATATATATATATATATATATATATATATATTTTCTTTTCAAATAAATTTCTTTTCAAACGCTATGACTCTCTTTTTAATGATGAGATATCACGCTATTTTCTCATATATATATTTTTATGCCCTTATTGGCAAAATTAGCTCGTAGCTTCTTTTTCATTCGCTATTACCCCGGCAAAGGGTTACAATAAAAATCTGTGAATCATCATCAATCTTAAGAACAGAGCACAATTAATAAGCTAAAAAATCCCATCCCAATAATATTTCCCATAATGGTGGACCCACCACCCCAAACTCAAGCTCTAAAACAACTGTCTATGCATCGCGATTCGAGTGCGGGTCATATGGAAAAGTCCTATAATCTAAAGGGATATGGCTTATAACGTGTTTATAAAAAGGCTTTAGAAAGGCTAGAAGGGGCTGAGAAGGATATAGCATAAAATAAAATAAAAAATAACATGGTGAGAAGGTATAAAAAGGCTTCAAAGGCTTCAAATATGAAAGAACCGCCTTAATCACTTTCTACACTGTGTAATTTCGTTATTTTCTTACCTTTAACACTTTCATCAAATGGTTTTGTCAACTAGCTTGGATCTCACGGCCTACACACTTCTCAAGGTTCCCTGAGATCGAACCCACCACTAAATAGCTAAAGACTTTAATTCTTGAAGAAGTTGCGCAGCTGCAAATGTAGTTGATGATTTTGAAAAGTTGTCCCCACCGTAAATTCTACTAGCTTCTTGAATCCGACCATTAACAACAATTTGAGATTCAATCTTAGCTTGTTGCTCCTAAATTGCTTTGTTTCTTCATTTCAGTAAAATGCGAATAAAACGGCTTTATCTTGGTTGCTTCATTCCAAGCAAATGTCTGGTCACCAAAATACGCTACTAAATAAGTCCCTTCCTTAGAATGTGTCAGTATCTTCCCTGGCCACCAAGGATTGCGCCTCACTTTTCCCCAAACCGAATCCGATGGATAATATGTGTACAGACACTCTTCCCTTTGTACTTTTGAAACAACCTTAACTATATTTCCATCATTCTCCTCAGGTTTCACATCTGGCATTGCTTCATACAGTATGGCATATTGATTCTCGTTTGGATCAACTTCTACATTATTTACTCCGATGTTATAGACAGAAACAGGTGAATTACTCAAAACCTCTTCAACGGAGATCCCTTCACTGCCAATTCCATTTTCAGACAAAAGTTCCTCTCCTGCAAGATCTAGCACATCCAAATCTACATCAACATTAATAATTGTCACATTCTCACCTAGAACATTATTCTCATCATTAGCGATCTTTACTTCAGAATTTTCCATCCCATCCTTGAAAACCTCTTTTAAGAGAGCATCACTAGAACGAATTTCAAACACTTGAGCACGATCATCTTCATCTGCATTGGCTTCTCCCTTATTAACCTTCACCCAAGTAACAGATCCATCACTCTTTGTCTCTCTTTTCGGTGCAATACTAGTGTTTTTGCCCTCCAAACTATCATTTTTAACATTACTTGTGCTGTTTACTCCCTCAGAAACTCCATGTGGCGAGAGCTTTGCCATTCTGAAAACCCTAAACTCATTAACTGAGTGAGTGTGTTGTATAGTAGGCTAAGGTCCACTATGATTACTAAATATATTTTACCATTAGTGATATGGTCCACAATGAGTATTGGTCACTATAAGTGGACCGTACATTATTGGTATTGATTAACTATTTTTTTTCTTGATGGATCGATCATCTATGGGTATTCATTATCTGTCTTACCATAAATGGGTCAATCGATTACAGATTTAATTATTTATGTTACCATAAATGGATCGGGTTCTTTGTATTGTTTAACAATGTTATCATCTTTGAATCGGTCCATTATAAATATTGATTTAATATGTTACGATATTTGGATCAGCCCACTAAAAATATTGATTATATATGTTACTATAGATAGATTGGTCCACTGTTTGTATCGATTATATAAGTTATCATAGGTGGATGGGTCCACTATGAGTATAGATTATATATGTTATCATATGTGGTTGGTCCACTACCCGATTTAAATTATATTTTTACGTAAGTGTATCTCTCTACTATGAATATTGTGTATGGTATTGTATTGTGATTTAAATTTTTGTTGTGCCACGGTGAAAAATAGATTATTGGAATGGAGAGTGGCATAATATATACCGAATTTAATTATATATCAATGATACAATTTTTAGTTATATTGTTTTGTATGAATTCCTTAACTGATATTCTTTTTATTTACAGATTTTTATAATTTATATAGTTTATTCTACACTATACATGTGAAAGTAAGTAGAAGTTCCACCGTAAGAACCATACTAGCACCGTGACATATTTTTGTATCTCGGTTCTTAATCGTTTTATAAGCGATCCGTGCAATAGTTAGTGTAATTTTCTAGAGTTGATATATATATATATATATATATACTAAAAATTGATACTAGAATTATATTTAACCTGATGGCATATTGATACTTTGATGTGTATTTGTAGTTACATCTCTTATCCTTAATTCATTTTGGTTGGGTTGCCTAATATATTTCGGTTGTTTTACTTAATGTTATGACATGTTAGATTCTAAGTTCTGGTGAATAGAATCAATACATTACACAAAAGATCTAAATGTTAGTTGATGATATAAATCTCATGTGCATGAATTCTAGTAAATTTAATGAAGTAACTTCTAATAAAACTAATGCTCATGTTTTGATGAAAGACAATTATACTTCGGTAGATTATTTGTGTTAGATTAAATAATTCAAGATAATACACAACATATGAATCACATCTATTTAATAAAACATCAATTATCTAACCTTCTTTGTTTTGTCTTACCCTCTAAATTCTCAAAACTCCCCTATTTTTGCTAAAAGTTCCACTTAAACTATCCAAATTTCTTAAACATCAAATATCTTGTAATCATTTTCTTGTTACAGATTATATTTTTGTTTATTTTTAAAACCATATGCATATAATTTACAAGATAAAATCACAAGATCTCCTTAAGAAAGGGAGAAACACCTACCACCCAAGTCCGAACAATATATCCTCATGATAGTATACTTTTGAAACTTAACACATATTCAATTATATATCTTCTAAACTATTACTTTATATATCTTAATAAAAAAATATTTTATACATAAATTTTGGTTATATATATATTCAATTTTTTCTTTTTTCAAAAATCATATCTTTATCCATACTTTTTAAGCATTAACATATTACGAAACCAACATACATATAAAAATTTATATTTATTACTAAATACAAAAACGATAGTATAAAAATAGTATATGTAATTTAAAAAAGTATAAAAATAAATTACAGTCTCGGCATAATACTGACATATATTTATCCAATAATTATATCACCTTTCAAACTCATAAATGAAGTTGAAACAATGAGGAAAACGAAAATTCGAATTGTTAGATGAAAGATCCAAATCATGATCAAGTGTTGACACAAATGATAATTATGATCTAAGCTAATGTAAGACACCACAAATTATCTTATTACCACATATTGTTAGTCAATTTTAATATACATATTACTAACAAACAATTAAATATTGAGACATTTACCTAGGATGTTTTGGAGACACCCCCTATAGACACATGCACACCTACCATATACACTCTTCTTACTATAGATCACAAACAAATGTTAAAACTATATGCCAATATCCCTAAATTTTTACCTTTTTTTTATTTACTGTATTTATATTAATTAAATCATTTTATTTTTTAAACCTTACAATACTTCATTTCTTCTCTCCATATCTCCTTTCTCTCCTCACGATAGGTTTAAACCATTTGAAGCTCAAACTTCAATTTATAGCTTATGAAAGAGATCTTTATCCCCTTCGTTCGTATTCATAGATCTCGCGATTTCTGACCTCCGTCGAGAAGAGCTCCTAAAGAAATCCACGGATCAGGAAAATAAAGCTTCGCCTTGTTGATTCGCCCAAGAAACAGAACAGAGATCCACGAAGCTTCATGTGAGAAATGGATCAGAGATCCGGCGAAGCTTAGTTTGCACAACACCAAAAAGCAGATTGCCGAAGAAGAGAAGAGGTTCGAGTTTGTGAAGCCATCTTCAAAGGAGTTTCGTCGTTCGTAGATCGGCGGAAGGATTCGTCGTTTACAACTCGCCCAAGAAGAAGCAAACTCCGGAGCTAATGGAGAAAAAGTGTTGAGCAAGACCTCCAGCGACTTAGGACCTACGCCTTCTTTTCTGTTCGTGAAGCTTAGGGCGAGCTATTGTAGATCCACCTTCTTCTTTGTTCGAGTTCGCAACACCATGGATCCGGCGAAGATATGTGTTGCACATGGACACTGCTGGTTATGTATACCATTTCATCTATTAGGTTTTTTTTTCTTTCAAATGCCTACCCAGAAACCTGAGTAACTTTAATTTCTCTTTTTCTTTTTTGTTTTCTTTCGACTGCCTAAGAAGTAGCTCTATTTTCTTTACCTTTTTTTGTAGCATCTTTTAAGGTTTCTTTTCTTTTTGTTGAGCATGGTGAACTTAGTATTGTAATAATTTTGAATTTTATATTCTTTTTCTTTATCTTTTATTAATTTTAGAATTTTATAAATAAAAAATAATTTAGGTTATTGTAAATACTTATTTAACTATATTACTAAGTATTTTGAATCATATATAGGAATATTACTGAGTATACTCAGGATTTTGCACCCGATACTCGGTAAAAATCATCGATACTCAGATATTTTTTTCCAAAACTCAGTAAATTGTTTTTTGTAGTTTTGAATTTATATTTTAGATTTTTCTTTTCATTAGTCATTTTTTCATCCATAAAAAAGATATAAGAAATAGTTATATTAGTTTAGTTTATGTACGGTGTAAGATCTTTAGAATTATAAATAGCATTTTAGATCCCGAGAAAATCCTTTCGCAAAGGACATTGAAACATAGGTGACAATAAAACTTGGTTAGATGACTTTTTACTTGATGAGAATTTTAATCCTACTTTATTTTTGGATTTACCTACCATGAAATAAGAGACCAATTTTTAAATGTAGCCCCATTTACTTGCAATGTCCTTTTATAATTGAAAGAAGAGGTCAAATATTACTGTCGTACCTAATCTAGATATATATTCTCACCGATCCTTGTTATCAATATTGACTTAACTGTTCGAACTCCATCAGGAGGCACACCTTCTTGTGGTCATGACCGTTGGCTAAAATCAGGCCACTAGATTTGGAAGAAGATAGATCCAGGTTAAGCGTGATTCACAAGATATATTGGAGTTCCATCATTGGTTGGGTGTTTTATGTTCTATCGAATATATTTAATATACATTGTACTGGATATGTTTGTTATAAGTTCTTCAAATTTAACATAAACCATTGTTCAGAATTCTTTTTAACTAGATAATACTTCTGTGATGTGTTTTGATCTTGATGTAGGAACCAAAATCATATCCTCAACAACTCTTCTTTTTGTCGGCTTATATATAGTTGGGAGTGTTGATATTTGAGTGGAGATTGGTGGACGATACGCTCCAACAGAGATCTTACACACCATCAATACTAAATGAAGATTGCAAATCAACTATTTTATTTGATGTAGAAGTTTATTTTAATGGTTCATCCAAATATAAACTAAATTTTAAATCTATATCAATGATTCCATACATTTGGAAAAACAATCTTAGTATGTTGATAAAGGAGAAAGAATTTGTAATTGAGCGGAAAAAGTATGCAAACTACAAATCTGAATTTGCATGTAAGAAATAGATCTTACAATCATGGCATAAATGCTACAATGATATGAGTTGAATATAGATGAATACATGAAAGGAAACAACAACAATTTATTTGTTTTTCTGAGACTCCAAATGAAACAGATAGGGAGATCTCACCTACAACAGTGACATACTCACAACTCTTCAAGCATAATTGTTTAGTGCTTTTAAATGTTAAAAAAGAACAGTAAAATCCCAAATGCTTCTCTTACAACATATAAAACATAAATGGATGATTATCAAGTCTATCATCTACTTCTGTTACATGTAATCTCTATAAAACTTTCCTACATAAGAAGACAAACATAAAATACCATACCAGGATGCCATTATTCACCTTGTATTGCCTTGCCTTATGCAGATGTTGCAGCCTTCTTGTTTCGTTTTCTGGCAGTGGCTTCTTTGACTGGTAAAGGCTTAACGGTGTAACATATAAGTGAAGGTCCAAACATGCTGGAGTTCTGTGCATTGCTTGAAGCAGTTTCAGCATCTGATCGTCTCTTGAAGACCACTTTCGCACGCTTGCTCCTACTCGTTACCTCAGTTCGTGACTCGTTTAAAGGCCCATAGAGGCTAAATTTCTTGATCAGATCCGTAACTGAAGGAAGTGATTCTAAATCACGGAACTTAAGTGAAAGCACAGTTGGAGTATATTCCTCATCAATTACTGGTTCTTCAGCTTCGTAATCAATCACCTCAACATCTTTTACTTCTTTAAGATTGAAGTTTTGAGTTGACGCCTCTCCTAAAATCTTGGTTTCATTCAATCAACCTCTTTCGCGTACAACTTGAGTGTTCAAAAAAACTGAATTTTTTAAGGTAGAGAAGAGACTTGTAAATGGATATAGAGACTTATACCCTTCAATGGGATCCGAAGCATCAGCTGGTTGAGGGATGTCTGAGCCCACTGACTTTTGACCATCAGTAGCACTTATATTGTTAGAAGTTTCTGGAGCAGACTCTACTACTGGAGTTTTTAGTGTTGAAGGTGAATCATTCTTTTTTCTTTTCTTCAACTTGGGATCAATTTCTTTGTGTATCTTACTTGGAGATAAGCGTGGTTGTACCCTCTTCTTGCCTTGATTTTCTGCATTTTTTTTTATAACTAATCCCGGAAGGTGCTCCACCACCAGGTTCTATGGATCCACGGAGTTAACAGAAGCCCTTCCATCTATGGAAAGTCACTAACTGTGATTTTGCAGTCACAAATCTCATTCTATCAGTTCCAGTGTCTTTTGGAGAAATAGCTAAAGACTTTAATTCTTGAAGAAGTTGCGCAGGTGCAAATGTAGTTGATGATTTTGAAAAGTTGTCCCCACCGTAAATTCTACTAGCTTTTTCTTGAATCCGACCATTAACAACAATTTGAGATTCAATCTTAGCTTGTTGCTCCTGAGGCAAACATGAGCAGGATAGCCCAAGCTCTACTCTCCTCGAGACCTCATCTAACGCATAACTCACAGCTCTAGAGAAAGCTCCTAAATTGCTTTGTTTCTTCATTTCAGTAAAATGCGAATAAAACGGCTTTATCTTGGTTGCTTCATTCCAAGCAAATGTCTGGTCACCAAAATACGCTACTAAATAAGTCCCTTCCTTAGAATGTGTCAGTATCTTCCCTGGCCACCAAGGATTGTGCCTCACTTTTCCCCAAACCAATTCCGATGGATAATATGTGTACAGACACTCTTCCCTTTGTACTTTTGAAACAACCTTAACTATATTTCCATCATTCTCCTCATGTTTCACATCTGGCATTGCTTCATATTGATTCTCGTTTGGATCAACTTCTACATTATTTACTCCGATGTTATAGACAGAAACAGGTGAATTACTCAAAACCTCTTCAACGGAGATCCCTTCACTGCCAATTCCATTTTCAGACAAAAGTTCCTCTCCTGCAAGATCTAGCGCATCCAAATCTACATCAACATTAATAATTGTCCCATGCTCACCTAGAACATTTTTCTCATCATTAGCGATCTTTACTTCAGAATTTTCCATCCCATCCATGAAAACCTCTTTTAAGAGAGTATCACTAGAACGAATTTCAAACACTTGAGCACGATCATCTTCATCTGCATTGGCTTCTCCCTTATTAACCTTCACCTAAATAACAGATCCATCACTCTTTGTCTCTCTTTTTGGTGCAATACTAGTGTTTTTGCCCTCCAAACTATCATTTTTAACATTACTTGTGCTGTTTACTCCCTCAGAAACTCCATGTGGTGAGAGCTTTGCCATTCTAAAAACCCTAAACTCATTAACTGAGTGAGTGTGTTGTATAGTAGGCTGAGGTCCACTATGATTACTAAATATATTATACCATTAGTGATATGGTCCACAATGAGTATTGGTCACTGTAAGTGGACCTACATTATTGGTATTGATTAACTATATTTTTCCTGATGGATAGATCTTTTATGGGTATTCATTATATATCTTACCATAAATGGGTCAATCGATTACAGATTTAATTATTTATGTTACAGTAAGTGGATTGGGTTCTTAGTATTGTTTAACAATGTTATTATTCGTGAATCGGTCCATTATAAATATTGATTTAATATGTTACTATAGATAGATTGGTCCACTGTTTGTTTATAATAGGTGGATGAGTCCACTATGACTATATATTATATATGTTATCATAAGTGGTTGGTCCACTACCCGGTTTAAAATATATTTTTACGTGGATATCTGTGCTATGAATATTGTATATGGTATTGTATTGCGATTTAAATTTATTTTGTGTCAATGTATTGGTGAAAAATAGATTATTGGAATGGAGAGTGGCATAATATATATACCGAATTTAATATCAATGATATGATTTTTAGTTATATTGTTTTGTATGAATCCCTTAACTGATATTTTTTTTGTTTGCAGATTTTTATAATTTATACCGTTTATTCTACACTATACATATGATAGTAAGTAGGAGTTCCACCGTAAGAACCATACTAGAACGGTGACATATTTGGGTTCTTAATCGTTTTATAAGCGATCCGTGCAATAGTTAGTGTAATTTCCCAGATTTGATATATATATATATATACTAAAAATTAATACTAGAATTATATTTACCCTGATGGCATATTGATACTTTGATGTGTATTTGTAGTTACATCTCTTATCCTTAATTTATTTTGGTTAGGTTGCCTAATATATTTCTTTTGTTTTACTTAATGTTATTACATGTTAGACTCTATGTTCTGGTGAATAGAATCAATACATTACACAAAAGATCTAAATGTTAGTTGATGATATAAATCTCATGTGCATGAATTCTAGTAAATTTAATGAAGTAACTTCTAATAAAACTAATGTTCATGTTTTGATGAAAGACAATTATACTTTGGTAGATAATTTGTGTTAGACAAAATAATGCAAGATAATACACAAAATATGAATCACATCTATTTAATTAAACATCAATTACCTAACCTTCTTTGGATTTTTCTCACCCTCTAAATTCTCAAAACTTCCCTATTTTTGCTAAAAGTTCCTTCTAACTATCCAAAATTCCTAAACAATAATTATCTTGCAATCATTTTCTTGTTAAAGTTTATTTTTTTGTTTATTTTTAAAACCATATGCATATAATTTACAAGAGAAAATCACAAGAGCTCCTTAAGAAAAGGAGAAACTCATACCACCCAAGTCCGAATAGTATATCCTAATAGTAGTATACTTTTGAAACTTAACCAATATTCAATTGTATATCTTAATAAAAAATATTTTATACATAAATTTTGGTTATATATATTCAATTTTTTCTTTTGCCAAAAGTCATATCTTCATCCATACTTTTTAAGCAACATATTAAGAAACCAACATACATATAAAATTTATATTTATTACTAAAAACAAAAACAAGAGTATAAAAACAATATTTGTGATTTAAAAAACTATAAAAATAAATTACAGTCTCGCCGTAATACTGACATATATTTACACAATGATTATATCACCTTTCAAACTCATAAGTTAAGTTGAAGCAATGAGGAAAACAAAAATTCCCAGTATTAGATGAAAGATCCCAATCATGATCAAGTGTTGACACAAATAATAATTATGATCTAAGCTAATGTAAGACACCACAATTTAACTTATTACCACGTATTGTTAGTCAATTTTAATATACATATTACCAATAAACAAATAAATATTGAGACTTTTACCTAGGATGTTATGGAGACACCCCCTATAGACACGTGCGCACCCTATCCTCACTTTTTACTATAGATTACAAACAAATGTTAACATATATGCCAATATAACTAACTTTTTACCCTTTTTGTTTTTTATTTACTATATTTAAATTAATTAAATCATTTAATTTTTTAAACCTTACAATACTTCATCTCTTCTCTCAATATCTCCTTTCTCTCGTCACGATGGGTTTAAACCATTTGAAGCTCACACTTCAATATATAGCTTATGAAAGAGATCTTTAATCCCTTCGTTCGTTTTCATAGATCTCGCGATTCCTGACCTCCGTCGAGAAGAGCTCCTAAAGAAATCCACGGATCAGAAAAATAAAGCTTCGCCTTGTTGATTCGCCTAAGAAACGGAACAGAGATCCACGAAGTTTCATGTGAGAAATGGAGCAGTGATACTGCGAAGCTTAGTTTGCACAACACCAAAAAGCAGATTGTCGCGAAGAAGAGAAGAGGTTTGAGTTCATGAAGCCATCTTCGAAGGAGTTTTGTCGTTCGCAGATCGGCGGAAGGATTCGTCGTTCACAACTCGCCCAAGAAGAAGCAAACTCTGGCGCTAATGGAGAAAAAGTATTGAGCAAGACCTCCAGCGATTTAGGACCTACTCTGTTCGCGAAGCTTAGGGCGAGCTATTGTAGATCCACCTTCTTCTCTGTTCGAGTTCGCAACACCATGGATCCGGCAAAGATATGTGTTGCACATGGACACTGTTGGTTATCTGTACCATTTTATCTATTAGGGTTTTTT
Source organism: Nemophila menziesii (assembly GCA_029959085.1). NCBI lineage: Eukaryota > Viridiplantae > Streptophyta > Magnoliopsida > Boraginales > Hydrophyllaceae > Nemophila > Nemophila menziesii. Next base: position 7,870,583 of record JARWIR010000001.1, on the reverse strand, counting down.
TTCTTTCAAATTCCTACTCAGGAACCTGGGTAGCTTTAAATTTTTTTTCTTTCGACTGCCTCAGAAGTAGCTCTATTTTCTTACCTTTTTTTGTAGCAGCTTTTAAGGTTTCTTTTCTTTTTGTTGAGCATGGTGAACTTAGTATTGTAATAATTTTGAATTTTATATTCTTTACTTTTATCTTTTATCAATTTTAAAATTTTATAAATAAAAAATAATTTAGATTATTGTAAATACTTATTTAACTTTATTACTCAGTAGTTTGAATCATATTTAGGAATATTACTGAGTATACTCAGGATTTTGAACCCGATACTCGGTATACTCAGATATTTTTTCCAAAACTCAGTAAATTGTTTTAAGTGTAGACGTAAAAAGGAATATAAATGATTAAATGTTTCATGATAATAATAATAAAGTTATAGTACATTTTTAAAATTAAACTTGTGTATTAAACACCATATAACTATTAAAAAGATGAAATTGAGCTAATAAAGTGCTACACGATGCTTGACTTAAATAAAACAATTAACTGACCATTAAATTTTCTTGAACAAAGTGAAGAGATACCTAAAAAATAAATTTTGATGACGTAATTTTGTAGCATATAAAATTCAATCATATGTATAAAATGTCAAATTTGAAAATGGTATTAAAATCTGACAAGGTTTAATAATTGGAATTTTAAAAGAAATCTGCATGTGAATAATAGAAAATGTGTTAATTTGTTATCTAATTTTGTAGAGCGTTATGTTATTATGAAATAGAAATATATTAAGATAATTTTGGATAACATGTGAACATATTTTTATTTTGGATGACTTTAAGAAAATATTTTTACAAATTATGGGATGGTAATTAATCTAATAATTTGGTTCTTTTGGGTCATTATATATGATATTTCAGAATTCTTTCATAATATATTATATTTTGGGACGTATCTAACTTTTATTTTAACAAAAAATGAGGCATCAATTTAATAATAATTTTATAAACCTCAAATTACCCCATTTTTGGGTTGAAATAGCATATTATTAAAATAAACTACTAAGATAAAAACGCTCACCATTAACAAAAATTAAAGAAATAAAGAAGGATCCTAAGTAAAAGTGGTATAATAAATAATCCATGACATAAACCACATCATTAACACTCCAAATATCTTCATAATATCCAGAATCCGTTGAGGGTGATGTCAAAGAAAATGGTAGGATATATAATCCAAATTATTTTTAGGAGGAATATAATCCTGGATGCCATAGTCATGTCGACATCTGTGAATCATAGTAATGTTAAACATCACAAACCTCCAAGGATAACACAATAGATGGTGTTATGACAATAAGAAATAGCCAGACAAGTCAAGATTTTGAAAAGTTAACGATTAATCAAATCATTAGAAGCGCCATCACCATGGTTCAATAAGATGGGAATATGTATACATATTATTTATTCTCGATCCTTTATATATTTTTGTGAATATATCTAAATAATTTTGCACTTCGAGTCTACCACCAACATCATATTTTAATGTGGTTGACAAGTAGTTTAAACATTCAAAAGTCAATTGCATCAATATAAGAATTAATCCATTATTTAATAATCATGTGCTTGACTTTATTGACCAAATAAACTCCATTTTAGGAAGACTAACCCTCTGAATATGTTTAATAACCCAATTTGTTGCTTCATTGGAAGGACCAAAAGAGCAATGATGGAAAACTTCATATCATATACACCTCCTGAAAGCACTATGATAACATCGATTATATCGTCAAAAAGACATCAGATCAAGGATAAGGATTTTTTTATTTGAGGATCCCCCAAAGATTCAATTGAAAACGACAATTCTCAATCTAGATTTAGTTAGTAGATAATATGGAGGAAACAATGGGAAATTTTTGTTACAAACTTTATCCAAATATATGGGAATCTAGGACTTCAAGGGTGTTATCCTGGATAATATCAAACTAATTTCCCAAATCATAGTCAAGTGACGAGATATTATCTAGAGTAGGCAATCTTACTTAAGAAGAAGACAAAGAAGCTTATAATGAACGAAACCCGATCTTTAATAGCCAAAAGTCAAACTTGCAGTCCACCTATTGTAAATACAAGGAACAACATCCCTTAAAAGGTCAATAAAATTACATGAACATACCAAACATCCCCTTACCCTTTAAATAGTCCTAATTTTCTAAAAAGATGAATGAGCCATGGTGAGAATATTGATCTAAAATAGATACATTTTCCTCATGAACAAAGGAGATTGTTAGATTTACATGGATTTAATGGATACCCCAATAAGATGTAGTTGCTTCAAGTATCAGGGAAGATATTGACTTTATGATGTTTAAGAGACCACTTATGATCACCAATAAGAAAATTTATATAAGGCCCCTGACTAGCTGGTGAAGGATGAAACTTACTAACTCAGAATTGAAAGAATCATGTAAGAGTTTCTAGAAGATGTCCTTTTCTCCTAATAGGAGATATTTAATTAAAATACATTTGCGAGCTCCAAAGAAAGGAGTTGAGAAGATGTCCAAATTTTTCAAAAACCCATTAGTGATCGGATAACCAAAATTGTCCAACTTATTTGAGCAACACAATTCAAGCACAAATGTCCTAGAATAGGTATTAGAAAGAAAGGAACAATATTTAATCATCCTCAAGCTACCCACATCTTGAACATCAACAAAATGTTAGTCTTTTTGAAGTTCTGTAACTAAAGAGCCCAAATAAAATGAATGAGTAGTCCCTGGAATCTAAGATGCACAAGCGTGAGAAACATTCTACACCTGCTAAAAAGAGAGGATGGGTACTAGATCTATTAGGCTCTCTTAAGTAATTTTTTTATAACTGTAAAAAAGAATATATGGAGGGCGTGATCTAGACAAACAAACTTTATCAATATCATATGAGATAAGCGCCAAAATATTTGATTCATGGGTAGGGACGTTGGAGCGGCTCATGAGTTATTAAGCCAAAATATATTTCAATATCCATAGGTTCCATGACATGAAGGTTCAAGGAAAACCACAAAAAAAATTCCAATAATAGAAAATAAAGAACAAAAACAAGATAAACCAAGGACACCACCACACTCAAGAAAAAGGAAACCATATATAATACTAAAAGGACATAAAACACAAGCTAAAGAAATATAAGAGGGCGCCTGAACAACTCAGTTAAGTAAGGACCAAGAGAAATATTAATTACAAGATGAAAAGAAATAAAAACCAAATCACATTAAATAACCCATCATCAACGATACACTTTCCAACGCAAAGTGAGCTAAACCACAAGAGATTTTTAATAAACTAAACTTAAAATTATATTTTTAACAAACAATTTTTATGTCCTACAAAACGAACAAAAATGATCTAATTTAAGAACACCTCACACCAGACTCGTGAAACCAAAAAAGATATACATTAAAAACAATATAAACAAAACAAAATCATAGAATCAGTTGTAAAATGGAATCAGAAAAAACATCAAATGATATATAAAAAGTGAGAACAAAAAAAAGAGTAGCAAGTTAATCAAACAAGAAAAAAATACCTAATAGTAAGAAACCATAGGCCAGAAAAAACTAGCGAGAAAATATCAAGTTAAAGATCAAAATGGAATCTATTAAATCTATTGACAAAAAATAGTAACGACAATAGTTTAAAACCAAAATGATAAGTAAAAAAATAATATATCAAATAAACGGTAAAATACTTAGTTAATTGAAGTGACGTGGTAAGCCACTACCTTAAAATAAGTTTGGTACCTTTGGGATGCTAAACACATTGCTGCTGTTTATTATTGAGGTATAACCACTATGTCATACGTTTGTGTGCACTCATAAACTCAGGTTTGAATGTTGCTGGTAACTCTTGCTCAAAAAACTTGAAAGGATAATCAAGGATTCTTTGCTCCATGAAATTCGTAAAGTGTGTTGTGTCTCAAATTAACTACATACACTCATATATATAGATACTAGGAGGGAGCTCAAAACGTCCAAAATAGTCACAGTCAGTGACCAGGAAAGAGACATGACAAAAAAGCCAAAAATGATTTTTATATTGTTTAAAATCAAAAATGTATATGTACTAGGTTTAGTAGCAAGTTCAATTCAAAGTGTGTTTAAAATGTTTAAAGTCTGTAATTACATGATACAAAAATGTGGGAGATAGATGGGAAGGAAATCTAGAAGCATTTTATCATTAGTGCAACAAAATATTTCAATTATTGATAAATCGTGCCAAATAACACTAATTTCATTTTTATTTTTAATTCTCCCTAATCCCAACTCCCATGGATCACACCCACGCAAAGACATTGTCGTAACCAGAGTCAGGTAGTGGTGGTGGTGGTGGTGGTGTGCATGCGTAGATAAATCTGAGGCTTCTTATTAGCATAAGGTGTAGTTGTTTTAAAGGTAAATGGATTAATTTAATTATAAAAACTATAATATTATCCTTCTACCAATAGGAGAGTAGTAATTCTCATAAGTAATTATCAAATTACCTATGTTGAACAAATGGTAAAAATCAAGTTTATTTTTTCCCATTCTGAAAATCCATGAAACAATAGAATAATTCAACAATCACCAACACATGTCATGTGTCCAGATAATATGGTATAAATTTCTATTATCTAGGTCACGTTATCTTGATTTTATACGCTATTTGGTATTACTGCAAGAAATAGGTGTAAGCCAAATTCTAACGCGTTGGAACCGAGGTGTACTAGGTGATATTGCGTGTATTTCAGAATATTACTATTTTGAGTAGCTGAAAAAAAAAGAATTAGATGATTTAACCTCATGTAGATATTAGAATACTCAATATGGACTAGCACATGGGATCAACATGGAATAGATTCGAATCACAGTCTAGTCAATTCTCTCTTCAAGTAAAAAATAGCTAAGTAGAAGTTGATTTTTTTGTTTGAAAATTATCCAAAAATAGAAAAGTCCAAGTTCAAGACGAATAGAATACTGAAGTAAAAATGATAGCTATAAGTGAATAGCTGTATAATTAATGTACTTATCGATTAATCAACCATACCTTTATTCTTCTTGATTTAAGGAGAGAAAAAGAACCAAATGACTAATAACAAATTATCTTTCGTAGTTTTCTTTCCATCACTAGGAAGACAACCTAGACTCCACCACTATAGATACATCATAAAAATCTTGCAAGGATTAATTAAACGTTAGATTTACTTAATAACAATCTGAAATTTCTTATCATTTTACCTACACAATTATATCATTAATAATAGTTATAGGTTACTTAAAAATGGATTAACAAAGGAGAATTTAAGGTTAGAGAATTACAGTTTTGTCTCACATTGGATGATGATAAGCGTCAACCATGATATCCTAAGTCAAGGACAATGATCAGAGTATGTGATAATGTATATACAAATCAAAAAAAAAAGTAAGAATATGAATGGATCATGTTGAGCTGGAAAATGATTGACAGTCATAGCATGGTGCTTATATCTACTCCTTCCTAGTAGTAAGATAGAATGTTTCTCGATTTACACAAGTAAGTATATCAAAAATTTATCATGAGATTAGTTATACTTGAGAATTACATGTTCAAGAATTGCCCCATTTGCAGTCACTATAAGATAAAATTTCTCATAATTGAAACCTACGAATCTCAACCATTTATAGAGAAAAAATTGATAGATATTTATTTTAGGTATTTCCACTTTTAGTGGATTTACCTAGATATCACGAAAGTGATAAAGATGAGAATAAGTTATAGTATATAGTGTCACGTAATATATACCCATTGATAGAGATTCTTAAGAAATCAACAACCTTGTAAATATCTCATGAATTTGACACCGGGAACTGACGACCATCTTAGTAAGTTCTCTTAATTATACCATTTTATTTTTAATTTTTCATATTTTTCATATTTTAGTAGTTTTGAATTTTAAATTTAGATTTTTATTTTAACTAGTCATTATTTCATCCATACAAAATTATAAATAATAGTTATGTTATTTTAGTTTATGTACGATAGGAGAGCTTTAGAATTAGAATTAGCAGCTTAGATCCTGAAAAATCATTTTGAAAAGGACATAGGAACATAGCTGACAATAAAAATTGGTTAGATGACATTTTACTTGTCCCTGCTTCAACTTAGGATATACCTCCAATGAAAGAAGAGACCAACTTTCAAACGAAGCCCCATTTACTTACGTGTCCTTCTTTGATCACAAGAAGAGTTCATATATTACGGTCGTACCTAATCCATATATATTCTCATCGATCCTTGTTTCTAAAATTGACTTAACCATTAGAGCTCAATCAGGAGGCACACCTTCTTGAGCTCTTGACCATTGGCTAATTTCAGGTCACTAGGCTCAGAAGAAAGATAGATCCAGGTTCATCATTATTTACAAGAAGTATTGGAGCTCCACCATTCATATACTATTGGTCGGGTGTTCTACGTATTATCAAATTCATTAAACATACATTTGTACTATTGGATTTGTTGGTTATACGTTCTTCCCATTTGACACAAAACATTGTTCATAACTCTTTTGAACTCGATTATACTTCTATGACGTGTTTTGATCTTAGGGGTCATGAGTCATGTGTAGTTGGGAGAATTACAAAAATAAAAATAAAACTTATTTTGGCATCAAGTATTTATAGAAGAGAGTTCCTACACATTTAACTTGATCAATGATTAGAGAAAACACAAACCTTAATGTTGTGAATACTTCTCCTCAACGGTCTGAATGACCTAGAAAATACTCCATGTGCTTTATTCATCAGCTGGAAGACATATACATTAACTCTTTCTTGTTCTCCAAAATTGGAGAACATCTAGATTAAAGTGATTGAGTACCCTTATCTCCTCATTCCACTATATAGATAGAGATTTCGTCACTCATTCAAACACACCAAGGTACAAAATTCCTCTCTTCATAATCCTTTTGAGCACTTCTTAGGAGATCCAAATGTGTTGTTTTTTAGTGCACACATCTGTCAGATGTAATAATAATACCTTCGGGTGAACACATGTGTTGTTTATATGCTGACATTGTTCATGTTATGGTCATACCAAATCCATATATATCCTTCTCGGTCCTCGTTTAGAATCATTACTTGACCGTCTAAATGCTATCGGGGGGCACACATCCATGTGGTCCTAATATTTGTCTGATTTCAAGTCATTAAACTAAACAGAAGATAAATCCAGCTCAAGCGTCATTCACAAGAAGTACTAGTGCTCTACTATTCGTATATTTCTATTGGTCGAGCGTTCTATTCTCTATCAGATACATTTAAAACATTATACTATTGGATAAATTTGGTATAAGTTCTTCCAATTTTTCACAAAACATTGTTCATAACTCTTCTCAACTTTATTTTATTTCTTTTTACGCGTTTTAAAGTTGATGTAGGAACTAAAATCATATCCTTAACCACCTTTTATTTTTTTGGTCAGATTTTAGGTGGGAGTGTTTATGTTTGAGTGGAGATTGGTGGATGAAACCAACCAAGATATGTGTTGGACATAAGCACCACTAATACTAAATGAAGGTCGTAAGTCAACTATATTATTTTATTAGAAGTTTACTTTAATGGTTCATCCAAATCTAAATTAATTTTTAAGTGATCGTTTAGAATTGTAAAAATCACTCAAAATGATTTTAAATCCCTAAAAATATTCTACACCCTTAAAATCATTATTAGAATTTTTAGAATATATACAAGATATGTGATTTTTTTAAAATCATTTAACAAAATTAATATTTTTGACAAATATTTTATTTTTTATTAAAAAATGATTGTAACTAATTAAGATCTCCAAGTCTATCTTAATGCTTCCCGGCATTCTCTTTTATCTGTAAATCAAGTTTTCATAAAAAGGTACTAACATCATAAACTTTTACAAATTTTTTCAATAAGAGTAGTTAAGAAACAAACTCTTAAAATAAAACACATAGCATTACAACTAAAGGATTCGAGTGCGAATACTAAAAGATACAACATTTAAACTTAAACTAACTCAAACTAACAAATGACTACTTTGACGTTCTTTCTTTTTTTAGTTAAAATAGAGTTTATCTTAGCTGAACTCTCTCTTAGAATTATTATAATGAACACACAACTTCAAGCATATGATAATCACTTTTACACCCAAAAATTTAGCAGGGTAATACAATTATCTACTCAAATACTATCCATTTATCTTTCAACTTCAGTTATAATCCTTCAAAGTAAAGATTTAGATGAAATAAACACAATTACATCCCTTATCCTCAATCATTTATTCATATTTTTGTTGGATAAGGGGGTATATCGTTTAAATAACATTGAAATTTCTTATTTCAAGAAATATACCCTTATTCTCTCAAACCTTTATGTAGATTTCTATTGAGATTAAGGGTTGCAACGTTAATCAATTGATTGCCTAGTTTTAAAGTGTGTAATATATTAGAAGCTTTATTGAAAATTCTTCTTTGATGTAATCTAATGAGAACCAAAAGTTGAATTTTTTACTTGATTTGCTTTTCAGTTGCAAAGTTACCTCCATGTAGGCTTGCATTTCTCTCGTTCCAAATAGTATGAATATATGTCGTGAATCAAAATTCGTGAATGATCTTACTGAATTTAGAATTACATCCACTCAAGACGAAATCAATTAAGTCATCACATGAGTCCTCAACAAACATATAATATGTTTTCTCAAAACTCCTATTTAAGATATTTTTTAGTAAAATAGCAATTGATGAAGAGATGATCACAATCTTCCATACAATTGTGATAAAAAATGAATAATGGATCAACACTTAAACCCCAACTTATCATCCTTTGTTTAGTTGTGAGCCTATCAAGACAAACAATCCAGCTACAGAATTTGTGTCTAGGATTATTATTGTTCAACCAAATAAAATTACTCCATATCACTTTTTCATGTATATTTCTGATCCTTACAAGATCTTTCTTGAAAGAGAACTTCAATTTCTCACTTCCAGACTAAATAATTTTGTCTTGATTTGAAGAAAGAGGTGGAGATTGCTGACAATAAATAATACCTTTTATCGTTGGATGTAAGTGTCATCTATTTTTTTATTAAACAAGAGCTTACAGTTTTGTTAGACCATAAGCTCTCTTGATATCTTTCTTCACTACTACATATATGTTATTTAGGTACGACAAATTTAGAAACGAAACGCAACTTGCCGTAAGTAATGGTATCTAGCGACGAAGACTGATTAGCGATGACTAAATTCGTCGTAATTAAGCTTTCACGTTAGCGACGCCGCGATTTTGATGCTAAATAATTAAAAAATCGTCATTAATCTTGCTTTTTTTCTTTTTGCTCAAGAAAGTCGTCGCAAAAGATCTGCGCTATTAGCAATGACTTAAGTCGTCTCTAATACTCGTTCCTAGCGATGATTTTTAATAATTAAGCGACGACTTTTTGCGTCTCTAATAAAAAACGTATTTAATGAAGACAACAGATTTTTTAAACCAGAAAACACGACAACAAAAAAATTTCTCACACTTTGTCTCAAAACCCTAACTCCTATTTGTTCAAATCTTTACCACTTGCATCTCCAAATCATCTTACACCATTCCCGGGTCCATATTCAAGGTCGGATAAGGTCAATCTTCGATTTCTCCAACCAAATCAAGGTATTTTCCATAAAACTCAAAGCTTTTAAATTTGATTTTCTTGATAATAATTGTGAATTACATGTTATAATATTTGATTAGGTTAATAAATACTTGTTACACCATTACCTAGTCCATATTCAAGGTGGGGCATGGTCAATCTTCAATTTATCCAACCAAATCAAGGTATTTTCCACAAAATTCAAACTTTTTAAATTTTGATTTATTTATTATAATTGTGCATTACGTGCTATAAGAGTTGATTAGGTTAATATATACATGTTTTATGATTGTCTTTTTTATTAGTAAATTGTAAATTATGCATATGTCATGTATTAATATTTTTATATTTTTGTAGTTCTTTAATTATTTATATGAACTTGTTTAATCGTTTATTGGGTTGTGATTTTTATTCATTTATTTTTTTTGTATTTTTATTCATTCATTGGTTAATAATTGTTATTTATTTATTCATTAGGTTGTAATTTTTAGTATTTAAGTTGTGATAATTATTTATTTTAGTCTTCTATTTTTGTACTTGTTTAGTTATATCAATTTGTTATTAAAAGATGGTTTCGGGTATTGATAAGAGTTGGATTAAAACGCGTGATCTTGTGACGGAAAAATATATTTATGGTTTAGAAGATTTTATCGCTTTTGTTGAAAAACAAGATGGTTTTAATGGTTATATGTTTTGCATGTGTAATCGTGTTCGAATAATCGTCGATATTAAACCCAAACGGTTAGGGGTCATATTCTACAACACGGGTTTTTGTCCACTTATGAGGTTTGGACAATACACATTGAGAAATTAGTAATTCCTGAAAAACCTGTATCACATTTAGAAAATGAATTGTTGAATGTGTATGACGATTTGAGACTCAGTTACAATGTTGTTGGTCATTCGGGTGATATCGAGATGTGAGACGCACATTAAACCGGCCATGGCAATTTTGAAACTTTGTTCGAGGAATTGAGACCGAATTATACCTTGGATCTACAGTGATGAGTTCCTTGAATTTCATTTCCAATCTTATGCACATAAAGGTGAAGAACACGTGGACTAACCCATCTTTCACTGGTCTCTTAGAATTGGTGGGTCTTGTTTTTCTCAAACCTCACAATTTTCCCGAGTCTTACAAGGAATGCAACAAGAAGTTGAAAAGTATGGGTATGGGTTACACTACGATTGATGTTTGCTTGAATGATTGTGCCTTTATTTACAAGGAGAATGAATTCATCAACAAGTATCCAGTATGTAGTGAGTCTAGATGGGATCCGAAGAAAGGTAAAAAAGTACCCCATAATAAGTTTCGTTATTTCCGATTTCCCCGAGGTTGCAGCGACTATATGCTTCGAAGCACACCACCGAGGACATGATCTGGCACCATACCGGAAAGAGTACTGATCCAGATGTGTCACTCCATCCTTTTGATGGTAATAGCTGGAAAAGATTTGTAGAGTTACATCCTAAGTTTGCTAGTGAACCTCGTAATGTATATTTGTGTCTGGGTATTGATGGTTTTTGTCTGTTTTCTATGTAGAACAACTCATATAGCATGTGGCCAGTTATATTGTCCGTCTACAACTTTCCATTGTGGGTATGCATGAAGGAAACTATATTTCAGCTTTATTTGTTGATTCCGGGTCCTCGTTCACTCGGTAAGAACATGTATGTCCTTCTCCTTCATGTTGTAGATGAGTTGGAGACATTGTGGAAACATGTTTCCTTACGTATGATGCTCATATGAAGCAATATTTTACGATGAAGGTTTGTTTGTTGTCCACGACTAATGATTACCATGCTAGGTCATACACGTCGGGTGACGGGATCAAGGTTACTTAGCTTGCCCAGAATGCATGGATTCTACTCCGTCGAGGAAGGTAAAGAAAGGAGTAGTTTATTTTGTTCTTTTTTTGTTGGTTAAATATGAGACATCGATTTAGAAAAGACAAAGTTTTGTACCCGAGTACCGATTATAGCCCCCCCCCCCAAGAAAACATAGTCTGACCGATATTTAGACACAGTTAGATGGTTTGCCCATTGTGTTTCCCGTTAAACACAAAGATTTTGGGGGCAAGGCAAAGAATAAATCAAGACCTCGTAAATTCAATTGGAAGAAACAAAAGTATTTTTATTGCTTACCTTATTGGTTGGAAAATTTGTTAAAACATAACATCGATGTTATGCATTGCCGAGAAGATTGTGTGTGGCCGTTTGCTCGGTACAGTTGTAGGACTTAATGGGAAAATAAATAAAGATAACGTGAAGGTGGGAATGGATCTTAAAGATATTTGCATCAGGAAAGAATTTTGGTTGACATCAAGACTCAAGAGAAGGTAAAACGATACTCAAGCAAGGAAATTATACGTTGTCGACGGATAAGCAGAAAGTATTTCTTGACTGGTTGAAGGCACAGAAGTTTCCCGGTAGTTTCGCATCTAGTTTGAGGAACAATTTTCTAAGTGATAAGGGAAAGATTATTGGAATGAAATCACATGACTGTCACGTGATGATCCAGTATCTTTGTATGGCTAGTATCCCTAGTCTTATAGATGATAAATTGATTAGCGATACGATAATTGGGTTAGGTAACGTTTTTAGAATCATTTGTAACAACAATATGAGTAGGAGAGAGTTGGAATCTGGTAAGGCGGGAGTGGTTGAAGTGACCTGCAAACTAGAAATGATATTACCTTTCGCTTTTTTCGATATAATGATCCACTTGGTATTACACTTATACGATGAAACATTATTAGGGGGCCCGGTTCAAATGCAGTGGATGTACCCATTTGAAAGGTATTTGAAAAAGTTAAAAGAGTATATTCGAAACCCGTCTAGGCCAGAGGCTTTAATCGCTGAAGTTTATGTGGTGGAAGAGACGTTTATATTCATATCACATTATCTTCGAGAAGAAAAAAAAGTTCAACGATCCAGGTTGATACAATGAGCCACTGCCCAAAACAAAAGAGTTATCTGTTTTTTAAGAGTCAGTGTACTCCAGGTTGTGAATAACACTTTGGTCATTTACCGTATATAGAGAAGGAGCAAATCAACTGGTATATTGTGCATAATTGTGACGAATTCAAACCATACATGACGTGAGTAACAGTAATTTGTTTTTATTAATTTATTAGTACATTATGTTTTATTCTTTTCTTAAAATGTAGTGAACACAAATCCACGCTATCGGACACGACAAATGTTATAGAGAAGATGCACCGACAAACGTTTAAGGGATGGTTTCAGAAAATTTATTTAAAATGTACACTTATTCAAACAATACACATTTATTTTCAAAGTTATAATTGTTATTTTGTTTGATAGATTCATGCAATGCACGAGACGGGTGATCCATTAGCTACCCCAAAGAGGATTTCCTTGGAGAGCATGTCTCATGGTACGGTTCATAGATATGACTCATGTGTCGTGAACGGTGTCAAATAGGTAACTCGTGAAAAGGGAAAAAAGAGTGACTCATGATTATGGAGTATGTACCATTTATGATGGTACAACATTTTATGTTTTATGGTGAATTAATCAAGATCTTAGACGTTACATTTAATGGTGGTTGCTCGGTGGTGTTATTCGAGTGTTTGTGGTATAATATGACCAAGGTGAAAAAAGAACACGGGGTAACCTTCGTCAGCGCTACTAGTTTGTTTTGGAGTGATGAATTATACATTTTAGCTACGCAAGCCAAAAAAGTGTTTTACATTGACGATATTAATGCAAGGAAAAAAATGAAAGGGTGGAAGTCATTTTGGAAATCAACGATCGACATGGTTGAAGTTCCGAGTTATGGGGGCGGAATCACTATCCAGTGAACCAACACATCACGATTCCTTTGGTGAACACGGAGACGGATTACTCGGGACTGAATTTGGCAACTGGTGAGGAGATCAAAGTTGACCCATCTCATTTTATTATTTATTTAAAAATTGATGAAGACGAGGAGATATTTGATGACACATGGGAAGAGTATGGAGATGAGGAACCTATTGACGTTGATAGTGATTAGGAACCTATAGACACGAGCAGAGAGGCAACTGGTTAGTCAAATATTTTATCCTATTATGTTTCTTTAAATATTTAAGTCTTATTTGATTTGAGTTTTAAGATTGTCGAAATGTTGATATGAAATTTATTTTGATGTTTAAATGTGTTTTTTATAATGTTAAGATATAAAAAATAAATAAAAAAAATCAATCAAGAATTAGAAATAAGAAAAATAGTGCAAAAATGATTAGAGATGAGTTCTTGTGAGAACTCGTCGCTAGTAACAATTTTTAACCAACAACAATGTTTTCGTCGCTAAGACCCACCAAAAAGTTTGATTGGTCAATTTGGACGATCCGTTTTCCCGCCCAAAAAAAGTAGTGACAATATGTGTCGTAGCTAAACAAGGACATGCAACAGTCGTGTGTACGATACGTTACACGTGCCCTTTTCAAACGACGAAATTCCAATACCTAGAGACGGAATTTTCGTCGCTAACAATAAAATTCTATATAACCCTAACCAGACTTTATTTCTTCACATTAAACCCAACACAAAAATTCCAAATCGAGAGCCGTCAATCCACACCAAAATCCAAGCACAATCCTTGCCAAATCCAACTCAATAACACAATAAAGGTAATCAAAACTCTTCTATTATCAATTTTTAATTCCTTTTTTTCTATTATTTCATTTTTTAACAATAATTTTTTTAATTTGTTTTTTTTGAACCGATTTCTTGGCATGGCTTCATCAACATCACCACCCCACTTTCCACGTAAAAGGTACGAATTTTGAGCTACTTTCAGTCTTTTTTTATTGCAATATTTGTTGATTGATTTTATGTTTTGATGAATTCCGAGTTATGTTTATGTTATATTAGGTTGTTTGGTATTAGGTTTATAATTACATGTATTTGTGTTATGTGATAATTATTTGCTAAAAAAATTAGTTTTTTCTAAAAATTACGGTTTTCTTGGAATTTCATCGAATATGATTAGTGTTTTATTAGTTGTATATATGATTAAAGTTTAAAGTAGTTGTTTATAAGTGTGATTATGTGTTTTTTGGAATTTTTAGATTTTGTTTTAGGTTTTTAGTGTTTTAGATAAAAAAAAATTGTGTTTATGGTAATTTTTAAGATTTAATTTAAAATTTAAGGACTTATGTGCAAATACTTAAAAAATTATTAGGAAAAAAACTCTAAAAGATTTTTGGAAAAAAACCATTAAAAAAAGCTTAAAATATTTTCTAGAAGAAAAAAACCATTAAAAATATAGTTTGAAAACTTTTTAGAAAAAAGAACATTAAAAATAAAGCTTAAAAGAGTTTTATAAAAAAACCATTAAAAAAAGCTTAAAAGATTTTTTGGGAAAAAAAACCATTAAAAATATATTTTAAAAGTCATTTAGAAAAAAAAACATTAAAAATAAAGCTTAAAAGATTTATAGAAAAAAAATCTAAAAACTTTTTAGAAAATTTAGATTTTTAGAAAAAAAAAACCAGTAAAAAAAGCTTAAAAATATTTTTAGGCAAAAAATAAACCATTAAAAATATAGCTTAAATAGTTTTTAGCAGAACATTATTAAAAATTAAGTTTAAAAAAATTTAGAAAAAAAATCTGAAAGATTTTTAGGAAAAAAAACATTAAAAATAAAAAAGCTTAAAATATTTTTTGGAAAAAAACTCAAAAAAAAAATTGGAATATTTTTATTTTAAAAATTAAGCATAAAATAATATTTTGAAAAAAAATACTTAAAACACTTAAAGAATTTTTTGGACTGACTTGTTATTTTTTTATACAAATTTTATCTGGATTGTAATACTTTTATATATGTTTAGTTAAATTTATTATATATGTATTTTTTTGTGCTGTGATAAATATTTATTTATTCATTAATTTGTAATTTTTATTAATTTATTTATTGGGTTGTAATAATAATGTATTCATTCGTTTGATTGTATTTTTTAATTTATTTATTCAATCGGATTGTAATAATTAGTTTTTTATTCATAAGGATCGTAATTTTTTTTAAGTCGCGTAACCATGACAGTGATGGTGACGGGCGGGATCTATCAAGGAATTCCAACCGCACTTTATCTACATGCGGCCAACCAACCACCCGGTAATTAAAATATTTAACACATATAACTTTATCAATTTAAAATTAATTCAATTTTTTATTAAAACAGAGAAACGACAAAGAAGACCCTGAGACCATTCGCTTCTTAAGACCGAATTAGAGGCCTTACCCAAACTAGGCCACCCCTTACCCGTAGAATTCTGCATTTTGGATGATACGTGGAACCCGACAGGCGAGTACGGGCTCCACGTGGCCCATGTGGTGGAGGCGAAAATTCGGAACAATGTCTCGCCATGCTACATATGTTGGAAAGATGTGCCTATAGGCATGAAACAGACAATTATATCCCGAATATAGGAGTTTTTCAATATTGAAGGATGGAGAAACAGACCCGATTGGGATAGTCGAGAAAAGCCTAAGGAAAAGGCAATCAACTCGGTATAGAAATGTGAAGGGTGATTTGAAGAGAGATTGCTATAATTGGAACCTGCTGATATTGACCCGGATGTTTGGAGAAGATGCTGGGAGATGTGGGATGACAGAGACTATCACATATAAAAGTTAAAGTTTATTGTAACTATTAGAAAATATGTGTATTTAATTTTTTGAAATTGTATTGAAACAGAACCAAGTGAAGATTAACAAGGAAAACCGAAAGAAGCAAAAAAGCCGGGCAAGGCTGGATCGAGAAATTTTTCTCAAACTCGGGAGGTCATTTATAAGGTACAATATTTTTTTAATAAAAATATATTAATTACTTTAATTAATTTTTAATATAATTAGTTTAAAATGTTATTGACCAGGGGAAGATGAAAAACCGGCAAAGGAGCCATTGAGTTTTATTAACGAGGCTATACAAAAGAAGAGTAAAATTCCTCAATTGGGGGGGGGGGGTCGAGTATATTGGCTACGATGTGGAGAAGGATGAGTGGAGGAACCCAAAGTACAAAAACTGTAATGTAAGTATTTTTTTTCTTTTTAACTTTTATTTTAATTAATTATTAATTACCTTTTATTGTTGTATAACATGTTATTTATCAGGAAAAGCTGAAGAGGAAGGTGACCGAGACGCATGCTGGGTCATCCGATGGGACCTCATCTACTGAAGTGCCGCTTAAAGATTAAATTGATGCCTTCAATGAGTCAGTTGAGGAAGGTATGGGACCACCGAAGATGGCTTGGGTAGCCAGTGTTGGTCATGTTCAGA
The DNA here is from genome assembly GCA_029959085.1 of Nemophila menziesii. Classification (NCBI taxonomy): domain Eukaryota; kingdom Viridiplantae; phylum Streptophyta; class Magnoliopsida; order Boraginales; family Hydrophyllaceae; genus Nemophila; species Nemophila menziesii. Next base: position 7,853,641 of record JARWIR010000001.1, on the reverse strand, counting down.
AGAATGCCCGTACTTCCGAGTCGGATCCTTTAGTTAGGCGGAATAAGGAGAGACTCAATGTGACGATGACAGATATGAATGAGTTTCGCGCAGCTCAAGGCCTCCTCCCTATCGATCCTATAGTGTCATCGACTGCCTCCACAGCTAGCACGACTCGCGGTCGTTACTCGATGAACATTCTAGACACGACTATGGAGGCGTTGAGTAGCATGAGGGCCGATCAAGGTCTTTCCCCGATCCACCCCAAAGGAGAGAGAGAGAGAGAGAGAGAGAGAGAGAGAGAGAGAGAGAGAGAGAGAGAGAGAGAGAGAGAGAGAGAGAGAGAGAGAGAGAGAGAGAGAGCGAGAGGGGGAGGAAGAGATTGAGGAAGAAAGAGAAAATACCTCTCGGTTGGATGATGAGTTTGGTTTACTTTTGTTGATTTTGTCTTGGATGTATTTTTTACTATTTTGACTATTTATCGGGTGTATGACTTTTTATCGAATGTTTGACTTTAATTCCGATCATTGACTTCAAGTTAATTAAATATTGATTAATGATAATGTTTTTAATTAATTATTCAATATATTTGTATAAATATTAAAAAAAAAAAATTCAAATTATAATTAAATTTAAAATTAAAATAGAAATTGTAATTAAAAATTCTGAATTAAAAAAAAACCATGTTAGCGATGACTTTTTTGTCGCAAAAGAGAAGGAAAAAGTCAACGCTAGTAATTCGTTCCACTAGCGACGAATCAAGCCTTGTCGCCAAAACAAAATGATAGCGACGAAACCATTTTGTCCCTAGTTGAGTTGGATAGCGACGAAAAGATTTTGTCGCTAATTAATGGTCTTTACGATGACTTTTTTGGTCGCAAATCAGACTTAGTAATTAGTAGCAAAATCACTGCTTTCGTCGCGGAAAATATTTCTCCCGACTAATTCTAGCGACATAATATAGGAGACGAAAAATCGTCACCAATAACTAAACCAGTTTCTAGCGACGAATTTTACTATCATTAGCGACGACGCAGGTCATCGCTATTTCAAGCGCATCTAGTAGTGCTTTGTAAATAACATATTCAATGCTCTTATCATTAACCGATATATCCCAAGCCACTGTTGGAATTATTTAATAAAAGACAATTTATTTTATTATTCTTTCATGCTCTTGGGAGAAGTGGAAAAGACCATTAGTGTACTAATAGTCCCACATAAAAAATTGAGAAAGAAATTGTTGGAATTAGTAAAATTAAAGAGTTTTATTTTATTAATTCTTTCTTTCTCTTAAAAAAAAGTGGGTAAACTTTATATGTGTTAAAAAATCCCACCTAGAAAATGAAAAAGAAAAACCGTTGGAATTATTGAATTTCAAATAATTACTTATTCTTGATGGAGGATTAATAGTTTTCTTTTATATATTTGTGGTTATGGGAGTTACAAAAATTTGATAAAGGAAAAAAAAACGGCTAGAATTAAAGAGCTTTGAAGAGGCATTTATGTGACGGTTTTTTTTCCTTTGTCTCATCATTTTCTCTATAAATAGTGACTTTGTCACTTTCTTTTGAAGAGAAGAGAAAAAATGTAATTCTAGAGAGAATGGAAAAATGTTATTATAGAGAGAATAGGAAAATACTTTTAGTGAGAAAGAATATTATTCTAGAAATTCAGAAAATGGAACACTCTATTCTCAATGATTAGTCAAATTATTTTGACATAGAGATAAGAGTAGAAGAGGGATACGATTGTTGGAGATACCGGTACTCCCGGAATATCTTTTTCAACGATGCACGTTTTGTGTAATCGTATCTAGTAATTTTTTTTTTATATTTCCATGTATGTTCTTTTCCCATTTCTTGTAATAGTTGTTGTATTACGGTTTTTGGGATACCTTTATATTCCATTTTTCCATTGTATTGTAATAGTTGTAATATTACATTTTTTCTAAATATTTTTATATGAAAACAATTTTTACTGTATCGGTGATTGTTAGTTTTTACCAACAATTTGAAAAAGATATTCTCATATCACCGATTGTAAAATAGTTTTCCTATTTCGGAGGCTGTTTCATCCTTGAATGCAAAAGCCATTCCCGACGTGATTATGTTGGATCCTTTCAATGGTTCCAACTTCAAACGTTGGGCACAAAAGCCACTGATATTCCTTGAACCATATGAACTAGATCTTGTTGTTCTCGAGGTACTCCCCGCCATTGAAGGCAATGTGGAAATTACCAAAGAACACTATGATAGGATCCTAGCTCTTGAAGTTGGGTTCAAGAAAGATAATTCAGTGGTTAGTGGATTGATCTTGGATAATGTGACGAACCCCGCCTTTATCTGTGTGCCGTTGAGAAGTCAATAAAGACTATCTGTGAAACGGTTTAGAAAAGGTACAAGGGTGATGAGTCTGATGAGTCTGATGAGAAGAAATACATCACTTGGGAATGACCTAAAAAGATCCAATCGGTCCCATACGAGTCAGAAAAGTGAATCGGCTCAAAGATAAGTCCTTAATTTTCCATGTTTATATAAGTTTAAGGAATACTTTTTCCCTTTCTATTACAACTATTTAACTTTTGATGCATTAAATATCATTCATAGATTATATATCAATTGGATATTAAATCTATGTATGAATGAAGATCTATATGAAGAGATCTATATGTTGCAACATGAAGGGTTGGTGGTTTTGGATTAAAGGGATAAAGTATGAAAACTTAGAACATCGTTTTGTGTTGTTAAACATGCACCTTGTTAATAGTACCTTAATAAAAGATAGATCAGGTTGTGTTACACTTTTTCCAATAGGTGTATGACATGATTGTCTTTTGGTACTCCATTTCATGGGGCTTACGGCTTCCAATCTTCTTTTTATATATAAAAGATGTGGGGGAAGCTGATCATAAGGATGAAATTCATTAGTCAATAATGGAATTTACCTTAGTTAGTCTCATTTTTGGTGGAAATGTTTGACTCTCTTGATATAATGTATGGTAAAACTCCTTATAATACAAATATTCATGAATAAGAGAATTGTGGGGGTGTGCACCCCTTGATGAATATGAAATAATTATAAGGACTATGATGTTATAAATGAACTATACTCAACTTGGTATTATCCATATTATAAAGAGACTCAAGTGTTGAACATTGGATTATTTTTTGTCATTTAATAAAGTACGAGAGAGTACTATTGATCTAATCTGCGTTTTAAAATAATTCATGTAGTTCTTGAAGGATTTTTTGTTACGCAAACTTGGTCTTATATAAATGATGAAATAAATGGTTGATTATTTTACTAATAGACTTAATTGGGAGAATAATCCTAGAAATGTTGAGTGATAGGTTTAGAACCCATTAATGGGGAACCTATTACTAATGATTATATATGATGCACTAACTTCCTATCTATATAGTGTAAATTGTGCATACATGAGAAAATTCAAACTTAATGAATTCATAGCCATGCGTGGTGGTCCTATTGAGACGGACTTGATGAATTCACCGTTGAGGTTGTTGTATATTTCTCAAACTTAATGAATTCATAGCCATGCGTGGTGGTCCTACTGAGTTGGACTTGATGAATTCACCATTGAGGTTGTTGTATATTTCTCAAACTTAATGAATTCATAGCCATGCGTGGTGGTCCTATTGAGTTGGACTTGATGAATTCACCGTTGAGGTTGTTGTATATTGATCATAACATGACTTTAAGGAGACGTCCTTGATGTTCCCAACGGATGAGTTTTAAACTTACCACAAATTCATAGCCCATAAGGGTGGTCCTAAAGAGAAAGGACTTGATGAATTCGCGAGACACATAATGAGGTTGGGCTTTATTGCTCTTAATGATCTTGAAATCCGAGAGGGGTCGGCTAATGAGGCTAGACGCTATTGGAGATCACCTATGTGTAAGAAAAAGGTGATGTTTGAGGAATTTGTAACTATCAGCCGGGTAGAGTATGTGCTGTGAGGGTCTAGATCGAAAACCGTCAAGTTCAAGAGTATGTTCACTTGACAGGAATTTGGTGGTTGCCTCACTTCACTACGTGTCAATTCAAATCGAAAGATATTGCCACTTAAGTACAATTTACCCATATGCTGATATTTATAAAAACCTGTTCACTTTCTCTCCCAAAGACCCTGAGTGGGGGATTGTTGGAATTATTTAATAAAAGACAATTTATTTTATTATTCTTTCATGCTCTTGGGAGAAGTGGAAAAGACCATTAGTGTACTAATAGTCCCACATAAAAAATTGAGAAAGAAATTGTTGGAATTAGTAAAATTAAAGAGTTTTATTTTATTAATTCTTTCTTTCTCTTAAAAAAAAGTGGGTAAACTTTATATGTGTTAAAAAATCCCACCTAGAAAATGAAAAAGAAAAACCATTGGAATTATTGAATTTCAAATAATTCCTTATTCTTGATGGAGGATTAATAGTTTTCTTTTATATATTTGTGGTTATGGGAGTTACAAAAATTTGATAAAGGAAAAAAAACGGCTAGCATTAAAGAGCTTTGAAGAGGCATTTATGTGACGGTTTTTTTTCCTTTGTCTCATCATTTTCTCTATAAATAGTGACTTTGTCACTTGCTTTTGAAGAGAAGAGAAAAAATGTAATTCTAGAGAGAATGGAAAAATGTTATTATAGAGAGAATAGGAAAATACTTTTAGTGAGAAAGAATATTATTCTAAAGAGAATGATATATTATTCTAGAAATTCAGAAAATGGAACACTCTATTCTCAATGATTAGTCAAATTATTTTGACATAGAGATAAGAGTAGAAGAGGGATACGATTGTTGGAGATACCGGTACTCCCGGAATATCTTTTTCAACGATGCACGTTTTGTGTAATCGTATCTAGTAATTTTTTTTTGATATTTCCATGTATATTCTTTTCCCATTTCTTGTAATAGTTGTTGTATTACAGTTTTTGGGATACCTTTATATTCCATTTTTCCGTTGTATTGGAATAGTTGTAGTATTACATTTTTTCTAAATATTTTTATATGAAAACAATTTTTACTGTATCGGTGATTGTTAGTTTTTACCAACAGCCACAAATGTGTCTTTTCCATTTTGAACCTTATGTATGATAAATTTGAATGTTTCAGCTCTTAATTTCATAAGTTTCTTTCAAACTCTAAGTAGATTCCTCCTTAGTAGACTCCAAACACATCAATCTTTGATATAATTCAGATAAAACTCTACATTTAAATGATCAATTTCAGTATTTTGATAAAATAGAAAGAATTTATAATTTATGGAAAAAAGTACGTATATAAAACTACAAATTTAAAGTCTGAATTTGCGTGTAAGAAATAGATCCTACAAGCATGGCATAAAATGCAACAATGATATGAGTTAAATGTAGATAAATACATGTAAGGAAAGAACAACAATTTCTGTGTTTTTCAAAGATACCAAATGAAACTGTTATGGAGATCTCACCTATACCATAAACAAAGTGACAACTGTTCAAGCATAACTATTATGGTCGGCCCTGGCCTTATGCAAATGACACGGTCGTTTCACGTCCTTAAAAATTTTGACCTTTTTTAAAACCCTGCTTTAAGAATAGAACATATGTATGTATATGTTTATATGTATTAAAAAGACATGAAATATAAGTTAGCTAGTTCTAGGGATGTAAACAAACCGAGTCGAGGCGAATACTAGATGTGCAAGCTTGTTCGATAAGATTTACGAGTCGAGCCGAGCTCGAATTTTAAAACTTTTTTACAGATCGAACGAGCTTTTTTCGAGACAATCTCGAGTTATTAACGAATAATTTGTTTTTGTATAGGTTTAACAGTATATTTATTGATAACTAAAACATTAATTTACAAACTATAAATTTTTAACGAGTTAACGAACAAGTTTGAACGAAGTGGTTTTTTTAATGAACGAGTTCGAACATTTTTGTTCGTTTATATAAACGAACGAGTTCGAACAAACTTTTTACCGAGTTGAGTTCGAGCGGCTCACGAGCTGCTTGGTTCGTTTACAACCCTAGCTAGTTCGAAATATGATGTTTTTAGTTTTAAAAACTACCCTGTTCGAATCCATTTATAAATGATATTTTTTTGGCCAAACATTTTTTTCCATCTTTTTTAGAATTTATTATAAGTAATATTTAGAGATGCTTTCCCATGTAACAAAAAAAATATTTAGAAAAGATCCAAAAAAGTTACAAATATAGTTAGAAATAGTTATCAACTTTTTTTATTAAACACGAGTCAAATAAAAATATTAATTAGAAATATGACTAAATTTAATTATAAGTCAAACAGATTTGTTTCAGGTCATTCATGGTAAAATAAGTTAGAAAAAAACCATACTAAAATTGATAATATAAATTTATGATATTTAATTAAAATTGTAGGAATTAAATATTTATATAAGAAAATATATTGTAAATTTCGCTCTGAACTTCAAATATATCTTACGACGGGTTCGGGTAACTACTTAGTGCTTTGCAGAAGTGAAAAAGGGGCAATTATAAAGTAGAGCCTTTACAACCTTCAATATTCAATTTAAAGCCCATCCCCCATTACCCACTAACTAGTAGTTCAGCCCCAACTAAAACCTAACAAAAAGACCCAAAAGCTCTCAACCCCTCTTATACCTATTATAAATCAACAAAATCAAAAACAAAAATGCTATTAGGGTTTCTTTTTTTGAAAACACATCCCTCTCTCTATCCTCTCCCCTCTTTCTACCCTCTCTCTCCCACCTTCCCACCACTGCCGACACCACCATCGAGCCACCTCCCACCTTCCCTCTTCCCCTTCCAGCCTTCCACCTTCCCTCTCCACCATAGCCTTCCACCTTCCACCTTCCCCCACCGCCAGCAGCAGCGCGAAGCAGCACCAGTCCACTCACCAGATCTGCTACTGCAGCACCAGTCCACCGCCGGCCCCTACTTCAAGACACTAGCACACCACGAGATCCGCTGCACCAGAACTGCTATTGCTGCAGCAGAAAAAAAGCCGACAGTCACTGCTGCACCACCACCACGGCGAAGCCACCAGATCTGCTACGACGCAGAAACGCAGCACCACCACGGCGAAGCCGCCATAACAGCACCCTCCTCGACGAAACCACCAGATCCACCCTCCTCCCTCCTCGACGAAGCCACAAGAACCACCATTCGCTCGCCGCCGTCGCGCCTCTTACAGATCCTCGAAGCCACCACGGTGCTGCACCACAGAACCGGCGAAGCCACCATGCCGCTGCACTCGATCCAACTGTGACGCCACCAGCGCACCACCTTCGTTCTCCCACTGACGCAACACCCCACCACCATCAATAACCTTCGCTCCTGCACCGGAAATCCGCTGCTGCAGATTCCAATCTCACCACCACCACCTCCGGAAGAGTCAAGACGCCGAATCCACCACGAACCAGTTCTCCAGATCTCGTCTTCGTCTTCCCACCACCACGCACCAGTCCTCCCTCTTCCGACCCACCACCAGCGACATCAGTCCCACTGACCACCTCGTTCTCCCATTGACCACCTTCGTTCTTCCACTGACGCTCAGTTACTGTTAAACTTTTTTCTTTTTTTTTTCTTTTCGTGAGTCCAGACCGTTTGTGTCCAGGCCACTTTTTTCTTTTTTTTTGGTCCAGCCCAGCCATAATGGGCTCGAAAACTATGGGTTGTGCTTTTTTTTGGTCCAGCCCAGCCATAATGGGCTCGAAAACTATGGGTTGTGCCATTGGGGTTCCAAAATGGGTTGTGTTTCTTTGGTCCAGCCCCTTCAGTTAGTCTTTTTTCTTTTTTCTCTTTTTTTTTTGTCCAGCCCAGCCCTAATGGGCTCGAAATCTTGGGCTGTAACTTTAATGAAATTGTCTTTGAAAAGTTTTTAAAATTTGGGTTGTGTTACTTTGGTCCAGCCCATTTTGGGTAACTGGTTGTGAAGGATTTTTTTTTACTCACTTATCTATTTTTTGGGTATAGGCATGTTGGTCCAGCCCTTTGGGTTCTTCTCTTAATCTTTTCCTTTATGTATATCCATGGACACATTGACATTAATATTGATAAAAACGGACTTGTGTACAGACCACATTGGACAAAATTGGGACATTGGACATGAACTTGGACAAAATCAGAACATTGGACATAAACTTGGACAAAATCGGGACATTGGACATATACAAAAAAATCATTTTATCCATCTTAAAAATGTTAAAAAGAACTTAGGTCTCTACCGATATGTACGTACCCTCGTGAATGTATCGAAAAATGGTGAGCTAAAGTAAAAAAAAAACTCAAAAAAAATTAATAAAAAAAATAAAAAAACGAATTAAAAAAAAATTAAAAAGGGTAGAAAAGTAGAAAAGCAAATCAGAAAATAGTGACTTAGGCTTTAAAATGTAGTTTTTCCTAGTTAGGCTTTAAAAATTCTTTCTTGTTCCATTTAGGTTCCAATTAGTAGAATCCTCGGTGAAAAAAGAAAAGTAAAATCCCAAATACTTCTCTTACGACATATACAACATTATTGGATAATTATTAAGTTATATTTCTGTTAACATGTAATCTCCAGTACTAAGAAAAACATTCTCTCTCTTAAACAAAAAAAATGCTCACAGCTATCTTTTTCAACAAAAGTTTTTAACTGTAAAAGGATTGTTCATCAATGAAAGATTAAGCCAATAGAAATACATGCAATATTTTTATCAATTTAAAAAGTTTGAAACTGATCAACGGAGGCTAGCCAGGGACGGTCCCCTTTAAGGTCCAAGGGGGGCTCAAGCCTCCCTGAACCCGTAAATTTTATAATTCGTCAGTGTAATTTTGTCCTGAAAAATAATTAGTCATCTCTGAAAAATTATGTAAAACATGTATGCTCTAAAGAACACATAAGGTATTATGGCTTAGTGGTTTAGAAACTTTACACTTTTAGCATTTGAAAAGGAGATTAGGTGTTTGAATCTTAGAAATTATTTTATTATTTTCCAGATAAAGATTTATGTTATAAATTTATCAATTTTCATAAAACCTATTTATTTATTATTTGTATTACTCCAATAAAATTATAGTGTTTAGTTTTTATAAATGATTTATTTCTCATTTTTATGTATTAAAATATTAGTATATATAACATATAATATATTAATATAATACTAATGAAATAATATAAATTAAGTGTATATAATGATGTTGGTTTACATATTTTTGAGGTAACTAAAAACGGGTAAACTCATCATTTTAAAAAACAAAAAAAGTAATGACGTTGGATTCTCATAGTTACATTTTGACATTGCAAGTTATATGTTTATGTGTCATATTTTTACTCAAATTTTTTTAGGTAAGCGTTGACTCCTGAACTTCCATATATTTCAAGCCTCCCCTCAAATTAGTTCCTTGATCCGCCCCTGAGACTAGTAAATTTATTCAATAATTTTTTTCTCTATATTTGGTTTGTCTTTCTTGTTCAATGAATTGTCTATGTATCTCCTTTTTCTTTGGCCTTGTTTCTATACGATTAATAGTTTTTACACCTTTTTAAGAGATAATTACACCTAGGGTCTTGACCACACCCCCCTCTTCAAGATGGGGACCCGGCCTAGAGCCTCTTCTTACTAAAGACCTCAGCAACTTTTTAACACATGAACCTCAAAACCCCAATTACTAGACTACCCCTCTTTTGTTTTTTTTATACCTATATATACTAATTATTCTATTACAATTTCATTTACATTTCTAAACTACTCTCTTTTTATCTCTCTCTCTCAAAACCGTCGCCACCACCACCATAACACCACCACCACCGAAAATGCTAAAAACCACCAATACCATCACCCATGTGGTTCCGGCACCCCTTCCACCCACTCGTCGGTGCTGGTATGTGTTTTCCGGCAGTGATATGAAGAGACGCAGCCATGGCTCGAGCTCCGGTGAGACCCATCTCTTTCTCGGTGGAGTCTGATGGTCTTCAAGCTTCTCGCGCCTCCGTGTGTAACAGATCGGAGCAGCCATGGTCAATCTAATGGTGAAGCAAGGAACCACTGCTTTTGGTGTCGCAGTGAGCAGCCATGGCTTCGAACGGCTTCGAACAGAGGCGCGAACGGAGTTGCAGTGACGCGAGGTGGTGGAGATTTGGCGCCGGAGTTGCAGTGACGCGAGGTGGTGGAGTTTTGGCGCCGGAGTTGCAGTGACGCGAGCTTGGCTGCGCGATGGTGGTCCAGATCAGTGGTGAAGCTCGTTCCATGGTGAAGATCTCGGAGTACTCCTTCAATGGCTGTTGAACAGTGCTTGAAGCTTCGAACAGATCTCGCCAGCTAACTCCGATGGTCTTCAAGCTCCTCACGAACACTCTCCAGCAACGTTCTCATTATCTCGACGAGTTGGTTTTTTTTTTTTTCAGATCTGGTCAAACAAAAAATTAGGTAGATTAATTTTATTATTTTTAATTGTAAATTGATTTGTAATTTATTTAAATTTGTGTAATAAAGTTGCAGATGAATAAAGTGTTTTTTTACTATGTATGCTTTGTTTTTTAATAATACTCGTCAAATTAATAAAATACTCACTAAAAATATAGAGTACTCTGAGTTTTTTCATAGAGTACTCCTAGTTTTTCTTAGAGTACTCCGAGTTTTTCTTAGAGTACTCTGATTTATTAGTTCACTCGAAAAAATTGTGAGAGTACTCCGCAAATTTATAGAGTACTCTATGTTTTTTCCGGTGACTGGTGGCCTGAGGTCGGTGGTCGGAGGTCGGTGGTCGGAGGTCAGTGGTCGGTGGTCGGAGGTCGGAGGTTGGTGGTAGGTGGTTGGAGGTTGGAGGTAGGTGGGTAGTGGTAGGTAGAGGAGAGAGAAATAGTGACATCACATTTTTTTGTCTTTTAGTGGTAGTAAGGGTAGGAAAGACAAATGTCAAAGCTGAGGTCTCTAAGAAGAATAGCATTTTTGAAACTACTCTATAGAGAAGAAAGTGTGTCTCCAAGACCCTATATATAATTCACCCCATTTTTAATGATTTTAACCTCCTACTCTACTGGGTTTTTGAATTTCTCTTCTCAATTGGAATGTATGTGCCTTTGGTGCTTCTTTCTTGGTTTTACTTTACCTATTTTGTGAATTTGGGCTGGTCTATGATTTATATACACATGCATTTGGGTTTCTTGGCTATGTCAGTAAAAGTGGTGTGGATGCTTGAGGTCCTTGTATTTGGTCTTTTCGTGGGTATCTTTGACATGCAAAGGGTTCGGGATCACATACACATGATACAAAGTTATTATGTCTTGGAATATGGTTGCTCTTGTCAGCTACACAGCGGTGTTAGGGGAGCTCGGATGATAGAGAACGAAGCTAACTGGAAAAAATTATTAAAAGGAAAAACACGCATAAGAATGGGAAGATTGTTGATGTAGAGATTGTTGGCGTAGAGACCATTGGCGGTATTTTATGTGACTTTTGTGTACCTTTTTGGGTGTATGATGTTTTTCAAATACTTTATATCTACAAGAGTAAAGAAAAATATAATTATTAGACGGAATCAATCTTGAAAAACGTATTTCTTCTTGATGGAAAGGAAAATAACATGCATGGGACATGCACGGGTTTTGACGGCTTTGGTCTATTTGTGTTTTCGTAAGATCGTTAATGATATTGAAATTTTCTTTTGTTTTCTTAAATATATTTGCATACAAGAGGAGTGGTGGTGTCACGAATAGTGGGAGATCGTTGGAGCTAAGGCCTTATCCTGACATTTTGGAGGACTAAAGCTAACTTTAAAAATAGGGCCTTCAAAAAAATTACAAATTATATAAATAATACCTAAATATTTACAATTTTTTTTATTATAAATCTTATATGCAAAAGATAAAATAGTTAAATATATATAATTTAGTAGATTTAAATTTAATGTTTTATACAAATAAAGAGATGATTTTATATATGTATACACTTTAACTTACTTAATCAACAAAAGAACAACTTATAACTTAATTAAATTTTTTTTAAATATAATAAGTAATTTTAGAGTTCTTTTGTTTTGGTTGGGTGAATACTATACTCCTTTAAATAAAATAGAATAAACTTATACTATGTGGTAAATACTTTTTTATATATAAAATTTAAGGGGCCCTAAAATTTTAAGAATTGGGAGGGGCCTAAAATCGTGGTCTTCTCTCAGGAACAGCCTTGGTTGATGTAGTGTAACAAATTAAGGGGAATGGTATATAGGGTTTTGGAGACTAGATTTTTTTTTTGGTTACATAGGAGAGCCACTTTGGACTCGGAGTCATTGACTCGGTTCGAACATGCACCACTATATTGGTAGACCAAGGCCCTGGCCAGTGAGCTAATCCCATCTGGTTGGAGACTAGATTTTCATCATTTAGGAACTACTGGGAATCTTATTTCTTTGAAGAGACCACCGACCACCAGGAAAAAATATAGAGTATCGGAAAAAATATAGAGTAACGGAAAAAAACAATGAGTATCAGAATTAAAACAGTGAGTATTAGAATAAAAATACAGCGTGATACTAAAAAATATAGAGTATTCATTAAAAAATATAGAATACGCTATAAAAAATATAGAGTACTCTATAAAAATAGAAAGTATTCAATAAAAAATACAGATTATTACACCTTTTTTACCAACTTACATAAAATACAAGGCCTATTACATTTTCGAACAAAAAAGAAAACAACCTACCTAAACCTGATTATAAGGTTTCAAAAAAAACCAATAGAACAAAGTGCTCGTCTTTTCTAACGAGCACGAGAAGACCGCTGCCACTCGGACACCCTGGAGATCTCGGAGCTACTGTGTAGCTTCCGTTAAACCATATGACCCACTGACACCTAGTCAAGGCTTAAGGCAAGAAGACCCACTGTCACCTCTTATATTCTCTCTCATGATGGATAGGCTCATTGGGCTTATTAATTACAAATGTAGAGAGGGAATCATAAAAAAATATTTCTATCATGATGAGTTGCCCGAAACTGACTCGGCCCTCCTTTTTGCTAATGACATGTTATTCTTTGTTAATATTAAGAAGACGGAAATTGAGGGTTTCAAGGATACAATATTGGCATATTGCGAAGCATCGGGACAGAAAGTTAACCTACATAAATCGTCGGTTTTGTATAGTAAAGGTACACCTGAGGATATAATGGAAGAATTCTCTACAATTTTGGGATTGGAGAGTACTAGCTCGCTTGGGGAGTATCTGGGTATCCCTCTTACTTTGAAGAGAGCTTAATTTCAAAAGTTGAAGTACATCAAGGATAGACTGCTCACCAAATAGGCAAGTTGGGTTTCAAAACTTTTGTCGGAAGAAGAAAGGAAGTGCTAATCAAAGCAGTGCTGCAGACAATCCCAAATCATGCAATGTCATGATTTTTGAATTTCCTAAATATATTTGTAGAAAGATGGCTAGCGTGGTTGCAAATTTCTTGTGGGACTCGTCACAGAAAAATAAAATCCATTGGGTTGCGTGGAAGAAGATTGATAGGTCGACATCAATTGGTGGAACTAGGTTTAGAGACTTTCAAAAAATGAATATTGTTATGCTCTCAAACCAAGCATGGAGGATAATCAATAATCCTGGCTCTCTAATAGCTAAGGTTCTCAAATGTTATTATCACCCTAACTCTTCGATATCGGACGCTAAAATAAAGCAGAAAAGGTCATGGAATTGGGCTAGCATCTTTAAAGGCCTCCAAATACTCAAGAAGGAATCTGTGTGGAAAATAGGGAACAGTCTATTGGAAAAAGTGTGGGAGGACTCATGGATAGGAAAAAATATAAAACTTGAAAAGCCAAGGAATTGTAATGTGGAAGTGGTGGCAAAACTAATTAAGAATGATCTGATTGGTTGGAATCTGAATACCATTAACAGAGTTTGTCCTTAAAATCTGATCAATGATATTATTAAGATCCTAATTTTACAACTTGATAAGGAAGATAAAATTATATGGCATCACATGAAGAATGGTATGTACACTACAAAATCGGGTTATCACGCTTTGGTTCAAGGCCTTATCCTGACATTTTGGAGGGCTAAAGCTAACTTTAAAAATAGGGCCTTCAAAAAAATTACAAATTATATAAATAATACCTAAATATTTACAAATTATTTTATTATAAATCTTATATGCAAAAGATAAAATAGTTAAATATATATAATTTAGTAGATTTAAATTTAATATTTTATACAAATAAAGAGATGATTTCATATATGTATACACTTTAACTTACTTAATCAACAAAAGAACAACTTATGACTTAATTAATTTTTTTTAAATAAAATAAGTAATTTTAGAATTCTTTTGTTTTGGTTGGGTGAATACTATACTCCTTTAAATAAAATAGAATAAACTTATACTATGTGGTAAATACTTTTTTATATATAAAATTTAAGGGGCCCTAAAATTTTAATAATTGGGAGGGGCCTAAAATCGTGGTCTTCTCTCAGGAACAGCCTTGGTTGATGTAGTGTAAAAATTAAGGGGAATGGTATATAGGTTTTGGAGACTAGATTCTTTTTTTTTTTGGTTACATAGGAGAGCCACTTTGGACTCGGAGTCATTGACTCGGTTCGAACCTGCACCACTAGATTGGTAGACCAAGGCCCTGGCCAGTGAGCTAATCCCATCTGGTTGGAGACTAGATTTTCATCATTTAGGAACTACTGGGAATCTTATTTCTTTGAAGAGACCACGGACCACCGGGAAAAAATATAGAGTATCGGAAAAAATATAGAGTAACGGAAAAAAACAATGAGTATTAGAATTAAAACAGTGAGTATTAGAATAAAAATACAGCGTGATACTAAAAAATATAGAGTATTCATTAAAAAATATAGAATACGGTATAAAAAATATAGAGTACTCTATAAAAATAGAAAGTATTCAATAAAAAATACAGATTATTACACCTTTTCTACCAACTAACATAAAATACAAGGCCTATTACATTTTCGAACAAAAAAGAAAACAACCTACCTAAACCTGATTATAAGGTTTCAAAAAAAACCAATAGAACAAAGTGCTCGTCTTTTCTAACGAGCACGAGAAGACCGCTGCCACTCGGACACCCTGGAGATCTCGGAGCTACTGTGCAGCTTCCGTTAAACCATATGACCCACTGACACCTAGTCAAGGCTTAAGGCAAGAAGACCCACTGTCACCTCTTATATTCTCTCTCATGATGGATAGGCTCATTGGGATTATTAATTACAAATGTAGAGAGGGAATCATAAAAAAATATTTCTATCATGATGAGTTGCCCGAAACTGACTCGGCCCTCCTTTTAGCTAATGACATGTTATTCTTCGTTAATATTAAGAAGACGGAAATTGAGGGTTTCAAGGATACAATATTGGCATATTGCGAAGCATCAGGACAGAAAGTTAACCTACATAAATCGTCGGTTTTGTATAGTAAAGGTACACCTAGGGATATAATGGAAGAATTCTCTACAATTTTGGGATTGGAGAGTACTAGCTCGCTTGGGGAGTATCTGGGTATCCCTCTTACTTTGAAGAGAGCTTAATTTCAAAAGTTGAAGTACATCAAGGATAGACTGCTCACCAAATAGGCAAGTTGGGTTTCAAAACTTCTGTCGGAAGAAGAAAGGAAGTGCTAATCAAAGCAGTGCTGCAGACAATCCCAAATCATGCAATGTCATGATTTTTGATTTTCCTAAATATATTTGTAGAAAGATGGCTAGCGTGGTTGCAAATTTCTTGTGGGACTCGTCACAGAAAAATAAAATCCATTGGGTTGCGTGGAAGAAGATTGATAGGTCGACATCAATTGGTGGAACTGGGTTTAGAGACTTTCAAAAAATGAATATTGTTATGCTCTCAAACCAAGCATGGAGGATAATCAATAATCCTGGCTCTCTAATAGCTAAGGTTCTCAAATGTTATTATCACCCTAACTCTTCGATATGGGACGCTAAAATGAAGCAGAAAAGGTCATGGAACTGGGCTAGCATCTTTAAAGGCCTCCAAATACTCAAGAAGGAATCTGTGTGGAAAATAGGGAACAGTCTATTGGAAAAAGTGTGGGAGGACTCATGGATAGGAAAAAATATAAAACTTGAAAAGCCAAGGAATTGTAATGTGGAAGTGGTGGCACAACTAATTAAGAATGATCCGATTGTTTGGAATCTGAATACCATTAACAGAGTTTGTCCTTAAAATCTGATCAATGATATTTTTAAGATCCTAATTTTACAACTTGATAAGGAAGATAAAATTATATGGCATCACATGAAGAATGGTATGTACACTACAAAATCGGGTTATCACGCTTTGGTTCAAGAAGAGAGCGATAAGGAAGGTCAAAGCAGGGGAGTTGGATAATGGAGAAACTTGGACAATTTTCTGGCATTCCAACGTATTGACAAAAATTAGAATTTTTGCCTGAAAATTTATTAATGGAGCACTACCGACCAAGAAGATCTTAAAGAAAAAGAAGTGTGCTAAAGATTTAACATAATTGTGTGGAATGGGGGATAAAACGGTAGAACAGCTTTTACTTAAATGTCCATCCAGTTATGCAGTGTGGGCCTCCTTAAGAATGCAAATCAAAATAGATCGGGAGTTTAACGACTCATTTAAAGAATGGTTCATAACCACCGTCATAAGTGTTTCTAATTATGTATGGGATAAGAATACTCAATACCCTTTATTTTTGGATAATTGTGGTTTATTTGGAAAGAAAAACTAAAAGGTTTCTTTAAGAAAAAAAATGGGACATCCAAGAAATTAATAGGAAGATTAATAGACTCATGTGTGAGCTTTTTAAGGAGGGGGGGGGGGGGGGGGGAAGGAGTAAAACAACAATAAGGAAGATAGTAAGGTCATTGTGGATTCCCCTGTTTGCCTAGACAAAGCAGATTTTATCTGGTTGAACGATGTCTCCTTCACTAAAGAGTGGGAACCTGCGGGGGTTGCGTCAGTGGCGGTTAATAAAGATGAGAATATAACCCACAAGATTATGAAGAAAGGACGGGTCAAATCAAGCATGAAAGGAGAAGTTTAAGTCGTCGTCTTTGCAGTTTGATAAGCAGGCGACATTAACCTCACGAGTAGTTCTTTTTACTCGGACAACCTTGAAGTTATTTAAGGAATTCGGAAAAAAAGGAAACTAACTGGAGAATCCTACCAATCATTAGTGAGATGTGTAAATGGGAATTTCCCAAAATGGAAAGTTTGTCATATCAATCGAGGCATGTATGAGATTATTGCGGTCGAGCTGTGAAATGTAATGAATTGAACAACGACATCTCAAATTGGAAATGTAATTCGGTTATAACTAATCTCAATTATCTAGACATCTTATGTAGAAATAAGAGAGTAGGATAGGATGATATTTATAAAACGATATATACTAATTAAAAAAGAAACATGTAATCACCACAAACTTGTTGGTCAAATGAGATTTTACCCAAGTGATGACCATGTTTACGATGACAGTGGGTGACTCAATTTAAAGAAATTATTCGAATATTGATAAGTTTATTCTACTTGTAAAGATTAACGTAATATATTCATCTGATTAAAATCATTTGAAATTGAATGAGAAATTGAGTAATAGAATTTGAAAAAATTAAAAGAGAAAAAAAATAATAATACATGTTATTTATTTTTCGTTTGGTTATGAAGCAAAGCAAAGCAAAAAAAAGCAAAAAAAAAAAAAGACTAGTGGGCTAGGGTTTCAACCTAGGCCTCCAGGCTAATGGGCTTTTGGGCCAGGCTTTCATACCATCTAGACCAGCATATGTTTTGGTCATCTATACTAAACGTTGTGTGTTTTAATATAACGTATCTTCAAATGAACCATCATAACTCTTTGCCAAATCCAATTTCATCTTCTACAAATAGCTGGCCAACTCAAACATTTTATTCATTCATTTTTAAAGCATCAAGCATTAAAATTATAAGAGAGAGATAGAAAGAAGCAACTTTATTAAGTTTGTTGAAATTCTTAAGAATTCGCGTGTCAGTTTCTTTTGAATAGTTTCGACGTTGTATCCTCGAGGTTGAAGTCAACAAACGTAAGACACCGGTATGAGGCCTAGATACCTCAAAGACATCTAATCCAATCCGAGCCTCGACAAGTAAAGTTATTTATTTATTTACTTTTATATTGTTTTACTGGTTTATACAAATAAAACACAACAATTTAAGGTATTAATGATTCACGATGTATAAACCAGAAAACGTATTCTTTTCGTTTTATAAGCTTTACTTGTGCAATAATATCTGGTTCTGTGTATACAGAACAAAATTGTTACATAATATTTCCTTTCTCTTATTCTGATTTCTAGGCTTGTGTATACATACTATAAAATTACTCACTTACTAACGTCATAAGTCTGCCTCATACCGGACATGGGGAAATTGCTAAATAAAGTGAAAACATTTAATTTTATGTTGTAATATTAGTGTGTTTTTTAACAACTAACATTAACTTTGCTAATATCTGCATACTTGTCGAACTTAGTGGTTTGAAAATTTTCCGCTTGAAAAGTTCTTAATTGATTGAGATTCTCTTTTACGTGAATTGTTTATCTCTTAAATTTCTTCGATTCTCTACAACAAGAATATAAAAACTTGGGGACTGAAAATAATATAAAAACTTGGAAAATAAAAATTAATTCAATAATTTTGACGTAAGAAAGAATTAATTTTTGTGTAAGTTGGAAAAACTTCAGACCTAGTTTTTTTGTGTTGTCTCTTAGTGAGAAAGGTTAAATGATTCATTTGATTGAATTATTTATAATATTTTGTAATCCTTGGTGATAGAAATTATGTCTACCAAGATAAACAATATGTCCATAAATGTTGGAATCGGTAACAACATACCTTCAGCAATTTCACTTATGAAAAAAAATGCATTTCTGCGACATGATCCCGACTCCTTTAGACCCATTGAGGAGTCTAAGAGGTTAAACAGAAATAACTATCTGTGTAAAGGAATAGATTGCCAAAATCATAGAGAAAACGGTAAAGGCGACTCCATGAAAGGAAAACAAGGCCAAGCAACCTGACTAAGATAAAATAAGATTTATTTTACTGCAGTAGTTTCTGAAGTAATTTTAGTTAGCAACACCAAACACTGGTGGATGGATACTGGGGCCACCCGACATGTATGTTCAAGACATACAGAGTTGCAGCTACTGAAGATACCTTATGTGTGGGAAATTTCTCTACATCAAAAGTAGTTAGATCTGGAATCGTTATTCTAATAATGACTTCTGGAAAAGAGTTGAGTCTCAATAACGTTCTCCATGTGCCTGACATCAGAAGGAATCTAGTGTCAGGTTTGTTATTGAGTAAGAATGGCTTCAAACTACTATTTGATTTTGATAAATTTATTCTCACTAAAGGTGGGATATTTGTAGGCAAAGGGTACCGATGTGACGGTTTATTTAAGATGAATGTAATGACCGTAGTACCTAAAGAAAAATGTAACCGAGAAAGTAATATATGCTTGGCTCACCTAATTTATGGCATGATAGATTAGGACATCGGTTCAATAAATAATTTAGTAAACGTCGGGTTATTACCTAATCTGAATTTCAATTTTCAAAAGGAATGTGAAATATGCGTTGAGTCAAAACTAACAAAAATCTCATTTAAATCAATAGAAAGGACTTCGGTACCTTTAGAGTTAATTCACAATGACATATGTGACTTGAAATTTGTGCAAACTATAAGTGGTAAAAAGTATTTCATAACTTTCATTGACGATTGCAGAAGGTATTATCAAATATACTTGCTTCGAAGTAAGGATGAGGCCTTAAAAGAATTTATGCAATACAAAACTGAAGTTAATCAACTAAATAAAAAGATTAAGAATCTTAGAACAGATAGGGGAGGAGAATATGTGTCTCCTTTTGAGGAGTTTTGCGCTAAACATGGAATCATCCATCAAACCACGGCCCCCTACTCGCCTCAACAAAACGGGATTGATGAACGCAAGAACTGCACGTTGAAGGAAATGATGAATGCCTTGCTGGTTAACTCAGGGTTACCACAGAACTTGTGGGGAGAGGCTTTGCTCACCGCAAATCAAATCCTCAACAACGTACCACACAAGAAGGTAGATAAAACTCCTTACGAATTATGGAAAAGGAAACCACCTTCCTTTAAATACTTAAAAGTGTTGGGATGCTTGGCAAAGGTAGTAATTCCTGCTCCTAAAATGGTCAAAATAGGACTAAAGACCATCGATTGCGTCTTTATTGGATATGCTCACAACAGTGTTTCATATAGATTCCTGGTACACAAATCTTGTCATGTTCACGTCAATACGGTGATTGAATCAAGAAATGTACATTTCTTTGAAACAGCCTCACCGTACAAGACCACACCAGAATCTGGTTCCTTGAAAAGAACACGTGATGCAATTCAAGAAGAGCAAGATCAAGAATCATTCCCAACTGAAAAGCAAGATCAAGAATCCTTGCCAAGTGAAGAAGAACCAAGAAGAAGTAAGCGGATGAGAATCTCTACGTCTTTTGACCCTGGGTTTCTATCTTACATGCTAGATGACGAACCGCGAACATTCAAGGAGGTTGTGTCAAACCCTGACGCCCCAAACTGGAAAGAAGCGGTAAATAGCGAGATAGATTCCATTATGAAAAACCATACATGGGAACTAGTGGATCTTCCTCTTGGGAATAAACCACTTGGATGAAAAGGGATATTCAAGAAGAAGCTAAGGACTGATGGGTCTATTGAAAAATACAAAGCTTGCTTTGTTGTAAAAGGTTATAGTAAAAATGGACTTGACTATTTTGATACTTATTCTCCAGTCACGAGAATATCATCCATTCAAATGTTAATCGCTATAACTTCAATATACAAGCTCGAAATACATCAAATGGATGTAAAAACAGCCTTCCTAAATGGAGAACTAGATGAAGAGATATATATGGAACAACCTACGGGTTACGTAGTTCCAGGTATGGAGAAGCAAGTATGTAAGCTTGTTAAATATTTATATGGTTTAAAACAGGCACCGACGCAATGGCATGACAGATTCATGATCTCGAGTGATTTCAAGATCAATGAATGTGACAAAGCGTTTATGGAAAATGAAATGAGAGAGTATATGTCATTTTCTGTTTATATGTGGATAATTTGTTAATAATTGGAAGTAAAAATGATGTGATTACATTCACCAAAATGATGCTTTCAAGTAAGTTCGACATGAAGGATCTAGGCCTTGCAGATGTTATTTTGGGTAACAAGATTCTCCGAACATCTGAAGGTATTATACTATCTCAGTCACAATATATTGAGAAAGTAATAAACAAATTTAGTAATGGCGACACAAATATCGCCAAGATACCTGTTGATGTAAATTTACATCTTGCTAAGAACACTGGTGATATGATCAACCAGCTGGAGTACTCTCGGATTATTGGGAGTCTCATGTACATAACGAACTGCACTAGGCCAGATATAGGACATGTAGTAAGCAAGCTAAGTAGGTTTACACATAATCTTGGGAAAACCACTGGATTGCTATTGTAAGAGTTCTAAGGTATCTTAGATACACTATGAACGAAGGGTTGTTGTACACAAGATATCCAGCTGTACTAGAAGGATACAGTGATGCAAACTGGATATCAGACTCCACCGACTCAAAATCCCCAAGTGGATTTGTCTACATGTTAGGAGGAGCAGCTGTGTCTTGTAAATCCACTAAACAAACGTGCATAGGCATATCCACTATTGAATCTGAGTTTATAGCGTTAGACAAAGCTGTTGAAGAAGCCGAGTGGCTTTGGAATTTCTTAGAGGATATTTCTAATTGGACAAAGCCTGTGTCAGCTATCTGCATACATTGTGATATTCAAAGTGCCATTGGTAGGGCACTAAACGAAATGTATAACAGTAAGTCTAGACACATACGTCGTAGACACAATACCATTAGACAACTGCTCTCAAACGGAGTTATCACAATTGATTATGTTCGGTCAAATGATAATATAGTGGATCCACTGACCAAAGGTCTACAAAGAGAACTAGTGCGAGTGTTGTCAAGGGGAATGGGTCTTAAGCCTATGAAAGCTGAGTTGACATGATGGGAACCCTACCTAGCAGAGTGGAGATCCCACAATCTAGGTTCAAAGGGAAAACTGAATAATGAAACTGCAATCTGGTGCGATGCACTGTGGGGAGACCTCCCCAAATAATTCTTAGGACAAAAATTAAACAATGCTACATGTAAAAGTGAAGGATAAGTTAAACTTTTAATAGTTCTTGTATCTTCTTTAATATGATAGAGTAATGCAGAATACTCTCGACAAGATACCACCGATATGAATAACATGGGTACGGTCGCCCTACGAGAATTTTTAAAGGAAAAATTCTCTGACGGTTATTCATGAAATATCAGGAGTTGTCTAGGGCCGTAAATGGACACAACCGTGAGAACCAAATAATGTTTGGAAGTATACTATGTAAGTTCTATTGTCTTGGTTTACACAAAAGCTGAATAGTTAACGTTCACTGGTTAGCAAGTGAATCTGATAGCTCTTACTAGAGAAGGTTCAAGACCAAAATTAAAGCTACCTTTCTCGATGTAGTATTCTTCCACGCTTCTCTCTCGTGTTTAGCATTCTTTTGCATAATTTTTTAAGGTGGTTAGTCAGTTTCCATTCATGTGGGGATTATTGGTCAAATGAAATTTTACCCAAGTGATGACCATGTTTACGATGACAATGGATGACTCAATTTGAATAAATGATTCGACTATTGCTACATTTATTCTATTTGTAAAGATTAACGTAATATATTCATCTGGTTAACATCATTTGAAATTGAATGAGAAATTGAGTCATAGAATTTGAAAAAATTAAAAGAGAATAATAATAATAAATGTTATTTATTTTATTTTTCCTTTGGTTATGAAGCAAACAAAACAAGAAAAAAAAGAATTGTTGGGCTAGGGGTTTGAACCTAGGCCTCTAGGCTAGTAGGCTTTTAGGCCAAACTTTCATACAATCTAGACTAGCTTATGCTTTGGTCTTTTATACTAAATGTTGTGTCTTCTAATATAACGTATCTTCAAATGAACTATCACAACTCTTAGCCAAATCCACCTTTTCATCTTCTATAAATAGTTGGCCAACTCGAACATTTTATTCATTCATTATTAAAGCATCAAGCGTTAAAATTATAAGAAATAGATAGAAAGAATAATCTTTATTAAGTTCGTTGAAATTCTTAAGAATTCGTGTGTCAGTTTCTTTTGAATAGTTTTGTCGTTGTATCGTGGAGGTTGAAGCCAACAAACGTAAGATACCAGTACGTGGCTTAAATACCTTTAAGTCATCGGATCCAATCTGAGTCGCGACAAATAAAGTTATTTATTTATTTACTTTTATTTCTTTCTGCATTAGTTTTATATTGTTTTACTGGTTTATACAAATAAAACACAACAAAACATGTCCTACATAACAAGACAAACATGAAACACCATACCAGACCGCCTTTATTCACCTTGACTTGCCTTACCTTATGCAGATTTTGCAACCTTTTTATTTTGTTTTTTAACAATGTTTGCTTTGACTAGTAAAGGGATAAGGTTATAAAATAAAATTACAACTAAATGAAACTTGAGGAAGCAATATCGATAATATCTAAAGCTTGTTTGTATAAAGTTTCAAGTTTAATTTGAAAATGAAAAATTAAAATATGATCATGGTGTAATGTTTGGAAAGAAAAGAGTGATAAGCTAAAATTATTTCCCAATGAATCAGTGTCTAAAATTATATCTTACCTCACTGACTCAGCATACTTGGTCGTCATCAACACCAATTAATCAATTTTTAAGAAGATAGAAGATTTACTACACATACTGAGTGTATCAGCTCGACATACAACTGCTCACCTATCTTATTCCTTGGTTATGTAGAGTATGTGTCAGTTATAACCAACATCGGTCATGCCGAACTCAAGTGGGGAGAAGAGCATCACTCCCGATCAAGCAGTCAGGCAGATCATATAGATATTACAAAGGAATAGATACCAAAGAGAAATACTTTTATTAAATCTTATATAATGGTTTAACCTAAAGATTCTCAACCAAAAAGTCGATATTAAGCCTAGACAGTGTTCAACCCTATGTTGCACGGATTCTTCAAATATGTGAAGAATCGCGAAACGGAAGCGATTCTTCTCGAATTCGCTTGGATTCGCGAACCCTTGAGTCAACGATTTCGGAAGCGTTGACCATTTCCGTAAGCGGCACCGAAGCGCTAGGATTCTTTTCGGAAGCGCCAACTAATAATTTTTTATTTTTTTAAAGTCTAGTTTATAAAATTACAAAGTTTAAGGGATTAAGTTGAATATTTAAAAGTTTATATTAACTAAACCCTTCATTTACGATTTTAGAAAAAAAAAACAGAGCATCAAAAAATCATTTACATCAAATTTTGATATTTTGGTATGTTATGTTAGAAATTATTTTGAAGAATATTATTTTATAATATTGCATCTTTATAATTGTAGAATTTGAAATAGGTTATTGCAATTTTGAGTTTATTTGAAAATACAATATGATGTGGTACAAAAATTGTTATTCTATAATAATCTAGTTTAAAAAAATATATATATATATATACACACACTAGGGATAACCCGCGCCCGAGGGCACTAAGAAACTTTTTAACAATATAAAATAGTGTAATGCAATAGTTATAGGTAATCTATTCGTGTAAATAAGTTACACATTATCTAACTTTTGTTATTCAAGATTATATTTGAAAAATATTGAATCTATTAAATACTTCTATGTATTACCCGTGCTCGAGGGCACGATATCTTGTTAAACTATGTTACAAGTTGGTCAATTAATACCTAATATTTTGTAAAATAACACCTACACATCTTTATTTATAAATTTGTGTCTTAACTGTATCATTTGAAACACATAAGTAATGATAACAAAACATACTGACACATCAAAAAAATTGTTATATGTTTTCTTCAATGTCTCACCTACAAATAAAACCTCATTCCACAGAAATTGTAAATTAAGTAAACTGAAATGATAAATAATAATAGATCAAGAGTTAAAAATCAAATATCATCAGAAAAATAGAATCCCAGTTTAAAACTTGAATCTCACGATTAAGAATTTATTCATATATAAAAACATACATCTTATAGATAAATAATAATATGTTTAAAGGAAGAAGATTAAATTCTTCAAAAACTATAATATAAGAACCTTTGATCACTACATCAATTAATTTTAAGTTGATTTGATAACAAATCCAAACTTGTTGTTTTTTCTGTAAAAAGTTGTCCACTTTATTATATTTCAATAAATAATAATTTTTTAAGGCTTAGCCGAGAGAGTAAATATTAAAGTTATTGGAGTTAGCACTAATATAACATTTTTTTATCTTTAGCAAATATTTACCCAAAACGCATTTCAAGGACTACTACTTTTGCACCAACTAATTTTACAACAATATCTTCGACACAAAGTGAATCTCCTTACGAAAGTGGCAAAAATGTTGAATTTCTATTACTTGAAAAAATCATAAAAATAGAAACTAAAAGAAAATGATCATAACATCCTTATAAATATTTTATTTGTCTAAAACTAAAAGAAAATTATCATAATGTCATTATTAAATGTAATGTGTTTATATTTGTATATATTTTCAAGCATAAGTGTTCTAAATAACACATAACGTACATAATTACCTATAAAATATATTTTGATGATGTTTTACTTTCTATAATCAGGAAGCATAAATTTCACTAAGTTTCACAATCTATACCGCCAAAGAAATCAAAATGTTACTGAACAAAACATTAAGAATAGCATAAATATATATATGTTCTTTTATAGTTGTCCATTTTATTACATTTAAATAAATAATAATTTTTTTTAGGTTTAGCCAAGATAGTAACATAAAGTTATTGGAGTTAGCACTAATATAACATTTTTTCTCTTTAGCAAATATCTACGCAAAACACATTTCAATGACTACCACTTTTGCACCAACTAATTTCACAACAATAAGCTAGCTGATTACACTCAATCTTACTCTTCGACCCAAAATGAAGATCTTTACGAAAGTGGCAAATATATTAAATTTCTATTACTAATAAAATCATACAAATATGAACTAAAAGAAAATTATCATAATATCCTTATAAATATATTATTAGTATAAAGTAAAAGAAAATTATCATATTGTGATAATTAAATGTAATGTGTTTATATTTGTATATATTTTTCAAGGACCGGTGTTGTAAATAACACATAACAGACATAAATACCTATAAAATATATTAGGATGATATTTTATTTTCTATAAATCAGGAAGGATAAAGTTCACTAAGTTTCACAATTTATACCGCCAAACAAATCAGAATGTTGCTGAACAAAACATAAAGAATAGCAAAAACAAAAATATCTTCTTTTACCGTTTCTATATATCATGTAGTATAAAATTTAGTAAATTTCACAACCTATACGGCAGAACAAAAACACATTGCATGATATAACTTTCTAAAATATAAACAAAGTTAACAGGTGACTCTTATTTTCTATTTAGCTTAAAGAAATATCTAAGTTTAAAAATTGTAGAAAAAAATATCAAGTAGAAAAATAATTTTTATTGGCATAGTATCTACGAAATTGAAGGACAAACTAACCAAATAACATTAATTACATTCTATGTCTAATGTAGTTAAAGAAGAAATATTAGAATAATATGTCATCTCCTCAAAGTTAAATGTAGGATTATAATTAAAAAAATTGAAAAATTAAATATGTGGTTCATGCACACACAAACCAAAGATACAACTGATTTAATGATCTCGAGGTATTATTTGCTGATTTCCAATGCATACTAAATTTTCAGTCAACCATCTGCAAGATATATTTGGCCTTATCACATACCACTATAGTACTTGCATAATTAACAAACACATTAACAAACACATAAGGCATTAAACAAAATGACACATTCACTAAGCATCACAACTTATACACATGAAAAAAATACATTGCACCACCCTATAATTGATTGAGAGTGTAATTGATTTAGACAATTCTGGATACAGAACTAATATAACTCAAGAAAAAAATTATAGCTAAAAATATATAGCCCAATTTTTCAACATACCTTCCATTATTTTGAAACAAAGATATATCAAATCAGTAGCCTGACTTTCAGCCAAATCATTACTATGTATTCACATGTCTAAGGCGTTGAGTCATGCTTCATCCGAAATTGGTAGAAAACAACTATTCTACTTCAAGTAATTAAAATTATCTGCAATACAAAAGATACAATTGCAATAAAAATCAATAAATTTTTAAAAATATGGTGAGTCGTTAAAAATGAATAGATAATTTTACACAATTGCATAAACATATACAACAATGCTTAAACTTTTACACAAAAAAAGTAAGGATTATTGCCCAAGAAACACCTCAAATTAGAATTAATGCCTCCTCACCCCTGCCGCTTTCTTCTTGCCCATAAAAGGCACTCCTTTTTTTTTCTTTCCTATTTTACCCACCCCAACAGCCGTCTCCAAATTTTCCCTCCTTCAAAGACTATAAGGGGCAAAGAGCTGGCTTGATTAAAGCGTTAACCACTGGTGAAAATTATATATTATAATAATCAACATATATATCATATAATTATTATTTAATATAATTCAAAATTAATTATTATTTTACGTTTTTGGTAATTTATTTGAAATTGGATTTTAAATGTTCAAATACTAACAATCATATTTTTTGGTAATTATTTCTTAATTTATTTTTGCAGATGTTGAAAAATTCTTTTCGCTGCGACCCAAGTAAATTAGCGAATTTATAATCTCTTTAAGTTTTTATTAATTACTGTAGATATAGATACACTTTTTTTTTTGAATTATAAAATAGAAAAGCGCGTAATTAAGCATGTTACTGAGTTGGATGCTAGAGAGCACATAGTGCCATACATTGATTGATTTATGCAAACAAAACATATTAAAAAATAAAAAAGCAAATGATGAAGCGGCAAAAGTGTACTTGCACGAGTTGTGGGAAACATTCCCATAACTCAACATTAGCCCACAAGTACAAAAGTGTACTTGCACGAGTGCTGGGAAACATTCCCACTACTCAACATTAGCCCACAAGTACAAAAGTGTACTTGCACGAGTTGTGGGAAACATTCCCATAACTCAACATTAGCCCACAAGTACAAAAGTGTACTTGCACGAGTGCTGGGAAACATTCCAACTACTCAACATTAGCCCACAAGTACAAAAGTGTACTTGCACGAGTTGTGGGAATCTATCCCAGAACTCAACATTTAGTCCACAAGTACAAAAATGTACTTGCACGAGTTGTGGGAAACACTCCCATTACTCAACATTAGTCCATACAGTACAAAAGTGTACTTGCACGAGTTGTGGGAAACACTCCCATTACTCAACATTAGCCCATACAGTACAAAAGTGTATTTGCACGAGTTGTGGGAAACACTCCCATTACTCGCCCTTGACAAAAATTGTACTTGCACAAGTCCACTACTCGCCCTTGGCAGCAGCAGTCGACAGCAGTAAGCATTAAGGTATATTTACCTTAAGTGCTTTTTATGGGCAAGTGGCTAAGGTGGCAGGTGGTTATTGGGCTAAGGGCATTAAGGTATATTTACCTTAAGTGCCTTTTATGGGCAAGTGACTAAGGTGGCAGGTGGTTAATGGGCATTCACCCAAAAAGTAATTGTCCTTTTTATCCATACCGATTTAGTCATATGATGCAAAATATACAACAATGCTTGAAATATCAATGAATTTATGAATTGATTTGAATTCTTAAAAAATGAAATCTTTTAGGAACTGGGTGGAAGACGTGGGTTATAAATAAAGAGGTGGGTGCAGTTAAAAAAATAGTTAACTAATATAGTTTTGACACATGTCAAAATCTGAACCTTTTGGAGGGTCACACATTTTAGCTATAAGAAAATCTTAGCCGCTATTTGACTTTTGAGTTGTTCCATATAATATAGATATATATATATATATAAAATAAATTAAATATATCTCCGCATCTTTGAATCAGAACTTTTTTAGAGTTGCCGAATACCCGATCGCATCACATCTCTTCCTCGAAGCAATCTAGGTTCAACAACTAATTAGAGCATGCTCTCTCTCTCTCATGAACCTAGTTATGGTTTTGTACAATGAAGAACAAATCGCTCAGTCAGCCACCCGACCATTTTTCGACCAGTCCAAATCAATTCACTTGAACAATTGTTCAAAATATCATGGATATATAGGACTGTCAACCTTAAACAATTTTATATGGTAGAAATCTGTTTTGTTAAAAAGAAATTAGCGTATGAAGCACAAAATATCTGTTATATGTTAGTGTTAGTTAATTTTTCAACGTATTATGTCATCATATTATTTATAAACATAATTGTTTTTTATTATTATGACTTTACATAAAGTTTCTAGGCTAATTAAGGGGTCATTATCTGTAAATTATCAGTAAATTAATATAATGAAAGTTTCTAACAAATCATGCTTTGGAATGAATCTAATTCCAACTAAAAATTAGGTGTCATATTCCAAAATCATTTAAAGAATCCCCCAATTACCGTATAAAACGAATGAATATAAATGTTAAACATTCTAGGGTAATTATATATAGGGTTTTAGAAAAACTATTTCTTCTCTATAGAGCAGTGTCTAGAAAATTGTTCATCTTAGGGACCTCAATTTTGACAATAGTCTTTCCTACCCTTACTAACACTAAAAGACAAAAAAGTGTGATGTCACTGTTTCTCTCTCCTCTACCACAACCCACCTACCACCTACCCACCTAACACCTATCTCCGACCTCCGGCCACCGACCACCGACCTCCGACCACCAGTCACCGGTCACCAGAAAAAACATAGAGTACTCCGAGAATTTGCTGAGTACTCAATGAATTTGCTGAGTACTCCGAGAATTAAACGAATACTCTAACGAATTAAACGAATACTCTATAAAAATAGTCGGAGTACTCTATGAAATAGTCAGAGTACTCTATGAAATATTAGGAGTACTCTTTGAAATTAAATGAATACTCTATAAAAATTTGTGTATCTATTTAATAACATTTCATTGTTCAAAATTTAAAACCATTTACAATAGATAAATAAAAAAAAACCTAAAGTAATTACAAGGTTGACCAGATCTGGTCAAACCAGATCTGAAAAAAAGAAAAAAAAAAGCTAAACTAAAGCGTACTGTGTACGCGAGTAAAAAAAAAACTGAAACAGAGACGAGACCGCTGTTGCGGCTCTGGCGAAGACCTCGGCGGTGGTCATTGTTACCGCCATCACAGCGCACCACCATCACAACTTGGAACCACCATCACAAGCCACCACCACAAAAAAACCAATCGACCACCATAACGCCTGAGAAACATCGACGAAGAAGTGAACCACCATCGATGGGAGATTCGCGCAGCCATGGATGCTGTGAAGAAGATGAAGCTTCGAATCCCAACTCGCTGTGAAGACCTACGAGCTACTGTTACGAGCGCCGGATCTGGAAGACGGGGAGAGCTTCTGCCGCCGAGCAACCACCACCACGCAGCTCTTCGTGAACGGTGCTCCTCCATTGCTTAGCTCTTCGCGAACGGAGCTCCTCCATTACCAGCAGCCTTTTTCTTCTTCGCGAACGGAGGCCATTTTCACAGATCCGTGCTGCCATTTTCACGAACCAGTCTTCTCCAGCAACTCCGAGAATTGACCATAGCTGCTCCGATCTGCTACACACGGATCTCGGCGCTGTGAACCTCCATGGCTGCCATGAGAGGTTGCGAGAATAAAGGTGGTGGTGGTGTGTTTTGGAGCTACTCACGTCAGAGGGGAGAAATTGGGAGGAGAGGGAGGTGAGAGAAACTTGATCTGGATCTGAAAATATAATTTGTGGTTTTTAAATTAATATATATATGAAAAAAAAAAGTAGTAAAGTAATTGGGGTTTTGGGGTTCATGTGTTAAAAACTTTCTGATGTCTTTAGTAAAAAGAGGCTCTAGGCGGAGTCCCTATTTTGAAGAGGGGGTGTGTTCAAGACCCTAAGGTGAATTTTCTCAACATTCTATTGACATCATCATTTTCGAACAATATCAATCTCACTTTACTCATACTTTCTAGACCAGACACTGATTTCCAATTTACTAAAATCATTTTACAAAATTCATTTCATATCACTGGTGCTGATTTATTCATTTTTAGTTATTATCATATTTAATAATATAAGACACGAAGATTAACATTTCACATAGGCTTCAGATTTTCTTATTACCTAAGATAAACTACGATCCAAGATGGACTAGAGTTTGTCACAACCAAGCATGAGTTTGAAGATAGACAAAAGCAAAGGTACATAATGCATAAGCAATTTGGAAAGAGATAGAATTCCAAAAAAAACATACAATTAAGTATATACTTTGGAGAAAAAATTTACTCAACTTTTGCTTTACACACGTTCACCCCATTATATTCTTTTCAATTCCATTATACTTCTTTAACGTGTTTTGATGTTGATGGCAAGATCTTCACCCTGAACCAAAAATCCCATCCCCAATAACCCTAAGATGGTGCATTTGGTCATAAATCAACTCCCGTCTTTGAATTATAAGATGTTTATTATAATGATTTGTCCAAATCTAAGCTAAGTTCTAAATCTTAGTATGTCAGATAAAATATAAAGAATTTGTAAATGACAAGGAAAAAGAATAATACAAACTACTACAAAACTGAATTTGCATATTAGAAAAAGATTCTACAAGTATGACATAAAATGCGACAATGTTATGAGTTAAATGTCGATGAATACACAAAAGGAAACAACAATAGTTTCTTTGTTTTTCTGAGACACTAAATAAAACTGGTAGGGAGATCTCACCTACAACATTAACATAGTCACAACTCTTCAAGCATAACAGTTTAGTGCTTTTTATAGAAGTAAAAAAAAAAAAAAAAATCCCAAATACTTCTCTTACAACATATAAAACATAATTAGATAATTATTGAGTCTAGCATCTACTTCTGTTACATATAATATCCATAAATTTATCCTACATAACAAGACAAACATGAAATACCATACCAGGATGCCTCCTTAATTCACCTTCGATTACCTTTACCTTGCCTTATGCTGATTTTGCAGCCTTCTTATTTCGTTTTCTAACAGTGGCGGCTTTTATTGGTAAAGGTTTAAGGTTATAACACACAAGTGACGCTCCAAACATGCTAGACTTCTCTGCATTGCTTGAAGCAGTTTCAGCATCTGCTCGCCTCATAAAGACCACTTTTGCACGCTTAGTCTTACTCATTACCTCTGTTAATGACTCGTTTAATGGCCCATAGTGGCTAAAAATCTTGATTAGATCCTCAACTGAAGGAAGTGATTCTAAATCAGTGAACTTAAGTGAAAGTGAAGTTGGAGTATATTCCTCTTCAATTACTGTATTTTCAGCTTCTAACTCAGCCATATCAGCATCTTTTTCTTCTTTAATATCCAAGTTTTGAGTTGATGCCTCTGCTAAACTCTCTGTTTCCGACAATACCTTAACCTCTTTATGCTTTTTACCCGACTTTTTACGTTCGGGTACAGCTTTATTGTCCAGACAAACTGAATTTCGGTAGTTAGAGAAGAGACTCATATATGGAAATAGAGACTTATACCCTTGAATGGGATCCGAAGCAGCGGCCAAGAATAGATTTGGAAGCATATCATCTGGTTGAGGGATATCTGGGCCCACTGGATTTTGACCATCAATAGCATTTACACTTTTGGAACTTTCCAAGACAGGGTCAATTTTTGGTGAATCATTGTTTTTCCTTTTCTTTAACTTGGAATCGATTGGTTTTTGTTCCTTACTCGAAGATAAAGGTGGTCGTCCCCTTTTCTTGACTTGTTTTTCAGCAGATTTCTTATCAGTAATCCCAGATTGGGCCCCACCACCAGATACTACGGATTCACGTTGCTCATAGAAGCCCTTCCATCGATGAAAAGCCACTAACTGTGATTTCGCAGTCACAAGTTTCAGTTTATCAGTCCCAGTGTCTTTTGGGGAAAGAGCTAATGACTTCAATTCTTGAAGAATCTGCGCAGGTGCAAATGTAGTTGATGATTTAGAAATATTGTCCCCACCAAAAATCTTACTAGCTTCTTCTTGAATCCCACCATTAACAACAATTTGGGTCTCAATCATAGCTCGTTGCTCCTGAGGCAAGCATAAGCAAGTTAATCCAAGCTCTACTCTTCTAGAGACCTCATCTAACGCACAACTCACAGCTCTAGCAAAAGCTCCTAAATTGCTTTGTTTCTTCATTTCAGTAAAATGAGAATAAAACGGCTTTATCTTGGTTGATTCATTCCATGTAAATGTCTTGTTACCAAAATACGCAACTAAATAAGTCCCTTCCTTAGAATGTTTCAACGCATTCTCTGATGCAGCTGAACGTTCAAATATCTGACCTGGCCACCAAGGATTACGCCTCACTTTTCCCCATACCAAATCCGTTGGATAATACGTGTTCACACACTTTTCCCCTTGTACTTTCGAAACAACCTTAACTATATTTCCATCATTCTCCTCTGTTTCTAAATCTTCCATTGGATCATTCACTACATTTTCATTTGAACAAACTCCTTTATAAGGGGAAGCCACATTATTAACTCTGAGGTCATATAAAGAAACACTTGACTCGTTCAAAACATCTTCAACTGAGATTCCTTCAACGGCTATTCCATATTCAGACAAATGTTTCCCTCCTGCGAGATTTTGTGCATCCAAACCCAAATCCAAACCCTCGTCAACATTAACAAATGTCCCTTGCTCAATAACTCCCACAACATTTTTCTCATCACTAACTATCTTTTCTTCATATTTTTCCATCCCATTAATGAAAAAATCTTCTAACAACGCATCGCTCATATTCATTTCAAGCAATTGAGCACTGGCACCTTCATCTGCAATGGTTTCTCCCTCACCAATTTTCACCCCAGTAACAGATCGATCATCGATTATCGCTCTTTCTGATCCAATACTAGTGTTATTACCCTCCAAAGTAACGGTTTTCACATTACTTTTGTTGTTTACTCCCGCGGAAACTCCATGTGAGGAGTGCTTTGGCATTCTAAAAGCCCTAAACTCATTAACTGATGATGCCCAACTACCAAATCCACCCACTTTTTTTATCTCAGGTACACCACCACCATCACCATTTTTACCATCTAAATTATTGTTTATGACATCACCTATGCCCTTGTTTATACCCACAAAAAGAGGATCCTTTGTCTGTGAATCAATTTCTCTACTTACAGAGACAGAGTGCTTTGATTCACTAAAAACCTTAGACCCATCACAAGCCCGACCCAACACGATACGATTAATCTCCATTTAGTATACAATCTTGCCCTACTAGCTAGATCACCAATTAATACAACCTTAATAACCTCTTAATTTACATCAAATCCATCCAATTTCCGACAGTAATCGGACACCTTAATCAGACAAAAACACACGCACGCACACAATTATTAGACACAGACACAAATATATAAACACATATATCTAACAATTATTGTAAATTAAAACAATCAGTAAACATAATTGTGAACATGCACTTGTAAAATTTTGCTAATAATAATTAATATTAATTAATTAATTAATTAATAAAACATACCTGTTCAGTGTTTGATTTTATCAGAGAGGAGAGAAGATGCAGTTTGAATACGAGGTGAGGAAGTGTTGTACTTGTTTTGTTTGTAAGAATTATGAAGGCTTATGAGGAGGTGAGTGTGTTTTGTTTTTTTGTCGAAGGAGGTGACGAACTAAAAGAATACGTGGTGTTAATATATGTTGCCAGGTAAACAAACCAAAACAAAAAAAATAATGTTATGTATAATCCTGCTGGACCCATGCGTTATTCCCTTTATGAGTTAATTTTCATAAATTCTTGTCTTGATTTATTATTTGGGCGAGCATAAATTGGTTGTCTAATTATAAGGAAAAATTAAATTACTGAGATCATCCGTTCTATCTATTTTTTGTCGATATCTCGTTCTATCAAGAGTGTGGGACTATTATGGAGTAATTGGAGGTTCGGAAAAGAAATCCTTTTACTAAAATCATATCCCAAGATTCCCAACCATATTTGTCCAAACTCATCCGTTTTAGTTTTTTTTTTTTAGTCGAAAAGATAGTACCATAAATACTCGAAATTACAAACTTCAGTCAATACCAGAAGGTTCAAAGTCCATCCTAAGCAATCTAGCTAATTGGGAAGGAGGGTTAACACTCCAAAGGCGAAACAAACTCCCATTAAGAGCTTGTTTCGCAACCCAATCAGCAACCTTGTTTTTGGATCTCTTTACAAAAGAGATTTGAATATTGTACAAAACCTTAAAATGCCTAACATTAGAAACTAGTACTTTGGTAATATTGTCTAGTTTACTATTACAATTCACTTGATTTACAAAAATTGCACTTTCAGATTCAATAGCGACACTCCATAAGGGTAGAAAGCTGCCATCTTGCAAGCTAACAAAACAGCCCTTCCTTCAGCTACAGCTACTGAGTTGGTGTTGGTTTTGATTGCAATACCATCAACTAGAATACCTGTAGAATTCCGCAAGACACAAGCATAAGAAGAAGAGTTAGTTTTAGGCACTAACGAGGCATCACAGTTGATTTAAACTTCCCATTAAGAGGGGGAAACCACTTATCTTCAACATGTGAAGTACAATGGTTTACCACATTTTCATTTACTCTAATTGAGTTGAACACTCTAGTTGGAGTATAACCTTGGTGAGAATTCTCATAATTAGCCTCAGGTTTTGTAGCACTGGCTATCAAAATCTCATCATAGGCTATAATCATTCTTTTATTTAACTGAATAGGGTCAGGGGTTATGCCTTTAAAGACATATTCATTTCTACCTTTCCAAATGTACCATGCTATAAAACAAGCCATTTCTCCCATATCTTGTAAAATATCTGCTCTATCAGTTGAACTTTGCCTAAAAAATGAGATCCATTTTTTAAAATTTGAAGAGGGTTCAATACCTGATATAAAGTTCAAAGGGCTAGCAATCCAAACTGCTCTAGCCCATGGACATTGAAAAAGTAAATGCTCCAAATTTTCCTCAAACAAACCACAAATATCACATAAAGGAGATTGAGAAGATCTCCTCTTAAATCTGTTTAAGTTAGTAGGAAGGCCATCCTCACAACACTTCCAGATAAAAATTTTAACTTTTGGAATGGTTTTAAGATTCCAAATAAACTTCCAATCAAGAATGTCCAGTTTAAAAGATGAACAACCTTTATCTTTAATTTTATTAGCCTCATAAACTTTTTGAGCCCTCCATAACTTCTGGTAACTCTCTCTAACTGTGACATCACCTGTTCTAGAATGGATCCAGATTGGGGTGTCCTCACAAGCAAGAGAGGGAATATCCAACTCAGTTATGGTTGCTACAGCCTGAGGGTTAAACAATTCATTAAGTAACTCAACATTCCAGGAGCACTTATCAAAATAAACTAAATCAGAAACCAACTTAACCTCACAAATATTTGGCTTGGTGATGTGTATCCCATTAGGGATCCAATTATCTTCCCACACCTTAATTTTATTCCCATTACCTATAGTCCAAAAAATATCATTTTTAAAACAGTTTCTACCTTCAATGAGACTCTTCCAGCCCCAAGAACAATTGGACTGAAGAGTAGCATCAATAAAATCCACCTCAGGAAAGTATTTCCCTTTGAGTACTTTATGAACCAGAGAAGTATCATTATTCAAAAACTTCCAAGCATTAGATGCCAGGAGAGAAAGGTTTTGAGAGTGGAAATCTTTAAAACCTAACCCTCCATCATCTTTTGAGGACATTAAAGTTTGCCATTTTATCCAATGGCATCTTTTTTCCCCTTTATTGTTCCAGTAGAAATCAGCAACCAGAGAAGTCAAACGAGAGGTGATTTTCTTAGGGATTAAAAAAACTGACATAATGAAATTAGGAATAGAGTCAATGATAGCTTTAATAAGTACCTCCTTACCACTTTTAGATAGCATAATAGTGTCCCAACTATCCATTCTTTTGAGTATCATTTCAATAATCCATTCCATTGTTTTAACTTTAGATAAACCCCAAGATGAAGGGATTCCAAGGTATTTTCCTAAATCTTGGAGCTGATTCATTCTCATAATAGAACAGAGTTTATTTTTAACATCAGCTGGAGTATTTTTACTGAAAAGCACCCCACTCTTATTCAAATTAACTTTTTGTCCTGAGGCAAAGCAATACCAATTCAGAGCAGTAATAAAAATCTCCACATTATATTCAGTTGCTTCAAGAAAAAAAAGGCTATCATCAGCAAATAACAAGTGTGTAATCATAGGGGCTTTCTTTGCAATTTTTATCCCTTGCAATAGCCCTAACTTCACATAATACTCAATCAATGATGATAAAGCTTCTGTAACAAGACAAAACAGGTAGGGTGACAATGGATCACCTTGCCTTAACCCTTTCTGGGGTTTATTGATTTCTACAAGTTGTCCATTAATTTTGATCTTATAGGTAACCGTAGAGACACAGTTAAAGATCCACTCAACCTATTTAGGGTGAAAACCCAACTGAGTGAGCAAATCTATAAGAAAATCCCATTCTATATTTTCATAAGCCTTACTCATATCAGCTTTTACTACCAAAAAACATTTTTTAGAAGTTCTTTTATTTTTGAGAAAGTGACTTGTTTCCTGGGCAATAATAATATTTTCAAAAATAGACCTTCCAGGTATGAAGGCAGTTTGAGATTCAGAGATTATCTCTCCAATCCACCTTTGGAGTCTATTTGCTAAAATCTTGGAAATGACTTTATAAATAAAATTGGCACAACTGATAGGCCTAAAAGAGCTTACCAAATCCGGATTTGTGCATTTGGGGATAAGAGCAATAATAGTTTCATTAATGTCCTCGAGGGAAGCATTATTAATCATAAAATCATTCACCAGACTCAGTAGGTCAGTGTTTATAACTTCCCAGAATTTCTTGAAGAAAAACCCACTATAACCATCTGGTCCTGGTGATTTATCACCTCCAAGGGACCAAACAGCTATTTTAATCTCATCTAATGTAACTTCTTGAATTAAGTTCTCATTCATCTCATCTGTTACTACCTTTCTCACTTTATTGAGAATAGGTTCATAAAATCTTTCACCATTTGATTTAAAGATCTCATTGTAATAAGATTTAATTTCATCAATCACTTCATGTTTTTCATGTAACCATTCTCCATCCACTCTTTTAATAGAGGAGATGTGATTAATATTCCTTCTCAGTTTGGTTAAAGCATGGTAATATTTAGTGTTCTTATCACCCAGTTTTAACCAACAATTTCTGGACCTAACTGCCCAGTAGGCTTCTTCCTTTTTCCACACCTCTTCAAGGTTTTTGTTCACCATTTCCATTTCATGATTATTAGAATCTGAATAAGGGGCATTAAATAGCTTCTCCATCTGAGCTAGATAAGATGTTATGAGTACTCTATTATTGAGTACTCTCTTTCTAGCCCAGAGAGAAACATATTTATTAATATGTTTGATCTTACATCCAAATTTAAGCAATCCTGTACAAGAGTCAAAAATCTTAGTAATCCATTTATCATAAATAATTTGACAAAAAGATTCATCTGAAATCCAGTTTTTATCAATTATAAATCTATTATTCTTACTCAATTTTGAATTACCATCTTTGAGCACAATTGGAGAGTGATCAGAACCAGCTGGGGAAGCACTGAGCACCAAGAGTAAGGAATTTTATTTATCCATTCATTATTAACCAAGATCCTATCAAGCCTTTGTTTGATAAGTTGGTTGCCACTTCTCTTGTTGGACCAAGAGAAGTTACAGCCCTTACTTATCAGTTCCACCAATTGTTCCTTATGAATGAAATCATTAAAGAGATCCATATTGTACCTATGAGAGGGACCTATATCACCTCCTAATTTCTCAGAGGAGTATCTTATCATATTAAAATCACCCAATATACATCTGCAAAAGGGAGTATTAGGAAGTTCTGATAAAGATTTGATAAATTTAGACTTATCTATATCCAGAGGAGGACCATACACAAACACTATCTCACAATAACCAATAGACTTGAACTCATAAGAACATGATATAATATTCTTATTAAGGCTCAAAATCTTAAATTTATCCGGGTTTTTAACCAACAAAGCTAAACCTCCAGATAATCCTTCAGGGTCTATATGAGTTACAAGACTCATATTAATCTTATTGCAAACTTTTGAAACAAAAGAGAATTTATTTTTAGTTTCAGATAAAAAAATTACCTCAAAATGATGAACCTTTGATAAGTCAGCAAGGCTCATTTCTGTCAAGGGGTTCCCTAACCCTTGACAGTTCCAGTACAACATCATTGATTGGGGTGGGGTTGATGTGGGTCAACCCCGCAAACCACTTCATTTTCAAAGCCTTCAGTGACTTCTTTATATTCCCATTTCTCATCTAGTTCACCATCTTCAGCTCCTTCAATATTAGCTTTATCAAGGTGCTTTGCCTCTACCATCTCATCATCTTCCCCATAAATGGGGTTGATGAGAGTTGCAGGGACTTGAGAAATGGTTTCATCTTCAGTAGATAACCCTAGGTCAAGCCTGACCTGGTGGGTTCTAAATTTATTCTTTTCCAAGGACCCAAAACAAATGTTTTTATCCGAATTATCTGTGATAGAAGAGTTGATAACCACCTTGGGGCTTAAAACTTTTAGTGGGCTAGAGAGAGGCCCACATAGCTTACTTACTTCTCCTGGACTCAAAGGTCTAATAGAAGAGGAGAAGTTGACCCCTTCCAGACATTTTGGGCCCAAATTAACTTTGGGTAGCATTAGAAAAGATTGGACCACATTTTCAGACTTATCCTCATCTCCATTTACTTCATTGTGACTAAGCTTAGAATTATGTTGTTTATTCTTATTCTTTAAAGGTTTCTTTGTCCTCTTCTTCACTGAGTTCCTTCCACTCTCATCTTTGAAAACAAATTCTTTATCTTTAAGCTTCTTATCTGTTTCAGCATATCTAATCCAGTTGCCTAGTTTATTAACCAACTTATCCGGGTTATCACACTTCTGTTCTTCATGAGACACTATACCACATACATAACAAAAGTCAAACAGCTTCTCGTATTTGAAAGAAATCCATACAGAGTGGCCATTTGAAATTTTAAACATAAATCCTGAAAGTAATGGTTTATCAATAGAGCAATTGATCCTAACCCTTACAGCAGAGTTATCCTTGTATTTATCAGGATTAGGTAGCTCCAAATCAGTAACAAATCCAAGCTTAGAGGCTATTTTCCTGACATTACCTTCCTTAAGGAAAAGAGGGGGTATTCCGAGAACTCTAACCCAATAAGCAGTTTCATTAAGAAGATTAGGGTTTAAAATACATTCATCATATCTTTGAACAAGCACATGAAATCCAAAAATATGATACGGCCTATTGTTCCAAACAGTTTAATATTATAGAAAAATAAATTCTTTTAGTAAAATTATATCTAACCATATTTGTCTTTTAGAAAAAAAACCCCATATTTTTCGAAAGAAAAAGGTATATACTAACCGCCTAAAAACATGATCTTAATATATTTTTCATCACTTAAAGGGAAATATAGAGTTTGAATCTTTTCGATAATGGGTATAAAGTGAAATATACAAGGTTTGAACCCTTACCTGAACATAGGTAACCTAGTTCATGGTTCAAATAAGCTGGTCCACGTATCATAAAAACCCAAAGTAATAAGTTAAAAGGTCATTTCTTAATATTCTTCTATTTAAGAGCTTCTAAACCCCAGTTGAGGGATAATTTTACATCTATATTCTTAAGATTTTAAAGCATATATATATATAATATATATATTTATATATACACGAACTAATTCTCTCTCTCTCTCTCTCTCTCTCTCTCTCTCTCTCTCTCTCTCTCTCTCTCTCTCTCTCTCTCTCTTCGATGTATCAATTTTCTCTCTCCATTCTTTTTCTTCCTCTTTTTCTTAATCTATTCTTTTTCCATTATTTTGTAATAAAATTATACAATACAAATCTCGTTTCATTCTTCACCCATTGTTATAGGTCCAAACTTCATTTTAAATGGTAAAAACTCGTTAAAAAGGTTATGGATATTGGTTATGTGAGTAATGAATCTCTATTTTTGTGGTTATGGATATGCATTTTTTTGGATATGAATTTTCTTTTTTAGTGGGTATGAATATGTATTTTTGTGGGTATGGATATGGATTTTTGTGGGTATGAATCTATGCAGTGGTAAATAGAAACCCATTTGTATAGGAGGGTGTAATGTGAACCGTAGTGGGTATATATACCCATTTAGCAGGTATGATATTTTTTAGATTTGAATGTGTACAGTTGTGGGTATATACTTTTTCAGTAGTGGATATCTACTAGCGGTGGGTATATTCCGCTTTGTGGGTATGGATGTGTGGTAGGTATATACTCATTTAGCAGGTATGGTATGTTCGTAATAAATTGGACCTATAATGCAATTCTGAAACAAATTTGCTGACATTATATTTTTACTATATAAATTAGAAAGAGTGTTCGACTTATATGAGGGAGCTAAAGATTTGGTTGACATAAAGTAAGGATATTAGAGTCTTTTATCTTCTTAACTTGAGCACTAACCACATTAGTCACTTGAAGACCTTATAATAGAAAGTGAAGGGTGTCTAATGTCTCTTAAAGTTAATGACCCTTGTTAAAACCCGACTCCTTTTTAGTTTTTTTACTAGCGATTCATTTTTAATTAATCACACTACAAATTATATATCGATACAAATTCAAATTCTTTTAATAAAATTATATTCCAACTATATTGTCTTTAGAGAAAAAAAACATATTTGTGGAAACGCCATTCCTAATTTAAAATATATATTATATTTTTATTAATTTAAAATTTATATTGTGTTAACTAAAGAATACTAATGACCTATATACAATTCAAAATAAACCTACTCATAACATGACGTGATTTGATTACAAATTAATTGTCAATCTATTTTTTTTTCTTGATTTGATTGACGATTTATTTTCAATCAAATCATGCCATGTCATAGATAGTATGATTTTGGATGGTATATATTATTACTTTTTTGATAATACAATATAACCTTTAGATGAACCATTAATTAGAAACAACCCATTGATAAACTTATATGATTTTTATAATAACCCCCAATAAGATTCTTTAATAAAAACATTTCTTGACAAAAGTACCCTTATATAATGTTTTGAATTACTCTATTTTTTAACATTTAAATTGGGTGATTGACCTATACGGTCTTGCAGACTACCTTTGTAGCTCAAAAGAACTTTAACTTACACTTTTCTACTAAGAGGCCACTAAAATCTTATGGGTCAAAATACCCCTATGGTATATATCATTTCAATTCAATTCTCAAAATTGGGTCAATCACGTTTATTAGAAGTGGACAATTGCGCGGTTGTACAAGCCAAAAAGCATTTAGGTAGTATTGTAACATCGGTTGATGTGTTTCATAGTTGGGTAGTCATTTATTTAGATTTCTCTATCTTTCCCTCTAATCTATTCAAACAATTTTCTCATATCCTACTCTCTCTCTCTCTCTCTCTCTCTCTCTCTCTCTCTCCCCATTTTTACAAATTTTTTTGCTACTTTTTCAAAGCACTTCAAACCTCATTTTCACAATATTTTGAGATTCATTTTTTCAGCACCTTCAAGTTCCATTTTTTTGCATCACTCTGCGACTTTGCATCAATAGTTGGTGATTTTGTGTTATAATCAGTAATACTCATAGATTTTGCATTAATACTAACTGATTTTGTGTAATACTCAGTGATTTAAAAGATACTCAGAGACTTAACCAGCAACCCATTACTCAGCGAATTCTCTAAGTACTCATCGAAATTCAAAAAATACATAAAGACTTAACAAGCAAAAAAATTACGAAAAAGATTGACGAACAACCCAATTATCCACTGAATCCTCTTAGTACTCCATGAATTTATTCAGTAATCATTGAATTATATGAGTACTCAACGAAATTCAAAAAATACTTAGAGAAATAACCAATAAAAAATCTACGCAAAAATTTAAATCTCTAAGTACTCGGTGAAATCTTTGATTACTCCGCTAATTTGTAAGTTATTTTTCATAATAATATAAGTTGTGTAATAGTAAACTCGACAAACACATAATTAAAAAAGAATAAGAAGCTACTAAGTTTCACACTACACATTTAAAAAATACATCTAAACTACATTACTGTCCACATTAAACAATACATTTAAGCAATACTAAAAAAAATGGAACAATGAAAAAGAAAAAACATTACAATTTAAGGCTTTGTAATAAAAACTGGAACAAGAAAAAATACACATATTTGAGTATTCGACCAAGAAAAAAAATCTTCCACAACGACTTTCTTCTCTAGCAGGTCACAAACAGAGAGTTTCAAGCCAAAGATGACAGTAATGGTAAGACAAAGGACTTCGGCCATGGCTGTTTTGCACCTCATGAACTCCGGAAGTGGCGTAGTTTCTTGTTACCCTGAATAACGAAAGAGGCTGCTAAGATATCAAACAGATATGTACTCAAATGGAGGTGACTTCATCTAGCAAAGAAGACAACGAATTCTTCATGGTGGTAAAAGAATGGAGGCTGTTCATTTTGGAGATGCAAGGGTTTTGCAGGGATATAAAGAGAGAGAGAGAGAGAGAGAGAGAGAGAGAGAGAGAGAGAGAGAGAGAGAGAGAGAGAGAGAGAGAGAGAGAGAGAGAGAGAGAGAGAGAGAGAGAGAGTAGAAGTTGCTCAATCTATTGTTTAGTGCGGATGAATTATGTGTATTATACATTAGTATATACAATTGGTACTTCGAGGATAAAAAAATACGTAATTTTAATTTTGATTTAATTTAAATTGTTTTGCCTTCTTTGGAGAAAACTTAATATAAAAGGGGGCTTGGGTCTTGATGAAGGATATTCAAGACACATTGGGGAATTATCTCTTTAAATTTAATCACCCTATTACAGCCTCCCACCACCACCACCGCCAATCCACCACTACAACCACCACCACCACCACCACCAACCCACCACCATCACCACCACCACCACCTCTGCCACTACCAACCACAAACACAACCCCACCACCACTACCACCATAACCACCTATAACAACCACCACCACACCACCACCACAACCACCAATG
The DNA here is from genome assembly GCA_029959085.1 of Nemophila menziesii. Taxonomy (NCBI): domain Eukaryota; kingdom Viridiplantae; phylum Streptophyta; class Magnoliopsida; order Boraginales; family Hydrophyllaceae; genus Nemophila; species Nemophila menziesii. The sequence continues at coordinate 7,809,338 of JARWIR010000001.1, read as the reverse complement.
ACAACCACCATGACCACCTGATGTCTCCTCATTTGTGATAGATTAATATTAGGATGAGACATCATTTTTAGTGATTTAGAAGTCATAAATGTCGATTTTCTTGAGAAATAGTGCACTTTCCTATTTTGAGTCTTGATTTAGTAAAATAATATTTTTAGAGCATATTGGGTTTAATTGTTTATTTAGTGTGTAGCTTTAAAGATAATTATGGAGCTTAATTAGAGTCCAAGTCAAAGACTACAACTTATGGAAAGAGATTTGCATGGTAATTGGAGATAAGGAAACAAAAGCTAAAAAGATGGAAAAGGAAAAGCTGCCTAAATCTGAGATTCTGCAGCACACGCTTAAAGAAGTGCTATTTACCCCCAAGAAATAGGCCGATTTTGGTAATTTCCTTTCATAGGGACATAGATAATTCTGTGAGGATTCTTTTGGTATCTTATGGAGCTCAAACCGACCAATAACGAAGAAGATATGCTCAAAACGGTCCAGCAGTGTTTATCTTTATTTCCATACGAAATTGAGTTGGGCTAGAAGTCCAATACTTTATCTCTTCCTCAAGAAAACGAATTAGGTCTTCTAAACACCTATAAATACACCCTTATATCACTTGTAAAAGCACCCTAGCAATCCTTGCCTCATAATAATTAGTTCTTAAGGTGTTATTCTTCCAGTTTATTGTAGAGAGAAAGATGATGTCTTTTGTAATTTCTTTTAGTTTATTTCCTTCAGGTATGAACTAAACTCCCCATAGCTTGGGTTTTGCATCATGTATAAACTATGAATTCTAATTCTTCTATCTAAGTTTCTTTGGGAATTACATGTTTTAATTTGATATTAGCTTCTTACTTAATATTTGTTTATGTGTTTTGATTTATTGTCTTTCCTAGAACTGATCACTTTAGGATTGTTTTAATAGTAGTTAGATGGTCTCCTTGACAGGGTGTTTAACTATTGAACCACCACATAATGTCTAGTGTCGATATTAGTTCTGACAAAACATGATTCTAACTAGATAGTCATTAGGGTTTGTTTTAATCACCATATCACCAATTGATTGTTGCGTTTGCTTAGAGCCTTGGTAGCGCTTGATAACTCTAAGAGTGTAACCACGTCTTGGTTGTGCCGTAGCCCCCTTAGTCGCTCTCAAGGTCTAAGGTATGGGAATTTAGAATCCTGACTAAGTATACCAAGAGCTAATATTCTCCCTTATTAACTAGATTTATAGATAGAATTAGAAGGATTAGTGCATACTAGCAAAACCTAAGCTATATCTCTCATCTCATATTCTTAATCTTTTACTTTATTGTCTTTTTAATTTCTTAGTTTAATTAATTATTTTCGAAATTCATATCTTTATTTTCTGTCTTTAAATTATTTACTTTTACTCGTTATTTCTACTCACGCGATTAACACACTTAAGTCCCTGAGAACGAACTCAACTTACTAACTAAAACTTGCATACGTCATGTGATACTTGCAGTTTTGTGCCTGTCTAGGGTGAGAGTGCGTAGTTTCTTGACTTAATTTTATCTTATTTTTATCACACCCTAGGCGACACCACCACCACCACAACCACTACCAAAACTAACACAACCGTCGCACCACCACCACCACAACCACTACCGCCACACCACCACCACCACCACAACCACCATCCACTGCCACCACTAGTCCTTTTTTTATTTCTCGAACCACCACCACCTCCAGATAGTTTTTAAAAAAAATTGTGTTAAATTTTTTTACCATCACCACCAACTTCGACCAATTATTATTTAACTTGTATCACCATTGGTCCCTTTTACCACCGTCAACAACCTATCCGATTTTTGCCCCATTAGGAAATAAAATTCATTTTTCGGAACAAATAATTCATTGATCTAAACAATAAATTCATTATTAGAAACAATGAATTTTTTTTGTTTTTAACGATGAAATCCTTCATCTTAAAAATAAATTTTATTATTCTGAACAATGAAATTCATGTATGAGAAATAGTTTCAATATTTCTAATAATGAATTTCTTGTTTTAAACAATAATATTTTTTGTTCCGAAAAAAGAATTCATTGGTTAAAACAATGAATTCATTGTTCGTCACAACGAATTTCATGTCTGCAAAAAGTAGTCTGCCAGAAAAAAAATCTTGAATTACATGGTTGCGACATTAGTGGCCGAATGTGGTGATGTCGATTTTTTTTTAAATAAAACAGGTTGTTGTGGTGGTGGAGGTAGCGGCGACAGTGGTCGAATTCTTTGTTTTTTAAATTAAAAAAAATTTGGCCGGAAGTAGTGGGGTGGTGGTGATGGGTGGCGGCGACGGTGATAAAAATATTTTTTTAAAAAAATTGCCCAGAGGTGTGGTCGAAGTTTTCTATTTTCAAAAAATAACTGACCGGAGGTGGTGGTCGGTGGTGGTGCCCAAATTTTTTTAAAAAAAAGAGGATGATGGTAGTGGTGGTAGGGATGGAGGCAGCAGCAACGTTCAGGTGTGGTGGTCAAAATTTTATTTTAAAAAAATTGGCGAGTGGTGGTCGTGGTATGGTCGGAGATGGTTGTGGCGGAGGAAATGGTGGTCTACTATTTGTTTTTTATTAAAAAATAAATAAATATTATACTAAAATAAATTTATTAAAATAAATTTAGTTTAGGTATAGAAAGATGAATAAGATATTTTATACAAATATTTAGTATAGTAAAAAGGTTTTTAATAAACCTATTTATTAGTGTTATAAACTGAGATAAGAAAAGCAAAAGAGTAAAGTATAAACTTGTTACTTTCATTCTATCTTCTGTCTCTTACAAAGGAATGAAGGTCATATATTTATAAGATATATATGACCCTTCATATTACACAATAATTTCTCCATAAAGATGGTAAATGAAAAGTCTGGAAATTCAAGGACACCCACTAAGTATTTACAATAGTCCCCCTTGGATGTTCGTTACTTATAAAATATGCCGCATTAAAACCTTGTCAAGAAAATCCCTAAGGGATAAAAACTTGGTCGAAGGAAAAAGAGTACATCTAAATAGAATTAATTATCTTGAAATAATGCCTCGTTAAAACCTTGCCAAGAAAAATCCAGTGGGATAAAAACTTGGACGAAGGAAAAAGAGTATAGTGTCTTGTTCATACTCCCCCTAATGCTGGCAAGAGATCTTCGAGTTGTCGTATTCCAGTTTTGTGGCTCAACTTTATGAACTTTGTGGTTGGCGATGATTTCGTAAATAAATGTGCAAAAATTTTACACGATTGTATCTTTCGAATGTCAATATTCCCATTCTTCTATAGCTCGTGTGCGTAAAAATAAAAATCTTGTAAAATATGTTCCATTCTGACACCTTTGATGTATCCATTTTGAATTTGCCTGATACAGGCAACATTATCCTCATACAACATCGTCGACATATTTCTTGTTGAGTATAACTCACACATCTCTTGGATATGTTGAACTAGGGATATTAACAATGTAAAGTCTCGACTTCCTTCATCTAGTGCCAATATTTCAGAGTGATTAGATGAAATGACAACTAAATTTTGTTTCACGGATGTCCATGGTACTTCCAGACCTTGTAATTCTTAATTTTCCTCTCGCTGACGAAAATGATATTTCTTTGTACCTAGTGATTGTAGAACTATGTGGTTACTAAACGAATGATATTTTTCCATATAAAATCATTCTGATACGTTCTGACTTAATAAGGAATATCCACTTAAATAAATATTTGATACCACTCCTCCTTGGATATCACTGAAGGATATGCCTTATTAAATCCGATGAATTCTTATTTGATCATATTCGTTCCATGTCAATAAACACTGGATTAATATAGGGAAGAGTATACTGTTTTCTTTATGATAGTAGATACTTGGCATGCCTAGTTAAAACCTTACTAGGAAAAACCCTTTGTGAAAAGAAAACCATAGTGAAGGAAAAAGTGTACAGCGCACAAATATTGTCTCCCCCTCATTCTAACAAACATTATTACAAAAAATATTATATCAGAATCACATAATATACTTTCGAGCCTACCATTTAACATAAGTACACACTATAGCTTTAACTGATGAATCTGCTGGATTCTTGCTTGGATAAATTTGTTAAATACATCCTCGAATTTAATGTAGAAATCCTTTAGTGAAATATATTTCAATATATCACAAATTGATCTTCAAGTTTCGTTTTGATGATATAATATATACATGATTTATGAGGAGGTCATAATCATTCTCTATTTCTTGAATCTCCATGATGAGAGAATATTATCATAAGATAATATCATACTTTTCAGGAAGTAATCCATGCTACTTGTTTCCTGGTTAAATAACAAAAAACTTTTCTCTTGTGGTTTATGCGCTTTATGTTCTTCAGGAACTTTTTATACTCTAGACGCTTCTTGTTCTCCGAGAATCTAATATTTTATACGCTCTAAGTGCTTCTGGCACCTATCATGCTTCAGGCACATGTGTTCTTCAAGAACATTAATATCAATTCAGTAATCATATCCTTTATATTGGATGTTTCCTTATCATAGTAAACTCTTTAATAGTTTCCAGAAAGGTAGAACCTTAACGTTATTGTATCCACTACATGAGGACGTCTCCCCATAATTATTTATAGGTTTTTGCATGAACCTTTGTGATACAATTCGGGTCATAGAATTAAAATCTTGTATGGCTATTTATATATTTGTCGACAATTTTCACCACTTTGTGATTTAGGATCCTCTTTATTCATTTTCATCCATAGTGAAAAATATATATATCAATCCCATAAACCTTCTCACAGTTTTATATATTTTCACTAGATAGATAATTTTTATGCCTTTTCTATATTCATGTACAGTACCTTGGTCTCTTCGGGGACTACTACTTCCTTTTTAGAGTAATGCATGACATTAGTTGGCTCCATAATTTTCTAGCGTATTACGTGGATGTGCACATCTCACAGTTTTTACCATTTTATCATATACTCATGAGGGTTTCTTCTTCGGGGAATGGTATATTTAAATCGATAGGTCACCCATGCTTCATTATGTGCATTACGGGTCTACCACGCTTCATGTGTTAGTTATATACGTTACATGTTTACCACGCTTCATGCGTTGGTTAGAGATATTGTAGATTCACCACACTTCATGTGTTGGTTAGTATTATTCTAAGCTCACCTCGCTTCAAGCATTGGTTAAATGCATTCGTTGACATATTTGTTTTTACATGTCCTTCTAGGACAATCATCTATACTGGAGTGTTAACAATATATTTATGTGATTTTTCAATATTCTATGTGTTCTGGGAATGTATTTGGTATATTATTTGTAACATTCGCAAATGACTCCTCTCTTGAACTTCAAGTTTCAATTTTTTTTAGTTCATAGATTGATATGAGAAAATAAATTGTATTCTACGATATGCCACGCAATACTTCAGGTTGCTGTGTTTCTCCGACTATTATGGGATAAATTTATCATCAAAATAACACTCTACAAAACACGTTTTAAATATATTACCTATTAAGGGGTTAAGATATTGAATAATGAAAAGAGAATTGAACTCAACAAACTCCAAGCTTCCAGTTGGGATAGTCTCTCAATAATCTTACTAGAGAACGTGCAACATAAGAGCAATTACTTAGTACATGAATATGCTGGTTCTTTTAAGTAGTATAAATATTGTTTCTAATGTTGTCTGCTGATTAAAGAGGTCAAAGGGAGCTTATATGGAGTTATAAAACGGATTAGGTCTAACTTGAGCCTAATGAAGTGATTAAAGGCCCAAATCTGTTTTAATTTATTTGTAACTGCTGTACTATGCTGTAGATCTCGGTTTTGCGGCCTAGGTGGTCGACCGGGGCCTAGCGCCTAGGCGGGATTACACGGGGCCTAGGCGGATTTATATGGTTTTGAATGTCGTTGTGTAATTTTATATATATAGTAATATATATGTAGTAATTATAGCAATTTTAACTATTTAAGTCATAAAATTTGTCTAACAACACTATAGTAAATATGAAAATACTAAAAGTTGAGTTATAATATCAATTAAAGAATTATCGAGAATAAGATAAATAACAAGAATGCCTTTGCAGGCATGTTTTGCCATTAATCGGCGCCTAGATGGTATAGGCGCATATTCCACGGCGACTAAGGCGCTAGAAAAAGGCGCCTAGAATTTTAACTAAGCGTAAGTAAGCGACTGAGGGGAGAGTTGACACCTAGGCAGCGCCTAGGCGGGGAGATCTACATCATAGTTGTTGTACACCACTTCAGTAAAATGGTTGTACCTAACGCATTGTATGTCCAAATCCACTAAAACCACTTCTCAAATTTTGCTAACTCAAAGGCTCATCTTTTTCATTTGAATCACGAAGTCAGATTTTGCAACGTTTAGGCTCGGGAAGGTCTAGAAGTGATGATTTTTCAGTTTTCAATGCTGCTCCACCTTCACTAAAGTGATGTTTTTTTCTTTTATAACGCTTTCTCTTGATCTTGAACTTTAAACTTCACTTCTTCTATTCATCTTGGTGCCTCCTAGCATCCATATACCTAAGAAATTCACACTAAACACACGTATTAACGTACAAAAGCTCTAAAAGTACAAATAATTCAGATTCAGAGGAAGAAAGTGCATTATATCAAATTATGAAGATAAATTAACCAAATAAGTACAATTTCAACCTAAAATAATGTCTCCAAAGGGGATTTATCTATCAAAAAATGGGAGAAACCAAGACCCCTATCTCGAACTTTTGTCGTCCAGACAAAGTAAGAACAAAAGTAGAGGTCTAAGGTAAGAAGCAAATGCAGAATATAAAGAATGATACCCAAAGAAAAAACTAAAAATAAATCTTAAATAGTACAACCTAAGAAATAATGCACACATACACCTACCCGATAACATCAATCACATATATAATTTCAATCCAAAATTAATTTCACAATGCTAGAAGATTACTCTTGCTACTTAGCTTGAGATGGTGGCTATAGGGTGTTCATCAATCCTTAACTGCTTTTAAAGCTCCACTTAACTTACTCCCTCTTAGCATAACTGTTATTCAACTACGTATCTAGGAATCACGAGGTCTTTACGGTTTTAGCGTAGGCTTAGGGACGATGTGCTATGTATACTTTGGAAATTTGAAATGAGCTTTTGGCTCTCTTCTCACTAACCATCAACATACTGTCCTAGAGCTTGAGTTTCCACTTGAATACGTTCTCGCTCAACCCATTTGACGCACTAATTTAACGTCCCCGAATTAACCCAATAAGCTCTCAAGATGATTCCCAAAACTTTCCACTTTGCCGGTTTTTTATTTTCATTCTTTTAATTTTTTGTAAGATATCCCTGACACTCATTTTGATGTGAGTAGTCATGTCCCTTACAAATTTTTTTCTTTTTCTCTTTTTTTTTCAAAGACCCCGGCAAAGGGTTACAATTAGTACATCATCAACAATTGCTCACATAATACAAACACATAAAATTCTCACCCAATGTAATCTCCCGTGATGGAAACCCACCACCCCAAACTCAAGCTCTAAAGACAGGATGTCTCAGGGTTGCGATTCAAGTGCGGGTCATATGGAAAGTCCTATAAAACTAAGTGTTATATGGCTTATATCGTGGCACAAAAGTATGGCTTAAAGGTTAAAAATAGGGCTAAGATGGATATAACATTAATATTCGGTTAGAAAGCTAAAAGGATCAAAGGTCTATAAAAGAACTACCCTTATCATTTTCCTAGCTACGTAGTTTCTCTCTAGTCTCAACTCTAGTTCATAATTAAGTGGGTTCTCTACTCATTTGGATCTCACGTTCTACTAACCACTCATTCTCACTAAGTACAATCTAGTGTGTGCATGCATTCAATGTGCATTATTTCACATTGATTTCCATAATTTGCCTCCCTTGGTAGTTATTTTGTGATCTCGGTTGGTAATTATTTCCTTAGGGTCGTGGCTGATACGCATAAGTTGGATTTACGGCCCCATTCGGATTTGAATATTGGAAAATAGGATGGTTTCTGTTTGGTTGCCCATAACCTTGACCATTTATATTGTAGTTCCCTCGATTTGAAATAAACATCATATACTCTGGGTTGCTTTGACAACTCTCCCAATCATGATCCTGTACTCCATAGTTCGAACACCCATATACCTCTTGTGTAACATCCACATCATCTCTTCTACCTGTAAAACCTTCTTTGATAGCTAAAGTAAGTTGACTTATATGTTTCTCGAATGTCGTCTTTAGTTTGTCTTCCATAACGGATAACTTTTTATCAATTGCGTTTCCACTATCTTGGTGCACTGTACCTTGAACTTGTGTTCTCATGGTTTGCCACCCCATCTCGTTCTTCACCATTATGTCTAAAATAATTGTTCTGTGGTTTGGTATAACCATCGAGAAACCACCTCCATATAACAAATCTAATTCCTTTCTTGACTTCCCATTCAAGCCTTTATAGAACATTGACAGTTGTTGATCTTTTAAATAATCGTGATCTGGGACTCGCCTTAGACATATCTGAAATCTTGTCCAACACGTTCCCACTAAATCCTCATGCTCTTGACGGAACGAAGTCAACTCTAACTGTGCGTCCAATCTCATGTTTCTTGGATAATATCGGTCAAAGAAGGTGGCTTGAAATTCATCCCAAGTGGTGATTCGATCTCGTGGTTGTTGATCAAGCCATTCACTTGCTGCACCTATGAGAAGGAATGGAAAATTTGCGAGATACATCTATTCTCGTGTCACACCTTGCGTGATGTACGCATCGCATATATGTACGAACTTCTGCACGGCTCTAACTGCATCATCATCGACCACTCCTCGAAAACTCTGAAGTCTCGGAATTGATTCAACATTACCTGGATCGGGTTTGAATCTAGCAACTTGAATATCTGGATGGCCAACACCTAATGTAAGGTAATCAGAAGGGTTTCTGTTCAGGAGCCTGCACGAACCATGGATCGTATCCATGTTGGACTTAAGCATTTTCAACTTGCTGAGGTTGAACCTCTTGAATAACTAGATTTGCTGGGTTATCTACCATCTTGTTCTCTATCTTACATCGTTCTCTTTCTCTTTCCAAATAAGCTCTTAGTATCGCCCCAGGATCCGCGACCATACACTAAACCTAAAAGACTTGAAAATGACAAAAACACAAGCCAAGCGTAAAACAGAAAATAACAATTAACTCTACTTAAAAGAAATAAACACAAAAATCACAGGCTGCAATCCCCGGGAGCGACGCCAAAAACTTGGCCGCTCCTAAAGTGTGATAAAAATAAACAGTAAATAATAAGAGCAACTAACCACAAGTGTACGGGTCGTTCCAAGTAATAGATTTGATATAAGGGATTTCGTCTCCACATGGATTGCGAGGTAAGATTGATATGTTTAAAGAGGAAAGTATAATTAATCGCAGAAATAAAGAAAATAGATATTTGTTTTGGTTTTTGAATATTAAAAGATTGAACGCAAGAGTATTGAGTACATTAAACTAAACTAAGGAATAAAGTAGTGAGATTACGTAAATATGAGAGAGATACTTGAGTCTCGCTAGAGAATCACCTAAATTCACAATCTAATGCATTCGTTTTAAGGGGAAAACGGGTAATTGATATTAGCCAGGACTCTAATATCTTCCTAACTCCCGTCAGGGTAGACTTAGAAAGTTATTTTACGGTAATACAGACCCCGTCAGGGCGACTATAAGTTAATTTCAAATAATTATTATCTTATCCAATTGGCTACGTGGTTAGTTAAGGCCGCCGGGCTCAATAACGAACACCACGCGTATCTATTCTAATTATGTAATTAACCCCCCCTTCTGGATTATCGTCGTCACTAGCGAATAGCTTAATTACTAAAACCTAACTTTAATTTGTGCCTAATTAATGATAGTAGATATATACAAGAATATAATCAATATGTAATTACGCGACTTAATTTAAATTGACACAATCCCAATTTAGGAAAACATTTAATTGAAAACTATGGTTCATTCCCAAAATGCGAGTCTAAAGTATTTAGGAGTTTAGCTCACATTGGAATACATAAAAGAAATAAAATTAATTAAAGACATAATTCCTAATTACTTAAATAACTTGAAAATAACCTAACTAGAATGACTTAAGTTGTTGTTGAAAAAAATGACTTCTCCAGCTTATGCTTCTCATCTTCCAAGCTTCCTCTCTCTTGAAATATTAAAATGTACTGAATTAAGAGGTCTAAAAAGCCTTATATAGAATTGAAAATGGATTATACCCACCTTTGGGCTTAAATAAATAATTAAGGGTCTGAATCCGTATTATTATTCCCACACTACTGTACACAGTAAAACAGGTGTAATTTTCGCATCGTAAGTCCAAATCCACTGAAACCACTTCTCAAATTTCGCTAACTCAGATGCCCATATCCTTTTTTTTCTTCGAACCACCAAGTCAGATTCTGACTGTTTAGGCTTGGGAAGAGCTAGAAGTGACGACTTTCCAGTTTTCAATGCTCATCCACCCTCACTAAAGTAATGTCTTTTGTTCCTTTAACACTTCCTTTTAATCTTGTACTTTAAACTTCACTTCTTATATTCATCTTAATGCCTCCTAGAATGATGTACTATGAACTTTACACTAAACAATCAAATTAACACACAAAAACTCTAAAAGTAACAATATTTCAATTCTGAAGGAAGAAAGTGCAATATAGAAAAATATGCCTATAAATCTATCAACTTATTCCAAATTCAACCTAAAATAATGTCTCTAAGTGGTATTTATCTATCACAAAACGGGAGACATCATATTTCTTCATCAACTAATATAAGGTCGATGGTTTGTTAGTGAAATCCTGTTGTAGCGGTGGTAGACCTGACAGAGAATTTTGAGAACGAGAAAACTTGAAAGCCTTCTCTAGACCTGCAATTTAATGCTTGACTTATTCTTATAATTTTTTCCATTCACCCTTTTTTCTTGTTCGGATATGGGCCAAAGACCATTTTTAACAGTACTGTCTTGTTCTTTCTCAACTCATTCGTATCATCTTGTTTTATATTAACAATAAACTAGATTGTTTCCCCTATCGTGAATATGTGAGTGTTAGACTAACACCATAAAATACACCTCGTCATCATACAAACTTCACTACATGACAATAGATAGAATTGAATATTAATACGCATTTAATGATCCCCGTTCTAAAATACGGGAGAAAAATATTGTATTGGATATATCTCACATAATAGTGATACAGTATTACTATAATGTGTTGTCTTGATAGAATCTTATCGCCCCCTCTTTATTATACATCAAATATATCGACACAAAACAAAAATATCCTTTTAGTAGATGAATAATTGTATTGGTTGCATAAAAGACACATCGAAGTTACCTGCTTCGAGGAGATACATACCATGCTGAGCTATGATATTTATTTTTCTAGAAGTAATACTCATACTCATATTCTAGGGTTATTGTAGCTAATATTTTGAAAGCAAGACGTATACTTAACCATCTCGAGGGCAGCTATGCTTCCAAAAGGAATACAAAATATTATCGATGATAATTTGAACTCTAGAAAAAATATCAATATTAACCCGTTAAAATACCAAAGGTTATGTTGAATCCTCTTGTTCTAGATGATAGGTATTCTTTTAGGACACATACAAAACATATCAATGGTAGATTGACTACAAGAAGAAATACTATTACTTATCCATCCAAATGGCTATGAGAATCTGGCAAACCATCTTATGCTCAATGGTAGATATGGTTAGTGGATGAATAAATAATATTAATGGTGGAAGCTTGACTTCAGGAAGTAATATCAATAGTTGACCATATTACAGAGACAAAAGGTTATTCTATCCTTTTTTGCTCGATGGAATCTATTCTTCTAGAAGGAATATAAAAAATTCTCGATGGTAGCATGACTTCATATAGATACTTATCCATTTTTATAGCCAAGATGTTATGTTGAATCGTCTTGTACCCGACAAAGTGTTCTTAAAATCATCCTAAAAGGTGGGTGACTTTCCAAAAATGATATAGGCGGCCTCTACTCGGATATAGGTAGAGTTATACTAACTTAGGCAGACTCGGTGGGTCTAGGTGGCCAGAAAATCTAAAATTCCATATTTACCAAAAAAATTAAATGAAATCCAACAAAATAACTATAATTAATTACCACGTAACATATATTATATACTAACCAGTTGGGATTAGCTCACTGGCCAGAGCCTTGGTCATCCAATCTAGTGGTGCAGGTTCGAACCGTGTCAACGACACCGAGTCCAAAGTGGCTCTCCCATGTAACAAAAAAAAAAAAACATATATTATATACTTGAATACTCAGTTTATTGAACACTTACTAACTTTCTGTGTTGCATTAATATTTCATTAGTATTACTTTGATATATCTTTTTTAGGTTTGATCCATATAGTCTTTGTACACCAGTATGATTTTTGTTCTTCCAATTCCTGGTTCTAAACAGTTAATTGAATTCTTCCATCTTATTAATTTATTGATTCATATGTTTATGAATATGGCATGAATTCTAGTATCATAAATGTTTCCTTATAGGAACATCCACGAAATCGGTCAATTTTATTAGTATCTGCTTGAACAAATATTAAAGAGTACAAGAAAGGAAACTTAGCCTAGGCTCCTGCTACTCCCCTAAGGGATCGAAGGTGCTTAATTGCCTGCATAACGCCTTTTAGAACACCGACCATTGGTAGTAATGCTTCTCGGAGAAATATAAAACTTAGCAATGGTAGCTTTACTTTTAGAAAAAATATGAATACTTATCTATTTCAATGGCCACAATGTTCTGACAAGTCCTCGTGTGCCACGTGGTAGTTATGCTCCCATAATAAATATAGGAAATGTACTGATTGTAGCTTGGATTCTATAAGATAGACCAATACTTATCCATTTTAAGGTACAAGATTTTTTTGAATCTTCATGTGCCTAATGGCAATTATGCTTCCATTAGAAATAGAACGACTTACGATGGCAATTTAATTTATTGAAGGAATATCATTACTTGTCCATTTCAAGGACTAAGATGTTCTGTCATAACCTATTGTGCCTAATGGTAGTTATTCTTCCACGAGTAATACCAAAACTTACTAATAATAACTCGATTTCCATATTTAAGGGCCAAAACGTTCCATCAAATTCTCATGTATCCAATGGTAGTGCTTCCTGAAAGGATAAAAATGATATATTTACTTCCGAATATAACATCGATACTTAAATACTCAATGAACCAAGAGCTCATGTCTAATCCTCTTATTCCTAAGGGTAGTTTTGCTTCCAGTAGGAATTAAAAAACTTACTAATGTTCGCTTGAATTGTAGAATGAATATCTACAATTCTTTATGGGTGTTGTCATTAGTTTCTGGATGTAAAAACTGAGTAACATTCATGGGACTATGATAAATATAATAACAAATAATTCTATTTAATAATAGGAAAAACCTTTTTATGATGAAAATAATAGGTATAATTAGTTGTGAATCACCACCATAGTTTGCCACGTCAAAATTAACATAGTCACATATGATAGGCTAAAATTGATGAACATTCGGGTTAAAGAAGTGAAGTGGAATCCAAAAAGGTTGTATTACGGTAGAAGATAAATGGTTAAAGGCTCACTAAGACAGTCAACCAATGTGTTAAATGATTGCCTTGCTAGCCAACTGACATGCATTAAATGAAGAATCGTATGACCATTGAAGTCTTAAGTATTTATATACCAACTTCCATCCAACTCATTTAATCACCTTTTCAATCGGCATAAAATCTCATACTAATATCATTTAAGTGAAGAGTGATCAAGAAACATTAAATCTCATCCAAGTTCTTGTTAGCAAGTTTAAAGTGTTCATGATATTTTTTTTTATATAATAATTGATAAGTTTATTTATTGTAACTTCCATCATAACACTCGTAAAAGATCATGCTACTGAGAGAACTCAAATTTTATCTCTAGAAAGATGAGAGTTGTTCTTTGTGTGATACAAACAAGATTTTGAGGGGTATTTCGAATGGTGCAATGGTTACTATCACAAATGTTGAAAAAACCTTAGATAGTGGAGTAAACTTCTAGGCTAATCACTATATATCCAATGTTGGACTGAATGCCATATTTTGATTGATATATAGATTGACAAAACATTGAGTATGAAATTGCTTGATCTTACAGGTGTATCGATATTGTGTATAAATTTTTATATGAGAAACTACATGGAACATGAAGATAGGAGGAAAATGTTGCATAAGAATGTCATCAAACCACCGAAGAAGTTTGATATTGAGCCACTGAGGTGCTCCAGAAAAATAAGTTTGATATATAAAGCATCAGACCTTGAGAAACCAACAGACATGACCACCGTAAAGTTTCAAAAGAAATGATAAAGGATGTAGAACATCAGACTTCTGATACCTTGAAATACTAGGCTGACGTGACTGAATTAATCACCACGTGAAGGAATACCAAAGCATTGAACTCTGAAGATGGAATAAATCGAGTATCTAATTCACAAAACACCATAACTTGAAAGCGTGACTTAAGAGGATTCCTAAAGCAAAGAACACGGATAACCAATTATTAAAGACAACAAAATGAAAGAAAAAAATGAGACGTTAAAGGATTCGTTAGAAACTCAAGGCACCAGATAACCAAAATAGAGGATGCATATACTCAACATCTGGCATATCAACAAGTAATGAGATGACACACAAACAGATTTGTTAAAGAGTTTTTCACCTATAATCAGGAGCTCTCAAGTGAATAAAAAAGGTTGCTTACTACACTTCCAAAAATATATATTGCTTTGAGTACCTCGTATTTATATTTCGATTACTTATCAAGGATTATATAATCTATATATATATTAGGAATAGTATTACAACCTAGTGATCCTCTTGTTCTTGTGAGGTTTGTGATCTTCAGTATACTAGTAGAGAGTGAATTGAGATCTCATTTAGGTGTAGACATGAGTGAAGGTTTCATAAGCGTATGAAGTGAAAATCATGAGTATAGATTGTCTCACTGTACTTTGAGGTGATACACAAGGGAAGGTTACATGGGCTCGTGAAGTAACATCGTGAGTTTAGGTTGTACACTCAGTTTGCTTGTGGTTGTGATAACACAATGGTTTACTTCGAAGGTTAGTTGGGAGAGGTTACTAAAGTATTTTCTCTCACCTTTAATTGATACGGGATGTTCTAGTGGAGGACCTTTCCAAATAATAAGAGTCAAATAGATCTTAGGTAGTGGACTAAACCTACGAAAGATAATCCACTTGAAATTGTGTGTCTCTCTTTGCCTTCCTTTCTCTTTAATTTTTGCATGCAAAGTGTTTGTTCTATTGCGTATATATATGTTGTTATATATTTTAGGCTTAGATATTGCATGCTTAGAGCTTATGTATTTAATTCTTCAGATATTGACTAGAAAAGTGTAATGAGTATAGACAATAAGTGTTTGGTCGAGTGTCTCACTCATATATCATAACTCTTCGGCCATATGTAGCCCATCTATCTATTTATCCCAAACAATTGGGTTTTTTATACATGAATTTGAATTAAGTTGGTTGAGTTAGATTATTTTTATCATATAAAATCTCTATTCCTCTTTCTCTAGGACTACTTCTTGGGAAACGGGTGGTATCATAGCCTAGTTATAATACTACCTCCATTCCATAATAATAGTCTCTTTAGAATTTTTACACTTATTAAGAAACCTAAAAAGTCGACAAAATTTAGAGTAAGGTGACCAATATATCCCTAATTATAAGAGAGAGAAAATTAAATATTTAGTTAGTAAGAGATTTTAGAAAGAGGGTAGAATAGGAAAAAGATCATTTATTATGTGTTGGAACTCTAAATATGACATATATTGTGGAATAATTTTTTTTTTGGGTAAAGAGACTATTATCATAATATGGAGATACTATTTTATTTGTGTTTAATCATACATAGATAAATATGATATGGATCCTAACCGACTAGAATATACATGTGCTACTAGGCCTTCATTATATTCAAGGATAAATTATGTCCTTTGGAAAAGAAGATTGATATGTTTCACAAGTTAATCTAAGATGATTATCAAGGTGATAAAATATACGATTCATATCAAATAGGGGATGAAGAAGGAAAAAACTATTGAGTTGAGTCAATTTCACATGTTCAAAGAATATATTCTATGTGAAACGGAGAAGACTCAGAACAAAAAGGAAGCCATTATCATTCCTCGAACAAATTCATTTCCATGGTAAATAATGATGATCTATCCTCTAATTTTAATTTTTCTTTAAATGATGAGCAATATATTGCTAAAATTAAATATGCCTCAAGTCTCTTTATAAATGTCTCTTGCTTGCTATTAATTAAGTAGAAAAGTTGTTTACTCAGTAGATTTAAAGAAGAGAAAGAAAAACATTTAGAAACATTAAAGACATTGGTAGATTCTCAAAAACTTGTTGATTATTTTGAAAGAAAAATTCTCTTTTCAAAAAATAAAAGATGTTTTAATTCAAAATAATCTTGTTACGAGTATACTGGATCTGGTTGATGAAGACAAAAATCCATCAACTTGAATTTGGTTATAGATATAGCAAAACGGGTATCCTTCATAGTAAGAAATAACTCTATAGTTTCTATTTTTGTGATAGTCCCTCTTACATGGAGCGTGTGCGCCACCTAAAACTCAAAATAAGATTTCTTTTTGTGATAGTGTGAGCTTGTAAAAATTTGATAACCCCATACAAAATAATTTTCTCTAGGGGGTCTTCTAACAATCCTACGAAATAGACTTTATTACCTTCATTTGAAAGAGGTAACATGGAAGTAAGAAATCTTGATTAATGTTGATGATAATTCCTTTTATATTGGATTATGATTATTAAGGATATATAAAATATTGTGATAGATATATTGAAAAAGAGAGTAATAGGGATGTTCTTATATGCTCAATAAGTTGATAAGTCTGTAAGGATATTGTTGAAGTTGCTACCAAGGAAAGTGTTTATTAAGACAACTTGTCCATGAAGAGAATTGTATATATGGTTTTAAATAATTTTTGTTTACAAGTTTATCAAGAGCTACATCCACAAAAAAATTTAGATGGATTACCATGTCTTGATCTAGATGACGTTAAATTCATTTATTTCATCTGAAGAGTCTTTGGAGAATGGAAGATGTGTGATTCATGATGTTGGATATGAATAGTATTTTTGGGTATTAGAATTAGTAAAGGTGATGAATAACTAAGTAAATACTTGCCAACTTTTTGAGATCAAAGGGTTTATCAGATTTCCTCGTACATGTCCATTAAAACATGAGAGTAAATTATAATACATTAATATTAATAGACTATCTAAAAAAGAATGATACTCATATAACCGATAATTGGATGGTTGCAGTAGTCAAATTGATAGGGAATAAAATGGGGAAATGAATTTAATGATTTGACTTCCCTTGGAAATAACTTAAGACGTATGTCCAAACATGGAGGATTAGAGAAACAATTAGTTGGTTTATTATGGAGAATCTTAAACGTATAAACTTTATCGATTCAAAGAAAAAATAAATTCCCAAGAATGTCATTTAATCGACATAAAAAAAGATAGTGAGTCCAAGAAGAAGGTGAGATCCCACGCATGCAATGAGAGATCAGATACTCAGTGAGGGTGGAGTATATAAAAAATTATAAAGGATTTAAGTAAGGTGGTGGGGGCAAAGGTGTGATAAAATAATAGATAAATAAAGATAATAATAAAGAGAACACACCCTTGAGAACCACAGAACTCACTGCAAGTATCACAGATCGTTTGCAAGTTTTAATGATAAGTCAAGTTCGTTCGCAGGGATTTGATCCGTTAGATCTACTTATATTTAACAAGCGTAGATGAATTTATATGTTTATATAAAAATATAATATAAGATGGATAAATATCTTATATGAAATAAACAAATATGAATGCAGATAAATAAATATGGATGTAAGTCTAATAGATCAGGGTCACTAATATGAGTCTATTTTACTAAGTTGTTATTCTAACCTGTCACAGATTAAGCATTATATATTAACCAAGATTCTAAATTCTACCTAGCCTTTACTAGGCTTAGGAGCAACCTCTCCACTACTAAGGAATCCTAAGTAATGATTGGTGATTAAATCAAACCCTTATGGCTATCTAGTTAGGCAAAGGATCAAAACTAGACGATTATGTGGTGTTGTCAATAACTAAGAATAATCCTAAGATTGGCCAAATCTAAGGTTGTAACAATAAGTCAAAACACATAATAACAATATACGCCAAGCTCAATCAATTAAAATAACAAATAGTATTAATGAATGTAGACAAAATAATAACCCAACAATTAAAAGTAAAACTTACAGAATAAAAGCTTAGAGATATGGTTGAGCATAGATCTATAGCTAATTAATCTAATAATAGAGAAGGTGAGATGTAAAAGAGGAGTTTGTCACTCTCCAACTTCGTGCTTCTTGTCTTCCTCTATAGGTCAGCTTGCTCCTTGGATGAATAGCTTGATACTAAGGATGAATATTACTTTAAAGGACTAAGCTATTATTAAATCTGAGAAAATACAAGTAAGGACTAAGCCTAAGATTGAAACTGAGCAAGGACATGTTTACAATGGTATAAGGGTGTATTTATAGGTGTTTAGGAACCCTAATTCTTTTTCTTGAAGGAGAAGGTATGTAGTGGACTCCAAGCCCAACTCAAATTCGTAACCCTAAAACATGGAATCAGGCCCGTTTTTGTTTTGGTCCTAACAGCTTCAATTCTTATCCGTTTGACGCATATGAGTAGTCGAAATTCATCGTCTCGGAAAGATCTTCAACTTTTCTCTTGACCATTTCTCCAAATTCCACACCTATTTTGAGATATAAACTGATTTGTGGTCGTAGGTGGTGGAATTCAGAATTAAGTCAGCTTTTCCTTTTCCATAATTTTAGCTTTTCTTTCCTTATCTCTAATTACCATGCTTATCTCTTTCCATATCTTTTAGTCTTTGACTTGGACTCTAATTAATCTCCATAATTATCTTTAAAGTTTCACACTAAATAAATAATTAAACCCAATATGCTCTAAAAACAATAATTTACTAAATCAAGACTCAAAATAGGAATGTGCAATAATTCATGGGAAAATCGACTCAAAGACTTCCCAAATCACTAAAAATGATGTCTCCAACTAATATTAATTCATCACAAATAGGGAGACATCATAAGGATTGCAAAGTAGTAATATGAGTAAGAAAATGTCAGTAAACATAGGCAAACTTTACCAAAAAAACATGTTATATGAAAGTGATAAATATAAAGACATATATATAAAGATGTTCAATTATAAAAGAGATTTAAGGATTTCCTGGATTTGAGCTCTTTGGAGTTGTGTAAATGCTCCTCTTCCTATGAGATCTTCTTGATTTTTGTTCATCCAACTAATTCTTCTTCTTGGTGATCTATTTTGGTTTTTGCTAATTTGGAACTTTTGATCCAGCTTCCAAAAGTTTTTGATGAAGATATAGCTCCCCATGGTCGTATCTTTCATAATATATGCATATGATCGTAGTGTTCATGTAGGAAAAGATGAGGAAGATAATAGTTGAACCAAACGCTTTTACAAAAATAGATTTTGAGGTATTTCGTTTGGAAGTATGCTCATATCATATTCCACTTTTTTCAAGAAAAAAAATCTTTTGCATTCTCAAAACTTATTATATAAAGATTTTCAATTTACATTACTCTTTAATCATTTCGATAAAGATATTTCTCCCCTCCTTTTTGGAAGCAATGTTGTTGAAAGAGTCCATAAGTGTTCAAAGATCTTTAAAAATGCTTTTTGTTTTGTAATATTTTATTTAACTTCTTTAAATTATTTAGAAATATGTTTTTTCTCTTCCATAGAGAGCATGTAATATTTGTACAATGAATCAAAAGAAAAAGAAATAACCTTTCACCTCTTTATTCTACCCCACACTCTACGGATCTGGTTATGGAATTTGTCATAATAAATAAAACAAAAAATGACATACATATATATGATGTTTCATCGATGCACCATTCTTAATAGCCAGATTTTTCTGGATTTTACTAATTGTTGAGTAATTATTGTGCGTGGGAGTGAAAGATATGGAAAATTTAGATTATATGGGGTTTGAAGGTTGAGAACTATATTCCATGAACGTTGTGACATATGGCAACCTCTGATTAGAAGATCCAAATTTCTTTATTCTAAGAATTATAATCACATCGTCACTGTTTAAACCCATAAGTTGAGTTGTATGACCTATAGAGAAAGGTTTAGTTAGTAATGTGTATGTGGTCGCATGTGTGAATCACACCCATAAGTATTTTGGATTGGCAATAACCATTAATAACTATATTGTTGGGGACACTAATTTTTAATATGATTAGGTATTATAAAAAAGTGCTTTTTTCGTGAGATAGGGTATAATTTTTAGATTTTACTATGTGTAATTGTTTATATCCGAACAACTTTAAATTATGAGTGGTTTACTTAGCCTTATTTGAAGTTAAAATAAAAACTATTTTTATTATTTACGAGGATGTATAATATCTATTCCAATTTGAAACTATGTATCATAGAAATATAAAATAAAGTATATGCACAAAAAGATTGACCTAAAAAAGTGAAAACAAAAAATGAAAGTCTATAATAAAGAGAAAACATATGCAATTCATATAACAAGTAATGCTAGATATCACCTCAAATCATATCACTTTTTTAGCCTTCTATGTAGATTTTAAATAAACCAATCATATAATTTCTTTTTCCTGATTTATCATTTTTTTTCTCTTTTATGATTGGTCCACATAAGAGACGATAAAAAGGTTATATGATTTAGGATAATATTCAACATTACTCTAATATAATATTTCTAGAAAAAAGAGAAACAAAACATCATTGGGGAACAAATATTTAAAAAATTGAAATAAATAAAAAATAAAAAGAAGTAAAACTAAAAAGTACAAAGGAAGCATTTTATTTGGGAAAAACAAAAAGGTTAGTTTATGAAACATAACAAACCATGATTCATAAAGTGAAAATGGACAAATACGCTAACTAATGTTGTTGTGCTAATTATCAAACCTTCTTATATAAATTTTTCTTATTGTAAATGTATATTTTTTGTTTTCGTAAATTTCTTTGACCAAACTTTTGTTATTTGCTAATGTATCTAATGTGGATTTGGATTATTTGTTGTTTAAAGTAAAATTCTTAATAGAAAAATGGCAAATATGTCAAATTATATAAATATAGAGTATAATATATCATAAAAATAATATATAATCAACTTTTTTCGTAAAAAGTAAATTAAAAAAAAAAATTTAGGTCATACACATGATATATTGTATGATTTTCAAGTACTATATGATTTTTTATGCCTCACATAAAGTTTTATTTTAACACGAAAGATACCCTAATATAATTCAATAAATATTTTTTTGTAAGAACATTAGTACTTGTGTATTTATAATAATTTTAAATTTGGAAGAAATTTTTTTAAGTTGATGAATTGACTTTATACTTTATAGTTCTCAAAATATTACTTAAAACTATATGCACTAAAAACCCTTTTAGTAT
This sequence comes from Nemophila menziesii, assembly GCA_029959085.1. Taxonomy (NCBI): domain Eukaryota; kingdom Viridiplantae; phylum Streptophyta; class Magnoliopsida; order Boraginales; family Hydrophyllaceae; genus Nemophila; species Nemophila menziesii. The sequence goes on along the minus strand of JARWIR010000001.1, from coordinate 7,787,683 downwards.
AACTTGCACAAAAATATTGTAGTTCGGGATAGAAAATTCAGTTACATATATGTTATGAAAAATAACATTAGATCAAATAATATATAAATTACATATATTTGACTTTAATATAATAATGAAAGATAATTTAAAAATAGACTATTATGGATTACTTGGACCTTGAGCAAAGAGGAGGGCTTCCTCCCACCCTATAATTTCTTTCCCATTCGTTACTGCCTTCTTTGGCTCACTAGTAGGGATTTCATATCCATTATGATTTGTATTGCTGCATTCTCCAACAAAAAATCCATTACCATTACCTCCATGTTGTTCATTCTTAAGAGCCTCTAACCTCATCTCAATCTCTTTCAACTTTTTGTTTAGCACAATCCCCATAACTGTGGGATCTACAATATCTGAGATGGAATAAACCTCTCCGCCCAAGCAATTTGTAATAATATGATTCATTTCGATCTCTCGGTTTTCTTCCTGCATCTTCTTCAACAATATTTTGGCTTTAGTTACCCTTTGCTTAGTGAAAGAATCTTGGTTTAGCATTTTATTGAATTGCTTGGATTCCGGCATCTCTGAAAACTTGGTGAGTACCTTTTGGACCCCTTCACGGGAGGGCCAAACCTCAGGCTCGTTATCGTAAGGACTGTGGATGATGCAACAAGCATCAATCCCGCACAAAATACAAAGCTCATTTAGCTTTTTCTTTAAGCCCGTCTTCCTTTTCTTAAACGTAACCTTGCGGGCTGACTCGTTAAGAATTAGTGTTAGAGGGGTTTTCTTCCTCATGATATATATTGGATAGAAAGAAATGAAAAGATGGTGTGAATTTTTACAACAAATTGCTTATTATATATAGCAAAGTAATGTCCATAAACTTGTCCCACAAAAAATATAGGTATTACTCAATTAAAGTTATTTAACGTCTTACTTAAATATTAGCGTAAGACAGAAAAAGTTGATAAAATCAATTCTATTTATAGAATTTTATTTTATATATGCTTTATCATTGGTTGTAAAAAAGTTTCTAAAACTAAAATTATTTATTTAAAAATGCACATAAAAATCAGATTTGTTTGCTTTAAAATAACATTTCTTTCCTATTTCTAATACACATAGATAAGTATGAATTACAATATAGAGAATTAAATTTAATTATTAATATATATGTTTATACTAGATCACCATATTTTGTTTTAGGTAGCAAAAAAGGTAGAAATTAAAGTATATATTTATATAAATAAATTTAATGTTTTAAAATCGTTGTATTGGGTGAGATATTCCATCTATAATAATGGAATACAATTACGCTTAACAGATATGTATTTACGTAATTTAAAATCATTAATACTATAATAATTTTTCCTTTCATGTGTTTATATATTTTACTAACAACAATATTTTTAGACTATATTAAGATAAAAATTTAATGCAAATTTGAAATAAATTAATGTGTTTTTTGTGGTTATCATGTTGTTTTTTGTGGCTATCATATTGTCTCACGATTAAATTATTACTTTTTTTTGTTAATTTTCATTTATAATTTTGTGGTGAAGATATTAGTATATTTTACCTCAAAAATTATTTTAAAGACAGGTTTTAAATTTCTAAATATATTTAGATTACATCTGATTTGTATAAAGATTATTATTTTTCACAAAATATTATATACATATAGATTTTAATATGAATATAAAATTATCTCACACCATATTATATCAATAAAAAATGTATATGTGATAAATACATGATAAATTATTTGTATCATTTCGGTTCGTGTTCATGACAAAAAAATACAATAACATATATAATTTTATAAAACATAATTATCTTTTTATAAAATTTATTAGGTCAAATTGACCAAAATTAATAAGTATTACATTTAATCTGATATCACAAACAATTTAAATTTATACATAAGACCAAAATAAATTATTATAGCTAATCAATGAGAAATATAACATATGGTGTTGGTTAGGGTGTGATAAAATAATGATATATATATATATATATATATATATATATATATATATATATATATATATATATATATATATATATATATATATATATATATATATATATATATATATCAAAAGAACTACTCTAGCCTACTACGTTACTCACTGCAAGTATCATAGATCGAATGCTAGTTTAATTGATAAGTAGAATTCGTTCGCAAGGACTACGAAAGTTAGATGAAGATAATAAATTTATAAAATTCAATATAAGAAGTAAATAAAATCATACGCAAAAGACTCTAAAATATTTTTTTGGTTTTTAAGACTTTAACAATTAACTACTAGAAATAAAGACGGGAAAATAAATAGAAAGAAAGAAATAGTGTGAGAGTTTCGCTCGAGATGTGGCAAGTAATCCCAACTAATATTGTTCAATTATTATTCATCTAAGGTAGAATTGTGTGATATGAAATAGACATAATTATGTATTCCTCCTAACCCCCTTTCGGGTGGACTTAGGAGGCAACCTAACAATTACTAGGGGAGTTGGGTTAGGGGACCCTAGGCAATGTTTAGTGGTTAATCTCAAATCCTAGTGACTATCTAGTTAGGAAAACTCACCAGGATCACTACCGCACACTAGACTTTTATGTGGTGTTTCAATAATTAGACACCCCTTCCGGGTGACCATCAAACTATTATGGTAATCATGTACGTTTGCAACCGCAAGAACTACAAACTATATATTAAAGAATATAAAAACAGAGATAGCAGTATTAATTTCAGTTAAATGTATAAAGACTTTCCAAATTATAATAGATATAAAACAAGTCTAGGGTTCATACCCTTATACTAATTTCAAGCTAAATAGAATTAGTTCATACTAGAGAAAGAAAGAAAATAAATTACAAAGGTAAAGGGTTGGAATGGCATAAACAGCTTCCAACTCCTTCTTGTCACTTGCTTCTATGTTGATTAGAGGTTGATTAGGAACATCAAGGATGATTTATCTAAGATAGGAATGGATATATATAGGCCTTTGGTCAAAATATGGAGTAATCCCCAAGTTAAGGAATTCTAATCTTACCAAATTTTGTATTCCTAAATTGTAGGACATGATAAACCCTTGCAGATTGATTTGGTCATGTCTCGTTTGTTACCTCTCAAAAATTAATGTACGGCCAGTCAAAAAGATCGCGATCAAAAGATATATAAGCTGGTCAAAGGGCTCCTCCAAATTTGTGAATGAATTTCTGCACAAATTTAGTTAGTGAACGTATCCGCGGTTTTGGCAGCTTCTTTACTTTCCAATTATATCCAAACTTTTGACTAAGGGGTTTTCTTTACATTTCCAATTCAAATCAGTTTCAATAGGGTGTAATAGCTTCCATATACCTAAGTGCTACACAATACACACATGTTACGTGCAAAAGCTTATAAAATAGCAAAACACCTGAAACTAGACAAGAAAGAGCAAAATATGAATAAATGGGGGAAAATCCCAAAATTAAGTGTTAAATACCCCTAAAATTATGTATCAAGTATAAATTAATATATCACAAATATGGATATATCATTATCCTAAGCAAAACATATGTTGCTGGAATAATTACCACACATGCTTTAAGGTAAATATAAATATGAGACAATTACTATAAGAATCTTCATAGAGTATAATAATATTTGTAAAAGTCATGTCTAATATAAAAGAGATAATAAAAAATAATACCCTTGAATTTTGCCCATATCACTAAATTTTTCCTGTCAAAAAATTTCTGACAAAATTTACCCGTCAAAAAAGTTCCCTACCAAATTTTTCCGTCAGATTTTTCCCACCAAAATATTTCATGCCAGATCTTTCCCACCAAACAAAATTTCCACCAAAGTTTTATGATGTTATTTGATGGGACAAATTTCACTAGAATTATATTTGGGGGTTTATGGTGTTTGGTGGACAAATCTCACCATACTATATATTGGTTTATTTTGTTATTTTCCAAGAAACTACTTTTGGGATTATATTAAAGGGTTTATGTTTTTGTTTGATGAATCAAATCCCACAAACTACATCTGAAGGTATATGTTGTTGTTTGGTGGGACAAATCACCAGTTACTTTTGGGTTTATGTTATTGTTTTGTGGAATGAATCCCACCAAACTATATTTTAGTTTATATTGTTGTTTTCCATTTGGGATTCATATATTTGAATTTATGTTGTTGTTTGGTAAACCAACCCCCATCAAACTACAATTGAGATTTTATGTTGTTGTTTGGTGGGACATATCCCACTGAAAGTATTTCTTTTTAGTGAAAAAAATCACATCAAATTAAATTTGGGTTTATGTTAATTTTATTTTTTGGTGAGACAAACCTTACAAGAATGATTTTGAGTATATTCTGTTTTGTTGGAAAATTCCACCTCTAGTCAATATGTAAAATCATGTTAACTTAGGATTTGTCTTACTCTCTAGGGTTTACTATATCTTTTCGACAATAGGAACAACACCCACATATTCTCACCCAAGAATATAAGCACCAATTGTGAAACCTATATTCACAAGGTAAACGTATAAGTTCATCTCCTTCAATGAAACTTTCGAGACATATGCCACACTCTTGTGATAAAGTCGCAAAGATTAAAGATTTATCCAAATCCCTACAAGTTTCTATTGATAAACAATCTGAGGCTTCTTGAGTAAGTCCATAAGTTCAATTGTTTGTTTCTTCCACTGATTTGGTGAAAGGTCTCATCTCCCAAGAATATCTCATCTCATAGTCTTCAACATCATCCACCCGTAAATGAGTTAATTAGTTCATTGCATTTTAGGCCCCTATATTATAAATATGATGCACAACCCGTTACCGTATAGAGAGTCTCCTCTTAACCTTTGTAAAACCATTTCCCTTCCAAGAAGAACATCTCCCAGAAGTCTGTCATTTCTGGTGAACATCGATCTATTACTACCAATTTTCTGAGGCATTTATGTTGCTTGAAGCAAACTGATTACTCAAACCAACCAAGTAATTCTCTCTCCTATCTATATGAATAAGTAGAATCTTAATAAGCAATAATATTTCCAGCTTTGCAGTTAAAGAAGTACAATAAACGTGATGTCAAATCAGCAAAATAAGAGAAAATTATCGGATGCCCAAGAATAAATATCTAGAAGCAAAACTTAAGAAAAAAACAAAATGAAAGGACAAACGCTTTGAGATAAAACTGGATTTTATTGATAATGACTAAAATGCAGAGTCGTTAAAGTGTTTGTGTATTTATCAGCTATCAATACATTTAATTTAGCTTTCAATTAACTCACCAATTAACAATAATAACTCTTCTTTAGCAAGTCAATTTCAGATATTAAAATATATAGTTTAGTTACAATTATGTCTTCTAATACTGAAAACATATGTTAGTTATTGATCAATTTTCCTGTAGCTTTAAGTTCAGTTAATTCATTAATTAAAAATTATATCTACTATGTACCTAAATGTCATACATCAAAATATTTCAAAACTTAACAAATAAATTACACCTTCAAATAAGAAAAAAATTATTACCACGCGATATTTAGGATGGTATGGATGTGTAGAGCATCTTAGTGAACCAGACCAATCTCCTCCAGTAACTGCACTCGTGGAGTTATGGCGAAGATGATCGATATATGAATCAAAACCTCTTTTCTCAAAGGCGCTCCGACCAAAACGATATCTCCTCTTAAAAAATAGCTTTGACGTGCTCTTCATACACAAGTTTTTCATGCATTTTAATTATTAACTTCTTGTTGAATTTTGATTTCCATTCCTAGGATATTAGGTCTAAAAAAGAACCATTTTTCCTCCTTTTCACGTTGTTGTACAACCTAGGGTACCACTATTAAGAGCTTAAATTTTTCCAGCAGAACAGCCCCTTTGTAGCCGAAAATTGTAGGTGAGGGTGGTTGTTGGAGCAGCAGGCATTGATGGTTTTTGTGATTCACCGGCATAGATAGTCGTGTGGACGTGACTTATAGATAGTATACAAATATAAATAATAATGACGTGGGGAGAGAGGTTTGTAGATTAAAATGATAGTAGATTACATTTAAACTAAAACAAGGGTATATATGGTATAATTTTTTAGGACTTTTATAAACAATGTAATAGGAAAAAAATGGAAAAAGTCATTAATTGAGATAAGATGATATTTTTGGTAAAAATCCACACACACGCATATATATAGATATATATATATATACACACTAGGTATTGCCCGTGCCTGAAGGCACTTTGAAAATTTAAAAAAATTGACACGGAAAGATTATTGCTAATGACCTCAAAATACACAACCAATATAGAAAGTAGTAGCTCAGATCTAAACAAAATGTCACCGTTAGCAGAATTCAATGCTTGAAAATAAACAAAACTAAAAGATAATCAATCTTTGTCTCTACACAGAGAATATAGCATCTTCCCGAGAAAAGGAAAATAATTTGTAACAGATAGTAACATTACTTAGCTGGAAAAGTACAAAATACAACCATACTAAAAAAAAGTAACAGTGAAGAAATGCAAATCAACAACTAAACACAACTAACAATTCATATATTATATAAAAAATATGTTTTCTTATAGATGAAAATCTGTCTCTACAGAAATATATAGAACGGTAACAGGGAGATTATTATTTAACCAACAAAGCCAATCTTGAATGGAACCTATCTTTGAGACAAACACCTTACTGAGAGAAAGCTTCTTCAAGTGTAGGGTAAGCAAAAATCACAAATATATTAATTAAATCGACCATCTTCAAGCTCTTTCTAAACAACTTTAGCTCTTTTCTTCGATTTCTTTTTTTTTTCTTCCAAATTCTTGGATGTCTTACCAGGCTTTGATCCAGTTAAAACAAATAAATATTCTTGAATTTCTTCCTTCAAAGGTGGGATAAAAAATAATCATTTTTTTCATCTTCTCTATGATGTTAGCCTCGCCTTCTAAGCATAGAGAAAGATGAATGATTCTCAAATTTCTACTTATTATTTTCGTAATATAATGAATAATAGGCGGAGATGCCTTTTAAACTATATGGTTATTATTACCTTTTATCAAACAACAAGGGTAGTATGTATTTTAGCCAACCAAAAATAATTGACCGGGAATTAAATTTATAAACAAAATTACTCACTCAGTCATTTGCACCAAGAAATCCTGAAGTTGCACCAAATAGATATTTTCTGCAAAACAATTAAAAACCAAATTACTCTCATTTGCGCCAAATGTATATTTTCTGAAAAACAATTAAAAAAACTGCAGGATAATACCAAATTGCTCACTCCAGCACTTTTGTCAAATGGATATTCAATGCAAACAATTAAAAAAATAAAGTGTAAGACGAAATTGCTCACTTACAATCCAAACCAATTAAAAAAAAGTGTAAGACCAAATTACTCACACCATCAGTTACGCAAATAGATATTTTATGCACAACAATTAAAAAATACAGGATAACAAACCCTTGCAGTTATGGAAAATGTATAATTACTGCAGAACAATTAAAATGCAGTTTAAGATCACATAGTTACCTACAGTTTAAAAAATGCAGTTCAAGACCAAATTGCTCACACCGTCAGTTGAGCCAAATAGATATTTGCTGCAAAACAATTCAAAAAATACATTAAAACACCTAATTGCTCAAGAACACAAAATATCTCAATGACTCATACCCATCTTTAATATATTACAATAAAACAAATATTTCTCTACTTTTCTCAAATATCTGATCCTTTTTTAAAATTTTCAAATTATTTCACTTCAGATAATACTCCAAGCTGAAATTTTTTGCGCAATGTTCTTTTCAGCTCCTACAATACACACTGTAAACTTGTGATCACAAAAAAAAAAGTTTAATAAATTTTTTTTACCTTTCCTTCAAAACTAATTATAAGAGGTCTTTTTCTTGATTTAAGACTAACACCTATTTTATTAAATAAATGAATGGAGTCCCAAAAGAATATAAATATTTACGAACATAATAAATATTATTATTATTACCAATATAAATATTGGGAAAATCAAAACAGAGTTTTGCTAGAGGTTGAGCAGCTTCAACCTACATGAATAGGGGGTAAAATGAAAAAAAAAGTTATTTTATTAAATCGAAAGTACTTATTTTCGATGTATTTGCCTCTAATTTTTTCGAGAAAAACGGTTCAGACATTATTAAAAGACGGTTACTTGATTGTTGATCCAATTCTTCAATATTAGTTGTTGTAGGAATAATTACATGCTTGCACTTGATCTGTAAAATAAAAATAAAATTATATTTATCATTTACAAAATAGAAAATTAATATGTATAAAAATACATACCAAAGGTAGAGTTTTATGATGTAATATTTCGGTAATAACTTTAGGTAACCGAGCCATCTGAAAAAAAAAATTGCAATAGAAGTATTATTCTTCAAATTCTTCATTGAAGCCTGCATAAATTAAATTTTAATTACCAAGCGAACACCAGATGCTTTTGCTACACCGGAAATTGTGATATCTGAATGTAACGGGCCTTATCTTCCATATATAAACACCATGCTCATATTTGGTATTGCACAGCTGAAAAATCGTGCAAACATATTATTAGCAACAATTTAGTATATTTATTGTTTCTTCACTTAGAGGTTACAAAAAATACATGTTGTGGGATAGTAAATCATCTGAAACCTTTTCTATTTCTCTATTTGACTGCTACAGTCTCCATTACAACTTAAATCATGTTGATGGTTTGAAAAAAGTAACTGCAGGGCACAAATCGGTGGCAGTAAAATTCACGAAAAGGAAAAGTAACTTCATTTGAAAAAAGGAAAAAGAAAGTAACGGCTGTAAATCCTAATATGAATTCACAAAAAATTTGAATCTGTAAATCTTTCCTTTGTCACAATAATCATCACACTAATCGAGAACTCTACCGAAATCGATCAAGAACTCCTTTCTGCAATTGTGGAAAAAATGCATTATAACAATTCAAATCAAAAGTATACCCAAAAAATTTATTAATCTGCCGCGGTTATATAAAAGTTTACTATCAGACACTAAATTATCAAAAATTGCACTTTTGCTCCTTCTATCAGCAAAAATTGCGACTTTGGTTCCTGGATTTGTCAATATTGCACTAAATAAATTAGAAATAATAAATTTGAGAAAATTATATATCTTCAGGGAAAATAAATTTATGTTTAGCATAAAGAAAGAAAGGATGATTATCGCAGGTGGGATTTCCAGAGTTGATGTCAAGAAAGGGTGTTTTTGTATAACACTTCCTTTGTAAATCTCCTAAATGTCTTTCACGCAGAGCAGGATCATTAACAACCTGTAACCAAAATAACATAACACATACATTCATAAATATATAAAAGAAATAAATAAAATACCTCTAATCCCCCGCATGTTCTTGCTATACCATATAAACCTAAGAGCAGACAATCATATATTTCTAAGACCCTACAAATAATCCAAAAATCTCATCCTGAACAGCAATCAGTAATAATTTAAATAACACGCAAAAAATGAATAATATTCTTACTTTTTTCTTTGATAATGAAGCGGTAGATTTTAAAGCTTTGACATCCCAAACTCTAACGGGCCCACTTCTCATAGAGGCAAGAAATTTACCATTATATGGGTAAATAAAATAGATAAAATGAAAACCTAAAATAATCATCCTTGACTGATCTATGAGCATTAGCTTCATCAAGAACAATGTCCATGGAAGGCCACTTGAAAATCTGCAATTTACCATCATGTACTGCATCAAAAGAGCTATACATACAATTTGAGCATAAAAAACAAAAACATAGTTTCATGGTTTTAGTGTGAAAGTAGATCTATATATACCTCACCACCAACAACTAATAAAGAGCCCTCATTGTTAAAAGTCAACACTAATTGTTGACCCACATCATCTAATTGCTTAAGAATTTTATCAGATAGTTTTAGACGCAAACTTGGTGTGAAGATGACGGAGAAATAATCAACGTTTACCTTTAATTTGGGTTCTTTGCCAAGCAAGGTCAAAGATGATGGTCCCCGAGTGGCCACAGATTTCTTGTGTAGGAGAGCGGCTTGGTGGAAAGGCGAGTGTGAAAATATTTCTTTTTTCTTTTTTGTTCAAATAATTCTGACTGAATAACTATCATCACTTGTAGCAGCTATAACACCTAGAGATTGAAAACTCAATCACAAAATTTCATCTATACAAAATCAGAATCATATATATATACCTGTTCTAAACCATAACCATTAAAAAAAGATTGTTAGGATGGAAAATACAGCAACAAAACTTCTTTCCATCTAAGTCCAATTCATGTAGAATCGTCACTTCTTATATAAGTTTAAACAATCAAAACATTGCTTATGACCCCCCCCCCCCCCCCTAAAGTTTCACTTAGCACCCCCGCACACAAAAAAAATCTGAAAAACTCAAAGTACAATTGAAAAAAAAAATTGTTTTGAGAAAAGATCGGGTATACCATCTTATTTTTTAAAAAATAATAAGATATTAATGATAATCCAATTTTTTGCCGTTAATTGGATTCTTAGTCGAGTCGGGTGATGATGGTGGATAATGGTCCCAAGCGGCGGCAGGTTTCTTATGTAGCGGCTGTGGTGAATTGTCCTCGAGCGGCGGCAGGTTTCTTTTACAGGGGAGCGGCTTGGTGGAAAGGAAAAAGTGAATAATGTTTTTTGTTTTTTTGTTGGAATGCGAGTGTGAATAATAAGTTATTTGTTATTTTATGAGTTTTTTGAGAAATCAAAGGATGCAATGATGGATTTTTTTAGCTAAAAAAAAAGGTAATTGATTCTGCCCCACTTATTAATTTTTCCTTTTCTTTTGTTTTTAGTGTTGTGGATAAAAAAAATTAATAAGTGCGGCCAGAATCAATCATGCCCACCATTTATGTTTAGCCAGATTAAATCTTGGCCATCACTTATGTTTGGCCAGATTTAATCTTAGCTACCACTTATGCGGGTAAATTTGGACCGTAGAAAAAACTCTGAAATATAATGTAAATATACACACGTGCGAGCATGCGATAATATGAAAAATTATTATTTCTATTATTTTTATATGTATTTTGTTTATTCATGTAACATATGTGTCTTCTAATGACTAAAATGATTTAAAGATGTGAAATTTGTAACTATCATAATTCACGTAGGACATTTACTTTGACAACCAACACATACGCAAGTGCAAAATTATTTTGACTTTTTTTTAAATTTTTAATCATGGGAATAAACTTAAAAAATAGATTAACCATTAAATTGTGGTATATCCCAACTTGTAGTAGTTAAATCAAGAATATATATATATATATATATATATATATATATATATATATATATATATATATATATATATATATGTTAGCAACTATATTAAGAAAACGATAATTGCTAATATGATTAGATGTAATGATTACATGCTTCTTTGTATTTATATGACCTAATTATCTGACGATCCTTTCTATAGTTGTGTTTTTTGTTATATTGGAGATCCTAAGATTGTGGTAAAGTAAATATATTAAGCACTTAATTTAATTCCTTTGAGTTGAACATGTATATTAATAACATATGGATAATTTTTAATTTTACTCTATTTGATCGTAGAATATCGAATCGGTGTTAAAACCAGGGAGGGTTTTATAACAAAAAGTCGGGTTGGTTTTTTCAAATCTCAACCCGGGTTGTTACCGCATAAGGTTCGTAAAAAACTAAATCCAGTGTGAACCAATGCTCTACCTCACTGCCAATATTTTGGCATGATCTGATTGAAAATGAAATAAATTTAGATTGATAAAAAGTAATTAATATTTTATTTTTCAACTAAATCATATATGAAAGATGGTATGATAAAGGATGGATCGTTACTCTATCTTCTACATGGGAAGAATAAACCAGGCAATTATTTTCTATCATACGTGTACGTATAATATATGCGATTAATATCCAATTATATAATGTCATGTGTCTGGTTGATTTACTAATTTAATATAATTTCTTTAATTAAGCAATAGTGATGTGTCTTTAATATCCTTATTTATGAGTCATTTATTCTAAATTTAATTATATTTCCTCCAATAAATATAAATTTATGAAATTACACTCCTACCCATATTTAGACATATATTTTTATATTAATTCACTTTGTAACTAAATATGTATTTCTTAAAATCCGAAATAATAAATTATATATTAATAATTGTATATAAATTAAATAATATTAAAGAAAGAATTACGAACCGTAAAAGAAGGAATTACGAACTGTAAAAGAGTGAATTACGAACCGTAAAGAAGGAATTACGAACTGTAAAATATGGAATTTACGAATTGTAATGGAGGGAATTACGAAAAAAATTATAAACCTTAAATCCTGAAAAATTGTGAATAAATTAAATAATATCAAAGAAGGAATTACGAACCATAAAAAAGGAATTACGAACTGTAAGAAAGAATTACGAACTGTGAAATAAGAAATTACGAACCGTAAACAGAAAAATTACGAACCGTTAAAGAAGGAATTATGAACTATTAAAGAAGAAATTATGAACTGTAAGGAATTACGAACGGTTAAAGAAGGAATTACGAACGATTAAACATGGAATTACGAACCGTAAAAGAAGGATTGCGAACTGTTAAAGAAGGAATTACGAACTATAAAAGAAGGAATTATGAACCACAAAAGAAGTAATTACGAACCATAAAGAAGTAATTACGAACTATTGAAGAAGGAATTACGATCCGTGAAAGAAGGGATTACGAACCGTGAAAGAAGGGATTACGAACCGTGAAAGAAGGGATTACGAACCGTGAAAGAAGGGATTATGAACCGTTAGAGGAGGGATTACGAACCGTTAAAGGAGGGATTACGAACCGTTAAAGGAGGGATTACGAACCGTGAAAGGAGTGATTACGAACCGTGAAAGAAAGAATTACGAACCGTGAAAGAAAGGAGTAAGAACCATGAAATAAGGGAGTACAAACCATGAAAGAAGGGACTACGAACCGTGAAAGAAGGGACTACGAACGATGAAAGAAGGGACTACGAACCGTGAAAGAAGGGACTACGAACCAATAAAGAAGGGACTACGAACCGTTACAGAAGGGACTACAAACCGTTAAAGAAGGGACTACGAACCGTTAAAGAAGGGACTACGAACTGTAAAAGAAGGAACTACGAACTGTATAGGAGTGAATTACGAATTGTAAAAGAGGAAATCACGAACCGTAAAAGAAGGAATTACACACTATTAAATAAAGAATTACGAACCATAAAAGATGGAATTACAAACTGTAAAAGAAGGAAATAAGAACTGTAAAAGAGTGAATTACGAACCCGGAAAGAAGGAATTACGAAATATAAAGGAGGAAATTACGATAAAATATGAAGGATGGAATTACGAATCGTAAAAGAAGGAATTGCGAACCGTAAAGAATGAATTAATAACTGTAAACTAAGTAATTACGAATTGTATGAGTTTAAGATTTGAAACTCCGATCAATTGAATGGGATGTAAGCTATGAATCGGCCTTGCTGAATAGAATTAGGAAGATGATAGTTGCATGCTTCTTCTTTTTAGGTTTTTTTAAACAAAAATCTACATTTGGAGAGAAGAGGATGCTTCTTTTATGAAAACTTGTTAATTTTTTGGATTAAAACAACAAAACCTTAAGCTCTTCGGCATGTTTTTTTTCTTCGAATTTTCTTCATCTACGGTACAGGTTTTTTTGTTTGAATGCTTCTGCAAGCTAAGCGTGGGTGGGTGGAGAATTATATTTTATTTTTATTTTGTTTTTTATTTATTTTTATTTTTATTTATTTATTAATAATTATTTTATATTTTTATATTATAACTAATTAAAAGATCAATAGTTGGTCTAGTGGTTAGACTACTCCGCAGAGACCGAAAGATCTTGAGATCGGATCTTATTGGAGTCAAAATGATTTTGAGTCCAAAATGACTCTCATATGTATTCAACAAAAAGATTAATATCATGGGTATTTCAGTCTATAGATAAATATTATATAAAAGTAAATAAAATATATATAAAGGGATAATTTAGTAATAGTGTATATATTATTTATTTTGATTTTTAATTATAAGATATAAAAGGAAAGGTATATAATATATCGTATGATAGAAGAGTAACCAATAAACTAGTGATAGGTACAAGGCTCAAACCCCTCCCTGAACATGGGTAGCCTAGTTCTGATTTACCATGAGAATATTTATGGGGAGACATGTATATCTCCGTGGGATTAGTCGGTGCGCGCAAGCTATCCCGGATCACCCATGTAACAAAAAAAAACTAGTGATATATTAAAAGAATTTTTTTTTTGTAAAAGATATAAATTATATTAAATATCATTTAATACGTGGTCAATTATTTATAAAAAGTGAATGAATACTTTATGTATCCTCATAAATTTTATTAATTTAGTGGTTGAATTAGTTCACTTTATTTTATACCTTTTTTGGTCAAACTAGTTAATTTGGTTAAAGATATCAAATTATAAGTACCCCCTTTGATTTTTATTACATTTATCTTAAATTACATTTTCATTTTAGCGTACGATGAACAATGGAGCAAACACCATTACGCACGCAAATGATTTTCCTAGTGGTTCTTCTAACACATACTATGTGTGTTACTATTGCAGACAAGTCTTTAAGTCTGGACGTGCCTTGGGTGGGCACCAAAACCAGCATAGGTTTGCGAAACTGCCGAATGAAAGGCCTCGTCATGGCCGTATCTCGATATCACAAGGAAATATCCATTATACTCCACCTCTTGGACTTCACCTTCCAACATTTAATGCAGCTAGATATGATGTTCCAGTTGCACCTACAAATGGAATGGTTGTTCAAGGTGGTTCAAGATCCCAAGTTCATGATGACGGGGAACCTTTCATAGATTTAGAGTTAAGACTTTAGTCTTATCTTTATTTGAACCATTCTATTACATGTAGGTTATCGTTGATAAACGATTAAATTAATGTGACTTCAATGAATTAAATGTCATGTTAATTTTGTTATTTATAGCATTTACCATTTTATGGACCCATTTTATTATCTCCACATTACAAAAGTCTTATATTTGAGTATGTCGTGTTTATTTACTCCTTTCTCCAAACTATATAAGTTATATTCTTGGTCTCTAGATAATACACACCTTTAAAATACAAAAATAAATACGGAATATACTAAACTTTCACCCTTTCTTTCTTTTTACAACTTCCAAGCAAAAAACAATTAAACAAAGTTCATTCCCTTAGTTGTGTGTGTCTGTTATTAGGAGAAATAATAGTTATATAATTGTAACGTAATATGATAAAACAATTTAGCACCTCGATTATTAATTAGATATTTTGAAGACAATGGAATTTCTATTACACTACAAAAACGTATGTTTGATTCTTAATTATTTAATAATCTTGTACATGTTTTAGTTACCATTTTGTACATTGTATTTTATTCAAAAAATATAATTATATCTAAAGTTTATTGAGAACCACGCTTAGCAAGAGAATATTAAGAAGCTTTCCTACTAAATTAGATGTTGGAAAACTATGTGCAATAACTACAGTTAGGAGAGGGTGTCAATGGTTGTTTGACAAAGTCTATATAGTGAATCAAGGTAGAGAACGAGAAAGTAGCATCCATATCTATAGTACCTAGACTTATTGGCCATCAATGGAACACTCTAGAAATATTCATCGTCCTTTGAAAAATCCAAGCAACTGAGTTTTTGAAACTCAGACTATTAGGTTCAAATTTTTAAAGGGTTATTAATTATGAGCAAGTTTTGGTCAAGAAAATAAAAATTGGACTATTGTGTCCAGATTTGACAATATCTAGAATTCTTGAACATTAATTAAAACACTCTAGAAATATTTGGCATGCTGTTACAAGTTCATGTGGAATGAGATTTCAAAACTACGACGATTTGAGTGAAAGTTATGCTCAAATTGTGAATTGGTTTCGAGTCAAGGTCAAGCGAGTGGGGAAGATGACCATAGTTGCATTATAAGAAGGTTGTGCATAGCAAATCTGATTTGCTACACAGAGACTATAATATGGTATTTTGCGTTTCATAAGAGGATGATGCACTTTTTTTATAGTAATTTTAACTGTTTTATATTCGTTTTAGAAAATTGCTTTTGAATATGATTATATGTGGTATTGTGCATCTATTAAAGGATATCCATTTTGACATACACATATTGATAATATTGATGGTTTAGTAATATTTCAAGTAGTTCTAGAGGCCAAACATGTGGGGAAACCTTTTCTAAATTGCGACCACTAGACATTCTAACTTATTGTAACTAATATAATTCGACTTACAAGATTTCAAATACGTGGCTTGTAGATGAGGGAAAGTGCATTACTTTACATTTGTAGTTGATTACTCTAGGAAAAGTAATATGTATATCATAAAATCTAAAACTAAAGTAGATCTTATACTTTTGAAATATAAGACTGGGGTTGAAAATTATCTTGATAGGAAAATGTATAGGCTTTGGTCTATTAGAGCGATAAATACAAGTTTGGTTCCCTTAGAGACTTAGGTGAGAAAATGTATCTATATATATGAATTTATATATTTCCCTTTATACGCCCAAACAAAATGAAATAGATGAAATAAAAATAGATCTGTAAGAGCAATGACGAATTTATGTTAATTAGTTTAGGTTTACCAAATAAGATATAGGAAGAAGGTGTCGTGTATGCTTGGTATGCTTTATATAGTGTGAAGATAAGAGTTTAGACAATACCTCTTATTCATTTTAAGAAAATCTCACCTAACCTAAAATTTGTAAGAGTGGGACGATATTTACCCAAAGTTGAGCTACCTAACTATAAAATTGAACATTGGACCCAATATCATAAACTGTATTTTCATATATTATACTCTGAATAGTGTTGCATATAGATCCATGTCCTTATATCATAAGTGTTGTGAAGAAAAAATAACACGAAAATAGAATAATGACATAATAATAAAAGAGACACAAGATTTACGTGGTTTAGCAAATTGCCTACATCCACGGAGGTTCACACCGTTTCACTATAATATAGAAAACCTTGAATAAGAATAACACCCCTCTTCTATGTTCTACAAGAATCACTCTTATGTTTTCTCACAAGTGTATCAATCACACTCACTTTGTTGGTCTCTCACCACTCTATATAATTCATATACACATACTACATATATATAGGAGAGCAAACTTAGAGCCAAGGATAACTTGGTGTCCAAGACAACTTGGAGCCAAAAATAACTTGGTGTTCAAGACAACTTGGAGCCTAATAAAAACTAAATTAGGTAACAAAGTTTCTTGTAACCAAAGTTACTTGCCCCCACCCAACAAGTCTCCATAAATATAACAATAAGTTAGTGTATCCAAAGATGCAAAATTCTTGTTGGATAAATATTATTTGAAAAGGAATTTGGATTTTAGTATAGATGTTGCTATATCTGCTGATGATTTTTTATCTATGAGTATTGATATGTTTGTTAGTGATACTTTTCTTATTATTATACTCTCTCCTAATTCGATAAGTATCACTAATAATGATCCTAACAGAAGTAAGAGACCTATAACAGAATATATTTTAAACCTTATTTATCACTTATTTTATGATCGAGGATTTCCATATAGATATGCTAGCTGAAGATATATTATCACGTTTTCTTATTGAGAGAGATATTAAGATATTTATTGAGGTTATGAGATCACTAGATGCTAGTTTTTAAATGAGGTTATTATTATTGACGTAGAATACATTATGTGAAAGCATACTCGTGATTTGATAGACTTTCCTATGAGATATAAGCCTATAAGTATAAAGTGTCTTTTAGATATTAAATTGAGACGTGGTGTGTCAATTGAAAAAATCAAAGATAGGCTTGCAAATTAAGGTTTTACCAAAAGGAAACTAATAAATATAATCACTTTGAAACTTATTCCCAACAACCAATATAAAAAACATAAGAGATCTAGTTGACTTTGTTGTCATTCACAATCTGGTTGTACATAATATGGATGTTACCACCATGTTTTTAAATCCAGAACTAAAAGATGATATATATATATATATATATATATATATATATATATATTGAGCAATTTAAGGGGTATGATTTATGTAATTAGAAAACCAAAGTATATAAGTTAATGACGTTGTTGTTTGGATTTCAAACATGTGTAAGGAAAGATTATATTTTCTATTTTGGACCTAACTTAGTTAAATCATGTTGTTATATCCGATAAAAAATATGTAGGGTTTGGTCCATTATCAATACTATAGTATTTATTGGGTTGTAATCACTTAATAAAATGATGCAACATTCAAGCGAATTCAGGGGTAGAGTAGTCAATGCGGATGGAGCTAATCGAAGTGTAACTGGTGGATCAGAAGATGAAGAACTGCAGCATCAGGTTAGTATTAGTCCTTTAATTATGCAGACTTATCCTTTGTTAGATGCGCATAATCAGGGGCCCCGCGAGACTGAACCCGAACTGCTGGAGATGGAAGGGAGGAGAGCTTTGGTTGGGGAGGGGACCTGGAACGTGGCGAGAACAGGGGACGAAGTGATATCCGAGGAGGGTCTGATCACAGCAACAGCGGCTGGAGGAGCAAAGGACTGGGTCAGGATTCTGCAGCAGCAGGTAGGCGCATAGGGAGCAGCAGCAGTTCGAATGGAAGTGGAGGGACCCATGTTCGCGAGGGAAGAAATTGGTGGCTACGTAATTTCTCGTTTAATAAATTGTTTGCGGGAATCAACTGGAGTACATTCTTTGGAGCTCTTATAGATACAATATGGAAGGAACGGAATCAGAGGGTGGTTAATAACATTGAGTTTCTGAATAGTATGGTAATTGTGCGGAAAGCAAAATACTTGGCACAGAAGTATAGTAGAGTGTGGGGTTTGACTCTGGGTAAGGTGTTTTCGCGTAAATCTGGAGTGACTTTGGTGGAATGGTCAAGGCCCATTGGAGGGGTTAAACTCAACACGGATGGGAGTTATGATAAAGGGCGAAAGAAGGGAGGAGGTGGTGGTGTGTTGAGAGATACGAATAATGAATGGATTAGGGGTTTTGTCTTGCGAAGTGATCTTGATAGTCCAGTTTTGGTGGAGCTAGTCACCTTGAGTGAGGGATTGAAGTTAGCGGAGAATATGGGATTCAAGGAGGTGACAATAGAAACTAATTCTTGGGAAGCAACTGAGGTGATACATAGAGTTGTCCATGGGAGAGGACCAGGGGCATAATGGATTGCATTTATCCGACTAATCTTAGCAAGAAATATGGGTTTTAAGTTGAGTGGTATTTTTTAGGGAAGCCAATGCTTGCGCAGATTGGTTGGCACGAGAGGGAATTAGAGGTAGGGAGGATTACGTGCTTTTGGAAGACCCACCAGATGGGATTTGGAGCATTCTTACGAAAGACTGGATGGGGTGGAAAACACCGAGGGTGGTCTACAGCCCTCGTGTAGTTAATAATAATTTAGTGTAATAATTATTGCATTAACCGGTCCATGTGGATCTCCATTGAATTCAAAAAAAATTGTAGCCTAAAAATAATGGTTTTAGGTCTATGATAATAGGTATAATGCTCACATGACATAAACTCCTTCAAATAAGAAAGTAATTAGGAGTAAGAAGGATATTGGTAAAGCATGCTTTTTACAATACTATATTGTCCTCAAGTTAGATTAATTTTACATCCCTTTAACTTGAATAACAAGAAAAACTCTCTTGGTAATACTGTATAATTAATTGTTCTCTCAATATAGAAATTAGGACTGAGAAGGATTAATAAGGCATACTTTGTAGTGGGATCAAGATTATCATTGGACAAGGTTAGTAAATCACATCTACCACGTGGTTCAAACATAGTTATTTATGGCCTAGTGTAATTATGTTACCAATGGGTATATAGAAACTTAACCAATAGTTTCTTAGTCTCTAGAAGAAACAACAATTCCAATCCATTTTATAGGCCAAAAGTTTCTAACTAACTTTCTTGGGCCCACAGGTAGGCATGTTTCTATTATGAGTACTAGAACTTGTCGAAGAAATTTTTTATACTAAAACGAATGCAACAACTTATCCATCTAATAGGAGGTTTTTCCAAATTAGATCTCCCCGTGGTAGCCATGCTTCTATAGGGAACACGCAAACTTATGGAATTTTCTAAAAGATTTACCAGCACTTGTCGATTTTATGGTTTAAGAGTTCCACAAAATGGTATCCATTCTTCCATAATAAATGGAAGAATTTATTAATGATATCTTCACTTCCTAAAAGTATACTATTACTCATCCATTTTATAGGGTCAAGCAGTTTTATCAAATCTAAATGTGTCTGGATATAGACATGCTCTACAAGAAATACAAGAACATACCAATGGGGGTTGTGCTTCGATAAGGAATACCAAATATCGTCTATTTTAATGGGCCAAGTGGTATATTAAATCTTCTTATGCACGATGGTAGCTAGTCTTATATGAGAAATACAATATTAACTTGGCTTCTAGAAGTGATACCAAACCAAATCCATGGGCAAAGAGGCTCGGTTAAATTCTCTTGTATCCGATGGCATCCATTTGTAATAATGAATGCAAGGATTTGACACTGGAAATACAAGTACTTGAGATGCATATATAAAAAGATCGTAAAAGTTTTGTAAAAAGTAGTTTCCAAAAATATACTTTTATACTTCTTTACTTTATTAAAAAATTAGATATAGAAACTTCAAAGTGGTACAAAATTTAAATTGAGTGAACAGATTGTAAAAATAGACATACATACTCATTCCACTTGACCCCTAATATCTATAAAAAATATTGGTTAATTGGTATTCCGCTTTGACTCTCTATCAATATCCCAAATATTATCAAAGTTCCATGGATGCAGTAAACTTTAGTCCTCTTTTCTACTCTTGGTGGTGAAAGTGACTGCATATTCAATAACTGGATAAGGATGTTCCTAAATTTTGTGAGCTTTTTAATCGATTGACTAGTAGCATTCATCTTATTTTTTAAGAAAACAATCATTAACTATATGTGATTCTTCTTGACATGGTTATTAAATGCATTATATCAACATGTTTGGGTATTACAAGAGTTATGGAGATTTAAATAATAATAATATAAAGATGTATATTTCGAAGCTAGCTAAAATTTATGACAACATCATTTATTTAGTTTTTACCTGAAAGTTGTGTTTATATGGATAGAAGTTTGTATTGATTACATAAATACAAATATTCTTAGTGTAGAAATAAGTATTGAAACCTTAGTATGTATAAACTTTTCTTGAACCAAGTATGATTAGAGCAAAAGAGTTAAGTATTCATGTTGAAATAACCATCTTTGACCAGTATGGAATTTTTCGATAAACTAAAGGGTTACTCTTCAACTTTTGTAAGATATATTCTTGAATATATAAAAATATTAGATATTCAAAGACAATAAGTTACATCAATGGTTTTATATGACCTGGACACTCTTACAAGACTGATTCCCTAAGTTTGGTTAATGATTTAGAGATTCTAAATAAATGGTCCATAATTGCTTGAATGTATTGACCTAAATATATTAAGTGAACAACTAATAGTTTTTCAAATATTTTACCTATATGTTCATTATAAATTACTCATTGAGGGATGATATGACCCAGATATTCACTATGAATGACTCATACTTTGGCAAATATTTCCCTAAAGGTTCATTATGAAAGATTCATCGAGGTCACATGTGACCTATAGGTTCATTAAAAATGAATAATTAATAGTAGGGAAGATCTAGATGTGTTATATAAATGTAAGACATTTGCTTGAATGTTTACATAGAGTTTCCTTAAGAAGAACTCATTGAGTATCAAAATAACACATATTTAATGACAAAGAAATCATTGAGGATCTAATGGCCTAGAGGTCATCACAAATGACTCATATTTGGTAGAATATTTATATATATGTTCTTCACAAAAAATATCAGAGTTGTGCAAGATGACTTAACTATTCATAGTTGGTTGAACAATCTAGAGGTTCATTAAGAACTAGTAATTATGGGTACATAGGACCATACATTTATTATGAACAAATAATAAATATTCAAAATGATTAGAACGTTCATTACAAATTACTAATGGTTGGTCAAATTTTAAACTAGAGGTTCATTAAGAATAAATCATCGAATATAGTGATGTAATAAGTATTAGTAGAAATACATGTATCAAGAAAATGTAAAGGCTTTGAAAAAATATTTTTTGGAAATATTCTTTCTTAATTTAGTATCTCATAAAAAACATTTCTAGAAAAACTCATACTTGGAAAAAACCTTAATCATTGGAGAACAGTTTAAATAAATATATGTATTCATACAACCTGAGAACCCCATAACTTACTATGCAACATTAGATGAGTATTTTGCATCCTTTAGAGATGATATTAGGGCCATGTACATATATTTGGTATTTGAGGCTTTAAGTCGTAGTTAATGACAAACATGCAGATATTTCCCTCCATGTTGAAAAGGCCAAGGCTGAAACAATTCATAGGATTTCCCAAAACTCCACAGAGTTTGGTTTGCCATCCCTGGTGTACTCTCGTGATCAATATTTAGTAATTTACTTTATGTGATAAAGTCATATAGAGCTTATGCATCAATGGTTTTCCAGCTCAAGTATACACCAGTTTGATAGAATCATTAATATTGCGAATTTGGGTAGTATTTTTCCAAGGGAATATATGTGTGTCCCACTAGCTTATGTGCATCAATTTAAGGCTTATCTTCCTAGTAGTATGAACTAATACTAAGACCATAATATAAATCATAGTGTAGCGAGTCTAAAAAACTCATAACGTAATTGACATAATAAACCATAAAATAAACTTTGACTACCTTCTGTAGCTAGTCCTATGTGATTGCTTCCTTGGTAGCAAAAATGTATAATAAAATTGTCTCCTTTAATTTATGAATTTCTTAAGTTTTTGGTGTGTTCAGGTAGACCCTCAAATGCTTCTTGGAACTAGTACATCAATTATAAATCCTTAGTCTTGTATAATATTATAAAAAGGTGCACATTTATCTAATTGTCTCGACAAAAATATACAATGGGCTGCCACTTTCCTAGAAAAGGTATAGACTTCTTTGACAATTTTATATGGGGATAAGTTAAGGATCACTTGTATTTTTATTTAAAAAAAATCAATCTTCCATGGAATCATATGGAAAAAATAGAAAAACTCCCCATACTTAATGTTGTAAAAGTAATTTTTACATTGTTTTGAGGGGACCAATAAGCAACAAATGAAAAAGAGTCCTTAAAAATCAAGTACTTGAATTTTGGAAGTATGGATATTGCAGAATGGGTTATCGTGGAAGATCACTTTCCCTTTCTCAAGAGATTAACAATTCAAAGATGAAAACAATTTGAGGAGAGTACATTGGCCTTGAGGAATATTCCAACTTTAGAGATTATCGAAGTATTGTGGTGCAATCCATTTTGACAACTTCATAATAACAAGTAAGAAGGACAGAGAAATATGAAAGACGATACATTCAAGCTTGTTTACTAGGAGCTCGCAAAATCTCCTTAAAGATAAATGTTGCAAATTTCTCACTTCATATTCATGTAACAAAATTTAATCTCAACCATATAAAATTGTATTAAAATGAATTTTAATTGACAAACATCCTTGTTTTTACCAGTTACACTATCTTTTGGTAATAATTATATATGCAAAGAGGATAGTATCAACTAAAAGCTTGCAGGATCGGTTTTGTGTAAGTTATATAATTTAAAAATTGCAAGAATTATTGGAAAATCTTTGTGCCTTATGCAAGATAATAATACTGTATGATTCAATTGATATGGGGTAATGTTCTAAAACTTCTTATACATTTTTTCTTTAAATTTGAAGAAATTGATATATTTGTTGATACCTCTAGTTATAGGAAATTAATAGTCCCCTAGTTCCTTATCAATCCAATGTAATGAGATAAACAATGAGAGGTTGTATTACCCAATCACCAAATAACAATCTATACTGCTATTGTTTGACAATCAAGGTATAGCTTTTTGGATGATATAAGGGCACTAAGTTTGTTGTGAGATTTATAAAGAAAAGACAGTAATATCTTATAATTTGGTGTTATATATATATATATATATATATATATATATATATATATATATATATATATATATATATATATATATATATATATATATATATATATACGCTTATACATACATACATATATATACATATATATAAATGTAAATATGTGTGTGTTATGTAATGATGTGAAGTATGGGATTCCCATTTCATAGAAGCAGTTACTTATATCTATATACACGCTTGACCTTAAAAAATGGCATATATAAGTTCAATGACTATGCTTTAAAATATGACTATCACTAAGAGAATAAGAACTGCGTGTGGAGCATATATATATTTTTCAAAAGAAAACTATATATAATCCTCCTTTTCCACCCGAATAGGTTGAATAGATTTTTAGATGCTCGAGTAGAAAACCCAAGACTCTTGATAAGGTTGTCGGGAAAGAGTAGGCTTCTTTCTTTGATAGGTATATATTTAATTATATAAAGAATTATTTGACCAAAAAAAATGTATTGAACCTCATATTTAGTCGTAGAGGAGATGAATGAAAGGAATTTAACAAATACTATGTATGAAATATTATATGCCTAAACATATTAGCAATATAGAGTCAATAGATCAAACATATGACATGCACAAAATTAAAAAGTGATGGGAGAGAAGATAAACAACGATTTAAAGTTTTTTGGGCTCCCGTAGGCTTAGTCCACCACCTAAGATCTATACACCCATATGATTCCAAACCCGTTATTGATACTCCTTGTGTCTCTAAATGGTGAGAATACAAACTTTTACAGCCTCTTTAACACAACCTTCAAAAGAACCCCTATTTTTATCACCAATACCCTTAATCCCATTGGGAAATATCCACTGAAGATATACTACTTCACAAGCTCATAAGAATCTTCCACTTATGTATCACCGCACAATCATGAGTCGACAATATCCGCTCACAACCCACCACTTCACACTTCGTGAAGCATTCAGTCTTGTGTTTACACCACACAAGTTTTAATACACTCTTGTCTAGTATATGGAAGATCACACTTCTTCAATAGACCAGAGAAAAAACTAGAATTTATGATTATAACTAATATATCTAGTTTATCCATAAACTCCTTAATAATTTGATAAATTACAAGTGTTTGGGCCAAGAAGTACAAAGTAATATGTATATATATAAAATGATATTTCTTTGGGACTCTCTTGAAGATAAAATATAACAAATTTGAAATTTGTGTAAAGAAGAGTCACCTCTCAAAGTACTCAAGGCCTCTATTTATTTTTATACTTCCCAATGTCATGTCCACATGCCAACATCTGGACGACTAGTTTTGTATTATCCAAACATCTAGAATCATTGGGAAAATAACCAATGACGTGGATTATATGGGTTTTATACATATAATACAACTAACGACTTTTATGTGTCAGTTTTAGTTGGTATCTCTTCATTCTCAGATACCCTCCCTCTTTGTGGATGTATATTCGCTTGAACTTGAGTCATCAAATGTGACGATAAATCATATTGTTTGGTCTTCCTCTTTCTTAAATCTTATCTGACTCACTTAGGAATTTTAGTTTTGCTTCAGTCCATAGGTCTGCTCTTCCTTATCTTCTTGGACTTCATCTCAAATGGGTTTAGGCAGTCCCCTATCTCTTTTGCGGAGGTACGTCTTAATCTTCTCGTCTCCTTTCTCCAATAGATTTAAGTAGTGTGCCTCATCTTCTCTTACGGAGTTACGTCCATCTTCTTCTCTTTGTCTTCTTCAGTCATACACTTTAAGCAGTTTGCGCGTCTAACTCTTCATGGGTTTGTGACTCTATTGTTCTAGCTCCTCTTCATCATCATCTTCTTCTCTATTATCTTATTCATTATCATCAAACTTTCTTAAATCTACAAGTTAAATACCAATCTCAATATTCTTTATAAGATCAAACATGTTCAAGATGTATTATTTTGACACCAGACTAATCAATCAATATTAGCCTTTAGAAAAATATTCTTCCATAATTTGATGATTACAAAAAGATGCATGGATTGCTCCAACAGATAAATAAACAAATAAACATTGGAGTGAAACTCTACCATAAAAGATATAATATTATAAGTACAAATCAATCAAGCATGTACAATATAGCTACAAGTGTCCTCCATAGTGATGGCATGCATTTTCTCACCCTTTTGTTAATATCAAAATCATGCATATAGAAAAATAGAAAGAGATAAAAAGGAAAGTGAATTTCACTAAAATTACGGAAGGTAAATGCATATGATGTAGTCAAAAGTGAAAGACAAGCAGACAACTAAACACACAACTAAGACACTTAATGCATACTGAAGCCACGAGGTAAGCAACTCTTGTCATGATTAATGGACCAAAATTTAAGTGTATCCACTTTCTTTCTCATGTAGGCCAAAGTCACTAAAATCTAGTGCAATTTATCTTCTACAACTATATATTTTTCTTCAAAAATACTCATAATGACATCACTACTATGTCGAGTTTTGGAAAATAATCTACGAGGTTGAGAGGAGGAACTAGGGTCTTGAATAGTGGATTAATTAGATATTTAAAATTTTGGTTCAAGTTCGGTTCCTACGGATCAAATCCCTAGTTGGCATGTTCCCTCACTTTCGTTTAACATTGCTCAAAATTAGATTGAAGCATTCAAGCCTAGTACATCTCATGTTACATACACGATTTACATGATAACAACATTACATAATCACATTACAACCAAAAATATCCTAAAATCATGTACGTAAACTAAAAAAACTAAAATGACAAAGTATAACTACAAATTTAACCGATGAAACTCATTATTCTTACCTTTGGTAACTGTTGATTTTGAAATAAATAAATAAAAATAGTATAATCAAGGATTTTTACTTGTGATTCGAACAAAAACCAAACGCTTGAATAGTTGCTACAAATTAACATTTTCGTTTTATACTAGTTGTGTTCGTTTTGTATGATTTTAAACGGTTTGTAATATGTGTTTTAACTCAAAAAACACTGTGTGATATGTGTATTTTGTAAAACAACTAAAAAAAAGGAATGATGCTTAAGTTTTCTTATGTATTTTATGTTAAAGTTTTTTTTTTGCCGCATAATAAAGGTAATCTAATGGAGAGGTAGTTTAGTAAACTTAATCTATTTATTTTTAGGTGATGTTTCAAGTCAAATGTAATTTTGTTGATTGTTTTTTTTTTATCATTAACCGATTTAACAATATATGTTAACTGAGAAAATGTTTTCCATAACGGGTAACTGCATAGAAAACAAAAGAAAAATTACTTTTGAAAATAAAAAAAAATTACACATATAATTTTCCTTGTTTTTTACCGTTCCTTATTTTTGTAATTCAAAATTTCCAAATAAATAATAAATATTATATCATCGTTATTTACTCCATCCTTATATCACTTGCTATAAAGTATAATCGTTTTTTTTTTTAATACTAATTTTTCTCTATTGTTTAATGTCACATAAAAATAAAAGGGTAAAAGAAAAAAAATGATATATAACATTACTTCTTCCAAATAACAAACATTGTGTTTGTCATGAAAATACAATTCTTTTTTTTTTTTTTGACGACGAAAAACAATCTACCCTAATGTACAATTAACCGATTCCCAATCGAGAGAAGTGCAACATCAAAACTTCTAATGTCACGGTGTCTTTCCTTGCCCTGTGTCTGGCTTTTTTCGCTAGGACGTCAGCTCGACCGTTGAGATGTCTCGGGATGTGCTTAAAAACCACTGGACTAACTTTTGTGGCCAGTCTGTGAATGTGCCTAACCCGTGGTCGTTCCGACACTTGCTGAATACATCGAACTAAGTCAAGATTATCTGAGAAGATAGTAAACCCTCACTGTTAACTTGCTTTGCTTGTTGTAACGCTAATACTACCGCATGTGCCTCCCCTTCCGTGCTTGAGTTACACATAGTAACAGCCGAGTGTTCCGTCCTCTGACTTGTATCTTTAATAATCTGCACTACTCCAAACCCAGTATACAATTCTTTTTTCAATATCATGAATATATACAATCGGTATATATCTATCCCTCTAAACATTTGCGGATATTTCTCAACAACCTAAGTATCAAGCTTCAAATCGAGAGTAACAAAATCAAGCAAAATCGGTATCTTAGAGACAAACATTTGGTTAGGCATCCTCAATAGTTTACCTAAACTTGCTAAGTAACAATTTAGGAAACAGAGTAACCAAATGATGCAAATTCAAACCAATTTTACTTGCAAGGCCAAAAATTCAAATTTCAAAACTATTAAAAGCAATTAGAGGGCATTTCATCTAAATGTTAACAAAATCAGCCCTACCTCATAAAAAAAATGTAGAAAACCATTATTAATAAAAAAGAAAAATAGGGAATAATATGACAAGAAAATTTTCCATAACAGCAACAAAAGTTGTGAATTCATTCAAATATTCAAAGACAGATTGAAGCCTCAATATACAAACATTATCTATTTGTAGCTGTAAAACACAAAGTTTCGATAATAGGATAATAGGACAATGTTACAGAGGGTATATATAGTAAAACTTGTCCAAACATATTAACCAACAAACACATTAATCAGTCCTTTGCATAGGAACCATGGTGTGTAAACCCTGAGCCTGCAAATTGAGAGACATAATAACAAATTAACAATGACTCATACACATAATATAATTTGTGTTTCAGTAGATGCATAACAGTAAGTACCTGAGAGTTTCCATAACTTATGCCTTGTGAAAACGAACCCTGATGAGCAAACTGTAATAACGATAAAAAGATTTAAGTTAAACCATAAAAGAGTAAACAATACAAAAGAGAGAAAATATTATTATACCTGAGAACTAGCACTAGGTTCTGTACCATCCTTTTTAGCAGATTCATCAGTAGCCTTAGCAGAGCCCTTCACAACACCCTAACAAATATTATTAAGTATGCCCGAGAAAACAGATTTATATTAATATATAAAAGAGATTATCACGTGCGTACCTCAATCTAAAGAAATCCATTTATATAAGTCGCCACGAGTCAAAAAAAGAGATTTGTTAGTCAAATCAAAAAGATTAATAAATTAATCTCAAGTCGAAAAAACTACCTCGCGATATTTTGTTAAGTAACCCTTAAGCGGATCGATATACTTCTCAAATCCCAAAGTAGTCATTGCAAAGATCAGATCATCTCCATTAATTGTCTTTCGATTTTCCCTCTGGCATTTGTCACTTGCCCTTCATAATCGTAAATAAAAAAATTATTATTTTCACATTTAAAGATATTCTAAAAAAGAATCAACACAATAAGAAAAAATTAAGCCAATATTACACCTAATAAGCTAATACGTAAATATTCTCTTCCACTTTCCGGACCCAAGAATGCAATAACAAGGTGCAAAATTAGGAACATGATGTG
Source organism: Nemophila menziesii (assembly GCA_029959085.1). Lineage (NCBI taxonomy): Eukaryota > Viridiplantae > Streptophyta > Magnoliopsida > Boraginales > Hydrophyllaceae > Nemophila > Nemophila menziesii. Next base: position 7,758,129 of record JARWIR010000001.1, on the reverse strand, counting down.
GGTTATACACAGGATACATCTGGTAAATATCACAATTGGTCCCTGCACTGGTCCCCAGGGATGCAATGCAAATTTGCTCAAAAAAAAATTTGGGGGAAAACATAAGTAAAAGACGGGATCTAACCCTTGATTAAAAAAAAAGTTGTGATTTTTAACCCCAGTAACGGATCTATAGAAATTTAAACCCACTGCACTGTCTTTTAACTTTTAGCTCCCCGAATTTGACAAATTTTCAAAAGAATGAACGAGGTTACTCTAATAAAAAATATCAGTATATTACACCTATAACAAAGTACAAATTTTGGCGTAAATAATAAAAATTGAAGAGCAAAAACATACTCGCTAGTGACGAAGCTGATAAACTCGGAAACACATTCTTGAACAGTCTCCTTAGCATCCTTAGAAATTTTTCCATTGGCTGGAAGCGCCTTCTTCATAATCCGGCTGATATTTGCAATTGGAAGAAACCTATCCTGTTCGCGAACATTCAAATACCTCGGACTCTGGTCGCCGCTTTCATAGCTAAAACCTTCTGGACCCACCGGCTGTTCCTGTCCGGCCATGTCAAAACCCTAACTGCACAAGATAAAAAAGGAAAATATGTAACAAATTATTCAGATGGCTAATCACGAAAATAAATGGCTAGAACAAGGCTTTACAGTGTCATTTCTAATGCAACTTATAGGAATTATCCCTCCAGCTATTCAAAGTCTTTTGATTTAGGCATGATCTAAGCAAAGCTAAATCAATTCTTGAGCTACATTAATTATAGTGGTATTGCACATCAAGATCAGGTCCGTAATATTTAGAAGGTCATGCAAATTTGTGATACCTACATCATTGAAGGTTAAAGGACGTGATTTCAATCAGTATTCCTTGATCATTTTTACCCTCCGAGTATGAAATTAAAGGACCAAATGGGACTTGCGAATTTCTTGCAAGAAGATGGTGAGAATGTTGGTGAAGCATGGACGTGATTTCAAGCATATTAGGCAAGGTGTCAACTACATTAATACACGCAAACATTACAGCTATCCATATTTTATAAGGGACTCGACTCAAATTTTAGATTGCGAGTAGATAGCCTCGGTGGTGAGGATTTTGTTTCAATGGATCCTAATGAAGACAGTATTGGCATGGAGAAAATTGTCAAGATCAAACAAAGTTGGCCTCATCAAGAACCACGATTTCGAAAGGCACGTCACAAGTAGAGGGTAGTGTTGTTGTAGAAGCAAATTTTTTAAAGAGACAAATGGAGCAATTACTCTAACTATGAAGGATGGTATTGAGTGCACAAATGCCCAGGTTAATATTCTTAACAAGACGTATGGTTGTTCGAGTTGCGGTATGATTGATCATTGTTGGGAAGAATATGCGAATAATCTGGAGTTGGTTTTCTTTGTATCGGATCATGGGGTTTATCATCGAGTGGTCCAAATTATGCTCAAGGAGATTGAAACCATTCGAGTTTCTAACAATCGAATCAAAGTAGGGTCTCTTATCAAGGCAATTCATATCAGCCTCGGCCCCAAGAGAATGTGTATGAAGCCTGACCTCAAAACTTCTATCAAGGAGCTTTGAGCTATTGAGTTCAAACTTCACCACAACCCATGTATAATCAATATGCGGAAACTTTCACGCTACAAGTAAGTCCTCCTTCTCAATAAAAATCCATGAGTGAGGTTCAACAAACATTAGTTGTACTTGTAAAGATGATGAGGGAGAACTTGAAGGTTAATCAAACATACCAATATAATCCTTTTTACGCGGCACATGAAAAATATTCCACCTACCAGACTAGTGGTACATTTTGTGTATATCCTTCATAATCGGGCAGATGTCTCATCTAGCCGTCAACAGACTCTGTAAACTGTGAATGATTTCATGACAGTCGGTGAAGATTGTTGTTGTTTTATCTGGTGGTTGTGCACTTGCCAAATTACAAGCCACTTTCACTGCCAAGGCTTCGCTTTCCAGTGGTGTAGTTGCACACACCTTCTTAACACGATGTTGCACAATTTTCTCATGTTTGTCAATGGAAATAGCTGCAACTCCCATTTTTCCCAATTACTCACAAAAGACGCATCACAAAATATCCTAATTTTAGGAACCTCAGAGATACCAATATGATTGGCCTCACTTCTATTTCCCCTTCCCCCCAGTATAGATGGTCGCTCACATTCCTCCATAAAAAATTATACCATGAATGCATAAGCTTTGTGCAAAACCAAATTCATACTCCAGTTTTCACCTTCGAAAGTAGCCTTCATTTGTAGTTTCCAGATTTTCCAACAAACCATGAGTATATACGCGACTAACATGTTCCGATGGCACCCTTATTTGAAAATGATTCAATGATATTATAAATCCATGCTCCAGATGAAATGTTGTCCATTAGATCAATCTTGACTTATAGATTAGAATCCAACCAAACCCCTCGACTATACGGACACTTCAGCATCAAATGCTCGACAACTTCTGATTCCCTTCCACACGACTCGCATGTATCCTTCTTCATGCACCTTCTCATTTTACAGTTTTTCTTTGTAGGCAGAGCATTTATGCAGCATTTCCAACCAAAAATACGTATCTTCGATGGGATGTTGGATACCCAAACATCCTTCCATAATGTTCGATCTACCTGTAATGCATGAGTTGAGGTCTACTCTTCCGAGCATACCTTATCTCTACAAATAAACATATACCCTGCCTTGGTAGAGAACTCACCTTCATTCGTAAATGGCCGTATCAATTTATCGTTACGATATGAAGGGTGAATCAGGATTCTTGCTACAAAATAAGCTAGTGGCCTTGGAAGACACCTATCCAAGACTACTTGGTCCCATCCATCCTTATTTATATTCATTAATTGAGAAACCCTTGATATATTGCAGTCTGGTGGACTTTGAATCGGAAGTGATATTCAAAGCCATGTTGATTCCCAAATAAGAATCTCTTCCCCATTGGCAACTTGAATGGTACCGTCATTCTTGATTGCATCCCTTCCTTTGACAAGACTATTCATCGCCAAGGATACCCCATTCTTGATATTTGCATTCCAAAATATTCCCTATGGGTGATAGATACCTTTACTAATATCTGCGACCAACGAGTCTGGTCTATTCTGAAGTTTCCACAGGTAATTAAAAAGTAGCACCAGATTCATTTTATACAAAACCTGAAATACCAAGCCCCCTATCATTTTTGACACCATAATTTTTCACAATCTAACAAGTGGATGACGTCTTTAACTAGTGAGGCCTACCAAAATTTAGAAATAGCCGATGAAAATTGTTTGCACAATGTTTTTGGAAACAAAACCACAGACGTTGAAAAAATCAAAATTGCTTGCAACACGACCTTAATAAGCATCTCCTTTCCCCTTTTTTATAGCAACAATTGCTTCCACCCCGTCGTCATGTAAAGAAACTTGTACTTGACCCACTGTAATGCCTTCACTTTAGATCTTTGAATATTCAAAGGCATTCCCAAATATTTCCTAGTCGCCTTCCTAATCTGTATTCCCTGTCTCATGAATTATATTAGTTGGCGTACATTTGAGAAACAAACCGTTGACTTCTGTAAGTTAATAGATTGCCTAGAAACCTATAATACCTCGTGAAAACTTTCCAAAACGCGTCCATTTCCTCTCGGTTTGTCGACATCGGAAACAACGAATCATCCGTAAATATCAGATATGTCAATGGTGGACATTCTATGATAACTTCAAGACTTTAATATTTCATTTCCTACATTCTCGATTAATAAGTACCTCCAATCCTTTCGTCATAAGAGCAAAAATAGAAGGCGGCAATGGGTCCCCTTGCCTGATTCCCCTAAGCGGGGTATTCTGAGGTAAAAAAATTCCATTAACATTGATATCAATGGTTACCATAGAAATAAAAATTCGTTTCCAACTAATAAACCTTTCATGTTTAAACCCCAGTTTGTGCAAGACCTTTAATAAAAAAAATCTCATCTTACTTGGTCATATGCCTTTGTCATGTCCAGTTTTACCGTCGTGTAATGTTTGTTGGACCTCCTAATTCTTTTCAAAAATGTGTTGTTTCTTGACCAATCATAATGTTATCATGTATATTCCTCCTTTTAATGAACTTCGATTGTGTGGGAGTGATGATTTCATTTATAAACGGCTATAGCCTGAGTGACGAAATATTCAAGATAATTTTATAAGCAAAATTTACACAAGCAATTGGTCTAAAACTGACCATCGACTCTTGGTGTTTTCCCTTTGGGATCAACAAAATAAGTGTATTATTTAATATTTCCAATGACACATTATTGGTGAAAAAATCCTTAACCATTGCGAAGATATCATCCTGCAGCACCTCCCAATAATACTGAAAGAAAATACCATACAGCCCATCCGGTCCTGGAGCCTTTGATGGAGACATACTAAAAACTGCCCTCTTCACTTCCTCCATTGTGGTGTCCATGAAAAAAATATCATTCATTACTTCTATAAATTTACATGGTACCTCATATGTCACCTCTGAGCAATCTTCGAAATTTCGTTCTTTAAATAGAGCATTGTAATATTCCTGGAAAATTCTTCTAATAGTTTCTTACTATCATGCCAAATATTTAGGTTATCGTGTAGCCAAAGGATCGTATTTCTATATCTTTGATAATCGTAGCAGAATGGAAGTATTTTGTATTTATATCCCCTTTTCTAAGCCATTTCAATCTTGCTCTATCCACCAAATAACTTTCTTGTCGGCACACACTGTCTCCAATTACTTCATGATTCTCTGAATTTCTTTAAGTTTTTCTTGAGTGGGTGCATTATTTTGATATCTCACCAATATATTCTCTATCTTGTTAATCATTGTGCAATTTTTCTTAAAAGTGCGCTTACTCAATCTATCCAATACCAAGCATGACACATGCTTCTTAAGTAAAAAGGATTTAAGATTTCCTGACTCGTCTGATTCGCCCTAAGATAACTTATCGATATCATGACACGTGATATCTCCACACCAAAAGGATTCAAACAGAAAAATCCTTTTGGGGGGCGGTTTACCTCTGTCCATAAAAAGATTAGTGGCGCATGGTCTGGCCCAATAGTTGGCGGTACCAACAAGCATGTATTAGGATACCGGAGCATCCAATCTTGGCTACCAAAAAATCTATCCAACCTTTCCTTAACATATGTTTATCAGTACATATCCTGTTTGGCCAAGTAAAGAAACAACCTTTTGAAGGAATATCATCAAGGTTATTTATTTCGACAAAAATGATCAAACAGTTTCTAACTCTCTGATTTACCTATTCCTTCTCTATTTTTTCTAAGTGTCTCAATACGTCATTGAAGTTCCCGTTGATAATCCAGGGATCAGTACGACTCCGAATCCAGTTTGAAACTTTTTTCCATAGTTGTTTACGCTCCTTAGTTTTTTTTGGGCATGCAAAAACAGGACGTACAAACACAAACCTTTATTATCCAACACACGGCAGATTATAAGGTTAAGACTCGACGAAACAAAAACAAGATTAACATCCTGCTTCTATAGGACTATGAAACCCCCCGACATATTCCGTTTACCCTATAGGTTAACAGCAAAGAACTCATCAAAGTGAGATTGACTAACCCATCGGTCTACTACCCTAGGTGCTAGTTTAGTTCAAATAAACAAACAAAACTAAGACATACTTATATGTGAAGGATTTAAGTCTTCTAGCTGTCAAAGCTGCACTCTCTAATAGTTTCACATTAGACAACTCATTTCCATCCATGTTCTAGGATACAGCCGCCCTCCCTCAGAATGATTCTCTGCCTACGTCTTCCCTTATCTCTATCCCAGTCATGATTCACTAGTTTTTAAAACGCTTGTAAATGTGGATCCAAAGCACTTTTACATTCCCCAACCTCTGTCATCAACTAGTCATGCCTAATGGGCCCTAATTAATCCGCAAAAGTTTTTTCATCCATTACCCCTTATTTTTTCCCATCTCTATATTGAAATCCCATTTTTCATTGACTTCGAATCTGAGTTTCTTCTTGGATTTGAATTTATCTTGATATGCTTTCCTTATCATGGCCATCGTGATAGATCTGGGTCCATGTGTTGCCACACGCCTAACAGATGAGTGTTTCCTCCATTAATGATTCCTCCAAAGCTACCCTGGTGAAATAAACGGTTGATATAAATTCTTGTTCGAGTCAAAAGACGAGTCTTCATAATACTCGGTCTCTATATCCCTAATAAGAGTATCACATCCTCCTCTATTAATTCTAGGGTCTTCATGTGGCATGCGTCCTTGGACGTCAAATTCTTGACGAATCATAATCGGTGTTAGTTGTTGTGTCCTCCATTGGCCTAAACTTCGTTGTTGTCCAAACTCCCGCTCCCAACTCGTATTAATCCATCCACCACCGTTATAGGGTCGGTTCTCTATCGAGTACCCCCACTGATGGCCTCCCAGATTATGGTAATCCATCTTATCTTATCCTCTATTATCAAAGTTCACACCAAGCTTGCCTACTAAATCAGCTGTGCCATCCTCTCTCCCATAATTATACTTCTGTCAAAAAGAAGATGGGGCCAAAGGACTCCCAAACAAGTGGTAAAGCGAGTACACACCATTGTGTGTTCATTGCGCTTCACCCCTTTATACTTAGTAGCCTCGTTCCACGAGTTGCCTTCTTTTTCTTTCCCTTCCTCCATCTCAGCATCTGTCTTGGACTTAATTTCTTGTTGTTGCATGTTAACATGTTCTTGGTCGCCACCATTAGCATCTCTTTCGTCATTTTTTGTTCCATAATTGAGGACCTCGATATCCTCCCCTGTTGATATTTGGTAAAGTCAAAGTTGGTGGTAAAAGAGATGAGTTGGCAGCTTATGTGGCAACTCACTTCAGCATTTGGAATGAGTTACTTTCTCGGGTTATAACTTGCACTGACTTACTTATGTGGCTTAATCTTATGCGTTGATCAAATACCACTTTGGACGGCTCAGATTAAAACCCTCTAAGGGTCATATAAAAGACCAGAGTCTTCAGACTTGGTCATAATTCACTCTCTCGTCTTTTGACTCTTCGCTCTCTTCTCTCTCTTGTTCTTCAGATAGTTAGGGTTTATTGTAAACATTATCAATCTATCTATAAAGATTGATAATTAGAATAGATTAGATCAAGTGTAATACTTGAAGATTGAGTAGCTTTTCTCGATTGAGTTCTTAGGGTTTCACGCTGAAACCCTTGTGGTGTTCTATTCTTGTAATCCTGTAATCTGAAGTTGTAACCGTGTACTTATAGTGCGCGAAGCATCATCTGAGGGTGGCTTCAACGTGGATGTAGGCATATTGCTGAACCACGATATATCCTTGTGTTCTTTATGTTTCTGCCGTTTCGTTTTTTGGGTTTGATTTGTTTTTCAACCTTAGATCTGTTTGATCTATTTTCGCCAAAGATTTACAACGCTTTACTTAGTGTTTTTACAACAGTGGTATCAGAGCTTTGTTCGGTTGATCTTTAAAAACGTTTTAAGAAAAGATTTGTTTCTAATCTTTACAGATCTGTGTTTTGGCGTGTTAAAACTTTCTGAAAATCTTTTCTCAACAATACAATTTCTTAATCTTGTATTGTAACTCACAGATCTAAAATCTATAGGGTTTTTCGAAAACTTAATATCCTTGAATAAATTTTTCTTGGGTTTTTCGATTTAATTAACCCTAATAGTGTGTTGCATGTGTTGTTTCCCTTTGTTTCTTATATACAGAATTTAAGGAATGGCAACAACATGGCTTGAAATATCGGTATTTGATGGAAAGGGTGATTTCAGTGTAGGAAGAAGAAAATGCGAGTATTACTTTCACATAACAAGGTCATAAATGCTCTTGAGCCTGATCTTGAAAAGTGGTCCGAAGAATCTCTGAAAAGAACAAACGAAATAAGAGAGGAAGCTTATAATCTCCTGTTCTTAAACCTATCTGATAATGTTATACGAAAAGTAGATGGAGCCGATACTGCACTTGACTTATGGGGTAAGCTTGAATCTCTTTACTCTTCTCAATCTGCTCCTAATCTCGCGTTCTTGAAAGGAAATTTGTTTTCGTATAAAATGGATTCTTCTAAAACCATTGATGAAAATGTTGATGAGTTTTTAAAACTTAATCTTGTCCTTAAAGGTTCTGATATGGCTTTAGATGAGACATCTAAATGCATGATCCTTTTGAATGCTATACCTGACTCTTATCAAGTTGTTAAAGATGTGTTTCAATATTCTACTTCTATTCCTACATTTGATCAAATTGTTGCCTCTCTGAAAACTAGGGAACTTGAATTAAAGAATATTAAACGTGTTGGAAATAATTTGTTTGTGAATCATAAAACTGAAAATCATGAGCATGCTAAAAACAATAAGAATAAGAAAAAGTATAAGGGAAATAAGAATAAGGAAACTCGTAAATGTTATCATTGTGGAAAACCTGGCCATATTAAGAAGAATTGCTATGCGCTTAAGAACAAGAATAACAATAATAACATTGAAACCAATATTGCATGTATGCCCCATAAGATTGATGACACTTGTGAGGTCCTAAATGTTTCAGACATTGCTTGTAAGTCTAATTGGATCTTAGATTCTGGTTGTACATTTCACATGAGTCCAAATAAAGATTGGTTTGTGGATTTGATTGAAACAAATGTTGAAACTGTTTATATGGGTAATAATAATACATGTCAGGTAGCTGGTATTGGTAAAATTAACTTGAGACTTAACAATGGCAAGAATGTGACCCTTACTGATGTTAGGTGGATTCCTGACCTAAAAAGAAACCTTATTTCTTTAGGTGTTTTAGATGATTTGGGTTGTGTGTATAAAGTCTCAAATGGTGTGATTAATGTGTTTAAAAATGATAAACTTGTTTTATGTGGAAAGAAAATGTCTGGTCTGTACATTTTTGATGGTATGTGTATTAAAAATGATATGAATTCTGTTAGTACTAACCCTGATAATGCAGCTACTGTAAAGTGGCATTTAAGACTTGGACATATGAGCCAATTAGGCTTGAATGTGCTAAGTAAGGATGGAATGTTGGGTAAGGATTCTATCTCTAATCTCTCTTTTTGCGAGCCTTGTGTATTAGCTAAACAACATAGAATGAAATTCAATGTGGGTATTCATATGTCTAAATCTATACTTGAATATATACATGCTGATTTGTGGGGTCCTGATAAGTATGAAACACATGGGGGTAGAAAATATTTCTTGTCCCTAGTAGATGATTATTCTAGGCGTGTTTGGACTTTTTTGTTGAAAAATAAAAGTGATACTTTTGAAATAATAAAAGAATGGCTTATCTTACATGAAAACCAAACTGGCAAGCATGTTAAAACTTTTAGAACTGATAATGGCCTTGAATTTTGTAATGAGGAATTTGATAATTTTTGTAAATTGCGAGGGATATTAAGACATAGAACTGTTAGAAAAACACCACAACAAAATGGTGTTGCAGAAAGAATGAATAGAACCTTATTAGAAAAGGTTAGATGCCTCTTGTTTACCTCTTGTATGCCTAAGTCTTTTTGGGGTGAAGCCTTATATACTGCTACTTATTTGATAAATAGAAGCCCAAATAGATCAATCAATATGAAATGTCCCATGGAACTTTGGAACAATAAGAAACCTGATTTATCTGATTTGCGTATATTTGGTTGTGCTGCATATGCTCATAATAGAGAAGGAAAATTAGACCCTAGATCACATAAATGTGTTTTCTTAGGTTATCAAACTATGCATGGCACTAAAGGCTATAGATTGTGGGATAAAAACTCTAGAGGGTTAAAAATTATCATCAGTAGAGATGTAGTTTTTGATGAAACTAATTTCCCTTGCAAGAATGATTCTGTGATTTCAGGTATTGATACAAATAAGACTGATACTACACCTGAGAATGTCACAATTGAGGTGGAGCCCCTATCAACTGCTGGAAGTGATGAAGTTGACCAAAGTCAACCTGATCCAGCACAAGGAGAAGACCCTGATGGAGTCCAGAACCCAGAGCAGCCAGCTGGAACTGAGCATACCACTGAGACTGAGACTCCTCAGGAGTCTCTTCAGGAGAGCTTAACCAATTATCAATTGACCAGAGATAGAGAAAGAAGAGAACCTAGACCATCTTCAAGGTACTCATATGCTGAGCTTGTTTATACAGCTTTAATTGCAGCTTCTGAGGTAAGTAAGGCTGAACCTGAGTCTTATATTGAAGCTGTGAAATCTGAGTTTAAAGATAGTTGGATTAAAGCTATGAAAGATGAAATGAATTCATTACATGTTAATAAAACCTGGATTTTAGTTAAACCACATGTAGAAGTATAACTGAAAGTGATCCACCTAGGTTTAAAGCTAGACTAGTAGCTAAGGGATATACTCAAAGAGAAGGCATTGACTTTCATGAAATTTTTGCTCCAGTAGTTAAGTTTAAAACCATAAGGATGATGCTTGCATATGTTGCATGTTATGATTTGGAATTAGAACAGTTAGATGTAAAAACTGCATTCTTACATGGTGAACTTGATGAAAACATATATATGCATCAACCTGAAGGATTTGTTGATACAAAACTTTCTGACCATGTATGTTTATTGAAAAAATCCTTATATGGCTTAAAACAGTCCCCTAGACAATGGTATAAAAGATTTGATACATTTGTTTTAAGTCTTGGTTTTAAAGGAAGTGAATATGATAACTGTTTGTATCTAAAATTTGAGCATAATGTGATGTTGTTCCTTCTGCTATATGTTGATGATATGTTGTTGATAAGTAACTCAGTGCAGAGAATAAACAAACTCAAAACTGACCTTGGTTCTGAGTTTGATATGAAGGATTTAGGTCATGCCAAAAAGATACTAGGTATTTGTATTGAAAGAAATAGAAAGGTATGTTCTCTAAAACTTCATCAAAAACCATATCTGCAGAAATTGGTTGAAAAGTATGGAAACTTAGATGGTAAGCATGTTGAGATGCCTTTAGCTGGTCACTTTATCCTTAGTAAAAATCAATGCCCCAAAACTGTTACTGAAAAGGTGAAAATGAGTTATGTTCCTTATTCAAATGTTATAGGCTCACTTATGTTTGCCATGATTAGTACCAGGCCTGATTTAGCTTATTCAATATCTTTGCTAAGTAGATATATGTCTAATCCTGGACTTGAACATTGGCATGCTTTAAAATGGGTTGTATCTTATATTAACATCACTTTAGAGGTTGGATTATGTTATGGAAATTGGAATGTGCCTTTTGAATTAGTAGGATATGTTGATGCAGACTTTGCTGGTGATAGAGATGGTAGGAAATCAACAACTTCCTACTGTTTCTCACTTGGTAGAAACTGTATCACTTGGAAATCTCAATTGCAGCCTTTAGTTGCATTATCTACTACTGAATCTGAATATGTTGCTATATGTGATTGTTTTAAAGAAAGTATTTGGTTACATGGGTTAACTAAAGAGTTGAAATTTACTAAGTCTTTTGTAACAATTTATAGTGACAGTCAAAGTGCTATATTCTTAAGTAAAAATCATGTTTATCATGAAAGGACTAAGCATGTGGATGTTAGATTTCATTTCATCAGAAATTGGCTTGGTTCTGAGGATATTAAACTTTGCAAAATTCCAACAAAAGAGAATCCTTCAGATATGGGAACTAAAGTGTTAACTGTTACAAAATTTAAGCATTGCTTAGCTTTGCTTAACATTCAGTGATTAAGTTTGATTATTGAGGATTAAGTTATTTACTAAACTTGTGGTTTTTAGTAATTATTTTCAGGTAATTATTTTGAAGCAACCAGATGGTGCTGAGCACACTTGAACACTTGGAGGGCAGCTTGTGATGAATTAATGGAGAGGAAAATTAAAGGAGGTATATTTGACTTTAAGGTGGAGATTATTGATATTTGGTAAAGTCAAAGTTGGTGGTAAAAGAGATGAGTTGGCAGCTTATGTGGCAACTCACTTCAGCATTTGGAATGAGTTACTTTCTCGGGTTATAACTTGCACCGACTTACTTATGTGGGTTAATCTTATGCGTTGATCAAATACCACTTTGGACGGCTCAGATTAAAACCCTCTAACGGTCATATAAAAGACCAGAGTCTTCAGACTTGGTCATAATTCTCTCTCTCGTCTTTTGACTCTTCGCTCTCTTCTCTCTCTTGTTCTTCAGATAGTTAGGGTTTATTGTAAACATTATCAATCTATCTATAAAGATTGATAATTAGAATAGATTAGATCAAGTGTAATACTTGAAGATTGAGTAGCTTTTCTCGATTGAGTTCTTAGGGTTTCACGCTGAAACCCTTGTGGTGTTCTATTCTTGTAATCCTGTAATCTGAAGTTGTAACCGTGTTCTTATAGTGTGCGAAGCATCATCTGAGGGTGGCTTCAACGTGGATGTAGGCATATTGCTGAACCACGATATATCCTTGTGTTCTTTATGTTTATGCCATTTCTTTTTCTGGGTTTGATTTGTTTTTCAACCTTAGATCTGTTTGATCTATTTTCGCCAAAGATTTACAACGTTTTACTAAGTGTTTTTACAACATCCCCCATCACTCTATTCGGAAACCTCGCTCTAATATGGAAAATGTACCAATATAGTAGATGTGATAACCATGCGTCTTCCCCGGTCCGTATAAGGATAGATCTGCATCCCTTTCACTGACCTCACTATTGTCGTATTACAAGTTGCTCTCTTATGGCCGAGTACCCAAAAATTGTAGCAATATAGACAACTGACTCGTACAAGAACGGCACCCAAGTGGGCCCCTCCTCTTGATGCACATATACGCCCGTCTTTAGTAGCTCCATCACATCAAAAGTAACTCGAAACCTCAGGAACGTCGGAATATGTCCCTCCTTTCTTGGGGAATCAACCTTTTGAATTTATCCAATCAACTTTGCAAAAATATTAATGTTGTGAAAAGTATTCTGTTAATGCGCTAAACCCTCTATTTGTACCCAAACTACTGATATATTCAGGTTCATACGATTGAGTGGCAAATTTTCCACCCATTTATGTAGAAAGATATGTAATGACTGAATAGTTCTTGGCTTGAGAAACCATATCTACTCAAAGTCATTGCTTTCATATATTTCGATACAAGAATGGTTGTCCAGAATTTCCTCGATGTGTATCTCCCTGGTAAAACCCCATTAATCTGAGGTAATTTTTTCATAGCTGCTAGCAAAACCTTTATTTGGCTGAACAGCCTCGCAAGTAACACAAAAGCATGCATCTCCAGTTCTTTCAAACGAAACCCTTAGAATCCAGTGAAAGGATCTACATGTGTTGTAGAACTTCACCGTGTAGTCTACTGATAGTTCCTGATGCTCTAAACTTGCCATTGCCACGTTTGAGAACTCACCTAAAATATCAAAGAGGTAATATAAGCAAAAGTAATGTAGTGAAGTATGTTGTATTGCTGTGTATAACAGAACTTTAGTCACCCTTCTACAAATAGCAGCAGGTAGGTTGTACAGTACTTCCTAAATCCTACGTGGCAGATAATTGTTATTTCCCACTTGGAGCTAATATATACATGTTCATCTACTCAGTAGTAAAGATGTAGCATGAAAAAAAATGTAGCATGAAATAACGAAAATAAAACCTGAAAATTTGAGCCACTAGATCTCGACTAGGGCTGAGCAAAAGTTTACCAAAACCGAAAAACCGAGTTAATTTTAATCAACCCGACCCAAAATATGCGTTAATTTTACCCGAGCTAACTTTACCCGTTGGGTTACCTTGTGATTTTTCGGGTCCATATATTTTACCTATATATTACCCAAGCTATTGGGTTAAGGTTAACCAAACCGAAAAACCGTGTAATAAAAAATATACAAAACATGCATGTCAAGAAGTCTTCTAGTTGACTTCTCGGATATTCTAAAAGTTTCGACCAAGTCCCCGATCAACCTACGCTTTTGATATTCAAACAAAATGTCGTTTTTTGTTAAAGTTATATAATATATAAGAATGTATTTTGGATTGTAATTGATTGTAACTTATTTTGAAATATTTGATTCACGGCTTCTTGATTTGTAATGTCAAAATTGTAACTCTGATCTTTATAATATAATGATATTTTGTCATTTTTATAAGTTTTTCATTAGTTAAAAAAAGTTTGACTAATGCTAATTAACGCGGGTAAACCGAAGGTAACCGAAGGGTAACCCGAAGTAAACCGAGGGTAATTTTTTTTTACCCTACCCTTGGGTTACCCAAACAATTCCTTAAACCGATATATATTACCCTTGGTTTACCCTAACCTCAAAACAGGGTAAAACCGACCCATGCTCTCCCCTAATCTTGAGACAGAAGATAAAGGTGGGAGTAATCCCTCACCACAGAAAGTTGTTCTGCCAAAGGAATAAATGTTTGAATATGACATAATCTTCCTACAAAACCCGGCACGTGAAAAGCATCATTCACTACCTGTACCCTATTTTCCTTAATGTGTACATTATTGAGTAATAAATTGTAAAAGATAAAAATATATTTTGTATTTTTCTTGATATTAAAATGTATAAGATGGTTCATGTATTTATAGTAGCTATAGTGACTAAACACACTACACACATGATTAAGATATAACAACTTTTAGACTATAGCTAACTACTTTATATTCTCTATAACTATGGTATATATTTAACTATACATGAGTTAACTTTCTCTACATTATCATCCCCCCTCAAGCTAACTATGTGTAACAAAGGTAGATTGGAAAGAATAAACTGAAATGAAAAAGTAGGAAGGCCTTCAGTAAGAATATCTGCAAGCTGAAGATGTGAAGTCACATGAACAAGGTGTAGAAGTTTTGATTGAACCTGTTCTCTTACAAAATGAAAGTCAATATCAATGTGTCGAGTACGAGAATGAAATACAGAATTCGAAGCTAGAGTAATAGCAGAAACATTATCACAAGCAAGAGATGGTACAAGAAGTGTGAGATGTAAACTTCGAAGCAAAAACTGTAACCATTTGAGTTATGCAGATACATGAGTCATAGCGCGATATTCTGCCTCAGTGAATGACCTAGAGACTGTACTCTGCTTTTTAGACCCCCATGAAATCAAATTCGAACCAAGAAATATACAATACCCAGTTGTTGATCTACGATCAACTATACAACTCGCCCAATCTGAATCGGAAAAGGCTTTAAGAGTAAAGGCAAAAGAGGAACGAAAAAGCAATCCAAGATTTAAGGTGCCTTTAATGTATCGAAGTAAAATCTTTTTAACGCATCATAATCTGCATTAGTTGGATGATGCATCGCTTGACAAATGTGATTTACAGCAAAAGCTATATCAGGACTTGTGATTGTTAAATATTGAAGAGCACATGTTAAGCTACGAAAAAGAAACACATCCTCAAATGGTTGTAGACCAAACGAGGAAACAACACTGTATTTATTAAGAGTTGGAGTAGGAGATGATTTACAATCCTTCATTCCAGCCTTATGTAGTATAGATAAGGCATAAGAAGCTTGAGAAACAAGTAAAGCTTTATTTGAACGAGTAATTTCCAACCCAAGAAAATAAGAAAGATCACCTAAATCTTTCATGTTAAATCTAGAATTTAGTGCCGAGATAGTAGTAGAAATAGATGCAGTATCAGCACCTGTAGTAATTAAGTCATCAACATATATATGAAAACTATAGTCAAAGTACTGGATGAGCCACATACAAACATGGATGAATCTGCAACACTGACAGTAAATCCATGAGAAACCAAAAAAGAAGTAAGTAATTGGTACCAATCTCCTGGAGCTTTCTTTAATCCATATAAAGAGCGCTGTAATTTACATACAAAATGAGGATTAGTAGAGTCCACAAAACCTGCAGGTTGTTGCATATACACATCTTTAGATAAACTCCTATATAAAAATGCATTAGAAACATCAAGCTATCGGAGAGACCAATTATATTGAGCAGACAATGATAAAATAATGCGTATTGTTTGATGCTTAACAACGGGACTGGAAGTTCATTATAATCCAGCCCAAATTCCTGTAAAAACCCTCGAGCCACTAATCGAGCCTTATAGCGAGAAACAATACCATCAACCTTCCTTTTAATCTTGTAGATCCATTTACAAGTGATAAGTGTCCTACCTAAAGGTGGAGGAACCAAAACCCAAGTGTTCTGGCTCATCAAAGCCTCATATTCTTCAGTCATAGCAGATTGCCAACAAGGAAAAGTAGCAGCTTCTTTAAATGAAGTAGGTTCAACAATAGAAGAAGACACAACAGTGTTTTGACATTTGTAAGATGGCTTTAGAGAGCCTGTTTTAGACCTAGTAACCATAGGATGAGAAGGAACAGTAGAAGAGCTATCAGGTATTTCAGCCTGAGTTGAAGTAGAGGACATAGTAGAGGAAGACTCCATAGGCATTGTAGTAGACTCAAATGGAAACAAAAGAGGATGGGAAACTGAGTTAGGATTGATAGGTGAAGAAAACAAGTCCACAAATATAGATGGACTAGTATTTGATGAGAGAGAGTGTGACTCATTTGTATAAGATGAAAGATTTTTATAAGGGAAGACAGATTCATTGAACACCACATGCCTTGAGATAAAAATTCTTTTATGATGTAGAGAGTAGCACTTAAAACGTTTTGAAAGAGAAAAATAACCAAGAAATACACAAGGAGAAGATTTAGGCATTAATTTGTGAGGATTATATGGTATTAACCAAGGATAACAAAGACATCCAAAAAATTTAAGATGATTGTAAGTTGTAAAAAGTGTTGTATAAGAGTTGAAAAGGACTTTTATTGAGTAAAACAGGTGTGGGAAGAATATTTATCAAATACACTGCAGTAGCCAAGGCTTCAACCAAAAAAGTAGTTGGAAGAGAGCTATGACTAAGAAGTATAAGTGTAGTTTCTATGAGGTGTCTGTGTTTGCGTTCAGAAACCCCATTTTGTTCTGGGATATGTGGACAAGATGTCTGATGAATAGTACCATGAGATTGAAGATAAGTTTGAAAATCTCTACTGGTGAATTCACCACCATTATCAAACCTAAAAACCTTAATGGTGGAGTTAAATTGAGTAGAAACCATCTGATGAAAGGTTTTATAGACAGAGAATACATCAGATTTTAGTTTAAGAGGAAAACCCCAACTAAATTTGCTAAAATCATCAATAAAAACTATATAATATCGAAAGGAAGAAAAAGATAAAACTGGGGAGGGACTCCAAACATCACTATGTATTAATTCAAAAGGTTCACAAGATATTGAAGTTGAAAGAGGAAAAGCTAACTTATGTGCTTTAGAAGTAGCACAAGAATTACATGAAACACCATAATGATCTAATTTAACACCATTTCCAACAGAAACATATTGATTTCCAGTGTAAGGCATGGATTGCTGAAGTAATGCAGCATCATGAGTAACATGACTATTTGCACCCGAGTAAAGGTACCATAATTCTGGGTTATAATTAGATATAAATGTGGAAGGAGCTGATATTTGCGTAGCTAAAGCCATACGATGTTGTGCTTTTGGAGAGGGAAAAGCAACAAAATCACTTCGAGAATAACAATCTAAAGTTGAGTGACCAAAACGCAGACAAATCTGACACGTTGGAGGACCAGTATGAGGAGCTGCAGACTGAGAAGAGTAATTGTTCCTACCTCGATTAGAATAACCCTGACCTCTACCACGATTAGGAAAATAGCCACGACCACGACTATTAGGTTGAGGAGCAGGTTGCTGAGGAGTAAACAAAGCAGTCGGAGATGGAGACGAAACAGAACTCGAATCAGTCATACGCATATGAACTTCCTCTGAAACCAATAAGCTACCCAACGAATGAAAACTTAAGGTAGAATATTGAGCATTAGTGATTCGAATGCTAGACTTAAACTGATTGTACTCTGCAGGTAGACCTTTCAAAGTGTACATAATAATATCTTCTAAGGGAAGAGAAGAAGAAGCAGTTTCTAACCCATCGCATAAATCCTATATTTCCGTTAGATATTCAGTCATAGACCGATCGCATTTCTAGATATTACAGAGCTTCATTTTGAGATGATGAATGTGGGTACGACATCGATTAACGAAAATCTCCTTGAGTTTGTGCCATACATCAAAGGAGCTATGTAATTTTACCACCTGAGAGAGGATTGAAGGTATCATAGACGACAGCAACGAAACTTTGAGCTGCTGATCTTCAATTACCCAAGTAGTAAAGGAAGAATCAGAGGTAGCTGGACGAGGCCGGGTGCCATTAACATGAGTAAGGTAGTCGTGCGCTTCGAGAACAGATTCAAGGTGAGCTCTCCACAAAACATAGTTGGTGGATTCAAGACGAACTTGAACCAGAGAAGACCAATTTTGGCGTAATAAAAGGAGCCCAGCTGGTATAGAGGAGCTAGAGGCGATGTGTGGTGTGAATGATGTCGATGAAAACGACATAGTGACACAAGGATCGAAAACGTAGGGAGAGAGAGAAGCTTCGAAGCCAAAAATGGCGGAAAAGAAAAGCTTCAAAAAAATCCCTAAATGGCTCTAGATACCATATTGAGTAATAAATTGTAAAAGATAAAAATATATTTTGTATTTTCCTTAATATTAAAATGTACAAGATGGTTCATGTATTTATAGTAGCTATAGTGACTAAGCACACTACACACATGACTAAGATATAACAACTTTTGGACTATAGCTAACTACTTTATATTCTCTATAACTATGGTATATATTTAACTATACATGAGTTAACTTTCTCTACATTATCATACACTACTCATCCTAAAGAACCAGGTGTCGCCTTGTTGTATTGCATGAGGTTTTCCTTCAAAACCTTCTCTGAAACCTTCCATCTTTAATTCTTGCACCAACTACCACTCTATATATACAATAAAGTCTTTCCCTACAGTTGCTGCAAGTCTGAATTTCAAGAATTTATTGTTCTTCCCACATCCATTAAAAGGATTTATAGTCACAAAAAAATAGATTAATAAGATTAGGAAACCTCAAAGTAAAGATATTATAAGTGTAAAGAGATTTAGCAGCTTTTGAAAACCCTAGGAAAGAAAAACCTAAAGCGAAAAAACTTGCTAAAAAACGTTTTTTAATTGTAGTCTCCAATCACTTATAAAAACTGGTAAGAATATTATAAAATTATTGACCATGATTTTGTTTGTTTATTAATGATTTAATCTTAGTTGGAGACATCATCTTAGGTGTATTTATTAGGATGTAGATCTATTTTCTCATGATTTAGTACACTTTTCTATTTCTTGTCTTGATTTGATTATTTTATTATCTTTTGAGCATATTGGGTTTAATTGTTTGTTAATTATGAAACTTTAAATATATATGGTAATTAATTAGATGCCAAGTCAATTCTAAGAGTTAAGAGATAAGAGAAAGAAGATAAACATGGAAATTGGAGATAAAGGAAAGAAATGTGAAAAAGGAAAAGATAAAGTTGCCAAATAAATCTGAATTCCAGCAGCTATGAACATAAACGTGATCATAACTCAAGATTGGCTTGGAATTTGGAAGAATGGTCTGAAGCAAAGTGATAGAGCTTTCCGAGATGATCAGTTTTGATATAAAGAACGTGTCAAACGGATAAGTATTGAAGGAGTTACGGCCAAAACAAAACAGCACCAGAATCTTACATTTTCTATATTTTAGGGCTACGAATTAGAGTTGGGCTAGAAGTCTAATTACTTGTCTTCCACTCCAGGAAAATGTTTTAGGATTTCTTAGACCCTATAAATACACCCTCTAATCAGAAGAAACACATCTTTGGCAAACCTTAAGCCAGGAAGAAGCCTACATCAAGAGAAGAGAAGTCTAGAAGGAGTTGAGCATCATATCATGTCTTCACAAGCCTTCAAATTTGTAATTGTTTTCTTTTCTTTTTCTAGTATGAACTAAATTATTTTTAACTTGAGATTTAGCATATATGTATGAACCCTAGACTTGTTTAAACGTCTACCTTCGTATTTAATTTGAATTCATGTTTTATTTTCTAATTTATGTGTTTTGACTTATTGTTTGTGATCCTTGCTAGTGCACGAGTATAGGATTACCTTAATAGTAGTTAGATGGTCACCCGGAAGGGGTGTCTAATTATTGAAACACAACATAACGTCTAGTGTACGGAATTGGTTCTGACAGCACCAGCCTAACTAGATAATCATTAGGGTTTAATTTAATCATCAATCATAATTAGTAGGCAAGACTCACTTAGGAACCTAGTGGCGTGGGATAACCCTATTTGTAGTCCCCTCGTGATTGTGAGGTAGCCGTCCTAGTTCACTCTCCGGGGATAGGAAGGAATTTAGAATCCTGATTATTGCAATACTACATGATTACTTGCTAATTTCTCGAGCTAAACTCTCATATTATCTTCTTCGCGTTATTTAATTTTCTATCTTTAATTTATTTAGTTTAAATTTTCTTTTTCAAAAACCAAACAAAAATCTATTTGTCTTTTATTTATTTGCGTATTATTATTTCTAGCTTCTATATTTGCACTTGATAAATTGTATAAGTTCTCTCTAACTTTCATAGTCTCTGAGGAACGAATTCTCTGTCATTAAAACTTGCATACGTCTTGTAATACTTGCAGAACCGTGCTAGCCTATGGTGTTTATCTTTGCACTTATTTATATCATATTTTTATCACACCCTAGGAGACACCATTGGGTAGAGTATGTCTATATACCATAGTTTCATATAGGGTAGAGCAAATTAAAGTCCAACCCAAACATTAAGTCCAACCAAACCCAGAAAAAAGTTTTTTAATCGTAATTAATAAATAAGGTCGGACTAATATCAAACCCACTCAACCTGTAGTAACTTAGGCATGGTTAAAATTTTGGGTCACAAGACATGGATTAACCCGTAAACCTGGTCCCCTTATTTATAAGCCATATATCTCATATTTCCTTCTAAAATATTCGATGTGGTTTTTTTGCTACTTTTTGTCCCACATCGTGATTTTATGAAAGAAGTTTCAAAAGATGTCTATAAATATTAAGCTGTATAAGTGATTTTTACACTATAAACATCCCTCACCTATATATGTGGGCATTTGGGATTGTTTAGGTAATTTTTTTTATTAATATATCAAGTTTAATTTAATTCCTTTGAGTTGAACATGTATATTAATAATATATGGATAATTTTTAATTTTACTCTATTTGAGTAGAATTTCGAATCGGTGTTAGAACCAGGGAGGGTTTTATAACAAAAAGTCAAGTTGGTTTCTTCAAATCGCAACCCAGGTTGTTACCTCATAAGGTTCGTAAAAAGCAAAACCCGGTGTGAACCCGGGCTATGCTCTACCCCACTGCCAATATTTTGGCATGATCTGATTGAAAATGAAATAAATTTAGATTGATAAAAAAATAATTAATATTTTATTTTTCAACCAAATCACATATGAAAGATTGTATGAGAAAGGATGGTATATATCGTTACTCTATCTTCTACATGGGAAAACAGGGCCGGCCCGGAGGCAAGGCAACCAAGGCGGTCGCTTTGGGCCCCAAAATTTTGAGGGCCCCACAAAAAATATTTATTTCCCATATATCGGTATAAATGTAAGGTATAACAAAGGCACCGTGATTGTCTGATGGAAACATGTGTGGCCTTCAAGTGCAAAGTCACGAGTTAAAGAAAGAATTACGAACCGTAAAAGAAAGAATTATGAACTGTAAAGAAGGAATTACGAACTGTAAAAGAGTGAATTACGAACCGCAAAGAAGGAATTACGACCTGTAAAATATGGAATTACGAATTGTAATGGAGGGAATTACGAAAAAAATTATAAACCCTAAATCCTAAAAAAATTGTGAATAGATTAAATAATATTAAAGAAGGAATTACGAACCGTAAAAAAGGAATTATGAACTGTAAGAAAGAATTACGAACTATGAAATAAGAAATTACGAACCGTAAACAGAAAAATTACGAACCGTTAAAGAAGGAATTACGAACTATTATGAACTGTAAAAGAAGGAATTACGAACTGTTGAAGAAGGAATTACAAACTATTAAACATGGAATCACGAACCGTAAAAGAAGGAATTGTGAACTGTTAAAGAAGGAATTACGAACTATAAAAGAAGGACTTATGAACCACAAAATAAGTAATTACGAACCATAAAGAAGTAATTACGAACTATTAAAGAAGGAATTGCGATCCGTGAAAGAAGGGATTACGATCCGTGAAAGAAGGGATTACGGACCGTGAAAGAAGGGATTACGGTCCGTGAAAGAAGAGATTACGAACCGTGAAATAAGGGATTAAGAACCGTGAAAGAAGGGATTACGAACCGTTAAAGAAGGGAGTACGAACGTTAAAGAAGGGATTACGAACCGGGAGGAATTACGAACCGTTAAAGGAGGGATTACAAACCGTTAAAGAAGAAATTACAAACCGTGAAAGATGGACTACGAACCGTGAAAGAAGGGACTACGAACCGTGAAAGAAGGGACTACGAACCGTGAAATAAGGGACTACGAACCGTTAAAGAAGGGACTACGAACCGTTAAAGAAGGGACTACGAACCGTCAAAGAAGAGACTACGCACCTTTAAAGAAGGGACTACGAACCGTTAAAGAAGGAATTACAAACGGTTAAAGAAGTTATTGCAAACCGTAAAAGAGGGATTACGAACCGTAAAAGAAGGGATTACGAACCGCTAAAGAAGGAATTACGAACCGTGAAAGAAGGAACTACGAACCGTAAAAGAATGAATTACGCGTTGTAAAAGAGGAAATTATGAACTGTGAAAGAAGGAATTATGAACAGTTAAAGAAGGAATTATGAATCGTGAAAGAAGGAATTACGAACTGTAAAAGAAGGAATTACGAACTATTAAAGAAGGAATTACGAACCGTTAAAACAAGGAATTACTAACCGTTAAAGAAGGACTTACGAACTATTTACGAACTATTAAAGAAAGAATTACGAACTGTTAAAGAATCAATTATAAACTGTTAAAGAAGGGATTACAAACCGTAAAAGAAGGGATTTCGAATTGTTAGAAATTGTGAACCATTAAAGAAGGAACTACGAACCGTTAAAGAAGGAATTACGAACCGTTAAAAAAGGACCTACGAATTGTTAAAGAAGGAATTATAAACTGTTAAAGAAGAAATTACGAACCGTTAAAAAAGGAATTACGAACCGTAATAGAAGGGATTACGAACTGTTAAAGAAGGAATTACGAACCGCTAAAGAAGGAATTACGACCTGTTAAAGAAGGAATACGATCTGTTCAAGAAGGACTTACGAACTGTTAAAGAAGGAATTAGGAAACGCTAAAGAAGGAATTACGAACTATTAAGGATGGACTTACGAACTGTTAAAGAAGGAATTATGAACCATAAAGAAGGAATTACGGACTATTGAAGAAGGAATTACGAACCGTAAAAGAAGGAATTATGAACCGTAAAAGAAGGGATTACTAACTGTTAAAGAAGGAATTACGAAGTACTAAACATGGAATTATGAACCGTTAAATAAGGAATTATGAACTGTCAAAGAAGGAATTACGAACTGTTAAAGAAGGAATAACGAACTTTAAAATAAGGAATTATGAACCGTTAAAGAAGAAATTACAAACCATAAAGAAGGAATTACGAACTATTATAGAAGGAAATACGATCCGTAAAGAAAGGATTACGAAACATAAAAGAATGAATTACGATCTGGTAAAGAATGGATTACGAACACGGAACTATGAACCGTGAAAGAAGGAATTACGCACCGTAAAAGAAGGAATTACGAAGTGTTAAAAAAGGAATTACGAAGGTTCGTAAAGAAGGAATTACGAACCGTTAAAGAAGGAATTACGCACTGTTAAATAAGGAATTACGAACCGTAAAAGAAGAAATTACGAACTGTTAAAGAAGGAATTATGGACCGTAAAAGAAGGAATTACGGACCGCAAAAGAAAAAATTACGGACCGTAAAAGAAGGAATTACGACCTGTAAAAGAAGGAACTACGAACAGTATAGGAGTGAATTACGAACTGTAAAAGATGACATCACGAACCATAAATGAAGGAATTACGCACTATTAAATAAAGAATTACAAACCATAAAAGAAGGATTTACAAACTGTAAAAGAATGAATTACGAACCGTAAAGAAGGAATTACGAAATATAAAGGAGGAAATTACGGTAAAATATAAAGGAGGGAATTACGAACCGTAAAAGAAGGAATTGCAAACCGTAAAGAATGAATTACTAACTGTAAACAAAGGAATTACGAATTGGGTGAGTTTAAGATTTGAAACTCCGATCAATTGAATGGGATGTAAGTTATGAATCGGCCTTGATGAATAGAAATAGGAAGATGATAGTTGCATGCTTCTTCTTTTAGGTTTCTTTAAACAAAAATCTAGATTTGTAGAGAAGAGGATGCTTCTTTTATGAAGAATTTTTAATTTTTTGGATTAAAACAACAAAACCTTAAGCTCTTCTGCATGTTTTTTTTTCTGAATGTTCTTCATCTACGGTACAGGGTTTTTTTTGAATGCTTCTGCAGACTAAGCGTGGGTGGGTGGAGAATTATAATTTATTTTTATTTTATTTTTTATTTATTTTTATTTTGATTTAGTTATTAATATTTATTTTATATTTTTATATTATAACTAATTAAAAGATCAATAGTTGGTCTAGTGGTTAGACTACTCCGCAGAGATCAAAAGACCCTGAGATCGGATCTTATTGGAGTCAAAATGATTTTGAGTCCAAAGTGACTCTCATGTGTATTCAACAAAAAGATTAATATCATGGGTATTTCAGTCTATAGATAAATATTATGTAAAAATAAATAAAATATATATAAAAGAGTAATTTAGTAATAGTGTATATATTATTTATTTTGATTTTTAATAATAAGATATAAAAGGAAAGGTATATAATATACCGTATGGTAGAAGAGTAACCTATAAACTAGTGATAGGTACAAGGCTTGATACCTCCCTGAACATGCGTAGTCTAGTTCTGATTTACCATGAGAATATTTATAAGAAGACATGTATATCTCTGTGGGATTAGTCGATGCGCGTAAGCTAGCCCGGATCACCCATATAACCAAAAGAACTAGTGATATATTAAAAGAAATTATTTTTGGTATAAAAGATATAAATTATATTAAATATCATTTAATATGTGGTCAATTATTTATAAAAAGTGAATGAATAATTTATGTATCCTCATAAATATTATTAATTTAGTGGTTGAATTAGTTCACTTTATTTTAAACTTTTTTTGGTCAAACTAGTTAATTCGGTCAAATATATCAAATTATAAGTACCCACTTTGATTTTTGTTTCACTATCTTAATTTACATTTTCAGTTTAGCGTACAATGAACAATGGAGCAAACACGATTACTCCCGCAAATGATTTTCCTAGTGGTTCTTCTAACACATACTACGTGTGTTACTATTGCAAACAAGTCTTTAAGTCTGGACGTGCCTTGGGAGGGCACCAAAACCAGCATCGCTTTGAGAAACTGCCGAATGAAAGGCCTCGTCATGGCCGTATTACAATATCACAAGGAAATATCCATTATACTCCGCCTATGGATCTTCACCTTCCAACATTTAATACAGCTAGATATGTGGTTCCAATTCCACCTGCAAATGGGATGGTTGTTCAAGGTGGACAAGCTTCCCATGTTCATGATGACGGGGAAGCTTTCATAGATTTAGAGTTAAGACTTTAGTCTTATCTTTATTTAAACCATTGTAAACCATGTAGTTCATGGTTGATGAAAAATTAAATTGATGTGACTTCAATAAATTAAATGTCATGTTAATTTTGTTATTTATAGCATTTACCATTTTATGGACCCATTTTATTATCTCCACATTACAAAGTCTTTTATTTGAGTATATCGTATTTATTTACTCCTTTCTCCAAACTATATAAGTTAGATTCTTGGTCTCTAGACAATACACACCTTTAAAATACAAAAATAAATACAGAATATACTAAACTTTCACCCTTTCTTTCTTTTTACAACTTCCAAGCAAAAAACAATTAAACAAAGTTCATTCCCTTAATTGTGTGTGTTCGTTATTAGGAGACATAATAGTTATATAATTGGAACGTACTATGATAAAACAATTTAGCACCTCGATTGTTAATTAGATATTTTGAAGACAATGGAATTTCTATTCCACTACAAAAACATACCTTTGATTCTTAATTATTTAATAATCTTGTTCATGTTTTAGTTACCATTTTGTACATTGTATTTTATCCAAAAAATATAATTATATTCAAAGTTCATTGAGAACCACGCTTAGCAAGAGAATATTAAGAAGCTTTCCTACTAAATTAGATGTTGGAAAACTATGTGCAATAACTACAGTTAGGAGAGGGTGTCAATGGTTGTTTGACGAAGTCTATATAGTGAATCAAGGTAGAGAACGAGAAAGTAGCATTCATATCTATAGTAACTAGACTTATTGGCCATCAATAGAACACTCTAGAAATATTCATCGTCCTTTGAAAAATCCAAGCAACTGAGTTTTTGAAACTCAGACTATTAGGTTCAAATTTTTAAAGGGTTATTAATTATGAGAAAGTTTTGGTCAAGAAAATAAAACTTGACTATTGTGTCTAGATTTGACAATATCTAGAATTCTTGAACATTAATTAAAACACTCTAGAAATATTTGGCATCCTGTTACAAGTTCATGTGGAATAAGATTTCAAAACTACGACGATTTGAGTGAAAGTTATGCTCAAATTGTGAATTAGTTTCAAGTCAAGGTCA
This sequence comes from Nemophila menziesii, assembly GCA_029959085.1. Classification (NCBI taxonomy): domain Eukaryota; kingdom Viridiplantae; phylum Streptophyta; class Magnoliopsida; order Boraginales; family Hydrophyllaceae; genus Nemophila; species Nemophila menziesii. The sequence continues at coordinate 7,731,328 of JARWIR010000001.1, read as the reverse complement.
AGCGAGTGGGGAAGATGACCATAGTTGCATTATAAGAAGGTTGTGCATAGCAAATATGATTTGCTACACATAGACTATAATATGGTATTTTGCATTTCATAAGGGGATGATGCACTTTTTTTATGATAATTTTAACTATTTTTATATTCATTTTAGAAAAATTGCTTTTGAATATGATTATATGTGGTATTGTGCATATATTAAAGGATAACCCATTTTGACATTCACATATTAATAATATTGATGGTTTAGTAAAATTTCAAGTATTTCTAGAGGCCAGACATGTGGGGAAACCTTTTCTAAATCGCGACCACTAGACATTTTAACTTATTGTAACTAATATAATTCGACTAACAAGATTTCAAATACATAGCTAGTAGATGAGGGAAAATGCATTACTTTACATTTTTAGTTGATTACTCTAGGAAAAGTAATATGTATATCATAAAATATCAAACTAAAGTAGATCTTATACTTTTGAAATATAAGACTGGGGTTGAAAATTATCTTGATAGGAAAATATATAGGCTTCGGTCTATTAAAGCGCTAAATACAAGTTAGTTCCCTTAGAGAATTAGGTGAGAAAATGGAGCTATATATGAATTTAGTTCCCTTTATACACCCAAACAAAATGAAATAGATGAAATAAAAATAGATCTCTAAGAGAAATGACGAATTTATGTTAATTAGTTTAGGTTTACCAAATAAGATATAGGAAGAAGGTGTCGTGTATGCTTGGTATGTGTTATATAGTGTGAAGATAGGAGTTTAGAAAATACCCCTTATTCATTTTAAGAAAATTTCACCTAACCTAAAATTTGTAAGAGTGTGACGATATTTAACCAAAGTTGAGCTACCTAACTATAAAATTGAACATTGGAGCCAATATCATAAACTGTATTTTCATATATTATACTCTGAATAGTGTTGCATATAGATCCATTTCCTTATATCATAAGTGTTGTGAAGAAAAAATAACACGAAAATAGAATAATGACATAACAATAAAAGAGACACAAGATTTACGTGGTTCAGCAAATTGCCTACATCCACGGAGGTTCACACTGTTTCACTATAGTATAGAAAACCTTGAACAAGAAGAACACCCCTCTTCTATGTTCTACAAAAATCACTCTTATATTTTCTTACAAGTGTATCAATCACACTCACTTTGTTGGTCTCTCACCACTATGTATAATTCATATACACATACTACATATATATTGGAGAGAAAACTTGGAGCCAAAGATAACTTGGTGTCCAAGACAACCTGGAGCCTAATAAAAACTAAATTAGGTAACACAGTTTCTTGTAACTAAAGTTACTTGGCCCCCACCCAATAAGTCTCCATAAATATTACAATAAGTTAGTGAATCCAAAGATGCAAAATTCTTGTTGGATAAATTTCATTTGAAACGGAATTTGGATGTTAGTATAGATGTTGTTATATCTTCTGATGATTTTTTATCTATGAGTATTGATATGGTTGTTAGTGATACTTTTCTTATTATTATACTCTCTCCTAATTCTAGAAGTATCACTAATAATGATCCTAACAGAAGTAAGAGACCTATAACAAAAAATATATTTTAAACCTTATTTATCACTTATTTTATGATCGAGGATTTACATATAGATATGCTAGCTGAAGATATAGTATCGTGTTTTCTTATTGAGCGAGATATTAAGATATTTATTGAGGTTATGAGATCACTAGATGCTAGTTTTTAAATGAGGTTATTATTATTGACGTAGAATACATTATGTGAAAGCATACTCGTGATTTGATAGACTTGCCTATGAGATATAAGCCTATAAGTATAAAGTGTCTTTTAAATATTAAATTGAGACGTGGTGTGTCTATAGAAAAAATCAAAGATAGGCTTGCAAATTAAGATTTTACCAAAAGGAAACTAATAAATATAATCACTTTGAAACTTATTCCCAATAACCAATATAAAATACATAAGAGATCTAATTGACTTTGTTGTCATTCACAATCTGGTTATACATAATATGGATGTTACCACCATGTAAATTCAGAACTAAAATATGATATATATATATATATATATATATATATATATCTATATTATATGGGACAACTCGAAAGTCAAAGAGTGGCCATGATTTATCTAGAGCAAAAATATATGGCATCTAAAACCATCTGGATCTTGCCACATGTATTCTAACCATAATACACCCACTACTATCACCACTACTTCCTTCTTAACTACCAAATATCTCATTAAAAATAATTATGTTACATTATGAAGAATAATTTAGGAAGAAACACATTATTCAAATATTTCTTTTTTAACTACCAAATATCTCATTATTAAAGATTGACGAAAATCTTCACTAAATTTTATGTATGTGTTTATTTGAAGTAGTAAATTAGTTTTCTTTTATTAATGATTACTCTAAAATCATTAATCTATTTTTTAATTGTTTTTTAGTTATTGCAAATTCTTACTATTTTTTATAATCTCCACTAAAACTTTTTTGTATGTGTTGGTTGTGCAAATAAATGGCCTTTCTTCTATTAATGATTAGTCTAAAATATTTGATCTATTTTTATTTTTGTTTAGTTATTGCAAGTTTATTTGAAGTAGTAAATTAGTTTTCTTTTATTAATGATTACTCTAAAATCATTAATCTATTTTTTAATTTTTTTTAGTTATTGCAAATCCTTAATATTATTTATAATCTCCACTAAAACTTTTTTGTATGTTTTGGTTGTGCAAATATATTTCTTTTCTTCTATTAATGATTACTCTAAAATATTTGATTTATATTTATTTTTGTTTATTTATTGCAAATCCTTAATATTTTTTTAAAAAATAATTCATTTGTATGTAATCTTCACTAAAATTTTATGTATGTGTTTGTTTGATGTAGAAAATTAGCTTTCTTTTATTAATGATTACTCAAAAATTATTTCTCTGTTTTTTATTTTTTTTAGTTACTGCAAATCCTTAATTTTTTCTGTAATGTTCACTAAAACTTTTCTATATGTGTTGGTTGTGTAAATAAATTATCTTTATTTTATTACTGATTACTCTAAAATTATTGATCTATTTTTTAATTTTTTTTGTTATTACAAATCCTTAATATTTTGTGAAAAAATCATTCATTTGTATGTAATCTTAACTAAAACTTTATGTATGTGTCTTTTAGCTTTCTTTTAATAATGATTACTCTCAAATCATTCATTTGTTTTTTAATTTTCTTTAGTTACTGAACATTGGTTATATTTTCTGTAATCTTCACTAAACCTTTTCCGTATGTGTTGGTTGTCAACAAACTAGAGCAAAAATATGTGACACCCTAAATGATCAAAATCTATCTATTTGTTTTTTAATTCATTTCCTCATCATCATTTTATTAACTTCCCACTATCACTCCTACTGAATCTTAACACCTTAAAAAAATCTCCTCCACGCCTAATTTTTTTATTAATTTCTTCCTTTGCTTCAACAAATTATGTATGAATATTATTTAAAGGCGAGTACAAAGGAGAAAGCTTTTTAATGAACTTAAGAGACAAAAGGTGATTTTCTTATTTTAATATTTTTAATTGTGGAACATTTTAATTTACTGCGAGTTACTGTAAATCCAGGGAATATAGGGGTATTTTGTAGGTTTCGTCCATTAAGTAAAGGAGAAATCTCTTTAAAATGTTCAATGGTGGTTGATTTCGGATGTTTAAAAGATGGTGAACCAGTTGTTCTATCAAATGCCTCAATGAAAAAATACATTTAAGGTTGTTTACAAACCAGGTAACATTTAAGAAAGCCCTTCAAGTTTAACAAAGTCTTTAGGTTTTTAATTACTAAGGTTTTTTTAGTATTGGGTGGGTATAATGTATGTATATATGCGTACGGTCAAACGGGAAAGGGTAAAACATTTACTATGGAGGGTTAATTATAGTACTCTTAAATAATTATTTCGAATTTCTAAGGAAAGAATTGAAACTGATCAGGGACCTTCTTGAAGTTTTTAGATAGTAGGTGTGCTTTAAGTTTATAATGAACATGGACCTTCTTGCAACATCTCCTACCTCGAAAAAGTTAGTATTTTCTCACCAAACATTATTTTTTTATATAGCTTACTTTGCATAATATAAGGGATTTATAGTGCAATGTTTGCTTAATATAGTGACCTATAGTTAATATCAGGTTCTCCTATCTTATCATCATTACTATTGAACTACGTTATGTGAAACTCTCATTTTAGGTGATAAAATCAAAGTTTACTATATATGTAAATTGCAACAGTTGAACTCAGATTATATTAAATGGAAAACAAAAAGTTGTACTTTAATTACAAAGAAGGTTATCCACAAGTTTCAATACAAAAAAAGGAAAAAATCATAATTGAAGAGATTATTCAAGACTTTTTTGCTATCCATTGGAGTAAAGGAATTTATTGTTAAAGTTTCACCTATTAGGAGATAGATTTCGTTTGCCTAAACCATATGGAAGTCTATGAGGTCTTAATTGGCAGATTTTCAAGGTAAAATTTATTATTTTATTACTAACTAAATGTTCATAGTATCAATTTATTATATATCTTTCTAATATCAATACAATTAAAAATTGTAGGACATTTGATTAATTGATGATGTGGTTTGATTATTAGATTGATTTGTGGTCATTTGAAACGATGGTTCTATATTTCTTATTTATGCCTCTTACCAGAGGTAGATTTATCCTTTCACATATATAAAACAGTAGCTATCAATAACTTTGCATGTGCATAATTCACTATACATCTCTAAAATTAAACATGTCTTGCTTGAAGTTTAGAGTAATTAATTATATTGAATTTAACTATATATCAGGTTAATCTACTCACTCTTATTATATATTTTTATTTGTGATCTTGAGATTAATTTCCATATTATTGCAATTTCCAAGTTTATTTCTTGGTCAAGCCTGGCAAGGCAACTATTACCCAATTCATCTAAAGATGGGAATAAAAGAAGTTCTTCTTTCCTTGAAAATTTAGCATTTAAAAACTATATTGGAAGTCATATCACTCAAAATAGAGAAGGTTCTACCATGTTTATTATCCCTCGAATGGATGAAATAAAAATGGATTTTTGTAAAGTTTTAAGTGTTGGGCCATGAGGAACATTTAAATGCTGAATTTGGTATTTGTAAGATGGTCGTTTGACGTTAAAGAACCACATGCTTCAAATAGTTAGTTAGATATTGGCTTTGTTGAGTGTATCTTCAAGGTTAAAAGACTTAAGATATTATGAAGTCTTCAATATTCTTGATAAAAATTCAATCAATTATTATGGTTATTACTAACCTTTGGTTTGTAATGTTCGTGTTTAGGTGTTAAGGCAATATCAAGTGATCGAATACTTAGAAGCATCACGATATACTGTGTCTGACTTAAAAAATCCAACAAAGACATCTGAACCAAAATTTTCAAGTTAGAATATGTCCTACGGAACTCATTATTAGCTTTACGATTAAAAAAGAATAGGAAAACTATTGAGTAACACGAGCGAGCTATAAATGTACTTGATGAGCGCATGCTATTAAATTTTGATACGATATTTATAGTTATCTTCAACTCGAATATATTAAAGCATCTTGCCGCAATTCCAGTTTTGTCCTCGACATATAAGTCGCTAAGATATGACTCCGCGTATCTATTTCACTTGATGGAATATTTAAAAATGGATCCAAATCTTTTTAATATTCTGTTATCCTTGATATAATATTCTATTGTGTGTATTGATTTGTCTTTGTTAATGCAACATAGTCAAATAGGTCCTTATAGAAAAATCTTGATTAAAATCTTTGGTAAATTTAAATGGTAAATAAATTTTGTATATTTTATTACAAACGAATTTTGTGTAATGGTGCAATTATTGTTGTTTTACTACATGATATAGCTAATATATACCCATGTAACATGTGTATATCTGGCTATTTTGCATAATACCCTTTTGTATCCATGACATTCAGTTTTAAGACCCTAACTGTTCATGTTGTTCACTCTTGATATAAATGAAATATTCAAGAGTTACAACATAAAGTCAATGAAGTACACACAAAGAGACCATTATATTTGCAAGTAGTCTCATAGATTTGGATATCAATTGAAGGCTTTGGACATAGTTTTGATTTGCAGATATGCCTAGGAAGTTGATTCAGGACTATTTCTCAAGTTGTTCTATTTGCAACCTCTGGTGGAGTTGCTGATTAAGATGATTTGTTTATTTATAAGGATCCCATCTGAGTATTATTAAGTTGTCTTTTGAAACTTAAAAAATTGGGATTTTTGCCCTACTATTTATTTTGTTTTATGATTAAATTATATTATTAACAGTTTATGCAATTTAATTATTATTTCAAGTAATTTATCATTTGGTTTACTTGGGTTAATTTGGAAATCTTTGTATATATTTTCACAAGTCTATGCGACCATTTGAGAATAAATAAAACAACACAGAGTAATAAATCAAGTCTGAAAAGTTATTTTTGTAACTAATGCTTAATAGTAAAAATGAGTATACCAATATAAACTTTAATTATTAAGTAACATCTTAAATATATCCATATATCCATGTAAGTGTTTAAATGAACTTCTAGCTGCATTAGAAGATTGTGAAATGTTTTACTAAAATAGAGGACATCCTATTTTTGCAATGTTTGATTAAGTTGAGAGCTCTACACATCCCATTCCAGAAAAAATATCATTCATTTTTCTTTGATGTGTGTGCATATAAGCAGCACGGTTATAGAGACACGACATACTATTGACATGGCAATTTTCTTAATGAGGCTAATAAGGAGTGGAAGAAAGATTATAACTCTTTTTGCATAATAGTAAACCAACATTTTTCATAATTTTCTCATATTTATCTAGATACTATGGTAAAGGTAGTAGTATATATCATTTTAATATAATTTAATTAAATACTTAATAAATAAATTAGAAATTTAGTAAATATTATGATTGATAAGTTACAAATAAAGATTTCCCTAATTATGTTATTTTCAGTGTTATATGTACAGTTTTTTTCTAGAAATAAAATAGGAAAATTTTATACTCAAATTTTTCAATCATCAATTATTTTCGGCAGTTCCTCCAATATGGAGTGTGGTTCCTTGGGAAATTTAATTTGAATAAATGATTCAAATAGGTTATTTTATCATTACTAATCAACTTTAAACTTCTGAAATAACCCACCTAAAACTATTTTAATCAAGTTAGCATTATTTAAAAGGTAATCTCGAATAGTAAAAGTCAAATAATATTTAACTTATTTAAAAGAATAGATTACCTATAACTATTGCATTCTATTCTCTTTCATATTGTTAAACAAAATTTAGTGCCCTCGGGCACGGGTTATCCCTAGTATATGTAAATTGCAACAGTTGAACTCAGATTATATTAAATGGAAAACAAAAAGTTGTACTTTAATTACAAAGAAGGTTATCCACAAGTTTCAATACAAAAAAAGGAAAAAATCATAATTGAAGAGATTATTCAAGACTTTTTTGCTATCCATTGGAGTAAAGGAATTTATTGTTAAAGTTTCACCTATTAGGAGATAGATTTCGTTTGCCTAAACCATATGGAAGTCTATGAGGTCTTAATTGGCAGATTTTCAAGGTAAAATTTATTATTTTATTACTAACTAAATGTTCATAGTATCAATTTATTATATATCTTTCTAATATCAATACAATTAAAAATTGTAGGACATTTGATTAATTGATGATGTGGTTTGATTATTAGATTGATTTGTGGTCATTTGAAACGATGGTTCTATATTTCTTATTTATGCCTCTTACCAGAGGTAGATTTATCCTTTCACATATATAAAACAGTAGCTATCAATAACTTTGCATGTGCATAATTCACTATACATCTCTAAAATTAAACATGTCTTGCTTGAAGTTTAGAGTAATTAATTATATTGAATTTAACTATATATCAGGTTAATCTACTCACTCTTATTATATATTTTTATTTGTGATCTTGAGATTAATTTCCATATTATTGCAATTTCCAAGTTTATTTCTTGGTCAAGCCTGGCAAGGCAACTATTACCCAATTCATCTAAAGATGGGAATAAAAGAAGTTCTTCTTTCCTTGAAAATTTAGCATTTAAAAACTATATTGGAAGTCATATCACTCAAAATAGAGAAGGTTCTACCATGTTTATTATCCCTCGAATGGATGAAATAAAAATGGATTTTTGTAAAGTTTTAAGTGTTGGGCCATGAGGAACATTTAAATGCTGAATTTGGTATTTGTAAGATGGTCGTTTGACGTTAAAGAACCACATGCTTCAAATAGTTAGTTAGATATTGGCTTTGTTGAGTGTATCTTCAAGGTTAAAAGACTTAAGATATTATGAAGTCTTCAATATTCTTGATAAAAATTCAATCAATTATTATGGTTATTACTAACCTTTGGTTTGTAATGTTCGTGTTTAGGTGTTAAGGCAATATCAAGTGATCGAATACTTAGAAGCATCACGATATACTGTGTCTGACTTAAAAAATCCAACAAAGACATCTGAACCAAAATTTTCAAGTTAGAATATGTCCTACGGAACTCATTATTAGCTTTACGATTAAAAAAGAATAGGAAAACTATTGAGTAACACGAGCGAGCTATAAATGTACTTGATGAGCGCATGCTATTAAATTTTGATACGATATTTATAGTTATCTTCAACTCGAATATATTAAAGCATCTTGCCGCAATTCCAGTTTTGTCCTCGACATATAAGTCGCTAAGATATGACTCCGCGTATCTATTTCACTTGATGGAATATTTAAAAATGGATCCAAATCTTTTTAATATTCTGTTATCCTTGATATAATATTCTATTGTGTGTATTGATTTGTCTTTGTTAATGCAACATAGTCAAATAGGTCCTTATAGAAAAATCTTGATTAAAATCTTTGGTAAATTTAAATGGTAAATAAATTTTGTATATTTTATTACAAACGAATTTTGTGTAATGGTGCAATTATTGTTGTTTTACTACATGATATAGCTAATATATACCCATGTAACATGTGTATATCTGGCTATTTTGCATAATACCCTTTTGTATCCATGACATTCAGTTTTAAGACCCTAACTGTTCATGTTGTTCACTCTTGATATAAATGAAATATTCAAGAGTTACAACATAAAGTCAATGAAGTACACACAAAGAGACCATTATATTTGCAAGTAGTCTCATAGATTTGGATATCAATTGAAGGCTTTGGACATAGTTTTGATTTGCAGATATGCCTAGGAAGTTGATTCAGGACTATTTCTCAAGTTGTTCTATTTGCAACCTCTGGTGGAGTTGCTGATTAAGATGATTTGTTTATTTATAAGGATCCCATCTGAGTATTATTAAGTTGTCTTTTGAAACTTAAAAAATTGGGATTTTTGCCCTACTATTTATTTTGTTTTATGATTAAATTATATTATTAACAGTTTATGCAATTTAATTATTATTTCAAGTAATTTATCATTTGGTTTACTTGGGTTAATTTGGAAATCTTTGTATATATTTTCACAAGTCTATGCGACCATTTGAGAATAAATAAAACAACACAGAGTAATAAATCAAGTCTGAAAAGTTATTTTTGTAACTAATGCTTAATAGTAAAAATGAGTATACCAATATAAACTTTAATTATTAAGTAACATCTTAAATATATCCATATATCCATGTAAGTGTTTAAATGAACTTCTAGCTGCATTAGAAGATTGTGAAATGTTTTACTAAAATAGAGGACATCCTATTTTTGCAATGTTTGATTAAGTTGAGAGCTCTACACATCCCATTCCAGAAAAAATATCATTCATTTTTCTTTGATGTGTGTGCATATAAGCAGCACGGTTATAGAGACACGACATACTATTGACATGGCAATTTTCTTAATGAGGCTAATAAGGAGTGGAAGAAAGATTATAACTCTTTTTGCATAATAGTAAACCAACATTTTTCATAATTTTCTCATATTTATCTAGATACTATGGTAAAGGTAGTAGTATATATCATTTTAATATAATTTAATTAAATACTTAATAAATAAATTAGAAATTTAGTAAATATTATGATTGATAAGTTACAAATAAAGATTTCCCTAATTATGTTATTTTCAGTGTTATATGTACAGTTTTTTTCTAGAAATAAAATAGGAAAATTTTATACTCAAATTTTTCAATCATCAATTATTTTCGGCAGTTCCTCCAATATGGAGTGTGGTTCCTTGGGAAATTTAATTTGAATAAATGATTCAAATAGGTTATTTTATCATTACTAATCAACTTTAAACTTCTGAAATAACCCACCTAAAACTATTTTAATCAAGTTAGCATTATTTAAAAGGTAATCTCGAATAGTAAAAGTCAAATAATATTTAACTTATTTAAAAGAATAGGTTACCTATAACTATTGCATTCTATTCTCTTTCATATTGTTAAACAAAATTTAGTGCCCTCGGGCACGGGTTATCCCTAGTATATGTAAATTGCAACAGTTGAACTCAGATTATATTAAATGGAAAACAAAAAGTTGTACTTTAATTACAAAGAAGGTTATCCACAAGTTTCAATACAAAAAAAGGAAAAAATCATAATTGAAGAGATTATTCAAGACTTTTTTGCTATCCATTGGAGTAAAGGAATTTATTGTTAAAGTTTCACCTATTAGGAGATAGATTTCGTTTGCCTAAACCATATGGAAGTCTATGAGGTCTTAATTGGCAGATTTTCAAGGTAAAATTTATTATTTTATTACTAACTAAATGTTCATAGTATCAATTTATTATATATCTTTCTAATATCAATACAATTAAAAATTGTAGGACATTTGATTAATTGATGATGTGGTTTGATTATTAGATTGATTTGTGGTCATTTGAAACGATGGTTCTATATTTCTTATTTATGCCTCTTACCAGAGGTAGATTTATCCTTTCACATATATAAAACAGTAGCTATCAATAACTTTGCATGTGCATAATTCACTATACATCTCTAAAATTAAACATGTCTTGCTTGAAGTTTAGAGTAATTAATTATATTGAATTTAACTATATATCAGGTTAATCTACTCACTCTTATTATATATTTTTATTTGTGATCTTGAGATTAATTTCCATATTATTGCAATTTCCAAGTTTATTTCTTGGTCAAGCCTGGCAAGGCAACTATTACCCAATTCATCTAAAGATGGGAATAAAAGAAGTTCTTCTTTCCTTGAAAATTTAGCATTTAAAAACTATATTGGAAGTCATATCACTCAAAATAGAGAAGGTTCTACCATGTTTATTATCCCTCGAATGGATGAAATAAAAATGGATTTTTGTAAAGTTTTAAGTGTTGGGCCATGAGGAACATTTAAATGCTGAATTTGGTATTTGTAAGATGGTCGTTTGACGTTAAAGAACCACATGCTTCAAATAGTTAGTTAGATATTGGCTTTGTTGAGTGTATCTTCAAGGTTAAAAGACTTAAGATATTATGAAGTCTTCAATATTCTTGATAAAAATTCAATCAATTATTATGGTTATTACTAACCTTTGGTTTGTAATGTTCGTGTTTAGGTGTTAAGGCAATATCAAGTGATCGAATACTTAGAAGCATCACGATATACTGTGTCTGACTTAAAAAATCCAACAAAGACATCTGAACCAAAATTTTCAAGTTAGAATATGTCCTACGGAACTCATTATTAGCTTTACGATTAAAAAAGAATAGGAAAACTATTGAGTAACACGAGCGAGCTATAAATGTACTTGATGAGCGCATGCTATTAAATTTTGATACGATATTTATAGTTATCTTCAACTCGAATATATTAAAGCATCTTGCCGCAATTCCAGTTTTGTCCTCGACATATAAGTCGCTAAGATATGACTCCGCGTATCTATTTCACTTGATGGAATATTTAAAAATGGATCCAAATCTTTTTAATATTCTGTTATCCTTGATATAATATTCTATTGTGTGTATTGATTTGTCTTTGTTAATGCAACATAGTCAAATAGGTCCTTATAGAAAAATCTTGATTAAAATCTTTGGTAAATTTAAATGGTAAATAAATTTTGTATATTTTATTACAAACGAATTTTGTGTAATGGTGCAATTATTGTTGTTTTACTACATGATATAGCTAATATATACCCATGTAACATGTGTATATCTGGCTATTTTGCATAATACCCTTTTGTATCCATGACATTCAGTTTTAAGACCCTAACTGTTCATGTTGTTCACTCTTGATATAAATGAAATATTCAAGAGTTACAACATAAAGTCAATGAAGTACACACAAAGAGACCATTATATTTGCAAGTAGTCTCATAGATTTGGATATCAATTGAAGGCTTTGGACATAGTTTTGATTTGCAGATATGCCTAGGAAGTTGATTCAGGACTATTTCTCAAGTTGTTCTATTTGCAACCTCTGGTGGAGTTGCTGATTAAGATGATTTGTTTATTTATAAGGATCCCATCTGAGTATTATTAAGTTGTCTTTTGAAACTTAAAAAATTGGGATTTTTGCCCTACTATTTATTTTGTTTTATGATTAAATTATATTATTAACAGTTTATGCAATTTAATTATTATTTCAAGTAATTTATCATTTGGTTTACTTGGGTTAATTTGGAAATCTTTGTATATATTTTCACAAGTCTATGCGACCATTTGAGAATAAATAAAACAACACAGAGTAATAAATCAAGTCTGAAAAGTTATTTTTGTAACTAATGCTTAATAGTAAAAATGAGTATACCAATATAAACTTTAATTATTAAGTAACATCTTAAATATATCCAGATATCCATGTAAGTGTTTAAATGAACTTCTAGCTGCATTAGAAGATTGTGAAATGTTTTACTAAAATAGAGGACATCCTATTTTTGCAATGTTTGATTAAGTTGAGAGCTCTACACATCCCATTCCAGAAAAAATATCATTCATTTTTCTTTGATGTGTGTGCATATAAGCAGCACGGTTATAGAGACACGACATACTATTGACATGGCAATTTTCTTAATGAGGCTAATAAGGAGTGGAAGAAAGATTATAACTCTTTTTGCATAATAGTAAACCAACATTTTTCATAATTTTCTCATATTTATCTAGATACTATGGTAAAGGTAGTAGTATATATCATTTTAATATAATTTAATTAAATACTTAATAAATAAATTAGAAATTTAGTAAATATTATGATTGATAAGTTACAAATAAAGATTTCCCTAATTATGTTATTTTCAGTGTTATATGTACAGTTTTTTTCTAGAAATAAAATAGGAAAATTTTATACTCAAATTTTTCAATCATCAATTATTTTCGGCAGTTCCTCCAATATGGAGTGTGGTTCCTTGGGAAATTTAATTTGAATAAATGATTCAAATAGGTTATTTTATCATTACTAATCAACTTTAAACTTCTGAAATAACCCACCTAAAACTATTTTAATCAAGTTAGCATTATTTAAAAGGTAATCTCGAATAGTAAAAGTCAAATAATATTTAACTTATTTAAAAGAATAGGTTACCTATAACTATTGCATTCTATTCTCTTTCATATTGTTAAACAAAATTTAGTGCCCTCGGGCACGGGTTATCCCTAGTATATGTAAATTGCAACAGTTGAACTCAGATTATATTAAATGGAAAACAAAAAGTTGTACTTTAATTACAAAGAAGGTTATCCACAAGTTTCAATACAAAAAAAGGAAAAAATCATAATTGAAGAGATTATTCAAGACTTTTTTGCTATCCATTGGAGTAAAGGAATTTATTGTTAAAGTTTCACCTATTAGGAGATAGATTTCGTTTGCCTAAACCATATGGAAGTCTATGAGGTCTTAATTGGCAGATTTTCAAGGTAAAATTTATTATTTTATTACTAACTAAATGTTCATAGTATCAATTTATTATATATCTTTCTAATATCAATACAATTAAAAATTGTAGGACATTTGATTAATTGATGATGTGGTTTGATTATTAGATTGATTTGTGGTCATTTGAAACGATGGTTCTATATTTCTTATTTATGCCTCTTACCAGAGGTAGATTTATCCTTTCACATATATAAAACAGTAGCTATCAATAACTTTGCATGTGCATAATTCACTATACATCTCTAAAATTAAACATGTCTTGCTTGAAGTTTAGAGTAATTAATTATATTGAATTTAACTATATATCAGGTTAATCTACTCACTCTTATTATATATTTTTATTTGTGATCTTGAGATTAATTTCCATATTATTGCAATTTCCAAGTTTATTTCTTGGTCAAGCCTGGCAAGGCAACTATTACCCAATTCATCTAAAGATGGGAATAAAAGAAGTTCTTCTTTCCTTGAAAATTTAGCATTTAAAAACTATATTGGAAGTCATATCACTCAAAATAGAGAAGGTTCTACCATGTTTATTATCCCTCAAATGGATGAAATAAAAATGGATTTTTGTAAAGTTTTAAGTGTTGGGCCATGAGGAACATTTAAATGCTGAATTTGGTATTTGTAAGATGGTCGTTTGACGTTAAAGAACCACATGCTTCAAATAGTTAGTTAGATATTGGCTTTGTTGAGTGTATCTTCAAGGTTAAAAGACTTAAGATATTATGAAGTCTTCAATATTCTTGATAAAAATTCAATCAATTATTATGGTTATTACTAACCTTTGGTTTGTAATGTTCGTGTTTAGGTGTTAAGGCAATATCAAGTGATCGAATACTTAGAAGCATCACGATATACTGTGTCTGACTTAAAAAATCCAACAAAGACATCTGAACCAAAATTTTCAAGTTAGAATATGTCCTACGGAACTCATTATTAGCTTTACGATTAAAAAAGAATAGGAAAACTATTGAGTAACACGAGCGAGCTATAAATGTACTTGATGAGCGCATGCTATTAAATTTTGATACGATATTTATAGTTATCTTCAACTCGAATATATTAAAGCATCTTGCCGCAATTCCAGTTTTGTCCTCGACATATAAGTCGCTAAGATATGACTCCGCGTATCTATTTCACTTGATGGAATATTTAAAAATGGATCCAAATCTTTTTAATATTCTGTTATCCTTGATATAATATTCTATTGTGTGTATTGATTTGTCTTTGTTAATGCAACATAGTCAAATAGGTCCTTATAGAAAAATCTTGATTAAAATCTTTGGTAAATTTAAATGGTAAATAAATTTTGTATATTTTATTACAAACGAATTTTGTGTAATGGTGCAATTATTGTTGTTTTACTACATGATATAGCTAATATATACCCATGTAACATGTGTATATCTGGCTATTTTGCATAATACCCTTTTGTATCCATGACATTCAGTTTTAAGACCCTAACTGTTCATGTTGTTCACTCTTGATATAAATGAAATATTCAAGAGTTACAACATAAAGTCAATGAAGTACACACAAAGAGACCATTATATTTGCAAGTAGTCTCATAGATTTGGATATCAATTGAAGGCTTTGGACATAGTTTTGATTTGCAGATATGCCTAGGAAGTTGATTCAGGACTATTTCTCAAGTTGTTCTATTTGCAACCTCTGGTGGAGTTGCTGATTAAGATGATTTGTTTATTTATAAGGATCCCATCTGAGTATTATTAAGTTGTCTTTTGAAACTTAAAAAATTGGGATTTTTGCCCTACTATTTATTTTGTTTTATGATTAAATTATATTATTAACAGTTTATGCAATTTAATTATTATTTCAAGTAATTTATCATTTGGTTTACTTGGGTTAATTTGGAAATCTTTGTATATATTTTCACAAGTCTATGCGACCATTTGAGAATAAATAAAACAACACAGAGTAATAAATCAAGTCTGAAAAGTTATTTTTGTAACTAATGCTTAATAGTAAAAATGAGTATACCAATATAAACTTTAATTATTAAGTAACATCTTAAATATATCCATATATCCATGTAAGTGTTTAAATGAACTTCTAGCTGCATTAGAAGATTGTGAAATGTTTTACTAAAATAGAGGACATCCTATTTTTGCAATGTTTGATTAAGTTGAGAGCTCTACACATCCCATTCCAGAAAAAATATCATTCATTTTTCTTTGATGTGTGTGCATATAAGCAGCACGGTTATAGAGACACGACATACTATTGACATGGCAATTTTCTTAATGAGGCTAATAAGGAGTGGAAGAAAGATTATAACTCTTTTTGCATAATAGTAAACCAACATTTTTCATAATTTTCTCATATTTATCTAGATACTATGGTAAAGGTAGTAGTATATATCATTTTAATATAATTTAATTAAATACTTAATAAATAAATTAGAAATTTAGTAAATATTATGATTGATAAGTTACAAATAAAGATTTCCCTAATTATGTTATTTTCAGTGTTATATGTACAGTTTTTTTCTAGAAATAAAATAGGAAAATTTTATACTCAAATTTTTCAATCATCAATTATTTTGTGTATGACCAGATCAGGACCTTTTGGAACGGGTAAAACATTTACTGTGAAAGGTTAATTATAGGACTGTCGAAGAATTTTTTGATCCTAGAGTATATATCATAAAAATAAATCACACTGCAATATTACACTGCAATACATTTATTTCAAGGTTTACAAATTACAGAAGCACACTTCACTTGCAAAACTCCCGAACCGGATAATACACCTGAAGTTATCCACAATGCAAGTAGTTTGCTTAATTTAACCAAAGTCCTTTGTATAATTACGATTGAAATTCAGATACTTTATTTAAAATTAATCATCGCACAACCGGTGACCTCAGTCAGCAAGTAATGGTAGACCTTATTACACTGCAATATTACACTGCAATACATTTATTTCAAGGTTTACAAATTACAGAAGCACACAATACATTTATTTCAAGGTTTACAAATTACAGAAGCACACTTCACTTGCAAAACTCCCGAACCGGATAATACACCTGAAGTTATCCACAATGCAAGTAGTTTGCTTAATTTAACCAAAGTCCTTTGTATAATTACGATTGAAATTCAGATACTTTATTTAAAATTAATCATCGCACAACCGGTGACCTCAGTCAGCAAGTAATGGTAGACCTTAGTTTATAATTTGTTGAGAAGAATAACTTCTCTTATACCCCTGGATTGGATTATAGATTTCTACCTGGTGAATAGTGATAATTGAGTTACAATGGCAGAGAGAAAAAGGGGTTATATGAAACGCGAATGTTTGCATGAAAGAGTGTAAGGAAAAAACTTTGGATTAGTATACAAATTAATAACTAAGGTGCCATTTAATTACTATTTTGGAATTTCTAATTAGCTGGTTTTAACATTTTTTTAATACTTCTTGAAAGATAATTATTTTATTTTAATTTATTAATTTGTTGAGTTATATTATGTATTAAATACACAAGACACAATAATGAAGACCATGCAAAAAAATTATGAAGGAGAGACAAGTAATATTCATAACAATTCATCTTTTCAACCAAATAATCAACAAGTTAGTTACCAAAATTTTATTTATTTTGTTTCTAAATTGTTTATTTATTTTACGTGTTTTATAGTAGAGATGTTATATTAAATTCATAGGTAGAATTCTTTTTCCTAAAAAATAAGGCTATTGTTATACATGATGAGAATGATAGAGGTCGGATACTTGCTCAACAAAATCTAAATCTCCAAAGAAAAAATGACCAAGTACGTTAAAAATTATATTTATACAAATTAATTACAATTTTGGTAAATATATCTAAATAAAAATCATATTGTTCATCAGGATTGTGATAGAACAAACAAAAAGGGTAAAGAAAAGGTCGACCCCCGGTTAAATCGAAATCCAAGCAAAATAGTTCCCAAATGGTACAATATAAACTATAGTATGTCTATTTATTTAAAATTCCAAAAACCTTCAAGTATAAATTTAACATTAGATTCATCACGAACATTAGGATCCAGGAAATATTGAGTTATCTAGAGTTGTATTAGCCCAACGTATCAAAACTAGCCTAAAATAACATCAGCTTTGCTTCCAAACCAGAAATTATCTGATAGGCTCGATTTAGTGGCGCGAGTTTTTGAGGTAAAAAGAGCTCGACTGTTGAAAGAAATTTATGAAAAAAAGATATTCGGAAAACAAGTAGGAAAGGTCTTGATTATTGAGTTTCAAAAACGAGGTCTACCGCATATGCATGTGTTGATATTTTTGGATGGACATGATAAAATTCGAACAACTGCTCAAGTTGACCTGTTTGTATGTGCTGAACTTCTTGATATAAAGAATGACCCGATTCTTTTTGATACTGTGGTCAATTTTATGGTGCATGGTCCCTTTGGTGCCCGAAATCCTAACTCGCCACGTATGGAGAATAAAAAATTTACCAAAAAGTACCCTAAAGAGTTTGTGGATGCCACATCTATGGATCAAGATGGATATCCAATATATCGTTATCGGAATGATGGTCGAGTTTTTGAAGTTAGGGGATGCAAAATTGATAATAGGGATGTTGTACCATACAATCCATATTTATCTCGGATGTTCCACTGTCATATTAACGTTGAAGTTTGTGCAAGGATAAGATGTGTCAAGTATATCCATGAGTACATATACAAAGGTCATGACCGTACAACTATGGTTTTAGGTATAGATGAGATTCAACAATATCTTTATGCGAGATATATTGGACCCCATGAAGCAGCATGGCGAATATTCGGACATATTGTACACGAAAAAGTACCCAATGTTGTTCGAATGCATAATCATGTACTAGATGAACATCAAGTTGTTTTTGATAAAAGCAAATCTGTGGTATCGATTATTTCTGGTGGTATGCATCAAAAATCAAGTGTGGCTGCATTTTTTTAATTTTGCGCAAATAATGAAGCTGCACGTGATTTTACGTATCAGGAATTCCCACAACATTTTGTTTGGAATAAAAATGATGTGATTTGGACACCTAGAAAATGAGGTTTTGCTATAGGCCGCATGTATTTTGCTAGCCCTAATTGTGGAGAGAGATTTTATCTTCGGTTGTTACTTACTGTTGTCAAAGGCCCCTAATCATTTGAGTGTCTACGTACATATAATAATACACTCTATGGTTCGTTCAAATTAGCATGTGCTGCTAGAGGACTTCTAGAGGAAGATGATGAATGGTACAATGTTTAGAGGAAGCGTCAGTTATGAAGACTGGTTATCAATTGAGAAGATTGTTTTCAGTTATATTGATGCATTGTAATCCATTACATCCATATGAGTTGTGGAAAAAGTTTTCTCATAACATATGTGATGACCTTGAATCAAAGCTGCGTACATCTTATAGTATTCTGCAACCCACTGTAACTGAAGTGGAAGATTATGGATTATATCTCTTGAATACCATGTTGATAGAATCGGGAAAAAGATTATACGACTTTCAACCAATGCCACAATCGAATACAAATTGGAGCTCACCAATGAGAAATAGACTAATTTGTGAACAGCAACAACTTCAGAGGGAAGCACAAGAAATTGATGCACAGTTGAATGTTGATCTTCTTAATAATGCACAAAAACATGCTTACAAAAAAGTCATGGACTCCGCTATACATAGTAAGGGAGAAATTTTTTTCTTGAATGGTGGTGCTGGAACATGAAAGACATTTTTGTATAACACAATTGCAACAAAATGTCGGAGCTTAGGTTATATTGTTATAACTGTAGCTTCATCTGGAATTGCATCTTTGTTATTGAAAGGAGGCCGAACTGCACATTCAACATTTTCTATACCGCTAAATATTTTAGAAGATTCAGTTTGTGGATTTACTAAGCAATCGTTTCAGGCAGAATTGATGAGGGAAACAAAACTTAAAATTTGGGATGAGGTTCCGATGCAACATCGAAATTGTGTGGAAGTTGTTGATCGAACATTACAAGATGTATGTGGAAAATGAAAAACTCTTTGGGGGTAACACAGTTGTTCTTGGAGGTAATTTTTGACAAATTTTACCCGTAGTGCCTAAAGGTGTACGCGAACAAATAGTCGGTGCTTCATTAAGACGTTCACCCATTTGGAAAAACATTGACGTACTTACACTGGATGTCAATATGCCTCTTAACGAATCAATTACTGGGAATTCAGAATTTGCTAAGTAATGCAGGTATATCTAAAATTGCGTTATTTGAGTTTTTGTAAATATTTTTACGTATTTCTTACATCTAATCAATTATTTATTATGATGGATTGGATTTAACCCACACACAATTATAGATATCCCATCAAGAATTCGAAAATGCAATGACTTAGATAGCCTATAATCATCAACTTTTCCCGATTTGCATGTCCATGGAACCTCAAGTAGTGTATACTTGAATGAACGAACTATTCTTTCGGCACGCAATGATGACGTTAGTGATATCAACAACGCAGCATTAAATAAATTTCCAGGAGATGGGGTGACGTATCTAGCTGCTGATAAAATGGTTGAAGAGGATAATGTGGATCAAAGTATAACTTCATGATATCCAAATGAATATTTAAACTCATGGAGTCCAAGTGGTTTACCTCCATTTAGGCTGGAGTTGAAGGTAGGGTGTCCCATCATGTTGTTGAGGAATATTGACCCTAAGGATGGAATTTGTAATGGCATAAGGTTGATGGTGGTCAGGTTCTCTTCGCGTGTTATTGAAGCAAAAATATTATCAAGAGATAAATCCGGAACTTTGGTGTTCATTCCACGAATATCATTAACACCTTCCTCGTCAAAAGTACCGTTTATAATGACAAGACGACAATTTCCTATTCGGTTGGCCTTTTGCATGACCATAAACAAATCACAAGGACAATCTGTGAAGTACGTCAGTATTGATTTACGAACGCCAGTATTTAGCCACGGACAATTATATGTTGCATTATCGAGATGTACAAATTATGATCACATCAGTCTCTTTCTTCCTTCCGATGATAATCAAACAACATCAAATATTGTATATCCAGAAGTTTTGATATATTTAACTTATTAATGGTATGCAATTGTATTATTGTAGGTTAAATAGATTAAAGTAATATAGTCACTTACTAAGAATTTTTCTCA
The DNA here is from genome assembly GCA_029959085.1 of Nemophila menziesii. Lineage (NCBI taxonomy): Eukaryota > Viridiplantae > Streptophyta > Magnoliopsida > Boraginales > Hydrophyllaceae > Nemophila > Nemophila menziesii. The sequence goes on along the minus strand of JARWIR010000001.1, from coordinate 7,710,247 downwards.
AATTCTACTAAATTTAATTAATAAAGTATCTTACTAAGAATTTTTCTCCATTTCTAATACATAGACCGAGTTGAAGATCGTGGGAAAAAAGGAAATAACTATCTTTAAAAGTCGTGCAGTAAGTCTTTTTTTGGCATATTTTTCTAATTGTTGTAACCATTCACTAATATATTTTATTATTAGCAGTATCACAAGGAACTCGAGTGTATCGTAAGTCATGTATTTCTTATCAACATCACATGTTCAAATATACTATATCATTGCATTCATGCGTAGGTTAAGAAACTATAGACAAAAAATGTTACTTTTACATTACGTGACGAGGAGGATTTATATTGCATCAAGTCACCACAGGTCATTCATATTTTTTTGCTTACTTTATATTTGATAAAATCATCAACATTATATTACTTAACTTGAATAATTGTAATATTTATAGGATTGAAAGATGAAGGCACGTCTTGATTGGATAAAAGGAAAACGCTTATCTAAATGGAATTATAATCATATGGTATGAAATTTCATCATATATTTTTTATTTCATACGATCTATTCATATTCATCATCACATGATCACTAACTTCAATATATTCAAATAACCAGGTTGTTGTTGCGGCTCCAGTTATTGGAAGATATATCCATGTCGATGTAAACACATGGTGTAGATTTATGAGAGATATGCACGACTTGGATGATGTTCAAATGCTTCCTTAAATTATGTTTTTTTATTTTCTTTAGGGTGGAGATTTTCTAATAATATGTTTTTCTATTAGATAATGTTTTTCTATTATACATTATGGTGTAGATTTGCTTAAATTGTATGTGTTTATTTTTATGGTGGATATTTTTCTAAACTAGATTATATTTTTTATCATCTTTATGATTATTAATGTTTTCTTAGGTTGTTAAATTTTTTTTAGTTTATTATGTATAGATAATTTGTACTCTTAGACGTTATTATAAGTACTACAACCGAATGGATAGAGATTATTGTCAAAATCAATTTATGTTGCGTATTAATTTACTAAATCATAATACTGTAAATTTACATAAACTCTTGAGATTTCTTTGATAATTATAATCATACAGTCTTTAAATAGTGCCCCTCGGGCACGGGTTATCCCTAGTATATATATATTGAGCAATTTAAGGGGTATGATTTATGTAATTAGAAAACCAAAGTATATAAGTTAATGACGTTGTCGTTTGGATTTCAAACATGTGTAAGGAAATTTTATATCTTCTATTTTGGACCTAACTTAGTTAAATCAAGTTGCTATATCCGATAAAAAATATGTAGGGTTTGGTCCATTATTAATACTCTAGTATTTATTGGGTTGTAATCACTTAATAAAATGATGCAACATTCAAAATATAAATGTGTAGGCTAAAAATAATGGTTTTAGGTCTATTATAGTAGGTATAATGCTCACGTGACACAAACTCCTACAAATAAGAAAGTAATTAGGAGTAAGAAGGATATTGGTAAAGCATACTTTTTACAATCCTCTGTTGTCTTCAAGTTAGATTTTTATTACATCCCTTTAACTTGAATAACAAGAAAAACTCTCTTGGTAATACAGTATAATTAATTGTTCACTCAATATAGATATTAGGACTGAGAAGGATTAATAAGGCATACTTTGTAATGGGATCAAAATTATCATTGGACAAGGTTAGTAAATCACATCTACCACGTGGTTGAAACATAGTTATTTATGACCTATGGTAATTATGTTACCAATGGGTATATAGAAACTTAACCGGTAGTTTCTTAGTCTCTAGAAGAAACAACAATTCCAATCCATTTTATAGGCCAAAAGTTTCTAACTAACTTTCTTGGGACCATAGGTAGGCATGTTTCTATTATGAGTACTAGAACTTGTCGAAGAAATTTTTTATACTAAAATGAATGAAACAACTTATCCATCTAATAGGAGGTTTTTCCAAATCAGATCTCCCTATGGTAGCCATGCTTCTATAGGGAACACGCAAACTTATGGAATTTTCTAAACTGATTACCAGCACTTGTCGATTTTATGGTTTAAGAGTTCCACAAAATGGTATCCATTCTTCCATAATAAATGGAAGAATTTATTAGTGATATCTTCACTTCCTAAAAGTATACTATTACTTATCCATTTTATGGGGTCAACCAGTTTTATCAAATCTAAATGTGTCTGGATATAGACATGCTCCAGAAGAAATACAAGAACATACCCATGGGGGTTGTGCTTCGGTAAGGAATACCAAATATTGTCTATTTTAATGGGCCAAGTGGTATATCAAATCTTCTTGTGCACGATGGTAGCTAGTCTGATATGAGAAATACAATATTAAATTGGCTTCTAGAAGTGATACCAAACTAAATCCATTGGCAAAGAGGCTCGGTTAAATTCTCTTGTATCCGATGGCATCCATTTTTAATAATGAATGCAAGGATTTGACACTGGAAATACAAGTACTTGAGATGCATATATAAAAAGATCGTAAATTTTTTGTAAGAAGTAGTTTCTAAAAATATACTTTTATACTTCTTTACTTCATTAAAAATTAGATATAGAAACTTTAAAGTGGTACAAAAATTTAAATTGAGTGAACATATTGTAAAAATAGACATACAGACTCATTCCACTTGACCCCTAATACCTATCAAAAATATTGGTTAATTGGTATTCCGCTTTGACTCTCTATCAATATCCCAAAGATTATCAAAGTTCCATGGTGGTGTGGCCTAAGGTGTGATAAAAAGATATATAATTTAGATGCAAATAATCACCCTAAGCTAACACGATACTGCAAGTATTACAGGACGTATGCAAGTTTTAATGATAAGAAGATTCGTTCATCAGGGACTGATGAAAGTTAGAGAGAACTTATGCAAATTATCAAGTGCAGATATAAAAGATAGAAAGATAATACGCAAAGAAAGAAAAGGAAAATAGATTTTTATTTGGTTTTTATAAAGGAAACTAAACTACTAAATAAAAGACAGAAAATAAATATAAAAAAAAGACAAGAAGATAGTATGAAAGATATAGTTTAGGTTTTACTAGTATGCACCAATCCTTCTAATTCTATCTATTAGGTCTAGTTGATAAGGGAGAATATTAGCTCTTGGTATACTTAGTCAGGATTCTAAATTCCCATACCTTAGACCTTGAGAGCGACTAAGGGGGCTACGGCACAACCAAAAAGTGTTTTAAATAGGGTTATCAAACGCCACTAAGGCCCTAAACAAATACTGCAATCCTGGTGATATGGTGGTTAAAACAAACCCTAATGACTATCTAGTTAGAATCATGTTTTGTCAGAACTAATATCGACACTAGACGTTATGTGGTGGTTCAATAGTTAAACACCCTGTCAAGGAGACCATCTAACTACTATTAAGGTAATCCTATACTCGTGCACTAGCAAGGAAAACAATCATTAAATCAAAACACATAATCAAATATAAAGGTAAGTAGCTAATATCAAATAAAAACATATAATTCCCAAAGAAACTTAGATAGATGGTGTCGCCTAGGGTGTGATAAAAATAAGATCAAATTAAGTATGGAAAAATACGCACTCTCACCCTACACAGGCACAGTACTGCAAGTATTACAGGACGTATGCAAGTTTTAATGATAAGTAGAGTTCGTTCTCATGGACTTAAGTGTGTTAATCGCGTAGGAACAGATAACGAGTAAAAGTAAATAACTAGAAGACAGTAAATAAAGCAAATAGGAATTCGAAATTATCAATTAAACTAATTAAAACTAGGAAAATAAAGACAATAAAGTAAAAGATTAAGAATATGAGATGAGAAGTATAGCTTAGGTTTTGCTAGTATGCACTAATCCTTCTAATTTTATCTATACATCTAGTCAATAAGGGAGAATATTAGCTCTTGGTAATACTTAGTCAGGATTCTAAATTCCCCAAGCTTAGACCTTGAGAGCGACTAAGGGGGCTACGTCACAACCAAGAAGTGATTTCAAATAGGGTTATCAAACGCCACTAAGGCCCTAAGCAAATACCGCAATCTTGGTGATACGGTGGTTAAAACAAACCCTAATGACTATCTAGTTAGAAGTATGTTTTGTCAGAACTGCTATCGACACTAGACATTATGTGGTGGTTCAATAGTTAAACACCCTGTCAAGGAGACCATCTAACTACTCTTAAAACAATCCTAAAGTGATCAGTTCTAGGAAAGACATTAAATCAAAACACATAAGCAAATATAAAGTAAGAAGCTAATATCAAATTAAAACATATAATTCCCAAAGAAACTTAGATAGAAGAATTAGAATTCATAGATTATACATATGCAAAACCCAAGCTATGGGAAGTTTAGTTCATACCTGAAGGAAATAAACTAAAAGAAATTACAAAAGACATCATCTTGCTCTCTACAATAAACTGGAAGAATAAAACCTTAAGAACTAATTACTATGAGGCAAGGATGATTTACAAGTGATATAAGGGTGTATTTATAGGTGTTTAGAAGACCTAATTCGTTTTCTTGAGGAAGAGTTAAGGTAATGGACTTCTAGCCCAACTCAAATTCGTATGGAAATAAAGATAAACACTGCTGCGTTGTTTTGAGTGTATCTTCTTCGTTATTGGTCGGATTTTGCTCCACAAGATACCAAAAGAATCGCAACAGAATTATCTAGACCCTTTTGAAGGAAATCATCAGATTCGGCCTATTTCTTAGGTAAAACCGCATATCTTTGGACATGTATGCAGAATCCCAGATTTAGGCAGCTTTTCCTTTTCCATCTTTTTAGCAATTCTTTCCTTATCTCCAATTACCATGCAAATCTCTTTCCATAAGTTGTTGTCTTTGACTTGGACTCTAATTAATCTCCATAATTATCTTTAAAGCTACACACTAAATAAATAATTAAACCCAATATGCTCTAAAAACAATAATTCTACAAATCAAGACACAACATAGGAAAGTGCACTAAAACTCAAGAAAATCGACATTATTGACTTCTAAATCACTTAAAATGATGTCTCATCCTAACATAAATCTATCACAAATGAGGAGACATCAAGACCCCCAACTCAAAGTTGTATCGTCCCGATACAATAAAAGATAAAAACATAGGGAAGTCTAGAAATACACACTTATAAAATTTTCAATACAAGGGAAAAAGCATAGCAGAATATATAGAATAAACCTAAAGCAAAGAACTCAGAAAATTTCATGCAATAATATTCATAAACTACATACCTGTACACTTCTCATATCTACAGTCAACACGGCTTGAATTCAAAATCAGATTAGTTTCGCAATGTAAGAAGGATTGGGACTTTACTCAGTTCCCCAAGAGAGCTATAGATTGTTCATCGATTCTCACTAGTATCCAAGGATCCACTTAACTAATCTCTAATGGCTCAATCACTTCTCAATTACATAGCAAAGAATCAAAAGGTCTTTAAGGTTGTAATGTAGGCTTAGGGACGGGTATGATAGTATATTTGGATAATTTGGAGTGAGCTTTTGGCTCTCTCCTCACTAGCCATCAACGAATCGCCCTAGAGCTTGAGTTACTCTCATAAAACGTTTCTCACTCAACCCAATTAATTCCTTGATGCACAATTAGCATCCCCAATAACCCAATTAAAGCTTAAGATGTTCACATAAAAATCCACTTTGCCGGTCCGAATATATATTTTTTCTTTTCTTTTCAAATCAATTTCTATAGCTATGACTCTCTTTTAATGTTGAGATATCATGCTAATTTCTCATATATATATTTTTTTTCTTTTTATGCCCTTGTTGGCAAAATTAGCTCAAAGCTTCTTTTTCATTCACTATTACCCCGGCAAAGGGTTACAATACAAATCTGTGAATCCTCATCAATACAAAGCACAAAGCACAAAAATCCCAACAAAATAACAATTCCCATAATGGTGGACCCACCACCCCAAACTCAAGCTCTAAAACAACTGTCTATGCATCACGATTCGAGTGCGGGTCATATGGAAAAGTCCTAAAATCTAAAGGGTATGGCCTATAACGTGTTTCAATAAAAGGCTTTAGAAAGGCTAGAAGGGGCTGAGAAGGGTATAGCATATAAAATCAAAAATCACAAGGTGAGAAGGTATAAAAAGGCTTCAAGGGCTTCAAATATGAAAGAACCGCCTTAATCACTTTCTACACTATGTAATTTAGAAAATTTCTTACCTTTAGCACTTTCATCAAATGGTTTTTCAACTAACTTGGATCTCACGGTTTACACACTTCTCAAGGTTCCCTGAGATCGAACATACTTTCTATCGCATTGCTCACTAATCTTTTCTTTACTATCAATGTGTATTTTCCTGCAAATACTCAAATCCTACAAATACATAGCTCATAAACATATTACTTACTATCATTAATATACTGAGCTTATGCTTTCAAGCTATTAAACACACTCTACATCTAATTCTCATGTATCAAAAATTTTAATCTCACCCAAAAACAGAAAAAATGGAGATGAGAGACAACGAATCCCCACACCCCCAACTCAAAAATGAGCCGTGTCCCCACGACTCGAAAAAGACTAAAAAAACAGAAATTAAAATTAGCAGATAGACATATTTACAGAAATGGTAAGGAGAAAGAGAACATACTCTCGAGGCTATTGCCTCGCATCATTGACATCCAAGGTTGGAATTGCTAGACCTTTTGTTAATTGCTCAAGGAGTTTCATGATGTGCACTTGATTAGCGTTGATTTGTGCCACATCATTGACTAAGGAAGTTTGAGCTGCTTCAAATTTCGTTAAACGCTCCTCCATCTTCTCTTGCCAATTTTCCTCCTTTTCTTCCTTCGAGACTTGCGTAGAACCCGCTCTTCGAAGACTTTCTTTGATCCAAGCGTTATCAATATAACTCATTTTAAATTCGAGTTTCTCTTCTTCACCCAATACTACATTCGCTTTTCGCACAAGACACGTGATCATAGTGGAAATTTAACATTATAAACTGATTTAGGAGAGACCGAAAATCGTATCACCTCCTCATAGATCAACTGTGCCGCATCAACCTCTTCTCCTCTCAAAATACAGTCCAACAGTAGAGCGTTCTTCATAGTCACATCCAAAGTTCGTGTGTTTCCAAAGACATTAGGAATAAGGAAATTGTGCCAAATTCGCGCATCTACTTGAAGATATTTGTAAGGCCAAGGTGCCTTCAATTCCACTTATGTGATTGCACTTTCTCTTTGTCTAAAACATGCTCAAAAAGTAATTCCTCATCAAAGATCTTTTGTTTAGCAACTGCTTCTTCAAATTTGCAAAAACCTTTCAGTTTCTTAAACTTGAAGTGGTTCCTAATCTCCTCAACTGTGAAAGGAACTATCTTTCCTCTAATCGGAACACCATCACTATCTCGGCTAAAGAGGCCTAAATAGAACTCCAAAACTAATTCAGGACATAATTCAGAACGTCTTACCATGAACGTAGACCAACCCAATTTCTCACCAAGTTCTAAGAATCTCTTGTATTCTCCATCTCTAACTTCTTCCTTGAATACTTTCTCATAAGCAAAAGGTAGTTCTTTTAATTGTTTCTCTGCAGAAGTCTTCAAGGCCTTTGAAGTATCCACTTTCTCTATAGGTATAAGATCTTGTTGAGGTTGAGTTCTCTCCTTTGCATAATAATAAAGCTTTTTACCATTACGATCATACGAAGGTTTCCCACTTTTCTTCACTTTATCTTTACCCTTTGATTGAGAACTAGCACCTTTGTCAATTGATTTCTTCTTGTTTAAATCCAATCCCTTGTTACTCTTCACCTCCCTCTTGTTAGCTAAGATTGTTGTTCTATTAGTCATCCTCAATTAACCCCCAACTCAAAGCTTTAGCAACCCTTGAAATTAAACTCTTTAATTAATGGATGAACAAGCTTGATTTGGCTTAGGAAATATGAATTGATGATTAATCTCTATGTGGGTGAGGATGATTTGTAATGGGTAGGCTTGGATTTTAGAAATTGTAGGATGAATTTTGAAAATTTGGCTCTTTGATTCTTCAATTGGATTTGGTGATGATTGGGTATTTGATTCTCTCTTTGTAATGATGTGGAGAGAAGGTTTGATGTGTTTTTCTTGATGATTGGGTAGTGTTTTGGTGATTGGTGAAGGTTTTGATGAGCTTTAATGTAGTTGGGAGGGTTGTGGAGAAGAAACAGAGGGTTAAGGTTTCATAAATTCGGAATAATAAGATTAATACCTCCTTTATAACTCAATCCCGTAACTTTTCTCTCTCTTGCGGCGCTGCGGACTACCCCTGCGGACCATGGGGTGTACCGCAGGGTAGTCCGCGACATCTGATGCTCGAAAATTTTTGCTCACTGGATTGGACCCGTGGTAGGACCCCGTGGCACGGGTTTTTGGCTCGCGGACTAGGGTCTGGTGTACCGGAGGGTACACCGCGGCATCTGTAGCTCACTCCGTCAAAATACCCGTGGTACCTACCCCGTGGCACGCGTTTTTGGGGCGCGGACCATGGTGCGGTGCAGGGGGGTAGTCCGCGGCGAATTTTTTCTTGTTTCTGGATCAGACCCGCAGTGCAACCCGTGGTACGGGTTTTGACCACGCGGACCATCCCTGCGGACCATGGGGTAGTCCGTGGGGTAGTCCGCGTAGGTCATTCTTGCGCTCCAAAAAATTTTCTCGCGTTCCCTAACTCGATTTCTCCAATTCCTACACACCAAAAACACTAATACCTTCCTCAAACATGCATTATCAACTAAAAACAACTAAAATAAACTTAAACTAAAAACGTAAAAGACATGAAAACATAAAAAAAACTACAGGTTGTCTCCCGTACAGCACTTTTGTTTTACGTCTTTCAAAGTTAGACGTGTTACCTCTGTCAAGATTTGCGAATATAGCCTCCCCAACAACGAGTAAGGCTATGAACGTCAACTAATCTGCGCTTGACCCCAGTTTTGGGGTGAATCTCTATCACTTTAGCTGAAACAACCTTAGTGACGATGAATGGTCCCATCCACGAGTCTTTGAAACTTCGTGGCCTGTTCTCGCGTTTGTGGGCTTTCCATAGGACTTCATGGCCAACCCCAAACTCAATGTTTGGCTCAGTATCCACAGGTTTTTAGTGGATCTCCTCAGGAGGGACTTTTTGATGTGAAAGACTGTGGATGATAGGCACTGTGGGATCCAACTTCCTTGGTTTCTTACCCAAGACATAGAAGGTCTCGGATATATTCTTAGCATGAAGAGTGATGGTCCCATCTTGGAAGTTGATCACACTTTGACTTGTGGCCATGAAAGGCCGTCCAAGTATGATCGGAACCTGCTTATCTGCATCAAACTCAAGAATAACAAAGTCAGCAGGGATGGCGATATTACCTGCACGGACTAAGACATCCTCCACTGTTCCCCATGTCCTTTTCACTGAGTTGTCAGGAAACTGCAACTTCACTGGATTTTTCTCTGATTTCTGAAGTCCAAGTCTCTCGAACACGGACTTAGGCATAAGATTCACACCAGAACCCACATCGTACATAGCTCTCACCTTGAGCATACCATGTAATTGAATAGGAAGGTTGAAACTTCCCGGGTCTTTAAGCTTGGTAGGCAGCTCTTTTTCACTTCTTCTTATAACCCTCAGGTTCTCTCTCGGGATCTCTACACTCGCTTCTTTCTCAGGAATAACTTGCGTATAAACTTGTTGCGGTGTAAGTCCTCTCTTCGCAATCTCAAGCATCTGGGCGTTGATATTTTCAGGTTGGTACGCCTCTACAAATGTCTTGAGAACAGTATCATCTTTAGGATTTGTAACAGGAATAGTTGATGACACTGGTTGAACACTAGGTGGCGATTCCACCTTCTCTTCTTCTTTCTTTTCTAGCACAGCAGGTGCCACTTCATCTTTCGATTCCTCCTTTGAGGCTTCTTCCTCTTTCTCTTTAGCCAACTCAGCTGCATATTCCACTACCGATCGAATCTCCTCTTGCACCTTCCTCAGTAACTCTATAAACTCGTCTTTCTCTTGATCGTCCTCCATATAAACTTCTAAACAGTCAGATTCCTCGGGGCTAGACTCGGTTGGTTCTTCTTCAATATTGGGAACTTCCACGGAACTAATGGCAGCATGTGGTGCTTTCTCTTTCGCTTCTTCAATCTCAAGACATATAGCCTTGCAAGCTTCGAACTCATCCTTGTTTTCACCTCCTTCGATTGCCTTTACTTCCTTTTGTTCTACAACACTTGTTAACACTTTGTTTAACTGTGTTACTTGAGTAGTTAGCATTTGAAGTATGGCATCATGTCCTCTAACCTTTTCGTCTTGAGCATTAAGAGTTGTGTTTAAACGGTCTAGAGCTTGTACTATCTGTGTATTGTCCATAGATCCTTCTTGCGGATACTGAGGTAAAGCTTTCTGCTCTAATGAATCGGTATAGGCGTCTTGAGCAGGTTGTTGTGGAGGAGCAGGTCTATTCTGATATTGGTTTTGGTACTGACCTCTCTGTTGGTAAGAGTTGTTCTGGGGTCGCGGTTGATATTGACCAGGATTAGCGGCCCCTTGTGGATTTGAATATGTTAGCCTCACCTTGTTTTTATTCCCGTTTTAATATTCGACAAATCATCATTTAAACTAAAATTCATTTGGTATCACTTTTAAGGTTTTCCAAAACCCCTCATTAGATTAGTTGTGTTAAATTCCTTGATATTAAGCTTGAGTTTCAAAAGAGCAGTATCGCGGTACACCGGACAGAAACTGCGGTACACCGCAGAGCCACAGACCAGAGGCGCGGTGCACAGGATAGACCGTCAGTAAGCTAAGAAAATATGCGGTACACCGGACTAAGGCGCGGTACACCGGACTGAGGCATGGACCAGGGACACGGTGCATAGGATAGTCCGACCAGTAAGCTTGAAGTTAAGACGAACGTTTTCGCGGTGCACCGGACCATACCCGCGGTACACCGCAAGAGAGGGTTTCTGCACTATTACTAGAGGACAAAGCTTATATCCGTTGGAGATAAAATAGATCCGTTAGATAGAAGCCTTTTGACCGTTAGAAGATATTTTCAGCTATATATTGAAGCTCATTCAAGACACAACTCAAGCCTTCCATCTACCAATCTTAAGAGCAATTAATATTATCATTCAAGAAGGTTTCAAAGGAGCATTCAAGTCATATTCATTCTCAAGCTACCTAGTTTATATCCACTCATTTAGGAGTTTAGTTACAAAGCTTTTATAAGCACCCCTAAACACTTTTCATTTCCTCTTAGTTCTTGTAATAGATTAAGAGAGTATTGTGAGCATAGGTTTATGCTTGGTTCCTTGTGTTGGTGATAACACAAGTGTATTTCCTTCAAGGTTTTGAAGTGGTTGTAAAGGGTTTGTAATCTCACCCGGTTTAAGAGTTACGAAGATTAGTTGAGAATCTTGCAAATCCTAAGGAGGCTTCCTTAGGTAGTGGATGTAGGGAAACCGAACCACTATACATCGTTGTGTATCGTTTTCTATCCCTTTACTCTTTACATTTCCGCTCTCTATATGCTTGATAAAATGCCTACATGAATAGTTTGATAATATTGTCTTTTAGGATTATCTAGTTATTAACTATTTAGTTTGCTAAAACAATAGGATTAAAATTAGCTTTTAATTTTATTTACTTGAAATAAAATTAGCCGATTAATTTCCATTGTCCTATTCAACCCCCCTTCTAGGACGCATATAGTATATCAATTGGTATCAGAGCCTAGCTCTATTGTACTTAATCGTTTCTAGAGTTAATACGATATGGATTCTAATCAACCGGAAGGTTCATGTTCTACTAGACCTCCGCTTTTTGTAGGAAAAGACTACTTTGGATGGAAAAAGAAAATGGAGATTCATGTCAAAGGAATTGATTACTTTTTGTGGCTTGCTATCAAGAAGGGTCCTTACATTCCTTATGTTAATGGTAGTAAAACGGAGGTGAAGGATGAAGATGATTACAATGATCAAGACATATCCAAACTCACCAAAAACAACAAAGCTATGAACATACTCATAAATGGGTTAAGTGTCACGGAGTATGCTAGAGTTAGTGAATGCAATTCGGCTCATGAAATGTGGCAACTCTTGGAGCTATCATATCAAGGAACGGAAGATATCAAAGAAACTAAGATTGGTCTTTTTATCACTAAGTATGAGCTATTTCGTATGGAGCCCGATGAAGCCTTAAATGCTATGCATCAAAGATTTTCTAACATTGTCAACACTTTGAAGACTCTTGGTCAAGAGTACACCAACAAAAAACAATGCCGAAAAATCTTATTTGCTCTTCCAAGGAAATACAAATCAAAGATCAACTCTATAAGAGACACTAAAGATCTTTCAAAAATGACGGTTCATGAACTCATTTGCAACCTCATGACGGAAGAGCTTGTGCTTGAAGAAGAAAAGATAAGAGATGATGAGGAGAAAAAGATTAAGAAATCCATTGCTTTCCATGCCTTGAGTACCAAGTTGAAAGAACGAAAAGAAAGGAAGGAAAGTGAAGAAGAATAAAACTCACATGAACAAGAAACTAGTGAAGATGAAGGAGTGGCTATGTTGGCAAGAGATATGAAAAAATTCATGAGATACAAACGCTTTGCCAAGAAAGGAAGTTCTTCCTCACCCTACAAGAAGAATGTTAGAGCTATCAAACAAGATGAACCCACTTGCTATCATTGCAAGAAAGTTGGTCACATCAAGACTTATTGTCCTCTTCTTCAAAAGGAGAAACCTAAGAGAGCAATGCATGCTAATATCACTTGGGATACTCAAAATTCGGATGAAGAAGAAAGTGATAACGAAAATGTCAATCTTGTTGCTTTTATGGGAGAACTTGAAAATGATGAAGATGCTTCTTCGGATGATGATACCGGCTCAACTCACTTTGTCTTTATGGCAAATCATGATGAGGTAACTCCTAAATCTAAACTCTCTTTATCTAATGACGATGCTAGTGAACAAGATATTCATGAGGCATTTGATTCTCTCTACAATGATTTCTTAAACTCTATTGAAACAAACAAAGTTTTAACAAAAGATTTAGAATTTGAGAAAAAGAGAACTAAAGAGGTTTTAAAAACTTTGGAAGATTGTCAAAATCTTTGTGATGAATGTATAGATGAAAATGAGAAACTTCATCTTATTGAGAAAAATCTTTTGCAAGAAAAAGCTTTGTTAGAGAAAAAGATTGTTGATCAAAATGCTATTATTTTAAAATTTACAAATGGGCAAGAAAACTTGGAAATGATTTTAGGCTCTCAAAAAATGGCTTTTGAAAAAAGTGGTGTTGGATATGATCCATTCACTAAACAAAAACCCTTGAAAAATGTTTTTGTAAAATCAAAAATTTCAAATGCAATTCCATCTTCTTCAAAATCTTCTTTCACTTGCACCTATTGTGAAAAACTTGGTCATGATGCATCTCATTGCTATTATCGTAAATTATTGGATTTGGGATCTCTTATGCCACTTTGGAAAAGGCCTATTTGGGCTATAAAAAGAAAATCCACTAACCCTCATGGACCCAAACCAAATTGGGTACCTAAAGCCTAAATTATTTTTGTGTGTAGGGATTGAGCATCAAGAAGCAAAATATATGGCTCCTTGATAGTGGATGCTCAAGACATATGACCGGGAACCAATCATTATTTACACGTTTATATAAAACAAAAGGTGATAAAGTTACTTTTGCCGACAATACTAAAAAACGCGTTTTGGGTAAAGGTAACATCGGTAATATGAATTCTTTACTTATCTCTAATGTGTTACTTGTTGAGGGTCTATCTTTTAACTTGCTTAGTATAAGTCAACTTTGTGATGTTAGTTATAGTGTTAAATTTGAAGCATCTAGGTGCATTGTTTTCAAAAATGATGAGTTAGATACTATGTTTATTGCAAAAAGATCGGATAATGTTTTTGTAGTTGATCTTGAGAGTATTATGTGTCAACGTATTAAATGCTTATCCGTGGTAAATGATAGTTGGCTTTGGCATAGACGTTTAGGACATGCTAGTATGGATTTGATTTCAAAATTATCTAGGAAAAATCTTGTTGTTGGTTTGCCTATTTATAAGTTTGATAAAGATAAATTATGTTATGCATGTCAACTTGGTAAACAACATCGTTCATCTTTTAAATCCATAAATAAGGTCATCACCGTTAGGCCACTTCAATTATTGCATATGGATCTTTTTGGTCCCGTTGATGTCACTAGTCTAGGAGGATCTAGATATGTCTTTGTTGTTGATGATTACACTAGATATACATGGGTGATGTTCCTTGCTTTAAAAAGTCATGCCTTCAATGAATTTGCAAAACTTTGTAGAAAGGTGCAAAATGAGAAAGGCTACTCTATTACATGCATTCGTAGTGATAATGGTAGTGAATATGTGAATTCTCCTTTTGTGCATTTTTGTGATGAATTTGGGATTGAGCATAATTTTTCGGCTCCTAGAACTCCCCAACAAAATGGGGTAGTGGAAAGGAAAAACCGAACTCTACAAGAAATGGCTAGAACAATGCTAAAAGAACATAGCTTGCCTACATACTTTTGGGGTGAAGCCGTTTATATGGCTTGTTATGTGTTAAATAGAGTTCTAATTAGACCCCTTATTAAGAAAACCCCTTATGAGCTTTGGAATGGTAGACCACCAACTATTGCTTATTTTCGTGTTTTTGGGTGCAAATGTTTTATCTTAAACACTATGGACTATTTGGGTAAATTTGATGCTAAATCGGATGAAGGTATTTTTCTTGGTTATTCTACTAAGGGAAAAGCCTATCGCATTTTCAATAAACGTACTCGTACCATTGAGGAATCTATGCATGTTGACTTTGATGAGACTAATCCTTTTTGTATCAAGAAAGTAGTAGATGTTGATTTACATGAAGATACTCCACAAGATCAACCCTTAGAATCTCCTACAAAAGAATTAAATTCTCATGATGAACCTCCTAAGGAAAATGGTCAACTCTCAAATGAAGCTAGTACGGATTTACCAAAGTGTTGGAAAAATATCAAAGATCATCCAAGTGAATTAATTCTAGGTGATCCAAAAGAAGGTGTTACCACTCGTTCTCGTATTATCGCTCTTTGTGCTCATCAAGCATTCTTATCTCAAATTGAGCCCAAGAATATTAAAGAAGCCTTGCTAGATGATCATTGGATAAACGCTATGCAGGAGGAATTAAATCAATTTGAGCGTAGTAAAGTTTGGACATTAATTGAGAAACCAATTGGCCCTACTATTATTGGCACTAAGTGGGTATTTCGCAACAAGCTAGATGACACCGGTATTATCACTAGAAATAAAGCAAGGTTAGTTGCTCAAGGATACAATCAAGAAGAAGGTATTGATTTCGATGAAACTTTTGCTCTGGTAGCTAGACTTGAATCTATTCGTATGCTACTTGCTTTTGCTTGTTATATGAATTTTAAACTTTACCAAATGGATGTCAAAAGTGCTTTTTTAAATGGTTTTATAGATGAGGAAGTCTTTGTTAAACAACCACCGGGTTTTGAGGATCCAAAATTTCCAAATCATGTTTTTAAACTTTCAAAGGCTTTATATGGTTTAAAACAAGCACCTCGTGCTTGGTATGAACGTTTAAGCAAATTTTTGTTAGATGATAGTTTTAAAAGAGGAAATATTGACTCCACTTTATTTATAAAAAGGTCTTCAAAAGATATCCTTCTTGTTCAAATTTATGTGGATGATATAATATTTGGTGCTACTAATGAAAATCTTTGTGAGAATTTTTCTAAAAGCATGCATAAGGAATTTGAGATGAGCATGATGGGAGAATTGAATTACTTTCTTGGACTTCAAATCAAGCAAATGAAGGATGGCATCTTTGTCAATCAAGCCAAATACACAAAAGAATTGATCAAAAAATTTGGACTTGAAGATGCAAAGGAAATTGGAACTCCAATGAGCACATCCACAAAATTAGACAAAGATGAATATGGTAAGGATGTTGATGAGAAAGCATATCGAGGTATGATTGATAGCTTACTCTATTTAACCGCTTCTAGACCCGATATTATGTTCCCCGTGTGTCTTTGTGCTAGATTCCAATCCTCTCCTAAAGAATCCCATCTTAGTGCCGTTAAGCGTATTTATAGGTATTTAAAAGGAACCCTAAGTCTAGGACTTTGGTACCCAAGATTTACCTCTTTTGAACTAATAGGTTATTCGGATGCCGATTATGCCGGTTGTAGACTTGATAAGAAGAGTACTAGTGGAAGTTGTCAATTCTTAGGTCAATCCCTTGTTTCTTGGTCTAGTAGAAAACAAAATAGTGTTGCTTTATCCACGGCCGAAGCCGAATATGTTGCGGCCGGAAATTGTGTGACTCAAATTCTTTGGATGAAACAAACCTTACTAGATTTTGGCCTAGAGTATGATTGTGTTCCCATTCGTTGTGATAACACTAGTGCTATCAATCTTACCAAAAATCCTATTCAACACTCTAGAACGAAACACATAGAAATCCGTCATCATTTTATCCGTGATCACACTCAAAAAGGGGATATTGTACTTGAATTTGTCACTTCGGAAAATCAACTAGCCGATATATTTACTAAACCTCTACCCCAAGATCTTTTTGAGAAAATTCGTTGTGAGATTGGCATGCAAATTCTCTAACCTTCTTATCTTGCCATTATTGTTTAGTACTTTTTGTGTATATTCTCTTGTTGCTAATGTTTTTCTTGATGTTATAGGTCCTTGAAGCTTCTAATTGTTATCCATTTATTTCTTTAGCCTTGTTTTTACTCAAAATGTATTTTGACCCCTTAAAATCTTTCAAAAATCGTATCATTAGTTCTTTTTGTTGTTGACAAAGGGGGAGAAATTTTAGTTAAACTTTTTCAAATGCATTTTGTGAGGGGGAGTTTTTGTAAAAACTCTAGTGATTAGGTTGAGGGGGAGTTTTTGATCAAAACTTTATCTTAGGCATCTTCAAAAGTTTATGATTGAGATTGTTAGCCTCACCTTGTTTTTATTCCCGTTTTAATATTCGACAAATCATCATTTAAACTAAAATTCATTTGGTATCACTTTTAAGGTTTTCCAAAACCCCTCATTAGATTAGTTGTGTTAAATTCCTTGATATTAAGCTTGAGTTTCAAAAGAGCAGTATCGCGGTACACCGGACAGAAACTGCGGTACACCGCAGAGCCACGGACCAGAGGCGCGGTGCACAGGATAGCCCGTCAGTAAGCTAAGAAAATGTGCGGTACACCGGACTAAGGCGCGGTACACCGGACTGAGGCACGGACCAGGGACACGGTGCATAGGATAGTCCGACCAGTAAGCTTGAAGTTAAGACGAACGTTTTCGCGGTGCACCGGACCATACCCGCGGTACACCGCAAGAGAGGATTTCTGCACTATTACTAGAGGACAAAGCTTATATCCGTTGGAGATAAAATACATCCGTTAGATAGAAGCCTTTTGACCGTTAGAAGATATTTTCAGCTATATATTGAAGCTAATTCAAGACACAACTCAAGCCTTCCATCTACCAATCTTAAGAGCAATTAATATTATCATTCAAGAAGGTTTCAAAGGAGCATTCAAGTCATATTCATTCTCAAGCTACTTAGTTTATATCCACTCATTTAGGAGTTTAGTTACAAAGCTTTTATAAGCACCCCTAAACACTTTTCATTTCCTCTTAGTTCTTGTAATAGATTAAGAGAGTAGTGTGAGCATAGGTTTATGCTTGGTTCCTTGTGTTGGTGATAACACAAGTGTATTTCCTTCAAGGTTTTGAAGTGGTTGTAAAGGGTTTGTAATCTCACCCGGTTTAAGAGTTACGAAGATTAGTTGAGAATCTTGCAAATCCTAAGGAGGCTTCCTTAGGTAGTGGATGTAGGGAAACCGAACCACTATACATCGTTGTGTATCGTTTTCTATCCCTTCACTCTTTACATTTCCGCTCTCTATATGCTTGATAAAATGCCTACATGAATAGTTTGATAATATTGTCTTTTAGGATTATCTAGTTATTAACTATTTAGTTTCCTAAAACAATAGGATTCAAATTAGCTTTTAATTTTATTTACTTGAAATAAAATTAGCCGATTAATTTCCATTGTCCTATTCAACCCCCATTCTAGGACGCATATAGTATATCAGAATACTGCATACCCGGATGGTTGCGGTTGCCCCATCGGTTGGATATAAAGTAAACAGATTGCGGATTTGATTCGCACTCTTCCCATACATGATCGTTAACTCCACATTGTTGACAACCTTGTGCTTCTTGTACTACCTTTGTGGCGGCTAAGTTCTTCTCCATCGCGATTCTCAGCTCCTTGATTTGATTTTCTAATGAGGATATTTGAGCTGAGTTCGCAGTTTCTGCATCCAAACGAAGCGTTCCTCGGGTCTTTGCTGCAGAAGCTCGCGTTGAAGGCCAACTTCTCTCTTGTTCCATAATATTCTCTAACACCTCAGAAGCTTCATTGTGATTCATGGACACAAAATTACCCTTTCCAATGTTATCCACCTTTTCTCTACCTTTATCATTAAGACCTTCATAGAACATAGCAAGTTGTAGAGCAGGTGTATAACCATGGAGTGGACATCTAGTTAACTTTTGTTGAAACCTTGTCCATGCTTCTCCCACTGTTTCTCCATCCTCTTGGCAAAATCTTGCAAGCTCGGTTTGATCTTTAAGTCTCATGCTCTTCGGATAAAATCTATTAAAGAATGCGGCTTGAAGTTCTCTCCAAGAGTGAATGGTTCCATGTGGTTGTCTCTCTAGCCAATCGCTAGCTCTTCCGGTCAAGAAAAACGAAAACATATGACAATACAGTTGCTCGCGTGTAATGCCAGGAGTAATATAGGCATCACAAATCTGCATGAACTTCTGAATCGCTTTTACCGGATCTTGAATAGCTGTACCAGTATAGAGTCCGAAACTTTGAAATTGACTGAGCATACCCGGATCGGGTCTAAATTTGATATTCGGAATCTCAGGAGGGCGGTAACCAATTGGTTGAACATGGAATGGTATATTAAGGCCAGGCAGATCTTGTTCAACTCGGTTCTGTTGATTATTAAGATTATTCCCATTACCTCCACCTGCTGGTAGCTGTACTCCTTCTAGTCCACCCAGTGGTGGCTCTTGTTGTTGTCCACCTTGTTGGTTATTCTGCACTCCACCGAGTGGTGGTCCCAGTGGTGGATCTTGATGTAATCCTCCTCCCACTGGTGGATCTCGTTGGGATGCCATGACTCTTCTCAAGGCTCTTTCCTCACGAACTCGTTTGTTGTAAGGTTTGAAGCTCCTCTCAGGCTCCGATAAGGGAGGCCAAGAATTAAACACTGTGAAACCTGAAAAAGACTAAAGCAAACCCAAGCGTAAATCTGGAAAAATAAAAACTAAACTAAAAACTGAAAAGTAAAAACTAATTAAGAACTAAAACTCGAAATAGATAACCCACACGCTAACGAGACACAAGTCCCCGGCAGCGACGCCAAAAACTTGGTGTCGCCTAGGGTGTGATAAAAATAAGATCAAATTAAGTATGGAAAACTACGCACTCTCACCCTAGACAGGCACAGTACTGCAAGTATTACAGGACGTATGCAAGTTTTAATGATAAGTAGAGTTCGTTCTCAGGGACTTAAGTGTGTTAATCGCGTAGGAACAGATAACGAGTAAAAGTAAATAACTAGAAGACAGTAAATAAAGCAAATAGGAATTCGAAATTATCAATTAAACTAATTAAAACTAGGAAAATAAAGACAATAAAGTAAAAGATTAAGAATATGAGATGAGAAGTATAGCTTAGGTTTTGCTAGTATGCACTAATGCTTCTAATTCTATCTATACATCTAGTCAATAAGGGAGAATATTAGCTCTTGGTAATACTTAGTCAGGATTCTAAATTCCCCAAGCTTAGACCTTGAGAGCGACTAAGGGGGCTACGTCACAACCAAGAAGTGATTTCAAATAGGGTTATCAAACGCCACTAAGGCCCTAAGCAAATACTGCAATCTTGGTGATACGGTGGTTAAAACAAACCCTAATGACTATCTAGTTAGAAGTATGTTTTGTCAGAACTGCTATCGACACTAGACATTATGTGGTGGTTCAATAGTTAAACACCCTGTCAAGGAGACCATCTAACTACTCTTAAAACAATCCTAAAGTGATCAGTTCTAGGAAAGACATTAAATCAAAACACATAAGCAAATATAAAGTAAGAAGCTAATATCAAATTAAAACATATAATTCCCAAAGAAACTTAGATAGAAGAATTAGAATTCATAGATTATACATATGCAAAACCCAAGCTATGGGAAGTTTAGTTATACCTGAAGGAAATAAACTAAAAGAAATTACAAAAGACATCATCTTGCTCTCTACAATAAACTGGAAGAATAAAACCTTAAGAACTAATTACTATGAGGCAAGGATGATTTACAAGTGATATAAGGGTGTATTTATAGGTGTTTAGAAGACCTAATTCGTTTTCTTGAGGAAGAGTTAAGGTAATGGACTTCTAGCCCAACTCAAATTCGTATGGAAATAAAGATAAACACTGCTGCGTTGTTTTGAGTGTATCTTCTTCGTTATTGGTCGGATTTTGCTCCATAAGATACCAAAAGAATCGCAACAGAATTATCTAGACCCTTTTGAAGGAAATCATCAGATTCGGCCTATTTCTTAGGTAAAACCGCCTATCTTTGGACATGTATGCAGAATCCCAGATTTAGGCAGCTTTTCCTTTTCCATCTTTTTAGCAATTCTTTCCTTATCTCCAATTACCATGCAAATCTCTTTCCATAAGTTGTTGTCTTTGACTTGGACTCTAATTAAGCTCCATAATTATCTTTAAAGCTACACACTAAATAAATAATTAAACCCAATATGCTCTAAAAACAATAATTCTACAAATCAAGACACAACATAGGAAAGTGCACTAAAACTCAAGAAAATCGACATTATTGACTTCTAAATCACTTAAAATGATGTCTCATCCTAACATAAATCTATCACAAATGAGGAGACATCAATAGAAGAATTAGAATTCATAGATTATACATGATGCAAAACCCAAGCTAATAGAATTAATTCATACAAAGGAAAGAAGAGAAAAGAATTACAAAATAAGAGGTTGAAGGAGACATGATTGATGCACAGCTCCTTCCAGACTTCTTTTCTTGTGTTGCAGCTTCCTCTTGGCCTTAAGGTCTGGCCAAGGATGATTTTAGAGTGTTAAGAGGCTGTATTTATAGTGTATAGGTTGACCTAATTCGTTTCTTGGAGATAACTCTAAGTAATGGACTCCAAGCCCAACTCAAATTAGTAAGGAAATAAAGATAAACACTGCTGGACCGTTTTGAGCATATCATCTTCGTTATTGGTCGGTTTGAGCTCCATAAGATACCAAAAAAATCGCAACAGAATTATCTTTGTCCTTTAAGAAGGAAATTACCAAAATCGGCCTATTTCTTAGGTAAATAACCACTTCTTTAGGCGTGTACTGCAGAATTCAGATTTAGGCAGCTTTTCCTTTTCCTAATTGAACTCAGTTTCCTTCTATCTCCAATTTCCATGCACATCTCTTTCCATAAGTTGTAGTCTTTGACTTGGAATCTAATTAATCTCCATAATTATCTTTAAAGCTTCACACTAAATAAACAATTAAACCCAATATGCTCTAAAAATAATAATTCACTAAATCAAGACTCAAAATAGGAAAGTGCACTAAATTAAGCTAAAATCAACCTATAAACTAATAAATAAGCCTAAAATGATGTCTCTGAAGTATATTATATTATCACAAATGAGGAGACATCAAGACCCCCAACTCCAAGTTGTATCGTCCCGATACAATAAAAGTAAAGAACATTAGGGTAATCAAGAAGAAGAAGTAGGAGGAGAATAAGAACAGAACACAATGAATGATCCTAGAGCAAAATATCAAAAACGTCACATGTAGTAATGCTCAAGAAATAATCCACAAATATGCTTAATATATGATGTCTCCTCATTTGTGATAGATTTATATTAGGATGAGACATCATTTTTAGTGATTTAGAAGTCATTATAGTCGATTTTCTTGAGAAATGCTACACTTTCCTATTTTGAGTCTTGATTTAGTAAAATAATATTTTTAGAGCATATTGGGTTTAATTATTTATTTAGTGTGAAGCTTTAAAGATAATTATGGAGATTAATTAGATTCCAAGTCAAAGACTACAACTTATGGAAAGAGATAGACATGGTAATTGGAGATAAGGAAAGAAAAGCTAAAAACATGGAAAAGGAAAACCTGCCTTAATCCTGAATTTCTGCACCTACGACCACAAATCAGCTTATATCTCAAGAACGGTGTGGAATTTGGAGAAACGGTCAAGAGCAAAGTTGAAGAGCTTTCCGAGACGATCAATTTGGTGTACTCATACGCGTCAAACGGATGAATATTGAAGCTGTTAGAGCCAAAAGAAAAACGGACCTGATTTCATGTTTTTAGGGTTACGAATTTGAGTTGGGCTTGGAGTCCACTACTTACTTCTCCTTCAAGAAAACGAATTAGGGCTTCCAAGATACCTATAAATACACCCTCTTATCATTGTAAACATGTCCTTGCTCAATTGCAAAGTATAGGCTTAGTCTTTACTTATATTTTCTTAGTTTTAAACAATAGCTTAGTCCTTTAGTTAAATATTCATCCTTAGAATCAAGCTATTCATCCGAGAAGCAAGTTGACCTATAGAAGAAGACAAGAAGAAGAAGAAGATTGGAGCCTGACAACCCCTCTTCTACATCTCACCTTCTCTATACCTAGAGTAATTAGTTATAGATCTATTCTCAACCATATTTCTAAGCTTTTATTCTGTAAGTTTACTTTTAATTGTTGGATTATTATTTTGATCTTTAAATACTATTTGGTTATTTTAATTGATTAAGCTTGGCGTATACTGTATTATGTGTTTTGACCTATTTCCTAGATCTGATCAATCTTAGGATTATTCTTAGTTATTGACAACACCACATAATCGTCTAGTGTGACTAGATAGCCACTTAGGTTTGTTGCAATCCTGGTTAATATATAATGCTTAATGTGACAGGTTAGAATAACAATTTAGTAATAGACGTAGTAATCCTAATCTATTTGACTTACTTTCATATTTAGTTATCTGTTTTGTTTATTTGTTTTATTTATTTATTTGCATTAGATAGTTATTTACCTTTTCATATTTTATTCAAACATCTAAATTCATCTACGCTTGTTAAACATAAATTGATCTAACGGATACAATCCCTGCGAACGAACTTGACTTATCATTAAAACTTGCATACGATCTGTGATACTTGCAGTGAGTTCCGTGGTTATCAAGGGTGTGTGACTCTTTGTTTATCTATTATTTATCTATTTATTTATCACACCTTTGCCCCCACCAATATACATGTAATCAACAATCCATAAATTCATGTTAAGATTAATTTCGCAATGCCAGAATGAGAGGATGATAACTTAGTTCAGGTTAATGGCTATAGGTTGTTCATAGGTCCTAAATAGCATCCAATGGTCCACTTACCTACTACCTAATAGTTCAATTGTTTCTCCATTTAGCAGTTAGAAATCCTAAGGTCTTGGTTATAACTTGGCTTAAGGACAGGTGTGGTATATTTGGATAATGAAAAGTGAGCTTTTGGCTCTCTCCTCACTAGCCATCAACGAATCGCCCTAGAGCTTGAGTTTTCACTCGAAGATGTTCTCACTCAACCCAATTTATTGATGCTTTTGATTTGCATCCCCAATAATCCCAATTAAAACCTTTGATGATTTACAAATTCCACTTTGCCGGTCCGAATATATATTCTTTTCATATCAATTTTTTTCTTTTATATAGCTATGATTCTCTTTTTGATGTTGAGATATCACACTATTTTTTCATATATATATTCTTTCTTTTTATGCCCTTGTTGGCAAATTTAGCTCATAGCTTCTTTTCCATTCACTATTACCCCGGCAAAGGGTTACAATAAACACTTTCAATAAAATCACAAATATAATACCCAAGTCCCAAAGTTCCCTAATGATGAAACCCACCACCCCAAACTCAAGCTCTAAAACGAGTTGTCTCAGGTTTTGCGATTCGAGTGCGGGTCATATAGATAAGTCCTACAAACTAAGGGTATGGATTATAATGTGTTTCAAGAAAAAGGCTTTAGAAAGGCTCAGAGGGGCTAAGACGGATAAATAACAATCATCAAATAAAAGGGTGAGAAGGTATAAAAGGCTTCAAGTGTTTTAATCATGAAAGAACTGCCTTAGTCATTTTTCTAACTATCGGAATTTGTTATTTTTTCACTACTAGTTCATAGACAAGTGGGTTTTCAACTAATTTTAAACCTCAAGTTCTACACACCAAATAACTCTCCCTAAGTTTCAACATACTTCTTAGCATTTCTTATTAACTTTCCTATCTTTTATTTCCTGTTTTCATACATGCAAACTAAACAAATTTGTAACATCTTTCACCAACATACTACCTACTATCATTAACTTAATTAAATCATGCTCAATAGGTACATTCAAATATATTCTATGCCTAATTCAACCCAAAAAAATTTAAATTTTATGTAAAAACAAAAAGGAAGATGAGGACAACGAATCCCCACCCCCAACTCAAAAATGAGCTGTGTCCCCACGACTCGAAAAAGACTCAATAAAGAAATAAAATTTAAAATTAGCATACATATTGCACATAAATAAATGGTAGGGAAGAAAGAAAACATACTCTCCGAGGCTTTTACCTCGCCTTATCGACATCCGGATTAAATCTAATGTATCTTCTTCACCCAATTTCTTATTCGCTTTTCGTTCAAGACACGTGATCATAATAGGATATTGCATTATATAACATCATGGGAGAGATCGAAAATTCGTATCACCTCCTCATAGATCAACTGTGCCACATCTTCTTCTTCTCCTCACAAAATACAATTCACAAACAACCCAAGCATTCCAAATCTCCACGAATCTTCATGTATTCTCCTTCAACTTCTTCTTCAAATACTTTCATATAAGAAAAAGGTAGTTCCTTTAATTGTTTCCTTGGAGAAGGTATCAGGGCCCTTGAAGCTTTCTCTTTTCTTTGGGTATAAGGTCTTTGATTTTTAGAGGTTGTGTTGTCTTCTTTACTAAAGTTGGAATCTTTTTGCTCATTGAATCAACACAACTAGCTAACCTCTCTTCTCTTGACTTGTTTTACCCTTTGAATTGGAACTCAGACTTTTCTCACTTGATTTCTTCTTAATTAAATCCAACACCTTTATTTCTTCATCTCCCATATAGTAGATAATGTTCATGTTCTCTCAATCATCTCAATTGACCCCCAAATCAAAGCTTTAACCACTCTTGAAATTTGAAACTCTTGATTATTGGTTGTACAAGCTTTATTTGGGTTAAGAAGGTGATTTGATGATGATTCTCTATGTGGGTAAGATGGATTCTTCATGGATTGGCTTGGATTTAAGAAATTGTAGGATGAATTTTTGAAATTTAAGCTTTTCATTCTTGGATTCAATGTGTTTTGGTATGATATAGGTGGTTGAATCTTCCTTGTAATGATGTGGAGGATGAATTGGAGGTGTTTGTATGGTGATTGGGTAGTGTTTTGATGGTTGGTGAAGGTTTTTATGAGCTTCAATGGAGTTGGGAGAGTTTTGGAGAAGAGAAGTAGGCTTAAGGTTTATAAAATTCGGAATTAAAAAGCTCATACCTCTTTTATAACCCTAGATCCGTTTTTCTCTTTCACTGGCGGCGCGCTGCGGTATACCGCGCATATCGTCCGGTATACCGCACCTACAGCGTTCAAAAAATTTCGCCTCTGCTCAATACATGTGGTACGACCCCGTGGCACGAGTTTTGGGATCGCGGACCATAGCACGGACTAGGGGGTAGTCCGTAGGGGTACTCCGCACCTTCTGATGCTCCCTTCGTCATAAAACACGTGGTAGCTACCCGTGGCACGTGTTTTCTTCATGCGGTGTATGGCGCGGTATAGGGTCCGGTATACCGGACCCATCAGCTTTATTTTTTTTTCTTTTCTGTACAAAACACGTGGCTGCTACCGTGGCACGGATTTTTCACCTGCGGTATACCGCAGATGAGGTCCGGTATACCGCACCCTTGCTTCAGTTTTTCCAAAAAAATTTGTTCGCCTTCCCTAACTCGATTTCTCCAATACCTAATCATCAAAAACACTAATCCCTTCCTCAAATATGCAATATCAACTAAAATTAACTAAACTAAACACAAATTAAAAACTGGAAACGTAAAAACATAAAAGAAATTTCGGGTTGTCTCCCGTATATCACTTTTGTTTAGCGTCTTTCAAAGTTAGACGTGTTACCTCGATTAAGGCTGACGAAATTTCCACCCTTTGCCTCTAATTCCCACGAACTTTTCAGCTCGATTCTTCATAATCATGGATGGTGCCATCCAAGATTTCGTGGGAAGGGGTGTTTCTTGTGGTAACTCGATTTCATTTGTAGCATTACACTCCTCTGGCAATCCATTCATCTCTTTAGTTTCGAATCTTCGTTTATTAGAAAGAATGTCCTTCATGAATTTTGTATATGTTGGCATTCTCTTGAGAGCTTCTACAAACGGTATTTTAATCTCTAACTTGTTCACCATGTCAACGAACTTCTTGAATTCCAGGTCATTGTCCTTTCTGACACGTGAAGAGAATGGTGGAGGAGGGCATGTGTTGGTTACCACTGGGCTCTCTTTCTTTTCTGGTGTCTTCTCTTGGACACTTTTTTGTTCAACTACCTCTTCGACCTTCTCTTTTGTTGTTTCTTCTCCCCCCGTTTCTGGAATAGGGACTGGTTCTGGTTCTGGTCTTGGTGGAGGTAGTTGTTTTCCACTTCTTAATTCAACTGCATGGCAAACTTTGTTTTCTGGAGCACTAGTATCACCTTGGAGTTGCCTTTCTGCAAGGATTTGAACTTTATTCACCATTTGTGACACTGTGTGCACAAGCTTCTCAAGTGCATTGTCTGATTTTTGGATTCTTTGCTGGCTAATCTCCATCTTTCCAATTAGGTTCATTATCTCAGCCATGCTTGAATTCGAACTCGAAGATTGTTCTTGTACGGTTTGCTGCATTGGATAAGGAGGTGGTTCTTGATAAGATTCATTATAAATCGGCGCTTCTTGATAGATAGGTTGTGGAGGATAATAAGATTGTGGTCGTGGTTGATAATAATCATCATAGTGATGGTTATTATGATAATAAGTCTGTTGATCTCCGACCCAATTGTAACTCTGTGGGGGTTGATAATTAGCGTAATTTCCTTGAGATTGATAGTAACCATCATAATAATGGTCTCTTTGATAAGGCATAAAGGAAATTGAGGCTGGGTTGTTCATGCAATATTCCCACGAGTGGTCTTTTGCTTTACAACTAGGACATGAAGGTAAAGTATGTACTAGATTCCTTTGAGCTAGTTTTCGCGATTGTTCTAGTGATTCCTCAAGTTGTCGGTTTAACTCCTTGAGCTTTAGAGATTCCATTATGTATTAGCTTCTTCAGGATCTAATAACACGAAACCTTTATCTCCTAATAAATCTGCTTTCGCCTAAAAAGAATCTGTAAAGACAAAACTAAAAAGAAAAGCGTAAAATAGAACTAACTAAAATATAAGCACAAGATAATTGCACAAGGACTAACGATGTAGTCCCCGGCAGCGGCGCCAAAAACTTGGTGTGGTCTAAGGTGTGATAAAAAGATATATAATTTAGATGCAAATAATCACCCTAAGCTAACACGGTACTGCAAGCATTACAGGACGTATGCAAGTTTTAGTGATAAGAAGATTCATTCCTCAGGGACTGACGAAAGTTAGAGAGAACTTATGCAAATTATCAAGTGCAGATATAAAAGATAGAAAGATAATACGCAAAGAAAGAAAAGGAAAATATATTTTTATTTGGTTTTTATAAAGGAAACTAAACTACTAAATAAAAGACAGAAAATAAATAAAAGAAAATACAAGAAGATAGTATGAAAGATATAGCTTAGGTTTTACTAGTATGCACCAATCCTTCTAATTCTATCTATTAGGTCTAGTTTATAAGGGAGAATATTAGCTCTTGGTATACTTAGTCAGGATTCTAAATTCCCATACCTTAGACCTTGAGAGCGACTAAGGGGGCTACGGCACAACCAAAAAGTGTTTTAAATAGGGTTATCAAACGCCACTAAGGCCCTAAACAAATACTGATATGGTGGTTAAAACAAACCCTAATGACTATCTAGTTAGAATCATGTTTTGTCAGAACTAATATCGACACTAGACGTTATGTGGTGGTTCAATAGTTAAACACCCTGTCAAGGAGACCATCTAACTACTATTAAGGTAGTCCTATACTCGTGCACTAGCAAGGAAAACAATCATTAAATCAAAACACATAATCAAATATAAAGGTAAGTAGCTAATATCAAATTAAAACATATAATTCCCAAATAAACTTAGATAGAAGAATTAGAATTCATAGATTATACATGATGCAAAACCCAAGCTAATAGAATTAATTCATACAAAGGAAAGAAGAGAAAAGAATTACAAAATAAGAGGTTGAAGGAGACATGATTGATGCACAGCTCCTTCCAGACTTCTTCTCTTGTGTTGCAGCTTCCTCTTGGCCTTAAGGTCTGGCCAAGGATGATTTTAGAGTGTTAAGAGGCTGTATTTATAGTGTATAGGTTGACCTAATTCGTTTCTTGGAGATAACTCTAAGTAATGGACTCCAAGCCCAACTCAAATTAGTAAGGAAATAAAGATAAACACTGCTAGACCGTTTTGAGCATATCTTCTTCGTTATTGGTCGCTTTGAGCTCCATAAGATACCAAAAGAATCGCAACAGAATTATCTTTGTCCTTAAATAAGGAAATTACCAAAATCGGCCTATTTCTTAGGTAAATAACCACTTCTTTAGGCGTGTACTGCAGAATTCAGATTTAGGCAGCTTTTCCTTTTCCTAATTGAACTCAGTTTCCTTCTATCTCCAATTTCCATGCACATCTCTTTCCATAAGTTGTAGTCTTTGACTTGGACTCTAATTAATCTCCATAATTATCTTTAAAGCTTCACACTAAATAAACAATTAAACCCAATATGCTCTAAAAATAATAATTCACTAAATCAAGACTCAAAATAGGAAAGTGCACTAAATTAAGCTAAAATCAACCTATAAACTAATAAATAAGCCTAAAATGATGTCTCTGAAGTATATTATATTATCACAAATGAGGAGACATCACATGGATGCAGTAAACCTTAGTCCTGTTTGCTACTCTTGGTGGTGAAAGTGACTGACATATTCAATAACTGGATAAGGATGTTCCTAAATTTTGTGAGCTTTTTAATCGATTTTTTAGCAGCATTCATCTTATTTTTTAAGAAAACAATCATTAACTATATGTGATTCTTCTTGACATGGTTATTAAATGCATTATATAAACATGTTTGGGTATTAATAAAGAGTTATGGAGATCTGAAATAATAATAATAATAATAATAATAATAATAATAATAATAATAATAATAATAATAATAATAATAATAATAATAATAATAATAATAATAATAATAATAATAATAGAAAGATGTAAATTTCAAAGTTAGCTAAAATTTATGACAACATCGTTTATGTAGTTTTTACTTGAAAGTTGTGTTTATATGGATATAAGTATGTATTGATTACATAAATACAAATATTCTTAGTGTAGAAATAAGTATTGAAACCTTAGTATGTATAAACTTTTCTTGAACCAAGTATGATTAGAGCAAAAGAGTTAAGTATTCATGTTGAAATAACCATCGTTGACCAGTATGGAAATTTCCGATAAACTAAAGGGTTACTCTTCACCTTTTGTAAGATATATTCTTGAATATATAAAAATATTAGATATTCAAAGACAATAAGTTACATCAATGGTTTTATATGACCTGGACACTCTTAGAAGACTGATCCCCTAGGTTTGGTTAATGATTTAGAGATTCTGAATAAATGGTCCATAATTGCTTGAATGTATTGACCTAAATATATTAAGTGAACAAATAACATTTTTTCAAATATTTTACCTAGATGTTCATTATAAATTACTCATCGAGGGATGATATGACCCAGATATTCACTATGAATGACTCATACTTTGGCAAATGTTTCCCTAAAGGTTCATTATGAAAGATTCATCGAGGTCACATGAGACCTATAGGTTTATTAAAAATGAATAATTAATAGTCGGGAAGACCTAGATGTGTTTTATAAATGGAAGACAGTTGCTCGAATGTTTACATAGAGTTTCATTAAGAAGAACTCATTGAGTATCAAAATAACACATATTTAATTACAAAGAAATCATTGATGATCTAATGGCCTAGAGGTCATTATAAATGACTCATATTTGGTAAAATATTTATATATATGTTCTTCAAAAAAATATCAGAGATGTTCAAGATGACTTAACTATTCACAGTTGGTTGAACAATCTAGAGGTTCATTAAGAACTAGAAATTATGGGTACGTAGGACCATACATTTATTAAGAACAAATAATAAATATTCAAAATAATTAGAACGTTCATTACAAATTACTAATAGTTGGTCAAATTTTAAACTAGAGGTTCATTAAGAATAAATCATCGAATATCGTGATGGTAAAAAGTATTAGTAGAAATACATGTATCAAGAAAATGTAAAGGCTTGGAAAAAAAATTGGAAATATTCTTTCTTAATTTAGTATCTCATAAAAAACATTGCTAGAAAAAACTCATACTTGGAAAAAACCTTAATCATTGTAAAATAGTGTAAATTAACATATGTATTCATACAACCTGAGAACCCCATAACTTACTATGAAAAATTAGGTGAGTGTTTTGCATCCTTTAGAGATGATATTAGGGCCATGTACATATATGGTATCTTAGGCTTTAAGTTGTAGTTAATGACAAACATGTGGATATTTCCCTCCATGTTGAAAAGGCCAAGACGGAAACTATTCATATGATTTCCCAAAACTCCATAGAGTTTGGTTTGTCATCCCTGGTGTACTCTCGTGATCAATATTTAGTGATTTACTTTATGTGATAAAGTCGGAAAGAGCTTATGCATTAATGTTTTTCCAGCTCAATTATACATACCACTTTGATAGAATCATTAATATTGCTAATTTGGGTAGTATTTTTTCAAGGGAATATATGTGTGTCCCACTGGCTTATGTGCATCCAATTAAGGCTTATCTTCCTAGTAGTATGAACTAATACTAAGACCATAATTTAATTCATAGTGTAGCGAGTCTAAAAAACTCATAACTTAATTGACATAATAAACCATAAACTAAAGTTTGACTACCTTCTGTACCTAGTCCTATGTGATTGCTTCCTTGGTAGCCAAAATGTATAAGAAAATTGTCTCCTTTAATTTATGAATTTCATAAGTTTTTGGCGTGTTCAGGTAGACTCTCAAATGCTTCTTGGAACTAATATATCAATTATAAATCCTTAGTCTTGTATAATATTATAAAAAGGTGCACATTTATCTAATTATCTTGACAAATATATACAATGGGCTGCCACTTTCCCAGAAAAGTTATAGACTTCTTTGACAATTTTATATGGGGATAAGTTAACGATCGCTTGTATTTAAAAAAAAAATCAATCTTCCAGGGAATGATATGGAAAAAATAGAAAAACTCCCTAAACTTAATGTTGTAAAAGTAATCTTTACATTGTTTTGAGGGGACCAATAGGCAACAAATGAAAAAGAGTCCTTAAAAATCACGTACTTGAATTTTGGAAGTTTGGATATTGCAGAATGGATTATCGTGGAATATCACTTTCCCTTTCTCAAGAGATTAACAAATCAAAGATGAAAATAATTTGAGGAGAGTACATTGGCCTTGAGGAATATTCCCAATTTAGAGATTATCGAAGTATTGTGGTGCAATCCATTTTGACAACTTCATAATAAGAAGTTAAGAAGGACAAAGAGATATGAAAGACGATACATTCAATCTTGTTTTATAGGAGCTCGCAAAATCTCCTTAAAGATGAATGTTGCAAATTTATCACTTCATATTCATGTAATAAAATTCAATCTCAACCATAGAAAATTGTATTAAAATGAATTTTAATTAACAAACATCCTTGCTTTTACCAGTTACACTATCTTTTTGGTAATAATCATATATGCAAAGAGGATAGTATCAACTAAAAGCTTGCAGGATCGGTTTTGTGTAAGTTATATTATTTAAAACTTGCAAGCATTATTGGAAAATCTTTGTGCTTATGCAAGATAATAATACTGTATGATTCAATTCATATGGGGTAATGTTCTAAAGCTTCTTATACATTTTTTTTCTTTAAATTTAAAGAAATAGATATATTTGTTGATACCTCTAATTATAGGAAATTAATAGTCCCCTAGTTCCTTATCAATCCAATGTAATGATATAAACAATGAGAGGTTGTATTACCTAATCACCAAATAACAATCTATACAGTTATTGTTTGACAAATCAATTAATCTGAATGTTAAGATTTATCAAGATGTGAGATAAAATAAATATTACAATATATAATTAGAACAATCAAGGTATAGCTTTTGGATGATATAGGGGCACTAACTTTGTTGTGAGATTCATAAAGAAAAGACAGTAATATCTTATAATTTGGTGTTTTACATATATGTATATATATATATATATATATATGTTTGACCTAAAAAAATGGCAGATATAAGTTCAATGACTATGCCTTAAAATATGACTATCACTACGAGAATAAGAACTGCGTACGGAGCATATATATTTTTTAAAAGAAAATTATATGTAATCCTCCTTTCCCACCCCAATAGGTTGAATAGATTTTTAGATGCTCTAGTAGAAAAACTAAGACTCTTGATAAGGTTGTCGGGCAAGAGTAGGCTTCTTTCTTTGATAGGTATATATTTATCAAATAAATATAATTTAATAAATAATTATTTGACCAAATAAAAATATATCAAAGATTTTGAACCTCATATTTAGTCGTAGAGGAGATGAATGAAAGGAATTTAACAAGTACTATGTATGAAATGTTATATGCCTAAACATATTAGCAATATAGAGTCAATAGATCAAACATATGACATGCACAAAATTAAAAAGTGATGGGTGAGAAGATAAACAACGATTTAAAGTTTTTTGGGCTCCAGTAGGCTTAGTCCACCACCTAAGATCTATATACCCTTATGATTCCAAACCCTTTATTGATACTCCTTGTGTCTCTAAATGGTGAGAGTACAAACTTTTACAGCCTCTTTAAAATAACCTTCAAAAGAACACCTATTTTTGTCACCAATACCCTTAATCCCATTGGAAAATATCCACTGGAGATATACTACTTCACAAGCTCATAAAAATCTTCCACTTATGTATCACCGCACAATCATGAGTTGACAATATCCACTCACAACCCACCACTTTACACTTCGTGAAGCATTCAATCTTGTGTTTACACCACACAAGTTTTAACACGCTCTTGTCTAGTATGTGGAAGTTCACACTTCTTCAATAGACCAGAGAAAAAACTATAATTTATGATTATAACTAATATATCTAGTTTATCCATAAACTCCTTAATAATTTGATAAATTACAAGTGTTTGGGCCAAGAAGACAAAGAAATAAGTATATATCTAAAATGATATTTCTTTGGGACTCTCTTGAAGGAAAAATATAAGAAGTTTGAAATTTGTGTAGAGAAGATTCACCTCTCAAAGTACTCAAGGCCTCTATTTATTTTTATACTTCCCAATGTCGTGTCCACGTGCCAACATCTGGGCGACTAGTAATGTATTATCCAAACATCTTGAATCATTGGGCAGATAACCAATGACGTGGCTTATATGGGTTTTATACATATAAAACAACTAACGACTTTTATGTGTAAGTTTTAGTTGGTATCTCTTTATTCTCAGATACCCTCCCTCTTTGTGGATGTATATTCTCTTTAACTTGAGTCATCAAATGTGATGATAAATCATATTGTTTGGTCTTCCTCTTTCTTAAATCTCATTTGATTCACTTAGGCATTTTAGTTTTGCTTCAGTCCCTGCTCTTCCTTATCTTCTTGGACTTCATCTCAAATGGGTTTAGGCAGTACCGTATCTCTTTTGCAGAGGTACGTCTTCATCTTCTCGTCTCCTTTCTCCAATAGATTTAAGTAGTGTGCCTCATCTTCTCTTACGGAGTTTCGTCCATCTTCTTCTCTTTGTCTTCTTCAGTCATACACTTTAGCCAGTTTGCGCGTCTAACTTCTCATGGGTTTGTGACTCTATTGTTCTAGCTCCTCTTCATCATCATCTTCTTCTCTATTATCTTATTCATTATCATCAAACTTTCTTAAATCTACAATTTAGATACCAATCTCAATATTCTTTATAAGAGCAAACATGTTCAAGATGTATTATTTTGACACCAGATTAATCAAGAAAAATTAGCCTTTAGAAAAATATTCTTCCATAATTTGATGATTACAAAAATATGCATGGATTGCTCCAACTGATAAATAAACAAATAAACATTGGAGTGAAACTCTACCATAAAAGATATAATATTATAAGTACAAATCAATCAAGCATGTACAATATAGTTACAAGTTTCCCCATATTGATGGCATGCATTTTCTCACCCTTTTGTTAATATCAAAATCATGCATATCGAAAAATAGAAAGAGATAAAAAGGAAAGTGAATTTCACTAAAATGACGGAAGGTAAATGCATATGATGTAGTCAAAAGTGAAAGACAAGCAGACAACTAAACACACAACTAAGACACTTAATGCATACTTAAGCCACGAGGTAAGCAACTCTTGTCATGATTAATGGACCAAAATTTAAGTGTATTCACTTTCTTTCTCATGTAGGCCAAAGTCACTAAAATCTGGTGCAATTTATCTTCTACAACTATATATTTTTCTTCAAGAATACTCATAAGGACATCACTACTATGTCTACTTTTGGTAAATATTCTACGAGGTTGAGAGGAGGAACTGTGGTCTTGAATAGTGGATGAATTAGATATTTAAAATTTAGGTTCAAGTTCGGTTCCTACGGATCAAATCCCTAGTTGGCATGTTCCTTCACTTTCGTTTAACATTGCTTGAAACTAGATTGAAGGTTTCAAGCCTAGTACATCTCATGTTTCATACACGATTTACATGATAACAACATTACAAAATCACATTACTACCAAAAATATCCTAAAATCATGAACGTAAACTAAAAAAAAACTAAAATGACAAAGTATAACTACAAAATTTACCTATGGAACTCATTATTCTAACCTTTGGTAACTGTTGATTTTGAATAAATAAATAAAAATAGTATAATCAAGGATTTTTACTTGTGATTCGAACAAAAACCAAGCGTTTGAATAGTTGCTACAAATTAACATTTTTGTTTTATACTAGCTGTGTTTGTTTTGTGTGATTTTAAACATTTTGTAATATGTGTTTTAACTCTAAAAATACTGTGTGATGTGTGTATTTTGTAAAACAACTAAAAAAATAGAATGATGCTTAAGTTTTTTTTATGTATTTTATGTTAAAAAAAAAAATTGCCGCATAATAAAGGTAATCTAAAGGAGAGGTAGTTTAGTAAACTTAATCTATTTAATTTTAGGTGATGTTTCAAGTCAAATGTAATTTTGTTGATTTTTTTTATCATTAACCTATTTAACAATATATGTTAACTGAGAAAATATTTTTCATAATGTGTAAATGCATAGAAAACAAAAAAACTTTTGAAAATAAAAAAATTATACATAATTAATTGATAATTTTCCTTGTTTTTGATCATTCGTTATTTTTGAAATTCAAAGTTTCCAAATAAATAATAAATATTATATCATCATTATTTACTCCATCCTTATATCACTTGTTATAAAGAACAATCGTTTCTTTTTTTTTAACTACAAATTTTTTCTCTTTTATTTAATGTCACATAAAAATAAAGGGTGATTAATTTAAAAGTCCACAACCAAAAAAAACTTTCTTCAACAGGTCCAGTCCATTTTTATAATATTTATAGTCTGTAATACCCTTAGTGTATTAAGTGACAGCCCATTCTTTGATCAACATTGATTAAGAAATTTGATTTTTTAATCGACATCTGAAAATCATAACACTCCATCTTTATAATAAAAACCCTAAATTATAATAGCCCATTACAACATCCCCCTACTCCGGCGAGTGGCGACCATGAAAAGGCTTGATTACGACAACCCATTACATTTTGAATCGAAACAAACATTCTTCGAAACAATACGATGAGAAACAAGCATTCAGTTAAATAGAAACAGACGTTCTTCAAAAACTATGAGAAATTTGAATCGAATAAAATCAAACACAGTGGGCTCGTGGGCTCCATCTCCATTGCAAAGATATTAATTGTGCCCATTGGCTTTTCATTCTCTCTCATATGACAAGCCAGTATAAGATGAAACGACATTCAACAGTGAAGCCCATTACCATCTCGTCGAATATAGCTGGTAAGACGTTGATAGCCCAGTTACCATTATGTGTTAGCCCACCCAAATCACACTACGAACCCAACAAACACGTCTTCTCCGTCGAATATAGCCGGTAAGACGTTGATAGCCCAGTTACCAGTATGTGGTAGCCCGCCCAATCACACTACGAGCCCAACAAACACGTCTTCTCCGTCGAATATAGCCAGTAAGACGTTGATAGCCCAGTTACCAGTATGTGGTAGCCCACCCAAATCACACTACGAGCCCAACAAACACGATGAGCCCCAACCCTAAATGAATGAAAACCCTCCGGCGGCAATGGACGATGAATCACGCACTAGTTGGAAAAGTGTATGTGTATTTGAGAATAACTAATGATATGATATTGTTATCCTTAATTGTTGCTATGATAAGAAAGAGATATAATTAACATAATTAATCCCTTATATTAAGCAAATATGAAAGATATTATTCAGGGGTAAGAAAGGTATGATCGATTTGCTGATAACTTATTTGGCCCTTTTAAAGGTGTAGTATTTAGGTGGACTTGTTAAGATAGGATATGTTAGATTTAGGTCTTTATTGGCTATTATCTCAAAAATAAAAGGGTAAGAAAAAAATGGTATAGCATTACTTTTCCCAAATAACAAACATTGTGTTTGTCATGAATATACAATTCTTTTTCCAATATCATGAATATACAATCGGTATGTATCTATCCCTCTAAACATTTGAGGATATTTCTCAAGAACCTAAGTATCAAGCTTCAAATCGAGAGTAACAAAATCAAGCAAAATCGGTATCTTAGAGACAAACATTTGGTAAGGCATCCTCAATAGTTTACTAAATAACAATTTAGGAAACAGAGTAACCAAATGATGCAAATTCAAACCAATTTTACTTGCAAGGCCAAAAATTCAAATTTCAAAACTATTAAAAGCAATTAGAGGGCATTTCATCTAAATGTTAACAAAATCTACCCTACCTCATAAGAAAATGTAGAAAACCATTATTAATAAAAAAGAAAAATAGGGAATAATATGACAAGAAAATTTTCCATAACAGCAACAAAAGTTGTGAATTCATTTAAATATTCAAAGACAGAATGAAGCCTCAATATACAAACATTATCTATTTGTAGCTGTAAAACACAAAGTTTCGATAATAGGATAATAGGACAATGTTACAGAGGGTATATATAGTAAAACTTGTCCAAACATATTAACCAACAAACACATTAATCAGTCCTTGCATAGGAACCATGGTGTGTAAACCCTGAGCCTGCAAACTGAGAGACATAATAACAAATTAACAATGACTCATACACATAATATAATTTGTGTGTTTCAGTAGATGCATAACAGTAAGTACCTCAGAGTTTCCATAACTTATGCCTTGTGAAAACGAACCCTGATGAGCAAACTGTAATAACGATAAAAAGATTTAAGTGAAACCATAAAAGAGTAAACAATACAAAAGAGAGAAAATATTATTATACCTGAGAACTAGCACTAGGTTCTGTG
Organism: Nemophila menziesii; assembly: GCA_029959085.1. Taxonomy (NCBI): domain Eukaryota; kingdom Viridiplantae; phylum Streptophyta; class Magnoliopsida; order Boraginales; family Hydrophyllaceae; genus Nemophila; species Nemophila menziesii. The sequence goes on along the minus strand of JARWIR010000001.1, from coordinate 7,672,150 downwards.
CCATCTTTTTTAGCAGATCCATCAGTAGCCTTAGCAGAGCCCTTCACAACACCCTAACAAATATTATTAAGTATGCCCGAGTAAACAGATTTTTATTCATATATAAAAGAGATTATCACGTGCGTACCTCAATCTAAAGAAATCCATTTAAAATAAGTCGCCACAAGTCAAAAACAGAGATTTGTTAGTCAAATCAAAAAGAGTAATTAATTAATCTCAAGTCGAAAAAACTACCTCACGATATTTTGTTAAGTAAACCTTGAGCGGATCGATATACTTCTCGAATCCCAAAGTAGTCATTGCAAAGATCAAATCATCCCCATTAATTGTCTTTCGCTTTTCCCTCTGGCATTTGTCACTTGCCCTTTATAATCATAAATAAAAAAATTATTATTTTCACATTTAAAGATATTTTAAAAAAGAATTAAAAGTTAAGCCAATATTACACCTAATAAGCTAATACGTAAATATTCTCTTCCACTTTCCGGACCCAAGAATGCAATAACAAGGTGCAAAATTAGGAACATGATGTGGGTTATACACAGGATACATCTGGTAAATATCACAATTGGTCCCTGCACTGGTGGATCACCAGCAAATTTGCTCCAAAAACAAAATTTGGGGGAAAACATAAGTAAAAGACTAGATCTAACCCTTGATTAAAAAAAAAGTTAACGGATCTATAGAAATTTAAACCCACTGCACTGTCTTTTAACTTTTAGCCCCCGTATAAGATTAATTAAATTTGAAATTTTTTCAAAAGAATGAACGATGTTACTCTAATCAAAATATCAGTGAATTGCATATATAACAAAGTACAAATTTTGGTGTAAATAATAAAAATTGAAGAGCAAAAACATACTCGCTAGTGACGAAGCTGATAAACTCGGAAACACATTCTTGAACAGTCTCCTTAGCATCCTTAGAAATTTTTCCATTGGCTGGAAGCGCCTTCTTCATAATCCGGCTGATATTTGCAATCGGAAGAAACCTATCCTGTTCGCGAACATTCAGATACTTCGGACTCTGCTCGCCGCTTTCATAGCTCAAACCTTCTGGACTCACCGGCTGTTCCTGTCCGGCCATTTCAAAACCCTAACTGCACAACATAAAAAAGGAAAATATATAACAAATTGAAAATCAGAGCAGATAGAAAATCGAATCAAAACCCCAGGTACGATATATATGTATTTGTATGTATGGGGAGAGAGAGAAAGAGCGGGAAAATTCTTAAGAATGACATGTGATTAGTGATTGGAGGGTGCTTGAGCTAAATTTTTTACCGAAGGATTAGTTTTAGTTAAGAGATCGTACGCTGGAGAGTGGAGAGAGGAGACGACTCGGATGTGAGCTTAGTGCGGTCAAGAGATTGTTTTTTGTTTATCAACACCGTTCGTTTCTATCTCCCCTCTTATATACTAAAATTTAGGGTTCCTAGAATCATCCACGTGTAAACCCATCTCTTCTACCGTACGCTCACGTGCATAGTGTGTTAAAAAAAAAACATTTATTTAGAATATTACAGGTAATCAAAAATATTTTTTTTTGGTCAAACCATAAATGATATCGCTAATAGAAAGTACTTTTTTTTTACAATTTCATTTCAATATTTATTATTATTACAACTATCTATATTATATTTTGAAGTTTTTCCTACATTCCTGATTTACCCACTTAAGTGGTGACTAGGATTAAATCTGGCCAAATATAAGTGGTAGCCAAGATTAATTCTGGCCCCACTTATCATTAATACAATAAAAAAAATACGAAAGCAAAAAGAAAAGAAGAAAACTTTGTCTGATTCTCCCAAAACCCTACTATCCCCTCTTCTTCGCCTATCCACACTCGCAGCACCAGCACCAGCATCAGACACTTGCACGGGTATCTTCCTATCCTACACCTACACACAGCGTGTAAAAATCTCTCCAATTTTAAAATCCGTGTCAGCCCAACAAGCGTACCGGTTCGAATAAAATCTGGTCAAACATAAGTGGCGGCCAGGATTGATTCTGGCCCCAATTATCATTAATACCATTAACTAATCTTTATTTACGTAATAATAAAAATTATATTTTGAAGCAAAAAACCTTAAATCACTCCCTTATTTCTCTCATTATTTTTTATTCTTCTCATAAATCTCTTAAAAATTTCACTTTTTTAGTTTACTCATTTGTTAAATCTCTATAAAATTCACATTGATCTTTTAAAATAGTTTTTTTTAAAATTGGGAATATGGGAGCAGTGTATTATCCTACACGATTTTTCGAAAAACTAATGAAGAAAAATAATATTGAAATATATGGTAGAGATAAAAATAATAAATATATCTTGAAACAATTAAGAACAATTGGACAAATCCGATTTGGACCTTTACAACCAAATTACAACAAATTGATATTTTGTTTAATAATACTTTAATAGCGGAAATGAAGTATATTTTATTGTAAAAATATATCAATAAAAGTTACATTATTAATTATATAAATTATAAGACTATCCTACATTTAATTTTTTCTATTAATATTTAAAAAAAAATTATTTCTTTCACCCTTATTTCTCTCATTATTATTTTATTCTTCTCATAAATCTCTCAAAAATTTTAATTTTTTTAATTTTCTCATTTATTATATCTATATAAAAACCACATTGATCTTTTAAAAGATATTTTTTCAAATTGGGAATATAGGAGTAGTGTATTACCCTACACGATTTTTCGACCCCTTATCCATAACCTTAGACCCTTAACTATCAACCTTAACGTTAACCTTAACCTTAACTTTACCCTTAACCTTAACCTTAACCTTAACCTTAACCCAAACCCAAACCAAAACCCAAACCTTCACATTAATCTTAACCTTAACCTTAACATTAAACTTAACCTTAACATTAACCTTAACCTTAACCTTTAACTTTATTTTTAACTTTACCTTTACCTATAAATTTATTTTTAACTTTACCTTTATCTTTACCTTTACCGTAACCTTGACCTTAACTTTGACCTTAACCTTAACCTTAACCTTAACCTTAACCTTAACCTTAACCTTAACCTTGACCTTGACCTTGACCTTGACCTTAACATTAACCTTAACCTTAACCTTAACGTTAAACTTAAACTATACCTTAACCTTAACCCTCAACCTATTATCCATAACCTTAACCCCTTAGCTATTAACCTTATTCTTAACCTTATCCTTAGCCTTAGCCTTAACCTGACCTTGACCTTAAAGTTAACCTTAATCTTAACCTTAACCTTATCCTTAACATTAACCTTAATCCTAAACTTAACATTAAACTTAACCTTAAACTTAAACCTTAAACCTTAAACCCTAATCTTCATCATCACCTTAACCTTAACTTTAATCTTAACCCTTAACCTGTAACCTTAAACCTTACACCTTAAACCTTAAACCTAACCTTGACCATGAACCTTAAACGTTACAACCTTATCTTCATCTTCACTTTAACCTTAACCCTTGAATCTCAAGCCTTGACCTTTACATTCACCTTCATCTTAAGTTTAACCTAAACCTTAACCATAACCTTAACCTTGAAGTTAAAACTTAACCTTAATCTTGAACCTTGAACCTTGAACCTTGAACCTTGAACCTTAAACATTAAACCTTAAACCTTAAACCTTAAACCTTAAACCTTAACCTTAAACTTAACCTTAACTTTAAACCTTAACCTTAACCTTAAACAGATAAAGAATCATCGCGCTAATATTCGACCTTAAACCTGGAATTTTGTTAAACCTTAAACGTTTAATCTTAAACCTTAACTCTAACTTAACCTTAATCTTAAAGTTAAATTTGACCTTAACCTTGACTTAAAATTTAACCTTAACCCTTAACTTTGACCTTAAAATTAACCTCATCCTTAACCTTGACCTAAACCTTAACCCTAACCTTAACCTTAAACTCAACCTTAACCTTAACCCAACCTTCTTCTTGATGAGAAACAAAAGAAAAACCTAAACCCTAACTTTAACCTTAATCTTCACCCTTGGAACCTGTGTTCAATTTCTGTTAACAAAACAAATTTTTTCTTCAGTGTCTTCAGACACAGGTTTTACCTAGTCAATTATTATTACAAGCGAATTATGAATATAAAAAATAATTGCTTCTTCAAATAAACTTATGCTAAAACTTCATGGAATAGAGTGGGAGAATATATAAAAAAGCCATACTTTTGGAAGAAGAGAGAACAGTGAAGAAAATAATCTAGCTGAGGAGGTGGTTGAAGAAATCGCCTTCCACTGTGACGCATCTTTTATAAATATGTTCGAACCTACTGGATTGGGAATCGTATGTGGGCATAAAGTATCCAGGATGATATCAACTAACACTTTTTCGAGATATTGTGATTCTGCAGCTAAGGGAGAAGCACATGTTGTTCTTCGGGCAGTGGAGTTATGTAAAGGTTTTTCGGGACTACGGAAGACCATTATCACTGACAACCTTGGGATTGTCCAAGGTATTAAACAGGTGTCAGCAGCAAGGTGGAGTAGTCAACCCATCCTTAGGAGTGTTATTAACAAATCTATTGAGAATGGTCCAATTTCCTTTTGCATAATTAAAAGGAATCTCAATAAAGAAGCTGATAAAGCTGCCAAGAAAGCTAGGCACAGGGCAATGAACGACAAGTTGAAGATTATTAGCGTCTTCGAACTTTCTCTACTTTTTTCTAAACTTGGTATTGGCTAATATGTAATTTTGTTTTACTTGGTGCTTCGGCACCTTATACCGTCCAAAAAGAATTAGGAATGGTACTAAGAGAGGGACTAGGTCCAATACAGGTAGAACGGAGGGCGGTATAGAAGAGGTACACCACAGGTGTGGGGAGCAGCTCACACAACATAATAGTGAAGAGAGAAGGCGGGAAATTCGTGACTGGTAGACCAGGAACTTAACCATAACTGGTAGGTTCAGTGGCATAAATTGAACTATATATTTTGGAAAGATTATTGTGTAATATGGAAAGAGCATAATGAGGCTATATTTAATAACGAGACCTTCCTAAATGTTAGAAGTTAGAACTATTATTAAAAAGCCTAAATGGGTAGCCTCAAATTATATTAGAGTGTGGAGTGTGAATCATACAAAGGGGAGTGATGTCTCCTTAGTTGTTCTTATTTTCGACCCTTAGGAGACATCATTTTTTGTGTTTATTTGACTATTTAGATAGACTTTTGGTGCTAATATGCAATAATATGATTTTCCTCTTTTATTTCTAGCATTTTTGATTTATTAAGCTTTTGCGCGTAATATTGGTATTTTTAGTGAAGATTTTACAGGTTTTAGATGTTAGCTAGAAGAGGAATCCGAGGAGAAAGTCAAAGATCGTGATATAGAGTCAAGACTTGAAGATAAATCCCGAAGATATTATTTTTAGAGCTGAAAATCGATTTTCCAGGCTATAGATTGCTGATTTCGAGGTGCTTAAGAGATGATTTAGCCGCTGACCTTTGAAGAGAAAACATTCCTTATCGAGTTACGGAACTTTAGCAACTAGAATGAGGTCAATCGGAGTTGTAACGCATCGGGAAAAGCCGTTTTAGTGAAGGTGTATCAGCAGTTACGGGATTTTGGGCTTAGAATTTGGGCTTGGACATTTAATTATTGATTTATTCCTAAGTCCAAGCCCTAATCCGTTTTTAACATTATAAAAGGGCTTTAGACCTCTATTTTCACACACTCTTCATATCTTTTTCAATATACAACATACGCTTAAGAGTCAGACACCAGAGAAGAAGCTAGAGGCAGGAAGAGAAGAAGCAAGAGCTGGAGACGGTCTATATCTCCACTTCTCAGCCAATTCAATTCCGTAAATAGGTTCTTCTATTTTATTCTGTAAAACATGATGAACCTATTTGTTTATTTAGTTTTTATCTTTTCAATTATTATGAGCTAAACTAAATTAGTGCTTGAGAACGCATAATGGGTTAATCCCAATTTGATTTCGTTTTATACATTTGGATTCGGGACTATTATTATTTAAATCAAATTGGGTAAATTGTATTTTTCTTTAATTTGCACTTTATCTACTATTTTTGACCTGATCAATCAATGATAGGACTTAGTATCTAAGCTATTCCAATTAGTGGCGATTGGATCACCTTGACGGGGGGTTTAGGTACCGAACTAGTTAATGAATGTAGGTTAGAAATTATTGACTCTGACGAGCTTAATTAAACCTATGGCCTGTTGGGTAATTTGAACTTAAACATTTGAGAGTGGACTATAATCACCCTGACGGCTATGCTGTAGATCTCCCCGCCTAGGCGCGCCTAGGCGCCGTCTAGGCGCCGTCTAGGCGTCAACTCCCCCCTCAGGCGCTTACGCCTAGTGAAAACTCTAGGCGTTTTTGCCTAGCGCCTTAGTCGCCGTGGAATAGGCGCCTAGCCCGTCTAGGCACCGATTAATGACAAAAAATGGCCGCCTAGGCGCCGATTAATGGCATAACACGCTCGTATAGGCCTTCTTGTTATTTTTCTTATTCTCTAGAATTTGTTAATTGACATTATAACTCAATTTTTAGTATTTTTTATACATACTATAGTGTTTTTAGATGAATATTATGACTTATATAGTTGAAATTTCTATAATTACTACATATATATTACTAAATATACAAAATTACACAGCGGGATTCAAAACCGTATAATTCCGCCTAGGCCCCGTGTAATCCCGCCTAGGCGCTAGGCCCGGGTCGAGCGCCTAGGCCTCAAAACCGAGATCTACAACATAGCCTGACGGGGTTTGTAGCATTTGAGAGTTGCTCCTTAGTCCACCCTGACGGGGGTAAGGAGATTATAGAATCCCGACCAATACAAATTTACCAAATTTGTCCCTTAAACAATGTATGAAATGAATGATAGTTAGGTAAATCCTTGCGTCTCTCAAGTACTACCTGCTCTTACTTGCGTATCACTTTTATTTACTTGCGTCTTAGTTATTTATTTACATTTTCGCATTAGTCTTTCATTCCTCAGGATTAATACAAAACCAAACAAACATATTATTGTCTTTTATTTTCATAAGTGCATCAATCACTATTTGCTAGACATTGTGATCAACCATTCCGTCCTTGGAACGAATCTGTTTTATCAACTATATTACTTGGGACAACCGTACACTTGCGGTTGTGGTTCGATTATCTTTTGCATTTATTTTTTGAACACACAAAGGACCACCAGGGAGTAAGAGAAAAGATTATGTTGAAATAGTAGGCTGGTGTAAACCCAATAGAGGACTTAAACTCAATACAGATGGCAGCTGCATTAAGAGTCGAGGGCTTGATGGGGTTGGTGGATTATTGTGTGATAAGGAAAGGAGATGGGTGAATGGGTTTGTGATGAAGCTGAATTGTATTTTGGTGAATAAATCTGCTTTTCCTATAAATTGTAGCTTTATTTCTAAATTTACCTATAATTTTTTAGTTTAACTGGCGTTTTTTTCTTAATAAATACTGAATCTTAGATACACATTTAAATGTTCTTGAATTTGTTAAAAGATAGATTATGAATCATGAATACTGAATCAAATAAGTCGTTTGAAAAACAGTCTAAATATACTTTAGATGTTTTAACCCTTTGGATTATTAAATAGTGAATTATTTAAATCGGGCTACGTGTACGCCTAGGCGCTAGAAGATAGTCCACTTACCAGAAAATGCTCGTGCACCTTTCAATTGTTCCAGGTGAACCTAGGCGCCTCCATGCAGACCTAGGCGATCTGCACGCCTTAAAAGTGAAAGAATTGATTATTTAACCAAAAAAAAAATACATATATCTATTTTTTTAAAACAAATTGAACCCAACAAATTAAAGAAACAAACAAATAGATAATAACATATAATAATTATCCTTAACCTCATGTATATTAATTATTAAATTTAAGAAGTAATATATAATTGTATGAAAATTTCCAAGTATGTTTCCGTTTTCTATCGAATAAACTATGCACATTTTAAAAATCGAAAAACTGATAACTTGTAATTTTAATAAAACAAAAAAACACGAGGCAAGTTATAAAAAGCTCACACTTGCTAGACGAGAATATGTGTGTCAAAGAAAGCAATATTGGAAAGCCAGAAGTGCAAAACTTAGAAGCACATATAAGGGGAAACCCACCGAGTGTTCTTAATGATTATTACAACTTCGAATACAAGGGGTTTCGGCTCAACCCATAAGAGGCGAGGGGTAGTTGATCTTATAAGACGTAAAAACATTGATATTCTTGGTATATTGGAGACGAAAAGTAACACGGTTCGAGTGGATTATTTTATCAATAGTATGATTAGAGGATGGAAGAGTGTAAATAACTTTGATCTTGTTGAACATGGGAGAATTCTTGTTGTTTGGGACCCAGATAAGGTGCAAGCGGAGGTTATTGAGAGAACACCACAAGCAATTCATTGCAAAATTGTGTGTAAGGTAACTTCTTTAAGCCTCTACACCTCTTTTACATATGGCTTAAATGATAAAGATTTGAGTAGAAGTTTGTGGGGAAACCTTGTAGACTTTTTCGCTACTTTTGATGATTTGTGGCTTCTTTTGGGTGATTTTAATAATATTTTAGCTTCGAATGAAAGATTAGAGGAAGAAGTGTAATTGTTGGTGATTTTGAGGCATTCGCAGATAGTTGTAATTGTTTGGGTCTTGAAGATATTCAATATACAAGACAATTTTTTACTGGGGATAATAACCATGTTATAAGCAAGATTGATCGGGCTTTGGGTAATTGAAAATTAGATGAACCCGATCACTCTATTTAAGCGGAGTTTTTACCTAAATCGAGTGTATCCGATCATTCGCCGTGTGTGGTAAATATTTTCTTATGAAATGTAAATAGAGTAGTTCCATTACGGTTTTTTAGTATATGGGTGGAGCATGATAATAATAATGTAACGGTGGGAAATGGATGGAATAGGACGGTGGTTTTGGGTACTAAGCTATACATTCTTTGCCAAAAACTCAAGGCTTTGAAATTTGATTTGCGGAAACTTAATAAATAATACTTTTCTCATATTTCCGCAAGAGCCAAGAAAGCTAAGGAGGATCTCAAAAAGGCTGAGGTAACTTTCCAACAAAACTTAACTAATGATTGTAGCTTTGACGTTTTAGTTGGATTTTGGAATAGTGCGAGACTTCTTGAGAAAGCCGAGATTAGTTTTCTTCAACAAAAAGCTAAGCTTGGCTATGCTCCTAAAATTGATAGATGTTCGAAATTCTTTCATGGGCTTATGAAAAGTAAACAAAGGCGGATATTCATTCCTAATATTATTTGTGCTAATGGAGAATTATCAAATTCAAGTACCCAAGTGTATGAAGAGTTTCTTAATCGGTTTCAAGCTTTATTGGGAACAAAGAATACAACATCTCATATTGAATATGATGTTTTTAATTGGGGGAGTGTACTTTCACAAGTGCAAGGTGTTGAGTTGTGTAGAGATATTACCGATAGTGAGATAAAGAAGGCTATTTTTAGAATAGCAAAAAGATAAAGCTCCTGGACCCAATGGATTTTTGTCTCTTTTCTTTAAGCGTTCGTGGGATATTATTGGAGAAGATGCTTTATTAGAGGTACGTGAATTCTTCACTTCCGTATTTTTACTTCGTCATTTAAATACTACGATTATTGCTTTAATTCCCAAGATAGATAATCTGACGTGTGTAGATCATTTTCGACCCATTTCTTGTTGTAACGTGGTGTACGAGGCGATTACTATGATAATGGCGGATCGGCTTAAATCGAGGCTTAATAAAGTAATCAATAAATCTCAAAATGCTTTTGTGGAGGGAAGATCTATGATTGAGAATATATACCTCATGCAATATCTTTTAAGGAGATACAACAATAGTATTAGCTCCTCGAGATGCACTATAAAGATCGACTTTCGTAAGGCGTATGATTCGATCTCTTGGGAATTCCTACATGAGGTATTAAAGGGATTAAATTTTCTAGAAAAATTTGTGAATTGGATTATGGCTTGTGTTTCATCTCCTTTCTATTCTGTGGCTATAAATGGATAAATTCATGGATTCTTTAAAGGTGAAAAAGGATTAAGACAAAGTGACCCTATTTCGCCTTATCTTTTTATCCTTTGTCTTGAATACTTCTCTAGACTTTTAAAGAAAAATACGAGTATTGATTTCAAATATCATCCTAAATGTGAGAAACAAAAGATCACACATGTAGCCTTTGTGGATGATTAATGCTACTTTCAATAAGAGACAAGAAGTCGATAAAAATTCTTATGGATAGCTTTGGATATTGTTCGGGACTTCGATTAAATGTTAAAAATTCTAATAATTATTATATTGGGGTATCAAATGATAACATTGAAAATGGTGTGACACCTACACTCTTGGAAAAAGGTGTCATGCATTATCGTTATCTTGGGGTCCCACTTGGCTTCTCTGTTTTGCTTTCAAGAGATTATAAACCTTTTTTGACAAGTTGGAAGGTTATGTTAGGTTTTGGCGAGCTTCTTCTCTTTCTTTTGCGGGGAGATTGGAATTAATTAGACCGGTTCTCCAAGGAGTTGTTTGTTTTTGGTTTTGTATTTTTCCGATTTTGATTGGTGTTCGAGATCGTGTGATTAGCATTTTATTGGGATAATTTAAGATTTGTATACCAAAAGATGAAGGTGGACTTGGGTTAAAAAATTTAGAAGAGTGAAACAAAGCATTACTATTAAAAATGCTTTAGAAAATTTTGGAAAAAAATGATTCACTTTGGATTAAATGGATACATGGAGAATATTTTCAAACTTGTAGATTTTGGGAATGGAAACCGAGAAAGGGTGATTCTCCTTTATTGAAAAATGTTTGGGAGCTTAAGGATATCATTTGTGGGTCGTTAGGATTGGAAGGCCGGGAGAGTATTTTAGCTTTACGGGTTTCCTCGAGAAATGCGAGTCACGTTACACTTGGGATAGCAAGTAAGGAATATTATTCTTTACATAAAAAACCTTATGATTTATTTCGTCGGAATTATTATATTAAACCTTGGGCGAATATTATTTCGGACTCGTGTGTATTTTCTAAACATGCAATTATTGTGTGGACGACTTTGAGAGAGAGGCTTAAAACTAAGGATCGTATTACTTATTTGGAGTTGGATCCTCTTTGTAATTTATGTGGGGAAGATTTTGAGTCAAACAAGCACCTATTTTTTATTGTGTTTATTCGAGGGCTATTTGGGTTGAGATAATGTCTTAGTTAGGATTGGATAAGGAGATGAACACGCCTAAGTGCTTTAAAATGACTTGAGTAGTTTAAAACTAGAGAAAATTGGAGGAGAAAAGTATGGGGGATTGGATTTGGAGCTGCCGTGTATTGTATTTGGAAAGCAAAAAATCAGCTAGCTATGAGAGATGAATCTTTTCTAGAGAAACGGTTACCAAGGAAATTAAGTGGTGCATTTTTTATATTTTATTTTCCTTGTTCCCTCATCATTCGTTTATGGATGATGGTGGACGATTAACTTGTATTTGTATTAGTATGAGGTAGTCGTATTTAGCTTCTTAGTTGCTATCTTTAGCATTTTGGCTTAGGTAGGTAACTCTCTTGTATAGTATACATTTATTTTTTATTAATACAACCGTTTACCTAACCAAAAAAAAAATTAATAAAACAAAATTCAAAACCGCTTAGGAGGAAAACGCTATTTCTATGATCTTGCCTAATCCCTTAAGCTTGAAGGTGATCGACTGTCTGTCTAGTGTCTAACGCTTTTTAGAGCACTACTGAATAGAAATTCAAATACGATCAAATTAAAATAAAAATGGTAAAATTGGTTTTAAAATTTTGCAGAAGTTATGAGCCGGCCATGCCCCTCTGTATTTCTAGTGAAAATGAATCATTCTCTTCAAAATTGGGAAAACGTGTTTTCAACAAATATGTAGGCCAATCACTATTCTCTAACTCAACATCATTTTTGTCGCCAGGGTTATCCGTCCGCTCCTAAAGTGTCTTCTTTCTCGGGAAAATGCTCCTAAAACTCTTCGGCCTCAAGATCAAACCCGTCTTCAATATATGTCCACATCACACTTGAACTAGGACCTTGCATTTTAGTAGCCATACACTCCTTGTATAAATCGGATAGATCACAAGTATCCATGGATTTCACCAAAGTATTTATTTAGTAGGGTTTGGGATGGACAAAAAGTTTTTAAGAGTGTAAACATTTAGTTCAGAATGGCTAATATTTAGGTCGGGTGACTACATCCACCCCTACAAACATATTTTGGGCCTTTATAGATTTCACTACAAACATGAAAGGTAAACGTTATGTAGTTACCAAGAAAAAGAGGATCAAATTAAAATAAGAAATTGTACAATGTACAATTAAAGCTACTCACACCAAGAGTACAAAATACACTGCGCTACTCGCTTAACCATTTTTACTCACACACACCTTGTGACATAATAATCAGAAGTCATATAAAAATAAAAAATCTAGCGAGCAGTTGGTCGAGTAATAGACTCATCAACCAAGTAATGTTCACTTGTACACAAATCCATTGAACCACCCATATTCAGAGATGAATGAAGAGAATGTCTCGATATATCATCTGAACTACCTTCTCTAATTGCTTCAGCTCCTCTTTCTATAGAAATCGCATCTTGAATCTCCTTTATTACTTCCGAAATTGATGGCCTCATACTTCCATGTGGTCGCACACACATCAAAGCTTTCTCAGCTATTTTCCACATTGATTGGATATCATATTCATTATTTAATGCCGGATCGATAATCCCTTGTATATCTCCACTTTCGATATGCAACTTTGCCTAAATATAGAAAAATTACTTAATTAATCATTTGACTGTAAAAAAAAAAAAAAAAAAAAAAGTCTAGAATATCGTATCGTACCCATTGGACTATATTGCGACAATTTGCACCGAAATTTTCGTTAGAGATTGCTTCTTGACCGGATATTAGCTCTAGTAAAATTACCCCAAAACTATACACATCGCTCTTTTCTGTTAATTGTTGGGATATATAATACCTGGTGTAAAATGTGTTACATATTTAAACAAATTTTATTTTATTTTATTTTTTTAGTGTAAGGAAAAAGAAAAGCTTACTCAGGATCTAAATATCCAACAGTTCCACGAACTATACTCGATACATGAGATGCACCATCAACAGCAAGTTTAGACAGACCAAAATCTGAAACCTTTGCTTTCATGTTCTTGTCTAAAAGAATATTACTGGTTTTTACATCTCGGTGAATAATCGATGGTACACATCCAGTATGAAGGTATTCAATTCCTGATATATATTAATTTAAAATTAATTTCTACACCCTAATAGAAGCTATCTATTTACTTAACCAAAAATTAAAAAACCAACCTTTTGCAGAATCTTCGGCAATCTCGAGACGCTTAATCCAACTTATACCTCTTTCGAGTATCAATGGACCTGAAAGAGTTGTTTATAATGTTAAAAAAAATGTTTTTTCATAGCAAAGAAACAAAGAACTTACCATATAGATGTTCTTTAAGGGTCCCATTATGCATGAATTCATACACGAGTATACTTTTATCATCTTCTTGGCAATACCCAAGAAACTGTACCAAATTTCTATGATGTATTCTCGATAGAAGAGCCACCTATTACACATAAAATCCCGCGTTTTTACAGTCCCGTTAAAATACTCGAACGAGAAAACAAAATAAAAGAATTACCTCATTAGAAAACTCTCGTTTCCCTTGGAAAGAATTATTAGTCAAAAGTTTAACTGCAATTTCCCTTCCATCTCTTAATTTTCCATAGTATACAATTCCAAAGCCACCAGATCCAATTTTTCTCTCGAAATTCTTTGTAGCATCTTCAAGTTCTGATAAAGAAAAGCAAAACGCAGCTTCTGCACCAGCATTAGTGAATGATGAGGTAACCCTTTGATTAGACATAGTTACTTCAACCCGATCTGTAAATAACGGTAAATAATTTTCACTTTAATTCACAATTATGGAATATATTTGTGTTAAATGAATAAATCATTACCATTTTGATTGTTCTTTGGGTGTTTTTTCTTTCCTTTGTGCATTAGTATACAAGAGGTGATAGTAGCTATAAGTAGAAGAGCAGCACCTATCGATGCTCCGATAATAATTTTCTTATGGTTTCCTTTATTACCCCTGGTACGAAGATTATTATTGCCTGTAAAGCTGGAAAATACACGCAATTAGATTTTAATATATATAGAAACGGAAATTGATGATACTCACTTCAAAGATATACCCTTTTCTAATAGAGCTGATGGTACACTTCCAGATAACATATTATTCTGTACATATCTGAAATTATCCGAGACCAAAATTTAAAGCATTGCATATGAAATTATGAGTAATGAGATTAATACATGCTTACAGTTCTTTCAGATTTGGTAGTGCTGCTAAGGAGGAAGGTAGCTCATCGGTTAACTGATTGTTCTCGAGATGTCTGTGTTAGGTAAAAACCGTCATTTGTTAGGGACGATTATGTAATTTAACAAGGGTCGAGGGTAAAATGAAAATTAAAGAAGAGTTTTTACATAATTTCCAAGCTTGGGCATCCGCTAAAATCGGGAATCGAACCACTCAGTGAATTATTATCAAGCCATCTTCAATGTAGAAACAAGTGTTATTCGAGATTCAAAGAAAGGGTAAATGAAGGAATTATAACATTTAATGTTTAGAACTTACAACTCAACTAAACTGCTCAACTTTGTCAAATCCAAAGGAATATTTCCTGTCAAATTCTTCCCACTCAAATTTCTGCAATTTAGGAATCATTGTAAGTAATAGTATCACAAATTCATGGTCCAAGGGCAATTTAGTCATTCTACTTACACGAATGTTATCTTGGGTTGAGTATCCGAGTTACATTGTATCCACGACCAAGGAACAGGAAGACACGGGTCACCACCCTCACGGGCCCACTCAGCTGACGTGTACAACAAATTAACACCAGCAATTATCCGAGCTATAACCCCATTAAAACAACCATTAGTAATAGTAATACAATAAAAACAATCAAGTAAACAAAACAAAAAAAATCATTACCATCTATAGACCCATCATTTTTCTTCAAATACTTATTGATCTCCATCGCATTAACAAGTGGGCCCATCGTAGAATCAGCTGTTTTCCCAAATCTAAACGATAAAACAAACGGAAGAGACAAATTATAATACCCCGGTTCATATAACCTATACTTCCCCTGAGCATTCTCCTGAATATTCACAATCGCTTTGCTTAAATCCGGATCTCCCGGTAATACAAGCCTAAATTTTCTCGTATCATTAACCTTTAAATCTTCAAGCTCAGCAAAATAAGTAAAAGCCCAACCAAAACCCGGAAACCCATCTAAATTTAACCGATAAGTTAACGAACCATTCCTACCCACTACAGCTGTTTGCATCACTTTTTGAGGCGGTCTTTCACCGTTATTCACATCAATCGGTAAAATAGTCGATACTTTTTCAGTTCCAGGTGCTACATCAACTAAATAATTCGCTTTTTTCAAAGAATCAGATTGCCATATTCTATCGTACGGATCATCGGGGAATCTTATTTCAGCATCACTCTCCGCACCGAAGTTTATTCGAGCGGAGACACTAAGAAAGTATTGATTTTCAAACTGTGTCATGTAAACCGAGCCGTTAAATTGTCGAAGCTCGAGTGTAGAGATAAATGGTTGCCCAGTTGTGGCGTTTGATAAACAGACGCTAATAATTGGATCTGAAGCGAGGAATATTAATTCTAGGACTTCCATTGTGTTCGCATCTGAAATGCTTATTGTAGACCAATGAGTGGGTCCGAATGAAACATCGAATTTAGGGTAAACATTGTTGTTATCGAAGTTACCGTATAAGAAAGTTGTGCGTATAAGATAGCGGGTTCTAGTTACAACGTTTAGAGTGTAACAGTATTTTTTGTTGTCTGCTGGGAAGTACCTTAATGTTGTGTATTGTTTTCTTGTTTCATCTGTTACTGATATGTTTGAAGTATCGCCTTTGATTATTTGGGTATCGGGTGTCCAATTTAGACCTATTTCATCTGTGAAATTATCTTTACCTCCGCAATCTAAACTTACAAAACCTGTATCACGAGAAGAACAAATTCTAAGCAGATTATCATGAATTAAATCATAAACAGAATACTAAAACAGGCAAGTGAATACTAAAAGAGAGTATTTAATATAAGATAAAGTAAGATTAGGAAAAAAATAAATAAGCCCACAAAAAATGAAAAGTTGAAAAGTGAAAAATACACAGACCTGGCATCTGGGCAGTGGTGAAATCCAAGAGAAGAAGTAGAGGAGCAAAGAAGAGAAAGAGAAGAAAAACATCGTTTCCCATTTCTCTGCTACTTTCTGAAAAAATGACAAAAAAATGACAAAACTAAGAAGATGATACCATAAAAATGGTTAATGAAAAAAGGTGCATAAATTAGAAAAAGTGATGTACTAAAGTACAACAACAGGAAGGACAACAACTAAGAAAACAAAATATGACAAAAATTTAAATAAAAAAGAAATACTAAATAAAGAAAAGGGTCCAGTCCACTGATGGCTTTGTGTGTGAAAAGAGAAATATAAATGAAAATCATCTGGGTCTGGGTTGCTTATTTTTATATTTTTATTCACTTTTTCGAATGCAACTTAACACACTGGTGACATAGAATGTTTTGAATAATAATGAGCAGAAGTTATAATACCGTAGTATAAATCTTTAAAAGAGATTTTGAAGATTGGTAACATGGGTTGTTAGCTATTATGCAGTTGTGGAGTGTGAAAAGGGGTTTTCTTCTGGTAAATGTCAGTACCGCATGGTTATTTATTGGGTCACTTTCAACTCTTTTTATCTTTTCTATAAGAATTTTTTAAATATATTCCATCAAAAAAACATTTTGATCAAAATACCATCAACGCAACGCATAAACAAATTGTTATATTGATATTTGAACAAAAAAAAAAAAATTGTTATATAGATAATATTTATAAATATATTCTTATTTGGTGGATTTTTTTCCAAAGATAAATATATAAATAAAAGTTATTACAAAATTATCTAACTTCTGTAGGAATTGACTCATTATTAATAAGACTTAATAAGCTAGGGAAGAGTTCAAAATTACTAGTGCTAAGTATGTTGATATGGAGCTTATACTTAGGCAAACCATTTAACATTCCTATCTTTACTAGTCCAAGTAAATAGAAGATTACGAATTTCAGCTAGAAAATAAATGCTACTAACAGTATTACAAATTGTGGGAAGGGAAATAGGTAGATTTTTTTTGATACATAAGAGAGCCACTTTGGACTCGGAGTCATTTTGACTCCAATGAGATTCGATCCCAGGACCGCTTGGTCTCTGCGGAGTAACCTAACCATTAGGCCAACTATCGATCTCAAATAGGTAGATTTTTCTCTATAAGATGCATTACATGTAGACAATCACTCTCTATTATAGTTTTTCCTTACGGTACTTCTTAGCTAATAGACAGACTTTAAGAATGCCAAGAGTTTATGCTTCCAATGGAGAATCAACTGTCACTTCCCACGCGTTGTTGGTGGTCTTTTGTGTGTTCTAAAATAAATGCAAAAGTAATTGAACCACAACCGCAAGTGCACGGTTGTCCAAGTAGTAATAAGTGATGCTAGGATCGTTCGCAGGGACGGTTTGGTTAACTACAATGCTTATCGAATAATGAATGGTTGCACTTATGAAAGCAAGTAAAAGATAATATGATTGATTGGTTTTTGTATTAATTCTAAGTAATGAAAGACTAATAAGAAAATGCAAATAAATAGTAAAATGCAAGTAAATAAGTGGAAAACGCAAGTATGAGAAGATAGCACTTGAGAACGCAAGGGATCCTCCTAATTCTATTTCATAACATGTTATGTTTAAGGGTTAAATTGGTCAATTACAATGGTCGGGATTCTAAATTTCTTATACCCCCGTCAGGGTGGACTATAAGGCTATCCTAGAGTGTCACTAGTCCCGTCAGGGTAAATATGATCCACTTTTAGATGTTTAAGAATTTTACCTCATTGGCCCTAAAATTAGCTAAGTTCGTCAGAATCAATAGCTTCTATTTTAGATTGAATAATTGGTTCTATACCTAAACCCTTCGTCAGGATGATTGATGTCTCCTCATTTGTGATAGATTAATGTTAGGATGAGACATCATTTTAAGTGATTTAGAAGTCAAGAATGTCGATTTTCTTGAGTTTTAGTGCACTTTCCTATTTTGAGTCTTGATTTGTAGAATTATTATTTTTAGAGCATATTGAGTTTAATTGTTTATTTAGTGTGTAGCTTTAAAGATAATAATTATGGAGCTTAATTAGAGTCAAAGATTACAACTTATGGAAAGAGATTTGCATGGTAATTGGAGATAAGGAAACAAAAGCTAAAAAGATGGAAAAGGAAAAACTGCCTAAATCTGGGATTCTGCATACACGTCCAAAGATATGCGTTTTTACCTAAGAAATAGGCCGAATCTGGTGATTTCCTTCTTTAGGGTCAAGATAATTCTGTTGCGATTCTTTTGGTATCTTATGGAGCTCAAACCGACCAATAACGAAGAAGATATGCTCAAAACGGTCCAGCAGTGTTTATCTTTATTTCCATACGAATTTGAGTTGGGCTAGAAGTCCAATACCTTAACTCTTCCTCAAGAAAACGAATTAGGTCTTCTAAACACCTATAAATACACCCTTATATCACTTGTAAAATCATCCTTGCCTCATAGTAATTAGTTCTTAGAGTTTTATTCTTCCAGTTTATTGTAGAGAGCAAGATGATGTCTTTTGTAATTTCTTTTAGTTTATTTCCATCAGGTATGAACTAAACTCCCCATAGCTTGGGTTTTGCATATGTATAATCTATGAATTCTAACTCTTCTATCTAAGTTTCTTTGGGAATTATATGTTTTAATTTGATATTAGCTTCTTACTTAATATTTGTTTATGTGTTTTGATTTAATGTCTTTCCTAGAACTGATCACTTTAGGATTGTTTTAATAGTAGTTAGATGGTCTCCTTGACAGGGTGTTTAACTATTGAACCACCACATAATGTCTAGTGTCGATATTAGTTCTGACAAAACATGCTTCTAACTAGATAGTCATTAGGGTTTGTTTTAACCACCATATCACCAGGATTGCAGTAGTTGCTTAGGGCCTTAGTGGCGTTTGATAACCCTAAGATAAAACACTTCTTGGTTGTGCCGTAGCCCCCTTAGTCGCTCTCAAGGTCTAAGGTATGGGAATTTAGAATCCTGACTAAGTATACCAAGAGCTAATATTCTCCCTTATTAACTAGATTTATAGATAGAATTAGAAGGATTAGTGCATACTAGCAAAACCTGAGCTATACTTCTCATATCATATTTCTTACCTTTTATTTACTGTCTTTATTTTCTTAGTTTTAATTCATAATCTCGAAATCTATTTGCTTTTATTTTCTGTCTTTAATTATTTACTTCTTACTCGTTATTCCTACTCACACGATTAACACACTTAAGTCCCTGAGAACGAACTCTATTTATCATTAAAACTTGCATACGTCCTGTAATACTTGCAGTACTGTGCCTGTCTAGGGTGAGAGTGCGTAGTTTCTTGGCTTATTTTAATCTTATTTTTATCACACCCTAGGCACCACCAATGATCCACACGCCACATATGTGGAATAGCCTAGATACTAATACATGTTCTTAGTTCGCGACTCTAAAAACAGTAAACAATCACAAATTATCGAAAAGAGTAAAAGACCCAATTTAATTTAATTTAACAGAAACCCAAATTCAGGACATGAAATTCAATAGAATTGGGATTTACCCATAAAGCATTCTCAAGCACTAAAGTGTAATTAGTTCATACTAATTAAAAAGAAAACGAAATTAATTGAAGTGGAATTCATAATGTATTACAGAATTAAAAATAAAGAAAACCTAATTTCCGGAATTGGAATGGCTGAGAACGAAGATATAGACCCTCTCCAGCTCTTGCAGCTTCTTCTTTCTTCCTTTTGTTGCTTCTCTCTGATGTTTAATCTTGTAAAAAGTGAATTGTGTGAAAAATAGAAGTCAAGAGCTCCTTTTATAAGAGGAAAAACAGATTAGGGCTTGGACCTAAGATTAAATCACTAATTAAAAGTCCAAGCCCATTTTCTAAGCCCAAAATCCCGTAACTGCTGCACCACCTCCACTAAAACGGCTCTAGCCGCTTCGTTATAACTCCGATTGACCTGAAATCACTTGCAAAAGTTCCTTAACTCGATAAGGAATAGATTCTCTTCAAAGGTCAGCGGCTAAATCATCTCTTAAGTGCCTCGAAATCAGCAATATTTGGCCTGTTTTCCAGATTTGCAGCTCTAAAATCAACTTCTTTCGAGATTTATCTTCAAGTCTTAACTCCATATCACGATCTTTGACTTTATTCTTGGATTCCATTCCTAGCTAATATTTAAAACCTACAAACTTTTCACTAAAATATACAAGATTACGCGCAAAAGTTTAATAAATCAAAAATACTAGAAATAAAATGGGAATTCCGGATTATTGCATTTTTAACTCCAAAGTCTATCAAAATATTCAAATAAACATAAAAAATGATGTCTCCCAAGGGTCTAAAATAAGAAAAATTAGGGAGACATCAAGACCCCCAACTCAAACCTTTGTCGTCCCGACAAAGTAAAACAAAACAAAACAAAGGGGTAGAAGTAAACGTAAGAACAAGTAGAAGCTAGCAAATAAACCCTAAAGCAATTCTTAAGATAAATCTCATATAGAAAACTATAGAAACTAATATACACATACATCTAAAATGCAACATCAAACATAAATAATCTCAATCATAAAATTAAAGTCGCAATGCTTGAAGGTTACACTTGTACTCATCTCTGTATGATGGCTATAGGGTGGTCATTAATCCTAACTTGCTTTGAATGCTCCACCTAGTATATTCCCTATCAACAGAATCATAAATTCACTATGCACTTAGGAATCACGAGGTCTTTATGATTTTAATAGTGGCTTAAGGACGGTGTGGATGTATATTTGGTAAATTTGAAGTGAGCTTTTGGCTCTCTCCTCACTTACCATCAACAGTGTCCTCGATCTTGAGTTAACGCTCAAAAGATGTTCTCACTCACCCATATACGCAACAATTTTAGCGTCCCATGTCTACCCACTATAAACAAGATGATTTTCAGAAAAATTCCACTTTGCCGGATGTTTTATTCATACACATTTTTCTTTTTCTTTTCTTTTCTCTTTTTTTTCTTTTTTTTTGTACAGATGCAAACCGGGTTCCCGGTTTTGTGAAATCCGGGTACCCGGTTTCTACTGTATGATTTTTGAATTTTTTTTCATTTTTTCTTTCTTTTTCACTTTTTTCTCATTCCCGGCAAAGGGTTACAAGTATAAATCATCTGCAATTGTGCTACAATACAAAGCACATCAATCCCTACCCGATAAATTCCCCATAAGTGGACCCACCACCCCAAACTCAAGCTCGAGACATGTCTAAGGATTGTGATTCAAGTGCGGGTCATATGGTCATGCCTAATAATCTAAGGGATAATGGCTTATATCGTGGCTACAAAATAAAAGGCTAAAGGATCAAAGTGGGCTAAGACGGCTAATAATTTATACAAGGGATAGAAGGCTAAAAAGCTACAAATGGCTAACAAAGAACTGCCCCTATCATTTTCCTAAGTACATAACTTGTCTTTAGTTCATATCTAGGTGGGTTCTCTACTAATTAGGATTTCACGTTCTACACACCAAACATATTCCTTAAGTACAAGCTTACTTCATTTGCATTGTTCATTAATTTTTCCTATCAATTACCTATGTTTGCATGCAATTCTAAATGCGTTTTATATTAATCCCTAAAGTCCACTATTTACTATCATAGATTTACCAAAAGTATGCTTAAAGGGACATTTAAAATCTTCTACAGTCAAACGCAACTCCGAAAATTATTTTATTGAAAGCAAATAAAACACATAACACATAAAAACTGGGATGAGGCAACGAACCCCACCCCAAACTAAAAAATGAGTCGTGTCCCCACGACTCGAAAAAGACTCAAAGCAATAAAATAATCTACACAAAATGAGGAGGATTAGAAAACGTATCTGAACCAGCGCGTGGCTGGTTGTCGGTGTTGCGTCCATGAACTTTATCTCGCGTCTAGACATCGTAAGTTGCTTTTTTTGAACAGATAGAGTTCAACTTGTTTGTAACGTTTCCCAAAATAGCGCACCTCGTATCCTGATTCTTTTCCAACACCTTAATTTTCGATTCCAAGTCATCATCGGATCAATTTCTTCCTCACTATCAGGTTCCTCAATCACTTTTCTCTTCTTAGGATTAGCTTTAATTTCAACCTCTTCAGTCTTGTGTTTGAAACGTGAATTTGGAATCTCCATAGCTTTGTTCTTGAGCAGCACCAAAAGTGTTTCTGTTTCTTGGAGAATTCCTTCGATAAGTACACATGAAAGCGGTTCTGATAGGCATCTCTTTCCACCCCAAACTCAAAACTTCAAATAGTGAAAAGCTAAGGCTTAGAACTTTGATGTTTTGAGGCTTAAGACTTTAAGATTATGGTGGAATATGAGATGGGTAAAGGCTAATTGATGTGGGGGATGAGGGAATTGGATTTAATTTGAAGCTTGGATGAAGAACAATTGGAGAAAAGTGGGAATTCCATGGTGCTTTGGATAGGAGATGAATTGAGTGTATGTTATTGTGGTGAAAGAGGGTAGGATTTGATGATTGTGTGGTTGTAGATGATGATTTTCAGGAAATTCTGGGTTTTGGGAGTGTTTTTGGAGGCTGGCTTGAAGGAGGTAAAACTCTAGGGCTAAAAAGCTGAAAATCGGCCTGTCACAGAAGAAACCAGGTTCCCGCATTTGCAAATGCGGGTACCCGGTTTCGCGTCACTGTGTCGGCGCGATTTTTTTTTTTTTACCTCAAAACGCAGCCAAAACGCTGGAAATGGCGGGACCCCAAAACGCTGGGTCAGAAAGTTCGAAAATCTACAGCGCCAAAACCGGGTACCCGCATTTGCGAATGCGGGAACCCGGTTTGCGTCGATGATGTGAACCAAAACGCAGCCAAAGAACAAGACCCAAGACGCTGGGTCAGAACTCCGGAATTTTTAGCTTTCGAAACTTGGTACCCGCATTTGCAACTGCGAGTACCCGGTTTGCCCCTGGAACACCACAACTTTTTCCTCTATTTTCGCCCTTTCGACCCCAAACTGATGACCTTTGTACCCCTGAAATCATCAAGAACAACTACCCTTCCTCATTTCTTACTAATAAACACTAAATTAACGAAAATCAAACAAATTTAAACTACGAAAAATAAAAACTTAAACTAATATACAAGGAATGGCTTTTGTTTAACGTCGTTAAGCTCGACGGTTTACCTCATTCATTAGTCATTCACATAACCTCCCCAGCAGTGAGTGAGGTTGTCAATATTAGCAACTCGAAATTTGCATCCTTTAGCTTTTATTCCCACTAGTTTGTCTGAGATAACCTTCGTGACCATGAATGGTCCTAGCCAAGAACTTTTTGATTCACGTACCTTTGGAGGAGGGTTTGGTTTCTTCATAGCTACTTCTTCACCTACTTTGAACCCCTTTTTCTTTCTTTCCTTCTTAGGTTCCTTCGGAATCTTCGAGGCACATGCTTTCTCTTTCTCCTTTGCATGATTGAGTTGTGGATTTTTAGGGTATGGATGAGCTTTAATTGGTGGTTTCTTTCGTAGCTCTTTCTCCTCCACCCCTAACGTGTCCACAACATTAATTTGCTCCTTACTTACCGGTTCCATTACATCTACACGAAAGCATTCTTCCTTGGAATCCGGAAATCTCATAGGTCTGAATACGTTAAACTTCATTTCCTCGTCTTGGATTCTCATAATCATCTCTCTGTTTTCTACATCAATCAAGGTACGCCCCGTGGCTAGTAATGGTCTTCGTAAAATAATGGGGACATTCCTATCCGCGTCGTAATCAAGTATAACGAAATCAGCGGGAAAAATTAACGTACCTGCCTTAACGAGGACATCTTCGATTCGGCCTTCTAGATGTGCAAGAGATCGATCAGCCATTTGCAAGACCATAGAAGTAGGTCTTGCTTTTCCAATTTTCAGCTTATCAAAGATTGATTTGGGCATAAGATTGATGCTTGCACCCAAATCGCATAGTGCTTTACCTTGCCATTCATCACCAATAGATATCGGAATTGTGAAACTCCCAGGATCAAGTAGCTTCAGAGGTAACTTACTTTGACAAATGGCGCTACATTCCTCGGGTAAACCAATCATTTTATTATCACAATATGGTCTTTTATTGGTGAGGTCTCTTTTCAAAAACCTCGCATACTTAGGTACATCTCGAATAGCTTTTAAAAATGGTATGTTGATGTTAAGATTACTTAGCTTATCCAAGAATTTCTGATATTCAGCCGTGTCATCCTTCTTTTGAACTCGCGATGGAAATGGTGGAGGTGGACGATTGATTATAATATCATTTTTCTTTTTCGGAATCTCAATGGACCCCTCCACTTCTTCAACTTCCACTTCTTTCTCTTTACTAACCTTATCCTTTTCTTTTCTAACTTCTTTTTCTTTCATAACCGGAAAAGGAGGTGGAGAAAGGTTCTTACCACTTCTGAGAGTAATAGCTTTACAGTCTTCGATTTGGATTGGATTCTCAGTATCGCTAGGGAGTTGCCCTTGTGGACGTTGATTCAGTTATTTATTCATTTGCGAAACTTGAGTTTCTAACATCTGAATGTGTGCTTCAGCAGATTGTTGCCTTTGGATTGACTGTGCATGTAGGGCAATTAATTGTTCTACGGTCTTCTGAAGGGTAATCACATCTTCTTGTGGTTGGGCAGGTAAGGCTTTTTGGTTCATGGTTTCATTGTAAGTGTCTTGAGGAGCTTGTCTTTGCACATAATTCCCTTGATTTTGTCCTCCTTGATAATTATTATGTGGTCTTGGATTGAAGTTGCTACCTTGGGGACGCGGCTGATACGCATATGTAGGATTGGCTGCCCCATTAGGATTTGAGTATTGAAACCCAGGATGGTTTCTGTTAGGCAGATATCCATTACCACTTGAATTAAAGTTCCCTCTGTTAGAGACAAACATCACGGAGTCTTGATTATTCTGACAATTCTCCCAACTATGATCATTCACACCACAATACTCACATCCATACAGTTCTTGTGCAACATTTACCTCACCTCTTTTATTCGAAAAACCTTCTTTCACAGCTAGCGTAAGTTGTCTCAATTGTTGTTCTAGCGTGGTTTGAATCTTGGTCTCTAAGGAGTTGAACTTTTCTTCAATATTAACATTATTAACTCCTCCTCTAACTGGTGTTCTTACAGTATTCCACCCAACTTCATTATCAACTGGTCTATCCAAAATAATTCTTGCATACGCAGGTTGAACTCGCAAAAACGCACCACCACACAACAAATCTAAATCTTTCCTAGAGCCACCTTCAAGACCATTATAAAAAATCTTCATCTGTTGTTGTTCAGTAAGGTCATGATTCGGGACTCTTCGCAAACATTTCTGAAATCTTGCCCAACTTTTACCCAACGTTTCATCATACTCTTGCTTGAAATGTGTCAACTCTAGTTCAGCATCTAATCTCATATTATACGGATAATATCTGTTGAAAAACACAGTTTCTAATTGTTCCCAGTTTGTTATCTTCGTAGGATCTTGTGTATCGTGCCATTCACTCGCTCCATCAATAACGAAAAATCGAAACACAACAAAGTACATTTGTTCTTTTGAAACTCCTTGTGTGATGTAAGAATCACATATCTGCTTGAATTTCTGTACTGCTCGAAGAGGATCTTCTCCAGCTTTTCCACGAAAATTTCCAAAATTTTGGAATTGAGCTAACATACCCGAATCTGGACGAAACCTCAGAACATTTATGTTTGGAGCACCTACCCCTATAGCAGGAGCACAAAATGGAACTTCTGGCGGACCATTAACAAACCATGGATCTTGATTAATCGCCATTTGAACTTGGACTTGAGGATTAGGAATGCCAGGTGGAGCCAAAGGATTAAGAACTTGTGGCGCTATAGGCTGGCCATTCGCATCTAACTGAACTTGTCCGTTATTGTTTTGTTGATTCTGAATATTAACATTCTCCATTATGTTAATTAATTCTTCTACTTCTAAGGCTTCTTGTTCTCTTCTTCTTCTGTTAGCAAGTCTGATTAACGATTCTGGATTATTAAGGATCGGAGGTGTTGGCTCTAGATCCTTAAAGAGTCTCCTTCGCATACACCAAACCTAAAAACCTGAAAAAGATGAACAAACAAAAAGCGTAAAACTGAAATAAAAATAAATGCAACTATCACTAAAGGATAAACACCGTGGTCACACGCTACCGTCCCCGGTAGCGGCGCCAAAAACTTGGTGGTCCTTTGTGTGTTCTAAAATAAATGCAAAAGTAATTGAACCACAACCGCAAGTGTACGGTTGTCCCAAGTAGTAATAAGTGATGCTAGGATCGTTCGCAGGGACGGTTTGGTTAACTACAATGCTTATCGAATAATGAATGGTTGTACTTATGAAAGCAAGTTAAAGATAATACGATTGTATTGGTTTTTGTATTAATTCTAAGTAATGAAAGACTAATAAGAAAATGCAAATAAATAGTAAAATGCAAGTAAATAAGTGGAAAACGCAAGTATGAGAAGATAGCACTTGAGAACGCAAGGGATCCTCCTAATTCTATTTCATAACCTGTTCTGTTTAAGGGTTAAATTGGTCAATTACAATGGTCGGGATTCTAAATTCCTTATACCCCCGTCAGGGTGGACTATAAGGCTATCCTAGAGTGTCACTAGTCCCGTCAGGGTAAATATGATCCACTTTTAGATGTTTAAGAATTTTACCTCATTGGCCCTAAAATTAGCTAAGTTCGTCAGAATCAATAGCTTCTATTTTAGATTGAATAATTGGTTCTATACCTAAACCCTTCGTCAGGATGATCCACACGCCACATATGTAGAATAGCCTAGATACTAATACTTGTTCTTAGTTCGCGACTCTAAAATAAGTAAACAATCACAAATTATCGAAAAGAGTAAAAGACCCAATTTAATTTAATTTAACAGAAACCCAAATTCAGGACATGAAATTCAATAGAATTGAGATTTACCCATAAAGCATTCTCAAACACTAAAGTGTAATTAGCTCATACTAATTAAAAAGAAAACGGAATTAATTGAAGTGGAATTCATAATGTATTACAGAATTAAAAATAAAGAAAACCTAATTTCCGGAATTGGAATGGCTGAGAACGAAGATATAGACCCTCTCCTGCTCTTGCAGCTTCTTCTTTCTTCCTTCTGTTGCTTCTCTCTGATGTTTAATCTTGTAAAAAGTGAATTGTGTGAAAAATAGAAGTCAAGAGCTCCTTTTATAAGAGGAAAAACGGATTAGGGCTTGGACCTAAGATTAAATCACTAATTAAAAGTCCAAGCCCATTTTCTAAGCCCAAAATCCCGTAACTGCTGCACCACCTCCACTAAAACGGCTCTAGCTGCTTCGTTATAACTCTGATTGACCTGAAATCACTTGCAAAAGTTCCGTAACTCGATAAGGAGTAGATTCTCTTCAAAGGTCAGCGGCTAAATCATCTCTTAAGTGCCTCGAAATCAGCAATCTTTGGCCTGTTTTCCAGATTTGCAGCTCTAAAATCAACTTCTTTCGGGATTTATCTTCAAGTCTTGACTCCATATCACGATCTTTGACTTTATTCTCGGATTCCATTCCTAGCTAATATTTAAAACCTACAAACTTTTCACTAAAATATACAAGATTACGCGCA
The DNA here is from genome assembly GCA_029959085.1 of Nemophila menziesii. Taxonomy (NCBI): domain Eukaryota; kingdom Viridiplantae; phylum Streptophyta; class Magnoliopsida; order Boraginales; family Hydrophyllaceae; genus Nemophila; species Nemophila menziesii. The sequence goes on along the minus strand of JARWIR010000001.1, from coordinate 7,644,249 downwards.
AAAGTTTAATAAATAAAAAATACTAGAAATAAAATGGGAATTCCGGATTATTGCATTTTTAACTCCAAAGTCTATCAAAATATTCAAATAAACATAAAAAATCATGTCTCCCAAGGGTCTAAAATAAGAACAATTAGGGAGACATCAGTTGTCATCGAGCACTTTCCCAAGATAATCCTGGATACACAAGAAATAACATATTTTTTATCCATATATCAGTATGTAGTTTGATAGTTTAGCCATTACCAATTCTCCAAGTAATATTTGTAGTAATTATATCTCTTCCTACTAGTAGACTTTTCCACCCCCCCCCCCAAGAGTAGGACTGCAAATGAACAGAGACTCTTGCCAAGGGCTCGAGTTTGAGTTCGCTAAAGATTTGTTTGACTTTGGCTCGTTAGCTAAACAAACCAAGCTCAAGCTTTAAATTCAGGCTCATTTACAAACGAGACAAACTCAAACTTGTACAAACTCAACTCGTTACGCTCGTGAATAATTTGATAAGTGTTCTTTAAGAGCTCGTTAATAGTTTTGGTAGATATATTCAATTAAAAATGATCAATATATCTATATGTATGTACATATACCTAACACAAAATTTGTGTATATCTAATTAATCATAACTAAAATATTCTATATCTAGTAGGTATATTTTTATTCTTCAAGTCAAATTATGTAATGTGTTGTATATTAGTTTTACGTAACTTCATTTTAAATCACAGAAAATCCCAAATAATATATATATATATATATATATATATATATATATATATATATATATATATATATATATATATATATATATATATATATATATATATATATGTGTGTGTGTGTGTGTATATATCATACAAAATTAGACGGGACTTAAATAAGTCTTAAATAAACCAATTCAAGCCGAAATCAAGCTTGGAATAAGTTCGCTAAGGGTTTCTTTGAGTTTGGCTAGTTAGTTAACGAACCAAGCTCAAGAAAGCTAAAGTTTGGCTCAGCTCGATTCGTTTCAAACTCAAACCAAGCTCAAGCTCACTAAAATATTAGCAAACAAACTCAAGAAAGCTAAAGTTTGGTTCGGCTCGGTTCATTTGAAGCCCTACCCAAGAGGTAGAGTTTCTGCTTTTAGCCTCCACGAAGGAGCATAACGGGAAATATTTACCCTTAAGCAGTTTATATAGTAGTGAATTAGGTTTATTAATCATATTCCAGGCTTGTTTTCCTAAGAGTGCTAAGTTCATTAGGTGTAGATCCCTAAATCCCAACCCTCCTGTAAATTTACTTTTAGTGAGTGTATTCCAACTACCCCAATGGATTTTTTTTATTACCTTTACTCCTCTACCAGAAGGAAGCATTTGGGAGGAGATTAAGTCACAAATTATCTTAGGAAGTATGAAAGAGACCATTGGTGTGGCCTAAGGTGTGATAAAAAGATGTATAAAATAAGTGCAAATAAACACCCTAAGCTAACACGGTTCTGCAAGTATACAGATCGTATGCAAGTTTTAATGAATAAGTAAGATTTGTTCCTCAGGGACTGACGAAAGTTAGAGAGAACTTATGCAAATTATTTAAGTGCAGATATTAAAGATAGAAAAGATAATACGCAAGATAAAGAAAGATAGACAAATATTTATTTGGTTTTCGAATAATAAAACTAAACTAATAAACTAAAGACAGAAACTAAATAAAAGAAAAGAAGATAGTATGAAAGTTATAGATTAGGTTTTACTAGTATGCACTAATCCTTCTAATTCTATCTATTAGATCTAATTTATAAGGGAGGATATTAGCTCTTGGTATACTTAGTCAGGATTCTAAATTCCCATACCTTAGACCTTGAGAGCGACTAAGGGGGCTACGGCACAACCAAGAAGTGATGAAGAATAGGGTTATCAAACATCACTAAGGCCCTAAACAAATACTGCAATCTTGGTGATATGGTGATTAAAACAAACCCTAATGATTATCTAGTTAGAATCATGTTTTGTCAGAACTAATATCGACACTAGACATTATGTGGTGGTTCAATAGTTAAACACCCTGTCAAGGAGACCATCTAACTACTATTAAGGTAATCCTATACTCGTGCACTAGCAAGGAAAACAATCATTAAATCAAAACACATAATCAAATATAAAGGTAAGTAGCTAATATCAGATTAAAACATATAATTCCCAAAGAAACTTAGATAGAAGAATTAGAATTCATAGTTTATATATGATCCAAAACCTAAGCTAATATAATTAATTCATACAAAGAAAAGAAGAGAAAAGAATTACAAAATAAGAGGTTGAGGGAGACATGATTGATGCACAGCTCCTTCCAGACTTCTTCCCTTGTGTTGCAGCTTCCTCTTGGCCTTAGGGTCTGGCCAAGGATGATTTTAGAGTGTTAAGAGGCTGTATTTATAGGGTATAGGAAGACCTAATTCGTTTTCTTGAAGGAGAAGGAAAGTAATGGACTCCTAGTCCAACTCAAATTCGTAAGGAAATAAAGATAAACACTGCTGGACCGTTTTGAGCATATCTTCTTCGTTATTGGTCGGTTTGAGCTCCATAAGATACCAAAAGAATCGCAACAGAATTATATTGTCCCTAAAGAAGGAAATTACCAAAATCGGCCTATTTCTTAGGTAAAAACGCACATCTTTAGATGTGTATGCAGAATCACAGATTTAGGCAGCTTTTCCTTTTCCATCTTTTTAGCCTTTGTTTCCTTATCTCCAATTACCATGCAAATCTCTTTCCATATCTCGTAGTCTTTGACTTGGACTCTAATTAATCTCCATAATTATCTTTAAAGCTTCACACTAAATAAACAATTAAACCCAATACGCTCTAAAAATATTAATTCCACAAATCAAGACTCAAAATAGGAAAGTGCACTAAATTAAGCTAAGATCGAGCTATAAACTAATAAACACGCCTAAAATGATGTCTCTGAAGTATATTTAATTATCACAAATGAGGAGACATCAACCATGTAATCATTGGGAAGGCTTTGTAAAACATCTTTAATAAGTGTTTCTTTCCCTGCCTCTGAGAGGTGTAGGGTTTTCCAATTGTCCATTCTTTTAATAGTTTTCTCAACTAATAAGTTTAGGTCTCTAACCTGGATCTGCCCCAGTGAGTGGGAAGTCCAATATAGGAACCTAAATTATTAGTTATTTTCATTTGAAGTCTAGCAGAAGTAATACATTGTTCACATAGAGGGGTGTTAGGGCTAAATTTAATGCCACATTTATTAAGGTTAAGCTTCATCCATGTGGCGTATCCATATTTATTAATAACATCTTTAAAGCTATCAATTTCGAAATGATTTACCTTCATGAAGAAGATACTATCATCGGCAAATAGAAGGTGGGTTATGGTAGGGGCCAATTTAGCTATTCTAATCCCTTCCATTAACCCTTTATTTTGCTTGTCTTTTTTTAAATAGTAAGCATTTGAGTTAAAATATAGTAGAGAAGGGTGATAGGGGTCACCCTGACACAATCCTCTCTTAGGTTTGTTAAGTTTATGTGGTGTTTCGTTAATAAGCATCGAATACGCAACTGAATTAACACATCTCATTATCTTACTAATCTAATCCATATGAAAACCCATTTTAATTAACATAATTTCTAGGAAGTCCCACTCCATATTTTCGTATATCAGTTTTAATTGCTATATAATGGGTTTTACTGTACCTATGTTCCTTTATAAAATTTATGATTTCATGGGCTATCATAGTATTATCTTGGATATGTGGTGGGTCCTTGTGTGTTATAAAATAAAATGCTAAAGTAGAGGACTCACAAACCGCAAGTGTACGGTTGTCCAAGTAAAAAATCGATAAATCGGATTCGTTCGCAGGGACGGAATAAGTACAACTCAGATGTGAATCAAGTAGTGATTTAATTGCAAATACGGGAAAGTAAATGATATACTTTTTGTTTAGGTTTCTTAAAACTAAGGTGCAAGTAAATTAAATTCTAAATTAATTTAACTGGAATGAAAATAATGCAAGTAAAGAGGCTAGACGCAAGGGAGAAAGTAGTACTTGAGTCATGCTAGTGTTTTACCACAAACTTTCTTAATTAATGCTTTCTGTTAAGGGGATTAATTGATATATTTATGCTAGTCGGTATTCTAAAGTCTCCTTACCCCCGTCAAGGTGGACTAAGGAGTTCTCCTACGATATTCTAAACTCCGTCAAGATGATTAAAACTACTTTCATATGGTTCAATTTCTTACCGCATTGGCTATTGGTCAGTCAAGCCTGTCAAGTTCATTGGCGAATACCAACGATAGTTACCTAGTTCTGTATCTAAACCCCCCGTCAAGGTGATCAATACGCCACTATATTGAATAGCCTAGATACTAAAAATTACCCTTAGTTCATGACTATAAAGATAATAATAAGCATAAAATAAAAGCCAACATAAATAGCAAATTCAATTTAAATATTTAAATCCCAATTCAGAAAAACATAAATTAATTTAGTTTGGGTTCAACCCAATATGCGATTCTCAAGTACAAAGGGAATTCAGCTCATAATTGAAATAAAAACTAAATTAAATAAATTAAAAGAACTCATTTTCATAGAAAAAAGATAGAACCTATTTAAAGGGTTAAATTGACTGTTGGTGGAAGAATTGCTTCTCTAGCTTCAGTTTCTTCTCTCCTCTTGCTTCTGACTTTTCTCTCCGACGTTCTAACTTATGTAAATTGAGTTGTGAGTAAAATAAGAGTCAAAATGTCTATTTATAATGCTAAAATCGGACGTGGGCTTAAGTTAAGTGAATTAGTGAAATATTAAATGGCCCAAGTCCAATCTTTTAATCTAAATACCGTAACTAGTGTGCAACATCCACTAAAATGGCTGTAACTTTCTCAAATCAACTCCGAGTTGACCCATTCAAGTTGCTAAATCTTCGTAACTCAATAAGGGACCAAAGTTTGTTTCACGACTCAAGGCTGAATCCACTGCTAAGTGGCTCAAAATCAGCAATTACTTTCCAGATTTGCAGCTTCCTAGTAAACTCTTCGGGATATAATTTCTCGCCTTTGACTCCTCCACACGTTCTATGACTTTAATCCTTGATTCCTCTCCTTGTATAGAATCTAAGAACCTAAAAACTTTGCACCAAAAACAAACCATTTAACGTGCAAAAGCTTAATAAATGAAAAATAATAAAATCCAAGGAGGGAAAATGAAATATAACGAATTAACATTAAAAGTCTATCATATTAGTCAATTATTCACCTAAAAAGATGTCTCCTAAGGGCATAAAATTAGAACAAAAAGGGATACATCAATATGCCTTCTTGGTATGAAGGTTGGTTGGTTTTCATCAATCAAATCCTTCATTACCGGTTGCATTCTATTAACCATGATTTTTGCAATTATTTTATAAATAAAATTCAAGCAGCTAATAATCTCAAAGTCTTTAATGCTCATATGTTTCTCAATTTTAGGAATACGTGATATATAAGTATGATTAATATCTTCCAATGTTCCTTTATTATACCAAAAATGATTAATAAGTCGAATTACATCTATTTTTATGATATTCATATATTTTTTGAAGAAGAAACCTGGGTAGCCATCAGGTCCTAGCGCCTTTTGAAGGCCCAATTCATTAATGGCACTCTCAATTTCCTCGATTCTGAGAGGTTTCATAAGGCTATCATTCACCAATGTATTAACAGATCCAGGAATTAGGGAAGAAACTCTATCAAGGTCTCTATTCCATATATCATTAAAGATATTGTTAAAGTATTTCTCAATTTCCTGTGAAATTTCAGTTTCATTTTCCATCAAATTATTACTATCATCTTAAAGTCTAACAATTTTATTATCTTTCCTTCTCTCTTTTGTACTAACATGAAAGAATGAAGTGTTTTTATCACCCCCTTTTAACCAGTTTACTCTAGACCTAGAGACCCAGTAGTCTTCTTCAATTTTCCATAAGTGTTCAATTTTTATAACTATCTCATTATATTCAGACCAATCCTGAGTGTTAGGGGGTTGTTTGTTTGCGCTTAATGAGATCTTAATCTGATTCATTAAGACACTGGATTATTTAAGACAGTTTGTTTTTACAGACTAATTCAGATCTGAATGGCTCTTAACATGTCTGTTTCATTAAGATTTAAAACTAAGTCTGATTCATTCAGACATTGCTTCTTAACGGAATAAGTTATATTCAGCTGTCATTCAGCATTAAGTACTTATCACTTAAAAAAATCAAACAACACCTTATTGTCATTATAAATAGCTTCCATTTCATTGATATAATCATCAATTTTCTTTCTATTGTTGTTATATATATCTTTACTCCACTTAGTCAAGAATTTACTACACTTAGTAAGTTTTGTAGTTAGGCCATTTCTCCTAGCTCTTGGGTTAGATTTTTGTTTCCCTACTTTGTTAATAATTTCACCTTGACGGGGGATTTAGTTACAGAATTAGGTAATAGATGTAAGATATAAATTATTGATCCTGACGGACTTAGTTAATCTTATAGCCAATTGGGTAAACACTTGAACATTCAAAGGTAGCTTATAATCGCCTTGACAGGGTTTGTAATACCCTAGAGTAGCTCCTAACTCCACCCTGATGGGGGTTAGGAGAAACTAGAATCCCGACTAGTATTAATTTCTAATTTGACCCTAAACGAAAGCATTAATTGAATAGATTTAGGTGAAACCCTTGCGAAACTCAAGTACTACTTTTCATCCTCGCGTCTACTCATATTTTATTTACTTGCGTTTCATTTATTTGCATTAGTCAATTTAATATTTTACTTTATTTGCACTTTAGTCCTTAAACAAAAACCCAACAAATATTTATTTTCTTTTACTTTTCGTATCATATAACAATTATCTACGCTTATTACATAACATTTAAAGTCATATCCAATCTGTCCCTGAGATCGAATTCCCGTTTACCGGATATTACTTGGACGACCCGTACACTTGCGGTACGTGTCTTGCCTTTTTAAGTGTGTTATTTTAGAACACACAAGGAGACACCAATATCCCTTATAATCCTTATGTTTACTATCAAGTCAAATAATCTATTCTTGCTATACAATTTCATTCGGTTGCTTTCTATTTAACTTTGAGTTTGGCTCATAAACGAGTTACGTGTAGTGAATTTGGCTCATCTTACGAGTTATTTGTAGTTGATAGTTTTATGCATCCCGTTGATGAAGAAAAAGGGGGAGAATGTGTGTAATAAAACAATTTCAAAACCTCACATGAATTCTTGAAAATACACTTTGATTATTATGTCTTTTTTGTAAGGGGGATTCATACTCTGTAAGTGATATATCTATTCACATTATATGAATTGTGATATGGGGGCTTAGCTCCTTTAGAACACCCTCCATTTTCGTCATATTTAAGGTATTTTAGTGAAGGATTTATCATCATAAAAAAGTCCCTCCTATAAGTGTTTTCATGTGACAAATCCTTAAGTGATTTTAAGTGTTAATCTTCGTATTCAACTAAAACTCTTCCTTTGCATATTCATCAAAAAGCTCTCTTGTACAATCATAGATTCTATGACTCATCTTATTATGATTGGATTATCTATTTGCCTCATGTTTATTGATCTAAAACCTTTTCAAATGAACACCTAGAATCCTTAAAATTAGTAGCTCTTATTTTTTCCTATCTTGATTCATCCCTTAGCATGTCGTTTTCTTAATTCTTGAGTTGTTCTGATAAATCTTTTAGAATGTTTTATCTAACAACTCTTGTGTAGGAAGTGTATCCTTTGAAATCAATTGCATTCTCAATGCTCATTCTTCCTCAGATAAAAATGGTATCTTGTTTTTCTTAGAAGAAACGGTATATTGTTTTCCATGTGAAACACCCAAAGAAATACATTAGCATTGGGGCCTTTGGCAACATCCTTACCAAATTTAAGTGAAAAACGGTATGACGTTTTCACATCATGCGACAACGTCTTCTCACTTTCTAAGTTTATATTAGTTGAAGAAAGGACAACACGTGGATTCAAGTCGTTGGGGACCAGATGGTATAACATTCTGTGACGAAAACGGTATTACCGTTTTTACAAGAAGAGTGATCAACATTAATAGAGACGTTGTACCTTGCTTTTTCTATATATAAGGCTCTCTTGCATCACTTACATATCTCTTAAAGTATTCATTTTTCACCACACTATTCTATACTTCAAGAAAGAATCTCCAAGTTTTTTTCCACTTATTTATCATAAAAACAAGCCTTGATCCTAAAACTTTCATATCCAAAATATGAAGGAGATTATTCAAGTCAAGCTTCATTTTAATCCACTAATTCAAGGATATTAAAAATCAAGCCACAATTTTCATATCCAACGCATCAAGGAGTTTATATTCTTACTTGTAATAATTTCTTATTTAGAATCACAAGTTCCTTTGGTTTGTAACATCTATAATCCAAGCATTATGAGTTAAAATATTTCTCTAGATTAGAACATACCCATAGTTGATAGAGTTTAGAGAAGATGGAGTTTTCATAGGTTGTGGTTTAGCCCAAAAAAACCTCAAAGTTTAAAGGTTCATATATCACCTTTAAGATATCGGAAAAGCTTAGTGGAGAAGCTTGCAAATCCTATGAGGATGACCCTGGGTAGTGTATGTAGGGAAAATGGACCACTATAAATACTCGTGTAATCTCTTTACTTAATCTATTTACATTTACGCACTTCATACTTGCTTATGTTTATATTTGTCCTCATAAACTCTTTACTATCTTTAGTCATTTATTAGGTTGACTTAAATCACCTAGTTTAATCTTAGAATACTAATCCTATCATCTTATCTTAGTTGAATTTCTTTATGTGTTTTCTATTCTTACTTCTTTTATATTTATTAGTCTTAAGAATATTGTTCTTAATCCATCTTAGAGTTAGATTTTTCTAGTACCCGTTTTACGCATCTTACAAACTCCTAGACTATCTCTAATATCCTTTGATAGAGTTTGTATTTTAGGTTAAATTTAATCCTTTATTTTTAATTAGGAACGTATTAGATTCAATTTTATTCACCCCTTCTAGGATTCTACACAAATATATTGTACTTGCTTTGGTTCTAGTGATTAAGTCGTGTTTATCTGTGAATTTTGTGAATTGTTGAGTTAGCGGTGTTCAGTATTTAAACTAAAGTCGTCGAATATTTTCAAGAATTTGAGAGTAATTTTTCTGGGTTTTTTAGAATGTCGAGAGTGAAGAAGCATGCTTCGTAGAGTAATAAACATAAATTTGAATCTGAGGACCGAGAGGGTCCGAGTGAGGAAGAAGTAAGGCAAAGCATTCCGAGGTCATCAAAAGGCACAACCTGAAACACCAAAAACGTACTACTCACTGAGCTCAAGCAACTCATTGCTATCACATTGATTATTAGGGAACTCACATTCAAGGAGGCTACGGAGAAATTGAATGAATTCTCTAATTTTTTCGAATTATGTGAGACGATTGGCTAGAATGTGGTAATGAAATGTCACATTGTTAAATATGAGACGATGGTCAAGGAAACCTATCTCTACCTTCATCAGATTTATAATGTTAAGTTACCGGCTTGTGGAGTCCAGGTACCATATCACCAGAACAGATACGAGATGCGTATGGGCTCCCTAAACTTGAGGGTCTATGTCCTCACGAGATGACATTATCGAAATTGGAGAATTATTATTGGTTGGATGTTTTTGAGCATGTGTCTAAGTCAAATGGGATGAGGAGATTTGAAGGTTATTTAGTGGGGAGGTTCAATAAAAAGAATCCAAAACCTAAGTTTGGTTACAATTCATCTCTAATAACATCTTCGGGTTGCTCGTACATGCAACTTTCACAAGGAGTGGACTATTTTGTTGACACTTATGCATAACGAGATGAAAGTGGACATTACACGAATCATCTATGAGTAAACAATAAAGTTCACAGGTTTCCCCGAAAAAGGGACGCAACCTCAAGTTTTCGATCATGATCATGCATCTATGCCTCCGAGTGGGGTTGAAATCGAACATTGACCTACTCGACCTTAAGGGTAAAGGACAAATGCATTATACCAAGAAATCAACCATCCTTTCGATTTTGAGAGGTATTGAGGATAATAAACCAGAAGATAATGGGTCGGGTCCGAGTGGAGTCTGAAGATGAGGCGATCAAGTTGAGAAAAAAAAGACCAATGATGCTCAGTTTACGAGGTTGGAGTAAGATACGATAAGTATCCAAAGTGATCTTGATTTTGCTTTAAAGGGGAAATAAGTATTCTAATCCCCTATGTACTATATGTGAGGTTGATGATAGAAAACGCTAAAAAAAAGATTTAGAAAACAAAGCAAAGAAATACAAGAACAAGAAGATATAAAAATGAAAATTTTAAAAGATACGACTTTTTTCTTCTATAACATAAAATAAGAAGCTATGAAATAAAAAATCGAAAGGATAATCCTTCTCTCTAAAAAGAAGTTCTGATCTATTATGACTAGGGCTGTAAATGAACCAAGCCGCTCGCGAGCAGCTCGAGCTCGGCTGGGAGAAAATTTCGTTCGAGATCGGCTGGAATGTAAACAAGCTCAAGCTCAAGCTTCATATTAAGCTCGATAAGTAAACGAGCCTTTTCGAGTTCGGCTCGTGAGCTCGGTTAATATTATGAATTATAAATTAATATATTATCTACTTATAAATATATTATAAAACCTTCAATATTATATTGGATATTTTTAATTTCTTTAGACATTTATTTTTTCATTAATGTTATGTTTCATATTTTCATATTTTCATACCACACACTCCATAAATACCAACCATTCATGAAAGTCTCATTTTAACTATAAAAAACAACTAAAAAAGATTGTTATATAAGTTAAACAATCAAGTTCTAACATTTTGTATTTGAATCATTGGAAGCTCATGCTCGACTCGTTTAAATTTGAGCTCGGCTCGGCTCGGCGAGAAATTAAACAAATAAGCATGTACATCTGGTATTCGTCTCAGCTCGACTCGTTTACTGCCCTAATTATGATAATGGCTGCTTTAATTTTCTTTTCTTTTTTTTTTCGGGTAAATGGCTTTAAATTGTTAGAATGACAATAATTGAACGAAAATATGAAAAAAAAAAAGAAAAACGATAATCGAACTAAAATAAATAATTGAGGCACTTAAACTTGTAACATAGACATACACTTTCCTTCTTTATATGCTGTCCTTTATTAAAGTTCTTCTTTTGGTTTGTTTTTGGTCAGTCGTTCATAAAAGTTAGTGATTGGACTTTTTTACACTTCCTTTACAGAAGAAAGCTAAGTTGGAAGGGGATAGAGCAGGTCGCCTTCAGCGTAAAAGTTGGAAAATCGAGACAGATTCAGTGTTAGAAGCAGAAGTCACGGGGATCCTTAAAGCAGCTGAAATGGCCTTAGATTATCATTTTGGAAGCGTAATTATAAAGAATGATGCTGAGCAAATCATGAAGCCCCTATCTTCAGGATCCATAGTCTCTAATCTTTCTATTAAAAACATTGTTTGTAATATTTATTTTTTGGCGGAACTTTCGAGTCCTTTTTTTACTCTTATTCCTAGGAGTAGAAATCTTGCGGCTGACTGGGTTGCTAAACAACAGCTTTTAAGCAACTTGTTTGGTAATTGGGATGTTTGTATCCCTCCCCAGTTAGCATCTATCCTCTGTGTTGACAAGGACCCGATAAAGGTAGGTTAACTTTGTAACTGTTTCTATTATCTATATATTAATGCTTTGAAAAAAAAAAACGGTTTTCTTCGTTCTTTCTTAAATTTCAATATCCCACCTACGAGAATGAATTAGTCTGGAGGATACTTCTCCATTATTTTAGATACTTAAAACAAATAAAAAAAATATACTTAGTTAAACGTGGGTGTTGCTTAATGTCTAAGTATCAAACTATGAATACCAACTTCGAAAAAATAATTAAATAAAAGATCATGTATATAATCAATTTTTTTGACAGATATGCAAGTAATGTCAATATGTTTCTCTATCCTGTTGAAATGTTCGAAAATTGTATCAAGAGGATTCTAAAAAAAGAAGGTTGTAATTAAAAGTGTTTTTAAAGCCTAGTTACTAAAACCTTCGTTATAAGGATTAGTTATAATTTTTGGTTGGATTTTTTTTATCTATACCTTTTTCAATTTTTTTTCTTTCAGAAATTCGTTTTTATTCTTTTTCTTCTTTTCTTTAAACGAATGGATCCGTACCCATGGGTACGGACATATATCTGTTTTTCAGTTTTTTAAGTTAAGTAAAATGATTTTTTTAGATAATTGCAATTATATTTGTCCATCTTTACCGGGGATTTCATCTATCTAATATTCCAAATACCCATAGGGCTGTACCACGTCCATGTCCAATGAAGTCAAAAAATTGTCTAAGTCAAAGTCCATGTACAATGAAGGCAAAAATTGTCATAGTCCACACCCCTAGGGTCGTACCCCAAGCTCGTTTATCCAAATACATGTCTGATGTCTCCTCATTTGTGATAGATTAATATTAGGATGAGACATCATTTTTAGTGATTTAGAAGTCATAAATGTCGATTTTCTTGAGAAATAGTTCACTTTCCTATTTTTAGTCTTGATTTAGTAAAATAATATTTTTAGAGCATATTGGGTTTAATTGTTTATTTAGTGTGTAGCTTTAAAGATAATTATGAAGCTTAATTAGAGTCCAAGTCAAAGACTACAACTTATGGAAAGAGATTAGCATGGTAATTGGAGATAAGGAAACAAAAGCTAAAAAGATGGAAAAGGAAAAGTTGCCTAATCTAGGATTGTGCAGTACACGCCTAAAGAAGTGCTATTTTACCCAAGAAATATGCTGATTTTGGTAATTTCCTTTCATAGGGACAAAGATAATTCTGTTACGATTCTTTTGGTATCTTATGGAGCTCAAACCGACCAATAACGAAGAAGATACGCTCAAAACGGTACAGCAGTGTTTATCTTTATTTCCATACGAATTTGAGTTGGGCTAGGAGTCCAATACTTTATCTCTTCCTCAAGAAAACGAATTAGGTCTTCTAAACACCTATAAATACACCCTTATATCACTTGTAAACAATCCTTGCCTCATAGTAATTAGTTCTTAAGGTTTTATTCTTCCAGTTAATTGTAGAGAGCAAGATGATGTCTTTTGTAATTTCTTCTAGTTTATTTCCATCAGGTATGAACTAAACTCCCCATAACTTGGGTTTTGAATAATGTATAATCTATGAATTCTAATTCTTCTATCTAAGTTTCTTTAGGAATTACATGTTTTAATCTGATATTAGCTACTTACTTAATATTTGTTTATGTGTTTTGATTTATTGTCTTTCCTAGAACTGATCACTTTAGGATTGTTTTAATAGTAGTTAGATGGTCTCCTTAACTGGGTGTTTAACTATTGAACCACCACATAATGTTTAGTGTCGATATTAGTTCTGACAAAACATGATTCTAACTAGATAGTCATTAGGGTTTGTTTTAATCACCATATCACCAATGATTGTAGTGTTCTGTTTAAGGCCTTAGTGGCGTTTGATAACCCTATTTGAGACCTCGTCTTGGTTGTGACGTAGCCCCCTTAGTCGCTCTCAAGGTCTAAGGTATGGGAATTTAGAATCCTGACTGAGTATACCAAGAGCTAATATTCTCCCTTATTAACTAGATCTATAGATAGAATTAGAAGGATTAGTGCATACTAGCAAAACCTAAGCTATACTTCTCATCTCATATTCTTAATCTTTTACTTTATTGTCTTTATTTTCCTAGTTTTAATTAGTAATCTCGAAATCTATTTGCTTTCATTTTCTGTCTTTAATTATTTACTTTTACTCATTATTTCTACCTACGCGTATAACACACTTAAGTCCCTGAGAACGAACTCAACTTACTAACTAAAACTTGCATACGTCCTGTAATACTTGCAGTACTGTGCCTGTCTATGGTGAGAGTGCGTAGTTTCTTGACTTAATTTTATCTTATTTTTATCACACCCTAGGCGACACCAAGTTTTTGGCGCCGCTGCCGGGGACTTGTGTCTCGTTAGCGTGTGGGTTATCTATTTCGAGTAGTAGTTTTTAATTAGTTTTTATTTTTCCAGATTTACGCTTGTGGTTTGATTTAGTCTTTTTCAAGATTCACAGTGTTTAATTCTTGGCCTCCGTTACCGGAGCCTGAGAGGAGCTTTAGAGTTTAAAACAGACGTGTTCGTGAGGAAAGATCCTTGAGAAGAGCTATGGCAAATCAACGTGATCCACCACTTGATGACCTTGGAGTAAATCCACGAGGTCCACCACCACCCGGTGGACTACAACAAGATCCACCACCTGGTGGAGGACAACACGGTGTACAAATACCAGCAGGAGGAGGTAATGGACAGAATAACGTTAATAATCAATAGAATCAAGCACAGCAAGATCTCCCTGGTCTTCATGTGTCGTTTCATGTTCAACCAATCGGTTACCTGGTGGGTCCTTGGGTGTTATAAAATTAATGCGGAAATAAAAGGAACCACAATACCGCAAGTGTACGGTTGTCCAAGTAATACTCCGACAAGTCGGATTCGTTCTCAGGGATTGGACTGGTATAACCCAAGTGTTCAACAGATAAATAGTAATAATTGCAAATACAGAAAATAAAAGATAAAATATATTTATTTGGTTTTTATATTAATCCTAAGAATGCAAGAAAATAAATTACTGAAAATAAATACTAAAAGACTAAGACGCAGATATGAGCTACACTTGAGTCTCGCTAGGGAATCACCTAAACTTACCTAATTAATGCTTTCTTTAAGGGCAAAACTGATATTTCTATATTAGTCGGGATTCTATAATCTCCTAGCCCCCGTCAGGGTGGACCTAGGAGCTATTCTCAGGTGTTACAAACCCCGTCAGGGCGATCATAATCCACCTTCGAATGGTCAAGTATTCTACCCAATTGTCTATAAGGTTAACTAAGTTCGTCAGGATCAATAATGTCTACCTTACGTTTATTATCTAGTTCAGTAATTAAACCCCCCGTCAAGGCGATCACTTCCCCACCAAAGTGAATGGCTTAATTACTATGACCTATCTCCGATTAGCTAATTCATTGATAGTGAAATTAATATAAAATAAGAAACAATATGAAATACCTAATTCAAATTAAACTAGAAACTAATCCCAAATTGAAATACATGAATTAAACAAATTAGGGTTCATCCCATTACGATTCTCAAGTAATTAAGGTTTAGCTCATATTGAAAGTAAAAACAATAAAGAAATTAATAATATACATGTTCCTAATAACAGAATTAAAATAAGAACGTAGATAGAGGAATTGTCTTGAACTATTGTTGGAGGAAAAGAATTCTCCAGCTTCTGCTCTTGCTCCCGCCTCTTGACTCTCTCTCTAAGGATGATATAAATTGAATGAATTGTGAGAGGTCTTTGACTCTCTCTCTAGGATATTGAATAAATTGTGAGAGGTACTGAATTATGAGGTCTAAGAGGTGTATTTATAGGTGTTGGAGGACCCTAGGTCGAATTTCTTGGAGTGGAAGACAAGACAAAGACTCTTAAATTCGTAGCTCTAAATTCTAGGAAAGGTAAGATTTTGCTGCTGATTTGATTTGGTCATATCTTTTTCAATACTTATCTGTTTGAGAAGTTCCAATATATGAAACCACTTGTCTTGGAAAGCTCTTTCTATTGGTGCAGACCACTCGTCCAGAATCCTTGCCAATATTTAATTATGATTTAATCTTTAAAACGTGGCTGGATTTTCAGATTCACAAGGCAGCTTTATCTTTTCCTTCTTTGAGTAAATCTTTCCTAAATCTTCTTATTTCCATGTAAATCTTCTTATTTCCATGTAAATCTTCTTTCCTTTCATCCTTATCTTGACTTGGTCTCTAAGTAATTACCATTTATCTTTTAAAGCTTCACATTAAATAAATAATTAAACCGCATATGCTTAAAAAGAATAAATCAATAAATCAAGAAATAAAAATAGGAAAGTGTACTCTAAAAATAGAAACTCGACTAGAAATCATTTCCTAACACTCTAAAATACACTAAGACTTTATTCTCACTTCTTCTCCTTGGATTGGTCTTTCATGAAATTCAAGAACCAATTAACTTTGCATTAAAAACAATCAAATTTACACACAAAAGCTCAGATTCTGCAAATAGTTAATTTCCAAGGGGAGAAAGTGCAATATGATCAAATAAGACTAAAAGTATATCAAATAAGTCATTTATTCACCTAAAAGGATGTCTCCAATGGGCTAAGAATTAGAACAAATAGGGAGACATCAAGACCCCAAACTCAAACCTTTGTCGTCCCGAAAAAGTAAAATAAAAACAAAGGATCTTTTAGGTGAATGCAAAAGGTAGAATCTAGAAAATAATCCCAAAGAAGAAGAGAAGGTGGAATCGCCACCTATTGTTCAACCAGTGTCATCAACTATTCCTGATACAAATCCTAAGGATGACACTGTACTCAAGACATTTGTAGAGGCGTATCAACCTGAAAATATCAACGCCCAGATGCTTGAGATTGCAAAGAGAGGACTTACACCGAAACAAGTTTATGCGCAAGTTATTCCTGAGAAAGAGGCGAGTGTAGAGATCCCGAAAGAGAACCTGGGGGTTTCAAGAAGAAGTGAAAGAGAGCTACCAACAAAGCTTAAAGATCCGGGAAGTTTCAGTCTTCCTATTCAATTACATGGTATGCTCAAGGTAAAAGCTATGTACGATGTGGGTTCTGGTGTGAATCTTATGCCTAAGTCCGTGTTCGAGAGACTTGGACTTCAGAAATCAGAGAAAACTCCAGTGAAGTTGTAGTTCGCTGACAACTCAGTTAAAAGGACATGGGGAACAGTGGAGGACGTCTTAGTCCGTGCAGGTAATATCGCCATCCCTACCGACTTTGTTATTCTTGAGTTTGATGCAGATAAGCAGGTTCCAATCATACTTGGACGGCCTTTCATGGCCACAAGTCAAAGTGTCATCAACTTCCAAGAAGGGACCATCACCCTTCATGCAAAGAATGTGTCTGAGACCTTCTATGTCTTGGGCAAGAAACCGAGGAAGTTAGATCCCACCGTTCCTATCATCCACAGCCTTTCACATCACAAAGTCCCTCCTGAAAAGATCCACTTAAAGCCTATGGATACTGAGCCAAACATTGAGTTTGGGGTTGGCCATGAAGTTCTATGGAAAGCTCACAAACGCGAGAATAGGCCACGAAGTTTTAAAGATTCATGGATGGGACCATTCATTGTCACTAAGGTTGTTTCAGCCAAGGTGATAGAAATTCGACCCAGAACTGGGGTCAAGCGCAGATTAGTTGACGTTCATAGCCTAACTCGTTGTTGGGGAGGCTATATTCGCAAATCTTGATAGAGGTAACACGTCTAACTTTGAAAGACGTTAAACAAAAGTGCTGTACGGGAGACAACCCATAGTTTTTTTAAGTTTTTATGTCGTTAGTTTATGTTTAGTTTAGTTGTTTTTAGCTGATAATGCATATTTGAGAAAGGTATTAGTGTTTTTGATGATTAGGTATTGGAGAAATCGAGTTAGGGAAGCAAACAAAAATATTTCGGAAAAACTGAAACAGGGGAGCGGTATACCGGACCTCAACCCCGGTATACCGCAGGTTAAGAAAACCCGTACCACGGGTAGCTGCCACGTGTTTCCTACCGAGACGAAAAAAATTCACGCTGATCAGTCCGGTATACCGGACCATATCCGCGGTATACCGTGGGTCAAAAAACCTGTACCACGGGTTGCTAGCGCGTGTATTTTGCCGAGACAAAATTTTTTGGAGCATCAGATGTTCCGGTATACCGGAGTATATGCCTGGTATACCGCAAGGCGTCGACTGGAGAGATAAAAACGGGTTTCAAGTTATAAAAGAGGTATTAAAGCCATTATTCCGAATTTTATAAACCTTAAGCCTCTTTCTCTTCTCCAAAACACTCCCAACTCCATTGAAGCTCATCAAAACCTTTACCAATCATCAAAACACTACCCAATCATCAAGAGAAACACATCAAATCTTCTCTCCACATCATTACAAGAGAGATTCAAGTACCAATCCTCACCAAATCCATCAAATTGAAGAATCAAGAGCTCAAATTTTACAAATTCATCCTACAATTTCTTAAATCCAAGCCTACCCATTACAAATCCACCTCACCCACATAGAGATTCATCATCAATTCACCTATCCTAATCCAAATCAAGCTTGTTCAATAAAAAAAATCACAAGTTCAAATTTCAAGGGTTGCTAAAGCTTTGAGTTGGGGGTTAATTGAGGATGACAAATAGAACAACAATATTAGCTAGCAAGAGGGAGGTGAAGAAAAGCAAGGGATTGGATTTAATCAAGAAGAAATCAATTAACAAAGGTTCTAGTTCTAAATCAAAGGGTAAAGATAAAGTTGAAGAAGGTGGAATAACTTTGTGTGATCGTAATGGTAAAAAGCTTTACTTTTATGCAAAAGAGAAAACACAACTTCCACAAGGTCCTACACCCAAGGACAAAGCAGAAGCTTTAAAAACCTTGAAAGCTTCTGCAGAGAAACAATTGAAAGAGCTACCTTTTGCTTATGAGAAAGTATTCAAGGAAGAAGTTGGTGCAGGAGAATACAAGAGATTCTTAGAGCTTGGTGAGAAATTGGGTTGGTCTACTTTCATGGTAAGACGATCTGAATTATGTCATGAGTTAGTTTTGGAATTCTATTTAGGCCTCTTTAGCCGAGATAGTAAAGGTTGTGTTCCGATTAGAGGAAAGTTAGTTCCTTTCACAGTTGAGAAGATTAGAAACTACTTCAAGTTTAGGAAATTGAAAGGTTATTGCAAATTTGAAGAAGCGGTTGCTAAACGAAAAATCTTTGATGAGGAATTACTTTTTGAGCATGTATTAGACAAGGAGAAAGTGCAATCACATAAGGGAGAATTGAAGGCACCTTGGCCTTACAAATATCTTCAATCGGATGCTAGAATTTGGCACAATTTCCTTATTCCTAATATCTTTGGAAACACATGAACTTTGGATGTGACTATGAAGAACGCTCTACTGTTGGAC
This sequence comes from Nemophila menziesii, assembly GCA_029959085.1. Lineage (NCBI taxonomy): Eukaryota > Viridiplantae > Streptophyta > Magnoliopsida > Boraginales > Hydrophyllaceae > Nemophila > Nemophila menziesii. The sequence goes on along the minus strand of JARWIR010000001.1, from coordinate 7,625,166 downwards.
TGTATTTTGAGAGGAGAAGAAGTTGATGTGGCACAGTCGATCTATGAGGAGGTGATACGATTTTCGGTCTCTCCTAAATCAGTTTATAATGTTAAATTTCCTACTATGATCACGTGTCTTGTGCGAAAAGCGAATGTTACATTGGGTGAAGAAGAGAAACTCGAATTTAAAGGGAGTTATATTGATAATGCTTGGATCAAGGATATCTTTCGAAGAGCGGGTTCTACGCAAGTCTCGAAAGAAGAAAAGGAGCAAAATTGGCAAGAGAAGATGGAGGAGCGTTTAACGAAATTCGAAGCAGCTCAAACTTCCTTAGTCAATGATGTGGCACAAATCAACGCTAATCAAGTGCACATCATGAAACTCCTTGAGCAATTAACGAAAGGTCCAGCAATTCCCACCTTGGATATCAATGATGCGAGGCAATAGCCTCGAGAGTATGTTCTCTTTCTTCCTTACCATTTCTGTAAATATATTTATCTGCTAATTTTAATTTCTGTTTTTCGAGTTTTTTCGAGTCGTGGGGACACGACTCATTTTTCAGTTGGGGGTGTGGGGATTCGTTGTCTCTCATCTCCATTTTTCTGTTTTTAGGTAGAAATTAAATTTTTTGATACATGGGAATTAGATGTAGAGTGTGTTTAATAGCTTGAAAGCATAAGCTCAGTAGATTGATGATAGTAAGTAATATGTTTATGAGCTATGTATTTGTATGCTTTGAGTATTTGCAGGAAAACACACGTTGATAGTAAAGAAAAGATTAGTGAGCAATGCGATAGAAAGTATGTTCGATCTCAGGGAACCTTGAGAAGTGTGTAGGCTGTGAGATCCAAGCTAGTTGAAAAAACCATTTGATGAAAGTGCTAAAGGTAAGAAAATAACGAAATTACATAGTGTAATGATGTCTCCTCATTTGTGATAGATTTATATTAGGATGAGACATCATTTTTAGTAATTTAGAAGTCATTATAGTCGATTTTCTTGAGAAATATTACACTTTCCTATTTTGAGTCTTGATTTAGTAAAATAATATTTTTAGAGCATATTGGGTTTAATTATTTATTTAGTGTGAAGCTTTAAAGATAATTATGGAGATTAATTAGATTCCAAGTCAAAGACTACAACTTATGGAAAGAGATAAGCATGGTAATTGGAGATAAGGAAACAAAAGCTAAAAACATGGAAAAGGAAAACCTGCCTTAATCCTGAATTTCTGCACCTACGACCACAAATCAGCTTATATCTCAAGAACGGTGTGGAATTTGGAGAAACGGTCAAGATCAAAGTTGAAGAGCTTTCCGAGACGATCAATTTGGTATATTCATACGCGTCAAACGGATGAATATTGAAGCTGTTAGAGCCAAAAGAAGATCGGACCTGATTTCATGTTTTTAGGGTTACGAATTTGAGTTGGGCTTGGAGTCCACCACTTACTTCTCCTTCAAGAAAACGAATTAGGGCTTCCAAGATACCTATAAATACACCCTCTTATCATTGTAAACATGTCCTTGCTCAGTTCTAAACATTAGCTTAAATTATAAACAATAGCTTAGTCTTTTACATTAATATTCATCCTTAGAATCAAGCTATTCATTCAAGAAGCAAGCTGACCTGTAGAGGAAGACAAGAAGAAGAAGATTGGAGACTGACAAACTCCTCTTCTACATCTCACCTTCTCTATATTTAGAGTAATTAGCTATAGATCTACTCTCAACTATATTTCTAAGCTTTTATTCTGTAAGTTTACTTTTAATTGTTGGATTATTATTTTGTCTTTAAATACTATTTGTTATTTTAATTGATTGAGCTTGGCGTATATTGTTATTATGTGTTTTGACTTATTGTTACAACCCTAGATTTGGCCAATCTTAGGATTATTCTTAGTTATTGACAACACCACATAATCGTCTAGTTTTGATCCCTTGCCTAACTAGATAGCCATTAAGGTTTGATTTAATCACCAATCATTACTTAGGAATCCCTAGTAGTGGAGAGGTTGCTCCTAAGCCTAGAAAAGCCTAGGTAGAATTTAGAATCCTGGTTAATATATAATGCTTAATCTGTGACAGGTTAGAATAACGATTTAGTAATAGACTCATATTAGTAATCCTAAGCTATTTGACTTACATTCATATTTAGTTATTTGTTTTAATTATTTAATTGCGTAGATTGTTATTTCATCTTTTTATATTTTTATTTAAAACATCTAAATTCATCTACACTTGTTAAATATAAGTACATCTAACGGATACAATCCCTGCGAACGAACTTGACTTATCATTAAAACTTGCAAACGATCTGTGATACTTGCAGCGAGTTCCGTGGTTCTCAAGGGTGTGTGCTCTTTATTATATTCTTTATTTATCTATTTATTTATCACACCTTTGCCCCCACCAAGTTTTTGGCGCCGCTGCCGGGGATTTATCTTTAAGTTAAATCTATTTTGTGTTTATTTAGTGTAGAAGTTTTTATTTGTTTTCAGTTTTACGCTTTCTTTTTGTTTTAGTCTTTCTCAGGATTTTAGATGGATAATCAACGGTTAGAGCTAGGTTTACCTAGTAAATTTCGAGTTCAACGCATTGGGATTCGCGTCCCAACTATTCAAGCTGTTAGATTCAAGCCTGATCCTGACTTAATTAATCAATTCGCGAGCTATGTGAAATTTAATGGTGATACAAATCAAGATCCGGTCAGAACTGTTCAAAAATTCATGCAATTTTGTGATGCCTACATTAATGAAGGTGTTACGCAAGAACAGATGTATTATTTAATGCTTCAATTTTTCTTGACCGGGAAAGCAAGCGATTGGTTCGATGATCAACCTCCCGAGCTAATAACCGATTGGGACAAGCTTCAAGAAAGATTCCTTGATAAATTTTATCCTACAAGTATGCGAGTGAAGGAGCTCTTGGAGCCTACAAATTTCTTACAAGAAGCCGGAGAGAGTGTTGGTGAAGCATGGACGAGATTTCAAAAGATGTTGGCAAGATGTCCACTACATGGATACACACCACAATTACAATTATCCATGTTCTATAATGGACTCGATAGAGAGTCAAGGCTGAGAGCAGATAATATGGGTCGTGGAAATTTTGTCTCTATGGATCCAAAAGAAGCAAAGAGTGGTATGGAAACAATCATTGAGAACAACATGAGTTGGCCACAAGGAAAAACTCCTACCACTAACGAAGAAGAAGATGCGAGGATTTCAAGCTTGCAAGATCAAATACAACAACTCGCTATAGCTGTTAAGGAAAGCATCCCAAAGCCACCTCAACAGTTATACCTACAAGAGCAAGCCTATGAAAATCAAGCTAATCAACCACCAAGCTGCCATGTGCATAATGTTAGTCAAGCTCAATTACGTCCTCAAGAAGAGATTACTGAGTTAAAAGAGACTATTAGTCAATTCATCAACTTCTCGAAGGAAAATATGAGCAGACTTGAATCAAAGATCGATGCATCAATAGTGCAAAGCCTGCAACAACAGAATCAAGATCTTAAACAACATAATCAACTTTTAGAGAAGAATGTAATGCGGCTCACTACAGTCATAGAACAAATGCAAAGTCAACTCCTACAATTGACCCAAGATACAACTACTAACATGAAGAAGATCCAATACGTTGACGACAAGGTTAAGACTATTAGTCTTCAAGCTCAAAAGATAAAAGAACACGGTGAGATAATCACCGAAGCAAACAAGTCAAACGTAAGTCGGATGAACTTAGATGAGATAATTGTTGAAGATTGGGTTGAAGAAGTTGAACATAATGAGATAAAGAAGCCAAGAGTGGTTGACGAATCAAGAATTGAAGAGAGAAGTAGAGCAAGACAAACACCCATACATTGCCACTATCCCGCGGAGCAACATCAGAAGTGTATAGAGGCGTTAAAACAAGTGAAAATTAACGTCCCTTTACTCGAAGCTATGGAAGGAAGGAGAAACTATGATCGATTCTTTCTGGAGGCACTCTCTAATAAGAAAAGATTCACAAGAGCCAAGTCTGTAGCAATCAACGAAGGGGTATCAGCACGAGTTCAACAAAGATTACCACCGAAGCGTAAAGATCCGGGAAGTTTCAATCTCCCAATCAAAATAGGTGGTATATTTCATGGAAAAGCCATGTGTGATTTAGGGGCAAGTGTGAATATCATGCCCAAAAGTGTATTCAAGAAGATTGGTATTAGAGAAGCGAAACCGACATCCGTAATCTTACAACTTGCGGATCAATCTACTGTTAAGCCGTGGGGAGTAATAGAGGATGTACTCGTTCAAGTAGGTAACCTTGTTATTCCAACGGACTTTATTATTCTTGACTACAAAGCAGATAAGAACGTCCCATTCATTCTTGGGCGTCCATTCCTAGCCACCAGCGATACTATAGTGAATGTGAATGAAGGAACCGTGACCCTTAGTATTGGAGATAACGCTGAAACATTCTATGTTTCGGGAAAGAAGAGGAAAAAGAAGTCAAAAGAACTATATCCAATCAGAGCAGTAACCAAGAAGCCAGAACCTGAAAGTCTCCAAGAAACCATAGAGAAAAAGATTGAGTTTGGGGTAGGAGACGAGGTGGCATGGAAACCTCCCAACCCCAAACAGAGCAGTTCTTGGAAGGGACCTTATGTTATCACGCAAATTATCTCAGAAGGAGTGGTCGAAATCAAGGCTATCAAAGGTTGCAAGCTCGATTTGGTAAGCGTTAATCATATCACTCACTGCTGGGGAGGCTATAAAAAGAAATAACCGAGGTAACTCGTCTAACTTTGAAAGACGTTAAACAAAAGTGCCTTTTGGGAGACATCCCATAATAATTTTTATGTTTTTATGTTTTTAGTTTTAGTTTAGATTAGTTAATTTTAGTTGATATTGCATATTTGAGGAAGGTATTAGTGTTTTTGATGATTAGGTATTGGAGAAATCGAGTTAGGGAAGCGAGCAAAATTTTTCGGAACGAAGAAACTTCGGCAAGTCATATCTTTGCGCTCGGATGTCGGAATCAGGTGATTTTTGAGCCTAAACTGCATAACTTTTCGAGATCTAGCTGATGGGGAGGTTTTTGCCAGGTGCGGTACACCGGACCTCAGCCGCGGTGCACCGCACGGTAAAAACCCGTGCCACGGGGTAGAGCTACGGGTTTTATCCAGAAACGAAAAAAAAAAATATAGCTGATGGGTCCGGTATACCGGACCCTATACCGCGCCATGCACCGCACAAACACGTGCTACGGGGTCCTACCACGGGTTTTTTGACGTAGGAGGCGCGGAGCATCCCCGCGGTACACCGGACCATGGTCCGCAGCTCAAAAACCCGTACCACGGGGTCCTACCACGGGTTTTATCCAGAAGCTAAAAAAAATTTATCATCAGATGTTCCGGTATACCGGAGGATATGCCCGGTATACCGCGCCACGCCGCCAGAGAGAGAAAGTTATGGATTGAGCTTATAAAAGAGATATAGAGCTATTAATTCCGAATTTCATAAACCTCAAGCCTCTTTCTCTTCTCCAAAACTCTCCTAACTCCATTAAAGCTCATAAAAACCTTCACCTAACATCCAAACACTACCAAATCACCATCCAAAGCCTTCCCTACATCATTACAAAGAAGATTCAAGCACCCGAATCATATCAAAACACCTAGAAACGGAGAATCGAAGCCATGAATTTCAAAATCTTTTCCCAAAATTCCTTAAACCCACATCATTAAAGCTTGGTTCAATCATACCCACATGGAGAATTGTCATCTTAACACCTTTCCTAACCAAAATAAAGCTTGTTCCACCTATGATCATGAAGTAAAAATTTCAAGAGTGTTCAAAGCTTTGAGTTGGGGGTCAAAAGAGATGATAAAGAGAATAGAGATATTATCAAGTGTATGGGATATGAAGAATCAAAGCAAGGTATTGGGTAAGCTCTAGAAGATTTCAATTGAGATGGGTACTAGTTTGGGAATAAATTACAAGGTAAATCGGATCAAGAGAATAGAGGAAAGCTAGCTGTGGTAAATTCAAAGAACAAAAAGGTTTTAACTTTCATAAGGAAGACACCACAACCTCTACAATCAATATCCATCTAACCAAGATGAACAAAAGCTTCTGGGACGCTATTAGCTATGTTCAAAACATATTCTCGGATGAACAACTGTCACATGAGAGATTATTCAAGAACAAAGTTGGAAGAAGATAAACAAGAGATTTCTAGAGTGTGATTGATTGGGATGGAGCATAAGAAGGGAATGCGAAATTGGTGATGCATAGAAGTTTTCATACATGAAAAGCACTGCACCCTATTCCGGGTATTGATCAGGCGAGGTAAATAGCCTCGAAGAGTATGTTTTCTTTCTTCCTTACCTTTTCTTTAATGTGCAATATGTGCTAAAATTTTAATTTCTTATTTTCGAGTCTTTTCGAGTCGTGGGGACACGGCTCATTTTTGAGTTGGGGGTGTGGGGATTCGTTGTCTCTAATCTCCACTTTTCTGTTTTTAAATACTATTACATGAAATTTTCTGAGTAGTTGCTTTGAGTCTATTCTCCATATTCTTCTATCTTCTGTCTTCTGTGCTTCATTGACCTAGGTGTGTATTTATAGACTTCCCTTTGTTTTTATCGTTATTGTATCGGGACGATACAACTTTGAGTTGGGGGTCTTGATGTCTCCTCATTTGTGATAGATTTATATTAGGATGAGACATCATTTTTAGTAATTTAGAAGTCATTATAGTCGATTTTCTTGAGAAATATTACACTTTCCTATTTTGAGTCTTGATTTAGTAAAATAATATTTTTAGAGCATATTGGGTTTAATTATTTATTTAGTGTGAAGCTTTAAAGATAATTATGGAGATTAATTAGATTCCAAGTCAAAGACTACAACTTATGGAAAGAGATAAGCATGGTAATTGGAGATAAGGAAACAAAAGCTAAAAACATGGAAAAGGAAAACCTGCCTTAATCCTGAATTTATGCACCTACGACCACAAATCAGCTTATATCTCAAGAACGGTGTGGAATTTGGAGAAACGGTCAAGATCAAAGTTGAAGAGCTTTCCGAGATGATCAATTTGGTATATTCATACGCGTCAAACGGATGAATATTGAAGCTGTTAGAGCCAAAAGAAGATCGGACCTGATTTCATGTTTTTAGGGTTACGAATTTGAGTTGGGCTTGGAGTCCACCACTTACTTCTCCTTCAAGAAAACGAATTAGGGCTTCCAAGATACCTATAAATACACCCTCTTATCATTGTAAACATGTCCTTGCTCAGTTCTAAACATTAGCTTAAATTATAAACAATAGCTTAGTCTTTTACATTAATATTCATCCTTAGAATCAAGCTATTCATTCAAGAAGCAAGCTGACCTGTAGAGGAAGACAAGAAGAAGAAGATTGGAGACTGACAAACTCCTCTTCTACATCTCACCTTCTCTATATTTAGAGTAATTAGCTATAGATCTACTCTCAACTATATTTCTAAGCTTTTATTCTGTAAGTTTACTTTTAATTGTTGGATTATTATTTTGTCTTTAAATACTATTTGTTATTTTAATTGATTGAGCTTGGCGTATATTGTTATTATGTGTTTTGACTTATTGTTACAACCCTAGATTTGGCCAATCTTAGGATTATTCTTAGTTATTGACAACACCACATAATCGTCTAGTTTTGATCCCTTGCCTAACTAGATAGCCATTAAGGTTTGATTTAATCACCAATCATTACTTAGGAATCCCTAGTAGTGGAGAGGTTGCTCCTAAGCCTAGAAAAGCCTAGGTAGAATTTAGAATCCTGGTTAATATATAATGCTTAATCTGTGACAGGTTAGAATAACGATTTAGTAATAGACTCATATTAGTAATCCTAAGCTATTTGACTTACATTCATATTTAGTTATTTGTTTTAATTATTTAATTGCGTAGATTGTTATTTCATCTTTTTATATTTTTATTTAAAACATCTAAATTCATCTACACTTGTTAAATATAAGTACATCTAACGGATACAATCCCTGCGAACGAACTTGACTTATCATTAAAACTTGCAAACGATCTGTGATACTTGCAGTGAGTTCCGTGGTTCTCAAGGGTGTGTGCTCTTTATTATATTCTTTATTTATCTATTTATTTATCACACCTTTGCCCCCACCATGTAACAAGTGATTAAGGCGGTTCTTTCATATTTGAAGCCTTTGAAGCCTTTTTATACCTTCTCACCTTGTTATTTTCGATTTTATATGCTATATCCTTCTCAGCCCCTTCTAGCCTTTCTAAAGCTTTTTATTGAAACACGTTATAAGCCATATCATATAGATTATAGAACTTTTCCATATGACCCGCACTCGAATCGCGATGCATAGACAATTGTTTTAGAGCTTGAGTTTGGGGTGGTGGGTCCACCATTATGGGAATTGTTATTGAGTTGGGATTTTTGAGCTTATTAATTGTGCTTTGTGCCTTATATTAGTGATGATTCACAGATTTTTATTGTAACCCTTTGACGGGGTAATAGTGAATGAAAAAGAAGCTACGAGCTAAAATTGCCAACAAGGGCATTAAAAATAAAAATATATATGAGAAAATAGCGTGATATCTCAACATTGAAGAGAGTCATAGCTTAAGAATTGATTTGAAAAGAAAAGAGAATATATATATTCGGACTGGCAAAGTGGAATTTTGTGTGAACATCCAAAGCTTTAATTGGGTTATTGGGGATGCTAAATTATGCATCAAGGAAGTCATTGGGTTGAGTGAGAAACGTTTTATGAGAGTAAATCAAGCTCTAGGGCGATTCGTTGATGGCTAGTGAGGAGAGAGCCAAAAGCTCACTCCAAATTATCCAACTATACTATCATACCGTCCCTAAGCCTAAATTACAACCTTAAAGACCTTTTGATTCTTTGCTATGAAATTGAGAAGTGATTGAGCCATTAGAGAGTAGTTGAGTGGATCTTGGAATACTAGTGAAAATCGATGAACAATCTATAGCTCTCTTGGGGAACTGAGTAAAGTCCCAATCCTTCTTACATTGCGAAACTAATCTGATCTTGAATTCAAGCCGTGTTGACTGTAGATATGAGAAGTGTACAGGTATGTAGTTTATGAATATTATTGCATGAAATTTTCTGAGTTATGTGCTTTAGAATTATTCTATATATTCTGCTATGTTCTTCCCATTGTGTTGAGAATTTTATAAGTGTGTATTTATAGACTTCCCTTTGTTTTTATCTTTATTGTATCGGGACGATACAACTTTGAGTTGGGGGTCTTGATGTCTCCTCATTTGTGATAGATTAATATTAGGATGAGACATCATTTTTAGTGATTTAGAAGTCATAAATGTCGATTTTCTTGAGAAATAGTTCACTTTCCTATTTTGAGTCTTGATTTAGTAAAATAATATTTTTAGAGCATATTGGGTTTAATTGTTTATTTAGTGTGTAGCTTTAAAGATAATTATGGAGCTTAATTAGAGTCCAAGTCAAAGACTACAACTTATGGAAAGAGATTAGCATGGTAATTGAAGATAAGGAAACAAAAGCTAAAAAGATGGAAAAGGAAAAGCTGCCTAATCTAGGATTCTGCAGTACACGCCTAAAGAAGTGATATTTTACCCAAGAAATAGGCCGATTTTGGTAATTTCCTTTCATAAGGACAAAGATAATTCCGTTACGATTCTTTTGGTATCTTATGGAGCTCAAACCGACCAATAACGAAGAAGAGACGCTCAAAACGGTCCAGCAGTGTTTATCTTTATTTCCATACGAATTTGAGTTGAGTTAGGAGTCCAATACTTTATCTCTTCCTCAAGAAAACGAATCAGGTCTTCTAAACACCTATAAATACACCCTTATATCACTTGTAAACAATCCTTGCCTCATAGTAATTAGTTCTTAAGGTTTTATTCTTCCAGTTTATTGTAGAGAGCAAGATGATGTCTTTTGTAATTTCTTTTAGTTTATTTCCATCAGGTAAGAACTAAACTCCCCATAGCTTGGGTTTTGCATAATGTATAATCTATGAATTCTAATTCTTCTATCTAAGTTTCTTTGGGAATTACATGTTTTAATCTGATATTAGCTACTTACTTAAAATTTGTTTATGTGTTTTGATTTATTGTCTTTCCTAGAACTGATCACTTTAGGATTGTTTTAATAGTAGTTAGATGGTCTCCTTAACTGGGTGTTTAACTATTGAACCACCACATAATGTCTAGTGTCGATATTAGTTCTGACAAAACATGATTCTAACTAGATAGTCATTAGGGTTTGTTTTAATCACCATATCACCAATGATTGTAGTGTTCTGTTTAGGGCCTTAGTGGCGTTTGATAACCCTATTTGAGACCTCGTCTTGGTTGTGCCGTAGCCCCCTTAGTCGCTCTCAAGGTCTAAGGTATGGGAATTTAGAATCCTGACTGAGTATACCAAGAGCTAATATTCTTCCTTATTAACTAGATCTATAGATAGAATTAGAAGGATTAGTGCATACTAGCAAAACCTAAGCTATACTTCTCATATCATATTCTTAATCTTTTACTTTATTGTCTTTATTTTCCTAGTTTTAATTAGTAATCTCGAAATCTATTTGCTTTCATTTTCTTTCTTTAATTATTTACTTTTATTCATTATTTCTACATACGCGCATAACACACTTAAGTCCCTGAGAACGAACTCAACTTACTAACTAAAACTTGCATACGTCCTGTAATACTTGCAGTACTGTGCCTGTCTAGGGTGAGAGTGCGTAGTTTCTTGACTTAATTTTATCTTATTTTTATCACACCCTAAGCGACACCAATGTCCAATAAAATCAAAAAGTTGTCCAAGTATGTGCCTTTAGGGCTGTACCAAGCCCGGACCCTCACACACTCAAGTCCAACTACACATAAGACTAACAAAATGGGCTAGACCCCTTACCCAAATAACCCTCACACACCCAAGACAAACAAAATGGGCTGAACCCCTTACCGAATAACAAAATTTGCTGGACCCCTCTTACCATACTCACACGGCAAAAAAAAAAATTGGCTGGACCCCTCTTACCACACTCACCCCCATGGCTGGACCTCTCTTACTCACACGACAAACCAAAAAAAAAAAGGAGTCTAACCAATGGGCTGGACCCATGACTGGAACTAGGCCTGGATCTAGGGATAGACATCGGGTTGGACCTATCTTACCAAACTCACAATAACAATAACGAACACACGACATAGGGATAGACATAGGTCTGGTTCGATTGCTGTCTTGCGGGAGGGTGGAATAGTGGTGCAGATCTGAGGAGTGGCGGAGTGCAAATGGTGGGATTTGGAGGTTGGGACCTCTCTCGCTGCAGATGGTGGTCTTCACAGCATCCAATGGTTTCGCTGGTGCGGTGTTACAGTGCTGGTGTGTTGTTCTCGTCACTGTGGCTGCAGCGGTGGAGGAGTAGGGTCGCGCTGGAAGAGTAGGGTCGCGGTGGAAGAGTAGGATCACGCTGGTGGTGTAGATCTGGAGGAGTAGGGTTGCGCTAGTAGGGTCAGCAGGCTCACGTGGTTGTTGAAATAAGCTGCTGTGGTGGCTCTTCGAAGATCGGTGGTGGAGATCTCCAGCGAAGGTCGAAGCAGGGTTCAAATGGCTTGGTGTTGCAGTTCGGCGAGTGGTGGCGGCGTTGGTGGTGCTGCAGCGGAGCTCTATTGATGGTGCTGTAGATCTGCAGCAGTGGTGGTGATGAAGGAGGGCATCGGTGGGAAGGTGGTGATGAAGGAGGGCATCGGTGGGTAGGTGGGGGGAGGAAGGCGGGTGGTCCAAGGTGTAGAGAGGGAAGGTACAAGAGAGGGTTTGATCGAGATCGAAACCCCTATATGGGGTTTTGGTTTTTGTTTTTGTTTCTCACCGTGTGAATTGGAATTGCATAGCCTTTTTAGTTGGGTTCTGATGGACTATAAAGGATTAGTTAGGTTAGGCTTTATTTTAAAACTTTGTATGTTTATGGGCTTTAATAAATAATTCACCCTTGTATCAATCCGTTAGTTATTTTTACTTGTTGCTCCATGTCTAACCATTTTTGTAAGTTCATCTACCTATTCAGTTAGTTTTTTGAAAATATATTTATATTCAATAGGTCCATACTTTTACGAAAGCTAACAAATTTTCTGGATGATTGGGAGAATTTTTTATCTTGATGCTAACATCTACTTAATATCTTGTATAATTTCAAATATATATAATCAATTAAAGCAATCGATAAGTTGTTTCAATAATATAAGAGTTGAATTCATTAAGGTAGAATAAAGAAAATTATACCTAATAAAATGTATAAGATGTTACACAAATCTAATAAATGTATCTATATGCTTAAAGACCAAAATGTTGGTTTAGTAGATATGGTTATAATTAGGGATGACAATGGTTATGGTTTAAAATCGAAACCGATGAAAACTCTAACTGAATAAAAACCGATTATGCAAATATGGATAAAACTGTTAGGTTATTGTTTTGACAAGTGTAACAAATGGTTAAATCCGTTAGGTTATGGTTTTTTATAAAGATAAAACTGAATAACCAAAAATCCGTTTATTATCATCTATTTTTGTATATATTTAATATAATATAGATAAAAAAAATATTTTCATATCTCAAAACTAACATCTAAATATTATATATAACAAAAAAAAGTAACAAATATATTATTTAATTAAAGATCAACATAATATTTTATATATTTGAATTTTTTTTCTTGTATTTGTGATCTTGTTTTAAGAATTTTCAATATATTTATAGAGTAATAGTTTGGATATGATTAAAATCCAAAAACCCGTTTAAAAAACCGAATCCGAATTATTCGGTTATTGTTTTAAAAAGTAAGTCCGATGGTTATATTTGTTATGATTTGGTTTTTGATAAATTAAATGGTTATGGACATGGATTTGGATTTTTTTTGCAATAATCCGATCCGTTGCCATCACTAGTTACAATCAAAATCAAATTTTGAATATTTTGTTCTCTTTCTCTTGGATCTCTAGAGGTGGTTTAGGGTTTCTTCATGCGTGATGAGCGAGCTAGGTTATCAATAACTTTGTTTGGATTTACCGGTTTGAGATATGGAGTTGTATATTGATAGTTGAACAAGAACGAGGTTTCATAGCAAGAATTAAGGAACGATACCTATTAGGAAAGGGAAAAAATAACCATGTTATGAGAGCTGCACAACAAAGGTGGTTCCTCTGGGAACATGTAATAATACATAGTAGTTTTCTAGCTCGGATATTAAGGTTAATGATTTTGATAATTGGGAAAGGGTAAGTACTTTTAAGAGATTGGGGTAGAGGGTTGTGAGGTGCGACAGAGGGTTTACAAAGCTAGACATATATGGTATACAACTTAGATGTACTTATGGACTAAAATGTGTAGGTATTAATTGGTATGAAACCTAGGATTTTATTTCATGAAAGAAGGTGGTAACTATAGCGAGGAAGATGGTTAATTTGAGGGAGAAGGTTTCACTTAGATGAATACAGAAATAGGGTTTTGATGTCTCTCTATTTGTGATATAATAATCAAGGTCAGATACATCATTATAGGTGCAATTGATTAATTAGTTAGAGATTTTTACCTGTTATTTGATAATTTCTTATTTCTTACCTTGATTTGATGATTTATTACTTTTAGAGCATATTTGGTTTAATTTGTGTGTTAATGTGAAGCTCTTGAAGTTTATAAAATATAATTGGATACCAAATCAATTCTAAGAAGATAAGGAAAGAGGGCATGGAATAAATCAAGAGATAAAAGGAAGTAGAGATAATATAGGAAAGGAAAATCTGCATGTAAATCTGAAAATTTGCAGCTACATCCACTAAAGTGAAGATAACTTCAAATCAACTGCGAATTTGGATGTGCCATTAAAGAGTTAGATAGATCTTTCTGTTCGGTCGTTTCGATATAAAGTGGACAACAATCAGCCCAATAATAAAGGAGATATGATCAAAACAGTGAATAGTGTTTATCAAGTCCTATATTTTAGGAAACGAAATCGAGTCAGACTTGGACTCAAATTACTTTCCTTCCACTCAATATTTCGACATGGGGTCTTCTTATCACCTATAAATACACCCTCTTATTATTGTAAACATGTCATTGCTCAGATCTAAGCATTAGCTTATTCCTTGCTTAAATGTTAGTCCTTAGTCTCAAGAAACATCATCAAGAGAAGCAAGTTGATAGTATGTATCTTTATTTTAGTTTATTTCTTTCCAGCATGAACTAAATTTCCCATAGCTTAGGTTTTGTATATGTATAATCTTTGAATGCTATTTTCTTCTATCCAAGTTTGTTTGGGGCAAACCTTTTTTAAATTAATTCTAGCTTCTTAACCTTTATATTTGTTTTATGTTCTTTGATTTATTGACAGTAGTTCTTGCTAGTGCACGAGTATAGACTACCCCATTAATAGCAGTTGGATGGTCACCCGGTGGGGGTGTCTGATTATTGAAACACCACATAAACGTCTAGTGTGTGGTAGTGATCCGGAAGGGCTTGACTAACTAGATCGTCATTAGGGTTTGAGATTTAACCACCGATCATTGCGCATGGTCCCCTTACCCAAGTCTCCTGGTAATTGTTAGGTCACCACCTAAGTCCACCCTGAAGAGGGTTCGGAGGAATATAGAATCATGTCTACTTACTTTAAGATTTTTAATCACCCTTATAAGTAGTAGAAGAAATAGAAGGATAAATGCATACAAGCAAATCAAATATTTCTCATCTTATTCTTACACCTTTTATTTGTAGTTGTTTTAATTAATCATTTATTCTTTTTAATGATTCATATTAACTTTTCTTGTCTTTTAATTCATTGAGCTAATTCTTACTACGCTTTTTTATAATCCATTCGTATAACACACTAAGTCCCTGATGTATCCCGATTTTTTCTAATTATTTGACCTTAGGAGAAATCATTTTAGGTGAATATTATAATTATTTGATAGACTTCTATGCTTATTTTGATATATTACACTTTCTCCCCTTGGAATTATGTTATGTGCATTTTTAGACCTTTTGTGCGTTAATTTGTTTGTTTTTAGTATATAGTTCTTAGGTCCATGGATTCTATGGAGCACTAATAATAGGAGGAAAAGTGAGAATCAAAGTCTTAGATCAAGCGGAGAGGTCAAAAGCAAGAAAAGATTACCCGAAGAGTTTACTAAAAGAGATGAAAATCTAGAAAGATGTTACTAATTGCTGATTTAGAGCCACTTCGGTACTGATTCAGGTATCGAGATTCAAAATAGAAAGTTGCGCCTTTGAGTTAGCAATATTTGAGGACTAGAATCAGGTGATTTGGGTATGAGACGCAAAAGTTACGGCCGTTTTACTACAAGCTACAGAGCAATTACGAGAGTCTTAAAGATGGACATGGACTTTTTATCTTTCGACTTATTATTCTTAAGTAAAAGCCCAATCCGAATTAGAGCTTTATAAATAGGCTTTTAGACCTCCTTTTTACACACAATTCATTACACTTTACATTACGCTTCATTATATTCAAGTTAGAGCAAAAAGGCAGAGGAGAAAGGTAGAGTTGAAGAATTTCCATTCTTCCAACAACAGCCAATACAATCCTTAGATTATCCATCTCTTTTCTGTAATTGAGAATAATAATAACTTTTAATTTATTTTCAGTTTTTAATTCAATTATGAGCTAAATTCCTTAGTATTGAGAATTGTAACCCTAGTTTATGTAATTTTTGTTTTATGAATTTGGGATATTACTGTTTAATTTAAGTTGGGTATTTTTTACTGGATATTATTTTATGCTTATTTAATATTTCTTTTAGGAACAACTAGAAATAGGTCTTAGTAATTGAGCTATTCACTTTAGTGGTGAAGTGATCATCCGACATGGGGTTTTGATTACAGAAATAGGTATTATCCCTGTGAATTCCGTTATTGACCGACAAGTTTGACTAATCACATAGACAAAGTGGTAAAGAACTTCACATCCGTAAGTAAATTTACTACCTTAAAGGGGTTTATCTTACCGTAGGATATCTCTTAGGTCCACCCGACAGGGGACTAGGAGATATTAGAGTCCCGACTAGTACAAAAATACCGGCTTAGCCCTTAAACAGAAACATCAATAATACAAACTTAGGTGGATACCTCGCGAGACTCAAGTACATCTCTCATCTTTGCGTCTACACTTAGTCACATTCAGTATTTCTTTTCAGTTAATCATTTCAGTAATTTATTTTATTGCATCTTTAGTATTGATCCAAAACCAAAACAAATATATCTTTTATTTTTCTGTTTTAGCAATTACTTTTATTTATCAGATAAACACCCGAGTTATAACTATCCGTCCCAAGGAACAAAATCCCGATTATCGGTTTATTACTTGAACGACTCGTACACTTGCGTTATGTGGATCCTCTATTTTATCGCATAATTTTATAACACCCCAGGACCCACCAATCCTTGAGAACGAATATAACTTATCATTAAAACTTGCATACGACTTGTGATACTTGCAGTGAGTAACGTGATTGGTAGGGTGATTAGTTTCCTTATTTATATTCATTATCTTATCACACCCTCCCAGCCACCATTTTTGTATTCATGTGTATAGGTCTAGAAATTGGAACAGGATTTTCTGATTCTGATCCGAAAAATCTGAATTTGGAAATACCTTTTTACCTTTTGAATTTTAAATTTTCCAATTCCGATTTTTCTTAGTTTTTTGGAACAGAATTGGAATTACCTTTCGAAAAATTGGAATTTCTGATTTTCGATCCGATTTTTATTCTGAGTTTTTTCTAAATAATTATCCGATTACTAAAAGTAATATTTGTATATTTAGCATTTATATACACAAATATTTATGTTAATATATGTACACATCTTTCCTATTTACATATAATATAAAATTTATAACTTAAATCATAAAATTCACCCGAGATCAAAATTAGTCGTTTCACTTCTTCTCTTCCACCTACGGTCCAATCAATTTCTCTTACACATGACCAACATCACCACACACCACTACCATTACATGATTAAAGGTCAACCATTATTTCAAAAGAGATTCACCATTAGACCACTAAATGAAGTTTTAATCTGTAACTGTATTTATTAGTTACATGTTGGAGGTTATCTAATTGATATTATGAAAATTTTGTTGGAATTTTAAACTATGTTCTTACATGTTGAAAAAAAATTCACTTGAATATTTTTATTTATTTATTATTTATCTTTTAGACATAATTGAATGTCCCATTTATACATTTAATATAGATTTAATATTAATTTTTATGATTTGATTTGTTTTATATAATTATACTTATATTGATTTATATTTTCTAGAATATAATATATTGCGAAATTAGCCAAATAACAATTATAAAAACTCAAAAAGGAAAAAATAGAGATATTCCAAAAGTTTCGAAAATTTCCAGGTGCTCTGAAATCGGAATTAAAATTTGAATTCCGATTTGTTAGATTAAAGTTGGAATTATTTTTTCTATTCCGAAAAAAATTAGAAATTTCTGAACAACCTCTTTTCCGATCCGACCGATCTTCACCCCTACATGTGTATGAGTAAACATGAAATAAAAGACTTCAAGTTTGCTAGATATGGGTGTTGGGGGTGGAGCTACTACAAAAAAATAATTTTTGATGACGGTTTTACATATATTTCGCGTATTGAACTTATGGCTTCAGTTTACTAACCATCGCCAGAAAAATGGCGGCAATTTTTTAAATAATGTCGTCGGTCCTTGTATTGGCGATGATATTTTAATTTTCGCTGCTATATCAATCACCGCCTTACTAATAATATCATTGGTCTTTCTATTTGTGACAATATATTAATTGTCGTTGCTTTCGGGGTTAGAGCTTACATCCTTGATTTTCCTCATGTTCTCTTTTGTTACTTAGTCCCATGACATGAAACCTGCTATATGGTTTTATCGTCTATCTTCATTTTTCAAACTCTTTCTTGATAGAGAACAAGCTCTTCCAGTATAAGTTGCAAATGAGCTCAGGCACAAACATATTAGAGAGATTCTTTGACTCTATAATTGGGGTTACCTTCTCTTTATATTTATTCGAAAGTGCAAACAAGATTTTTTGACATAACTCAATGTTTGTTGAGAATCATTGATGCATCTTATTCAAATTTTCTCTAGGATTCATTTTGAACACCTTAAATTAATAAGATAGTGATTGATTTTTATCACTTTAACATATGAGGTTCCTTGATTTGAAATATCTAAACGCTTCCAAATTTGTTGAGTCGTATCACATTCACTCACTTAAACCACATATCAGTATGTTTAACGCCTTGTCATTCCTTGTGATTTATATAATATTACCTAAGGTTATATCTTCAATGTTATCTCTCCCTACAGTCATGGCCCTTGTATAGTTCAAGTCTCTAAACTCGGCTAAAGACTGAGTTAGAACCAACAACACCCACCAGAGTTTAACCATTTATGTATTTATATCATCAGGAAGTTCACGCTCTATAGTTTTTCTCCATCAGTGGGAATGAAAGTTCCAAACCCATTGAGAAACCACCAATGAAAACCCTATACATACTAGATTTTCCAAGACAATAATATATGGAGGCACCACCACCAAATATGTCGAACTCTGAGATAGAATCATTGGCAAGATTCAATAATGGAGGTCCCCAGAGAAATGGCCTCAAACCTAATGCTACTTTCGAGCATCATCATGCACCCCCAAGAGAATAACTAGTATCCACAAATAACTTGGTAGTGAGGAAGAAAAAATACATCCAAGGTTAACCGGCACTTCTAATAGTTGTTAAGACATGCTATGGATCAGTTACATCACCAACGAGAGTCTCCTCCTAAAACAATCTATTCATTAGTATCCATGATGGCTCCGCCCAATGAAGCAAAAACGTGTACACTAGAGCACATCTAGTATATGATATCGTTGTATATGCAATAGAGAGAAAATATACACGTATCGAGAAGAGCATTGTCGAGGAAGAAGGCCGAGTGATATATGATAAATAGTCCAGACCAACAGAGTATTACTCATCAACGTAACCAACCATTTTCTTGGTTAATACTCACTGCCATCATGTCGTGGCCGCCAACCATCCCTATCTTTGATGACTCAACAAAACTAGATGCGTACATCAACACTTACTTAAGGCATATGAGAATTCATTGCAAGGTTGGATGTCGTTTATTGTCGGGCTTTCCAGAAACCTTGGCTGGGAATTTCCAGATATGGTACTCCAAACTAGAGTCGCACTTCATAGAAATTTTCGATCAACTCGCCAAAAGGTTAGGAGCTTGATTTGTGAATGGAAAGACTAGTAAGACAAACTCATTATTTTGGATCTTGTCTATGAAAGAAGATAAATCCTACAATACTATATGGATGGCTTCGTCGAAGTTGCCTATAATATAGATGAGTTAATTCAATCCATCATTTACCACACATTATTCTAAGATTAGCTAATTATGAGTTCTAAATACACTTGTCCTCCCCGTCCCAACATAGTATCTCTGGTATAATTAAAAATTTCCATTTATATGTTTAGGCCGAGGAGATTCGTATAAAGGTTCATGACATGACTTAGAAAATGGATGTTAATCGTCGTTTCCTGAATCCTGTCGTGAAACTTATTACAGATTTCTACGACCTCAACATAAATATGATATTAGAGAGACTATGCTGGGACGGGGAGGACAAGTGGATTTAGAACTCTTAATTAGCTAATCCTAGAAAATGTGTGGTAAATGATGGACTGAATTATCTCCTCTGCATTATAGGAAACTTTGACGAAGACATCCATACATTATCGTAGGATTTATATTTTTCCTTGGAAAAGATCCAAAATACTGATTTTGTCTTATTACTCTTTCTATTTAGAAACCAGGCTCGTAACTTTTTGGCGACTTGATCAGAAATTGCTATGAAGTGCGACAATAGTTTGGAGTACCATATCTGAGAATCCCCGTCAAGGTGTATGGGAAATCCCGACAATAAACGACATCCGACCATGTAATAAATTACAATATACCTTCAATAAGTGTTTATGTAGGCATCTATTTTGTTGAGTCATCAAAAATAGGGATGGTTGGCGGCCTGGACTTTCGCGGCATGATGGGAACGAGTATTGCCAGGAAAAATGGTTGGTTACATTGATGAGTGATACTCTGTTGGTGTGGACTATTCTCATAATTCACCCGACCTTCTTCTTCGACAATTCTCCTCTCGACACGTGTATATTTCCTCTCTATTTCATATACAGAGTTATCGTCTACTAGATGTGCTAGTGTACGCGTCTTGTCTTCATCGGGCGGAGCCATCATGGATACTAATTACTAGAGAATTTTGGGGGAAAGATTCCCGTTGGTGATGTAGCTGATCTATAAAATGTGTTGACAACTATAAGAAGTGTTGGGTTAACCTTGGATGTATATTTTCTTCCCCAATACCAAGTTATTTATGGATACTGGTCATTCTCCTAGGGTGCATGATGATGCTCAAAACTAGCAGTAAGGTTGAGGTCGTCTCTCTGGGGACCTCCATTATTAAATCTTGACAGTGATTACATATGGGCGTTTAGCGTGTTTGGTCGTGTTGCCTTCATATATTCTTAATTTGGCAAATCTAGTATGCAACGGGTATTCATTGATGGTTCTCAATGGGTTTGGAACTTTCATTCCCACTGACGGGGAAAACTTATAGAGCGTTGATGTCTCCCTAATTATTCTTATTTTCGATCCTTGGGAGACATCATTTTTGATGTTTATTTGAATATTTTGATAGACTTTTGAGTTAAAAATACAATAATCCGGAATTTCCATTTTATTTCTAGTAATTTTGATTTATTAAACTTTTGCGCGTAATCTTGTGTATTTTAGTGGAAAGTTTGTAGGTTTTGATTATTAGCTAGGAATGGAATCCGAGAAGAGAGTCAAAAATCGTGATATGGAGTCAAGACTTGAAGATAAATCCCGAAGATATTATTTTTAGAGCTGAAAATCTGTTTTCCAGTCCATAGATTGCTGATTTCGAGGTGCTTAAGAACTGATTTAGCCGCTGACCTTTGAAGAGAAAACATTCCTTATCGAGTTACGGAACTTTAGCAACTGGAATGAGGTCAATCGGAGTCATAACGAAGCGGTAAAAGCTGTTTTAGTGAAGGTGTATCAGCAGTTACGGGATTTTGGGCTTGGACATTTAATTAGTGTTTTATTATTAGGTCCAAGCCCTAATCCGTTTTTACACTTATAAAAGGAGCCTTTGACTTCTATTTTTCATACAATTCACATTCCACAAGATTAAACATCAGAGAGAAGCAACAGAAGGAAAAAAGAAGAAGCTGCAAGAATTGGAGAGGGTCTATATCTCCGTTCTCAGTCATTCCAACTCCGGAAATTAGGTTTCTTTCAATTTTAATTTTGTAATCAAATATGAATTCCATTTCAATTAATTTAGTTTTTCTTTTTATTAGTATGATCTAATTTCATTTTAGCGCTTGAGAATGCTATATGGGTAATTCCCAAATCTTATTGAATTTCATATGTTGAATTTGGGTTTCTGTTAAATTAAATTAGATTGTGTCTTTTACCCTTTTCGATAAATTGTGAATGTTTACTGTTTTTAGCGTCATGAACTAGAAACAGGTGTTAGTATCTAGGCTATTCCAATTAGTGGCAATTGGATCATCCTGACGGAGGGTTTAGATATAGAACCATTTATTCAATCTAGGATAGAAGCTATTGATTCTGACGAACTTAGCTAATTCTAGGGCCAATGAGGTAATAAAACTTAAACATCCAAAAGTGGATCATATTTACCCTGACGGGACTAGTGACACTCTAGGATCGCCTTATAGTCCACCCTGACGGGGGTATATAGGAAATTAGAATCCCGACCCTTGTAATTGACCAATTTAACCCTTAAACAGCATAAGTTATGAAATAGGATTAGGAAGATCCCTTGCGTTCTCAAGTGCTACTTCTCATATTGCGTTTTACATCATTTTACTTGCGTCTTAGCTTTTATTTGCATTTTAATAATTATCTTTCATTTACTTAGCATTAATACAAAAACCAATCAAACATATTTTCTTTATTTGTCTTCATAAGTGCAACCATTCATTACTTGTTAAACATTGTAGTCAACCATCTCGTCCTTGGAACGAATCTGTTTTATCAACTATATTACTTGGGACAACCGTACACTTGCGGTTGTGGTTTGATTATTTATTGCATTATTTTTAGAACACACAAAGGACCACCAAGCGTGAAATGGTTGAACTCCAGTGGATGTTGTTGTGTTGCTGGTGCTAACATAGTCTCCAGTCGAGTTTAGAGACTTGCAAACATACAAGGGCCAAGACTGTAGGGAAAGCTAACTTTGAAGATCTAACCTTGGGTGATCTTATAAAGATCACAAGGAACAACAAGGCCTTAAACATACTAATATGTGATTTAAGTGCAATAGATTATAGTCGAGTATGTGAATGTGATACGACTCAACAAATTTGGAAGCTTTTAGATCTTTTAAATCACAGAAACTCAGAAGTTAAAGAGACAAAAACCAGTCACTATCTAACTCAATTCAAGGTTTTCAAAATGAAGTCTAGACAAAATTTAAAAAAGATGCATGAATGATTCTCAAAAAACATTGAGTTATGTCGAAAACTTTTGTTTGCACTTCCAAAGAAATATAAAGAGAAGGCAACCATAATAAGAGAGTCAAAGAATCTCTCTAATATATATGTATCTTAACTTATTTGCAATTTAATTATGGAATATTTTGTTCTTGATCATGAAAAACTTTGCAAAAATGAAGATAGACGAACAAAACCATATACTGTGTTTCATGTCACGGGACTAAGTAACAAAAGAGAAGATGGGGAAAATCAAGGATGTAAGCTCTAACACCGAAAGAATAAAGGAGTAGAAATGAATAAGAAGAATAAGATCCTTCCTAAAAAGAAGAGCTTAAGAAGTAGAAGCAATAAAGAAAGACAAGAACCTACGAGTTATTATTGTAGCAAAATTGGGCATATCAATCTAAACTGACCAAAACTTCTCAAAGGAAAGCCAAAGAATTCTATGGGAGCATAAATACACTACTACTAGATTGAATATGAATAAAGCAAACATAAAAAAATTCAAAAAAATAGAGTAATTTTCTTCATAAGGACAAACCATGAAGAGGTGTCTTTAAGATGTGTTTACTCTATTTACAAATGTTACATGCATCCTATAGAAATGAAATATTCTTTATCAACAAAATTAAATGGAGCAATAAAGAAACAATGAAAATTCAAGGGTTTTGAGTGTTTCACAGAAACTGAATAATGAACTTACTTGTGAAAACACTACTCTTCTTGAAATAGATAAAAATGAAAGAAAATTCCACTCTACTAAAAGAATGAAAATTAAAATTTGTTTATCTCTAGATGTTCAAAATGAAGAGAAAATCCAAACTCTATCTTGATCATTCAAAGATACCCATTTAAAAATAGTGTAACAAGATTTGAAAATCTTTTCATCAAAAAAATTTAAAACCAATATTTGTTCATAACAGACACTCGTATATCGTATCATCATCATAATTATTAAGGAATAGTCATATATATACGTATTGTAGAAAAAGCGGTCACAAACATTCAAAGTGTCTCACTCGTAAGATAGTTGAGAAAGGTTAGATGTGCATTTTGGAAATGAATAAGATGGTCATAAAAATGAATAACATTACTAGCTCAAATGAACACTAAGAAAAGTGTGTCCAATGGAACTAATGGCAAAGAAGTTAAGGCAAGAATATCGACGCTCACATATAAAAATAAGTGTATCGACACTCTCACTCAAACTAATCTTTAAAATTCAGCTGGGCTAAAAGAATCTAGGTATGTACTCTTTCCCTAGTCTTTTATTTTATACTTCATACGAATAGTTCTTCTCGGCCACCCGCTATACATCTCATGCGTCGGTCATCTGATAGTTATTTTGATGGTCCAGTTAAAGATAAGATATCGAATACCCGATCTACTGTAGTCGGGCATCTGACTTTTGAATTTTGGGTCGAAAAAATAACATCTTTGTACCATATATGTAATGGTGCTCTTCCTTTCTCTATTACAAAATCATTCCTTACCTCCATGGTTTCATATTATCTCCTACGCTCTCTATTTCCAAAAAAGAAAAAACCTAAGGCTCTCTTTCGGGTCGACCTTGAAATTTCTAGGGCCCAAAGCGAACTCATAATGGGATCCTCTGCATAAATAAAAATAAAAATATTATTAAGCATGGTTGGAACTTTAGACCTCATAAAAAATGTACAACATTACCACCAAACTAACAATACTACTTATATGTAATTATTTAAGTCATGGATATATACACACACATATATGTATATATAATACATTTAGATGATCAGGGCCCCTAAAATGTCAAAAACTTGGGAATTGTAACACTGATCATCACAAGATTATACTCCACTCTTTAGCTCTTACTCGACTGTTATACTAGTTTCTGAAGTAAACTCCTTATTTTTTCTCTTTTGATAGACAACGTAACAATAACACTGATCACTTGTACAGTCATTTATCAAGAAGATCATATTTTTAACCCCCCACCCTCCCCCAACCCCTCCTTGAACCCCTATTTTTCTAACTTTTCACCTCCGCGGAGATGATACTTAGATCCACCCCCTAGGACAAGTGTTTTAGTATATGTCTAAAGTGGCAAATTTTGTATATATATTTTGGAGTTTGTAAAATTTATTATTTACCTAGTATAAAAAAGGATTAATACCCAAGAAACCCCTCATGCTAGTTTTAATTCTCCCTCACCACAATCGTCATTTATTTTCCCATAAAAGGCACCATATATTTTGTTCTTTCCTTTTTTGCCTTTTTTACCACTGCCGATGTCGATCTTCTCTATATCTTATAAACAGTTTCCATGTTTGTAAACCATTTGATACCATTGTAACCATAAACATCAATATAAAAGTGAAAAGTAAATTATAATATAACTACTTAAAAATTAATGATATTTCTTAAATATATATGTATCTAATTAGTTATAATAAATTGCATTATAGGTCTCTGTTAAATTTTGACATAGCCTGTCTTTTCTTTTTTTTGCTTCATTTTGCATTCTTGATATATTTTATGATTACAAAAATGGTCAAGATTCACTCATTACCGTATTGTCTTTTCCAAGGGTCTTCTTTGAAAGAAAATAAAAGAGAGTTCTCTCTACCATATTAAGCTTATATCTTATATTGTTTCTTCTTGAAAAGCTCATATATTGGGCCTTCATGAAGATTTCACATATAAGATGTCTTGAAATCGCTCTGAATTTGTTCATTGTGGTATAGCCGTAAGATACATCTTAAGTCATATCCAATTAAACATCCATGTTGATTCCTCCCTCACCATTTATCATTATCAATAGATATTCGACCTTGTGGTGTGGAAAAAATAAAAATTTCGTACTACGATGATTGTTATATCAAAGAAGTCAAATTTGAGAGAATTGATGGGTATATACAAAGACTTATCAAAAAGGCGGCAGATATGGGTAGTGTGATCAATATATTCGATCCAAATCCCATTGTTTGAAGGACCCGCATTGTTGAAGAAATTGATTCTCCACCTAGAAATGTTGTTAGGGATGATTCTACTTTGTATGAGGCATTAAATCGTATGAGTGCTCATATTATAGCACGTGTTGATGAGAGGTTCAAGAATATTGATGATAAAGTTAATCACTTGATGAATATTAACATAGAAAAGGGGGGAAATGCTCAAGTAGTTTGTGGACGAAGTTGTTCACCACTATGTTTTCTATTTACTGTCTATGATACTTGAAGTGTTGATGGTATCCCATTGAAGATTAAGAATATTCTATCTATGTTATTTGTTATTTTGTTAGTTTCTATATTCGATTTGGTTGTTTGTAACTCATTTACTATCCCCGCTTTCTTTTTGACATTGACAAATGGGGTGAAGAAATAGATATTTATGTTCTTCTTATTCTATATAATATGAATTATCTATGGGGAAGTATTTTGATTATATTTTTATATGGCTACGTGATAGTTTTGTGCTTATTCTTAATCGTTTATCTATCTTTTGGAGCAATCCATTCATTGTTTTTCTATCATCAAACTACAGGAGAATATTAGCCTAAAGGCTATATTTCAATTGCTTATTTGGCAAAAAAAATAATGTATCTTGAACATGCTTAATCTTACGAGAAAATTTAATACAGGTATTTAATTTCTAGGTTCGAGGGAACATCCAATATCATTATAAAGTAATTACCAGAGACTACAAACAGTTGTTAAGCATTCAAACTACATAAAAGCATTAATGTCATTACTAAAACAAAAAAAAGTTATGTTTTTTTCAGACTAGTTAATAATACATCAAAAAATCAAATTGCTCAGCTAGATACATAGCTCGTGTGCAAACTCAATCATTTCCAAGGCATGCCTTCCCCGTTCATCGAAAACATCTCATTCATCAAACTCGGCAGTGGTGGCGACTTGAGGGACCTTCAACAGATAATCAGCTCGTAGTCGACAGAGAGCTGCTGCTCACTCCACCTACTCCTCCACCAACACATGGGTTTACCACCATCGCTACATTAGCCGAGACCAGAGCCACGCGCTTGCCTTCTTTCTTCCCATCTGATATAAAACTAGTGCACACAACCTGTAAAACCAATTTTAGTATTAAAATATATGGATATACTCAAAAGACCATATTAAATTCACAAGTGTTTTGACTCAAATCTGAATTGATGACTCGGCAATCAACAAACCAACCACACGACAACCAAATCTTACTGTCATGATTAGTGGATGTTGATCGCTTCCGACAACGAATCCGTAATTCCCTCTACGTTTATATCTTAAAACGAGATGCGTTTAAAAATTTATTACCAAATTAAAATCAGTTAATTAACATAATGTAAGACTTACCGAATCTGTTAACATAATGTTATCCTTTGTTGAAATGCCATGACCAACGACCTTTTCCCCCCGATGTAATGGATATCCCAATCCTATTCTATAAAATAACTCTCATATAAGAGAAACACACTATTGAACCAATCAAAAAGGCCTTATTAGGTGTACTGAGTTAGTACCAAATTAAGAAAAAAATTGATTAAGATATAAAGACGCATATAAAAATTAATCACAAATGGAAGTAACAAATCTTAGAAATGGAATCAGTAACTCAAAGAAACTTGATGGCTAGTTGATAAGAGAAGCGGCGTGAATGAAAAAAAGTATACAGAACTAACCCTAGAATGATGTTTTATCCCTTATAATTATTTGCAACTTTTTCGCCCCCTAATGTAATCCACGTTACCAATTTAGTCCCTCATCTTTGTTTAACAACTTTTTCATCCATCATATTTACACATATTATCGCAATATCACTTTTCAGTGGATTTCATTTCCTTATGCTTCTTTCTTCTTAGCATATACAAATCCCAATTACCTTATTAGAGACTTTTTTGTATTCGTCTCATAATAGAAGATAGTTAACATAAGTAACTACAGTTTAGAAAGTTAATTGAGAAGAAATTAAGATCCTCCAAGCACCCATTCTGCGAGAACTGATAGTGCTACTCCAATTTAAATGATTGAAAACTCTATACCTTACTTTCATTCGGTTCATCACAAGATTATACTCCACTATTTAGCTCTTACTCGAATGTTATACCAGTTTCTGAAGTAAACTCCTTATTTTTTCTCTTTTTGCTAGACAACGTAACAATAACACTGATAACTTGTACAGTCATTTATCAAGAAGAGCATATTTGTAACCCCCCACCCTCCCCTCAACCCCTCCTTGAACCCTTGTTTTTTCTAACTTTTCACCTCCGCGGAGACGAATCTTAGATCCACCCCCTAGGACAAGTGTTTTGGTATATGGCTAAAGCGGCAAATTTTGTACATATATTTTGGAGTTTGTAAAATTTATTATTTACTCAATAAAAAATGATTAATGCCCAATAAACCCCTCACGCTAGCTTTAATTCCCCCTCACCACAACCATCATTTATTTGCCCATAAAAGGCACCAAACATTTTGCTCTTTCCTTTTTTGCTTTTTTTTACCACTGCCGATGTCGATTTTCTCTATATCTTTCAAACAGTTTCCATATTTTTAAACCATTTGATACCACTGTAACCGTAAACATCAATATAAAAGTGAAAAGTAAAATTATAATGTAATTGCTTACAAGTTAATCATGATATTTCTTGAATATATATATATATATATATATATATATATATATATATATATATATATATATATATATATATATATATATATATATATATATATACATATATTAATTAATCATAATAAATTGCACTATAGGTCCCTATTAAATTTTGACATAGCCTGATGTTTTTTTTTTCTTCATTTTGCATTCTTGATAGTTTTTAGTTCTTTTTTAGTGTTTGTGAAAATATTATATATACCATATGTTTGTGGGTTACTGAACAAAAATTTAGCAAAAAAAAAGGTGATTTACTAATAGAGTCCATGGACTTTAGTCAGTTGCCCATCAGGTTCAACCCATCCAAAAAGTCTGGATTACGCTTGTATACCAACCAATGTTTGTTGAGTTACCATAACCAAAATCCCTAATTCCATGAACAAGTCAAATATTATTAAATATAAAAACAAAGAATCAAATCAAATATTCAAAATATCAGTTAACAATCCATCTTAGCATAACCAAATTTCCTAATTTCATGCAACAAGTCAAATAATATTAAATAGAAAAAAAAAGAACCAAAACAAAAAATTAGAAAATCAGTTAACAATCCATCGTCTTCTTTTATCCAAAACAATTAAATCCTACCAAAGAAACACCCCATCTCTGCAAACCTGCAAAATCACACAATAAAAAATTTCGTACATGGTGGTGTATGTGAGCAAAAGAAGTGGGTTGGTTGACTAGTATGATGGTGTGTGTTTGTAAAATCTATTCAGCTTGCAGTGGTGTTTCAGAGTAATAATAGGGGGTCAGTAGGGGATTTGGACGGGTTACATGTCTGTATGACATAAAGTGTGGTTTTTGGATTAAAAGATTCATATCTTGATATCGTTTTGATGTGAATATGAATTAGTGGTGGAGTACGTTTGCAAATTGGGTGATGTGTATGACAAAAACAGTGGGTTATTCGTCGACCTAAAAAAACTAAGTGAAAATTTAGATGGGTTATGCGTGTAATTCTGATGGTGTGATAGTTTAAAAGGTTGGTGTGTGTGAAAATTAAAAGTAAAACAAATTACAAGGTATCTATATCTGATCTTTAGAAACCAAAATAAACTTTTATTGAGAAATGCAAACCCATATCAAATTGCGTTATGTGATGCACTAGCATTCACTTATTACATGAGAATAAACACGAAAGGAAATCAGTTATAAAATGAAATTAACGGGGTTTTGAGCAAGTTGAATAGTTGTGTTAACCGTGTGTGTGGCAGGTGCTACACATTCTGCGCTGGGAAGAATCTACACGCTCGCCTTCTGATGGAAACCGTTTCCTTTTAGGTATCTCGGGTTGCGCTTTGTACGCTGGTGGGTTTACGAACCATGTCACAATGAGCCTCGTGCTAGATTAGGAACGTGGTCAGTGTTGGAATATTTCTCGCGTATGTTGAACGATTAACATACATATATCTCTACCAAAAGTACAAGAATTTGATTTGTTGAAATATACAATTAGTAACGTGGTTTATTGAAACATGTTTTTTGCGAGAAGATTCATACCTTAGAACTGTTTGTTTCTGTGTGAGGTGCAGAGTGAGAGCCGACTTGAGGTTGTAGCTGAATAATTGCATAACTTCAAACGTGATAAACTATAACAAATTTACCATATTAAGTTGCTATGATTAAGGGATATTATTAGATTTTCGATAAAAAAGGAATTCATTACCAAATGATAAATATGGCCGAATCTATTAGAATCGTTTAATGTAGGGGTAACGATGGTATAAGGAAAAAAATTGGACTCTTATGGGGGGAATCTGTAGACCTATAGGAGTGGGTTATTGAGTTTTTGGACTTAATTGACTGATATGTCCAAAAAAAATAGTTTGAGCTCTACAAATTTTCTAATAACTCAAACTGTTTTTCTTTTTTACTTTATTTTTGCATTCTTGATATATTTTTTTTGTGTTTGTAAGTAACAAAGATTAAGTATAAATCATAAATATGATATATCATATATTTGTGATAATAGAATAAAAATATAACCAAAAAAAAAGTTTGAGTTATAAAAAATCCCAGAACTTAGATTTTGAGTTCTGAAAATTTTTCCATAACTCAAAATGCTCTTCTTTTTTGCTTTAGTTTTATCATATTTGATTTTTTTAGTTCTTTTTTAATGTTTGTGAAGTAATAAACAATGAATATAGAGATATTAGCCAATTAAGTTTGAAAACTCAATAATCCACCTCCATTGAGTCCACCGTTTTTTTCTCCCCCTATAGGGTCCAAATTTTTAATTCTATACCATTCATACCCTTGCATTAGACGATATTAGTAGTTATTGCAGCCATAACTATCTTTAGGTAACGAATCCCATATTTTTAGCATATCTAATAAGATCCCACATTTATAGCACTTTATTATGGAAATTTTGTTACACTATACCACTGTAATTCGTTACCAATCAGCTACATCCTCAATCCGTTTTTCTCTCTGCAATTCATTCGAAGCAAATCGTTAGTAAGGTATGAATGTCTTCGAATAACCCATCAAATTACTCACTCAACCCACTTATTTTACACACGCACACCACTGTCTTGAATATAAGTGTTGTAATGTAACCCATCAATTTTACCCACATACACCGCCATATTTACTATCAACAGTTTAGGTTGTTGCGTCTTCTACCTTACATTAGACGATTTTAGTAGGTTGCAGCCATAATTATATTTAGGTAACGAATCCCACATGTTTAGCATATCTAATAAGTTCCCACAATTATAGCACTTTATTATGGAAATTTGTTACACTCTACCATTGTAATTCATTACCCATCAACTACGTCTTTAATTCATTTTTCTCTCTGCAATTCACTCGAAGCAAATCGTTAGTAAGGTGTCTTCGAATAACACATCAAATCACTCACTCACCCCACTTATTTTGCACACGAACATCACTGTCTTTAATATCAGTGTTGTAATGTAACCCATCGAATTACTCACATAACCCACCAATTATACCCACATACACCACCATATTTACTACCAACAGTTTAGGTTGCTGCGTCTTCTTCTTCTTCGCTGGAACAACAGCGTCAACATCAATGGCTATAGTCTTCTTCACTGGCTTCACCTTAACCATCCCTTTCCCATCATCATCTCTGACTTTCTTCTTCGTTAACTTCCCTGGAATCGTACCTTAAAAGTCTCTATCGCCGAGTTGTTGTTTATTCTTTCCCTTTGTCTGAATCGTATACTGCCCGATATCATTGGTGAGCTGCTTCATCTTTATTTTCTTCATCGGAACCATCCCTTCGTCGACATCATTGGGTTGCTTCATCTTCATTTTCTTCATCGGAACCATACATTCGTCGACATCATTGGGTTGATGTGGCTTCTTCGTCTTAGCCATTGTCGTTTGCAGAAATGGGTTATTTCGTCGGAGGGTTTGTTAATTTAGAGGGAGGGAGACGATAGGTTGCTGTTATTTTAATTTTTAGTTTTGGATTTTGTTGTTCTTGTATTTAATATTATTTGCTTATTTGCATAGAATCGGAGAATTTTGTTTTGGTAACTCAACAGAAATAGGTGAGTTGGACCTGATGGGCAACGGACTAAAATCCATAGACTCTATTATTAAATCACCCATAAATATATATCATACAATATATATATATATATATATATATATATATATATATATATATATATATATATATATATATATCATAATTCTAATTACTTTTATTATTAATTAATGATTATTCTACTACTTAAATTATACATATTTTACTTTTAAAATAATGAGAAACACATTTTACACTTATACAACTATTAAATGTTACTTAAAAGTTATTGACATGTTACTTAAGCATTATATGGATGGTAGTATAGTTTGTTGATTAGAATCGATTGTCTAAAATTTGTTAGTATATTTAGTGAATGTTTGTTACTGGCGGTATCAAATAATTTAGAAATAAGAAAGTTGTTCAAAGATATAGAGAAAATCGACGGCAGTTATTGTAGTAGAAAAGCATAAAAAAGACTATACTTAATGGTGCAAGGGTTTATTGAGCATTAAACCCTACAAAAAACGACTACATACTTAATGGTGTTACAACTCACCCGGCCACTTGCTCTGTCTCACAGCCCCCCTTTACATTAGCTTTTTTTTTTGTACCAAACTAGATGCCCACTGATTTTAGCCATTATGTTTGTTTCCCGTGTCCATGTTGGAAACAATTGATTTGTTTATCATACAAAACTTTAATAATGAGAAGTAATGAAATATTATTTCACCACCAACAAAAAAAAATCATACAAAACTTTAGAAACCAGTAGACAGTAATTGGGTTCAACATATAGTCCATGTGGTATACATCACCGGATTTGAAAACAAAGGTGGTCTGTAAAATCATCTTTTAGGACAACAAGAAGTATTTGAGTGAAATACAATATTACACAAGTTTACTAAACAAGACATAACGTAACAAGAACCACATCATCTGAAAAGTATAGCATTGAAAATACAATGGAATAAAAACATGTATCGACCCTTCTTACTATTCCTCAGCATCGGCAAATCTGAAAATCAAGCACAAATATGTTAAATTTACTGAAAGGATACAGAATAATTGCAAAAAAATACATAAACAGGAAGTAAAAGACCCACCCAAGCTCTGATAGCTTAAAATGAGCTTCAGCATAGTCGGCAAAAAAAGCATCCTCGTCCTATATAAAAAAGTATATTCAGCCAAAAAAAAAAAAAACCGACCTTGAAAACTCATATGAAAAAAGTAACGGAACTTTAATTCACCTCAGCATATTTCTCAACAAGAGGGCGAAAGATTGGGTCTTCAAGAAGTGCCTTGTCTGATGGAAGTTGGAGAAGACCTTCTTTCTCCCCACTGAGAAGTTCCCTGTGTTTATAGAAATAATATTCAAATTACTTTCTGTTGATCCTCATTTCATATATTAATTATGGGAAATTAACAAATGAGTAAATTATAACTATACAAACCAAATAAAAAAGACGTTAAACATACTTGAAATAGGAATTATCAAAAATTAGAGGATTTGCTGTCCATGGCCCTTCAAATCCAGAGCGTTCCTTGTGGCATCTTCCCTGAAACATAATTACGGATAGAAATTCACTTCATATCTGTCTTATGGAACCAAAATCCAAGGCTTGAAGATGATTTAGCAGAAAAAATTGTAAGCTTACCAAAGTATGAGCACCAGATAGAGCAACAATATCTTTGTCACTAAGACCCATGTGTCCAAAAACATCCCTTAGATGATCAGAACCTGCAAACAACATAATATGTCAACATATTCTTTTAAATTAAACAAGTATTTGGAAAGTTTCCATTTATAGATGGTAGAAATTAACTCACCTTTGGTGGCATCAGGTAACCGTCCTTCTGGAGGAGGTTCGGTTTTGTCCTAAAAGTTTAGGAAAACAATGAGATACAAATTTTCAACTTGAATAAAAATTAGAAAGCGATCAATTTGTTTGAAGAACCACTAATATCTTTGAACTGACCTGTCTTCCAGGGTGGAAGGGAACATCGGGTCCTCCTGTAACTTCAACAGCTACAATTCCAGCCAACTTCAATTAACAAAGAAAAAAAAAAGACAGTTAATTGAAAAATAACCAAGTGGAGAAAAGAAAAACATATTGATATATTTATATACCTGGTAAAAATCTGCATAAGAGAGAATTGGAAATTGTTCTTTAATAGGCTCTAGAAGCCTTACGGCAATATCAAGACCATTGTTGGCTCCATGAGCAAGCTCATCTGGATGCTTGATTGTTCCAAATGGTCCACCCGTTTTAGTGTGGATATCATATGTTCCTGCAGAGTGCCATCTGTATCACAATAATCATACAAGTATGATCAAATTATATTAACTCGAACGATGTTAAGCTGGAAAAAAGTAAAAAAGGAGAGGGAAAGTGAGAAGGTACGCTAGACGGAGGATAAGAGGAGCACAGTGCTTCTCAGCGATGAAACCTCTCAGCTTCTTCTTGCATTTTTCAACTGTTTTCTCGTATTCTTCACTCACTGTTGGATAAGACTTCACCATTTCTGCACTTCTTCATTAATACATATATACATATATATAATCAGCTATCGATTTATAACATGAAGTGTGATGATCAGGTTATTAATTGATTTTTATATACTCACAAGAATACAAAAAATAATTAAAAGAAAGTTAAAGATTATTGCACACCTTTAAAACACAAGGAAAAAGAAGAGATAAAGGAATAGTCAGGACTGTTGGAGCTGCTGTATATGCCGAGCTTTCGTAAGAAGACAAGTGAGCTAATTTATAAGATACAACGACATATCCAGAATCTTCTAGCATTTGACAATTAATCTCAGCCGTTAATAATGAATTTCATAAGGTATTTTAGACGATTAATATGAATCTCAACAAATATCGAATTATTCTATACACATTATTCTTTTTTTTTTATTTCTAATTACATAACCCAACAAAAAAAATTCAATTGACATTCTTACTCTCATTCCGTTCACATTCTTGGTATAACAATATATATTTATTATTAAAATTAAGTGGGTTTAATAATTGGAATAAATTAAATAATTTGGTAAAGGATTCAGAATAAAATTACGTTTTAATCTAGAGTTCGTCCGGCCATTATTGTTTAAATAATGGGGATCATGCATTTGAGTTGGTTTGTAATTTTATCAACGCTCTGGGTCGTGCTTGATTGTCGTCCATATGTGGTTGGTGGACCCAATCATGGACCAAACTATCGGATATAAACAATGGACAAAGTAGGGTAAGAAGGGTAGATTACTCTATTTTTTGAGGTAAAAACGATCCTAATTGTTATAAAATTAACAAGTGATAAAATATGGGTTATTGTCCAATACGCACATGCCACTTTACCCATTTGCCCATAAAAGACACTGTTTTTTTAAAAACAATGAGTTATGAGAAACTTTTCAAAACTCAAAATCTGAGTTATGGAAAGTTTTCTATCAGTCAAAGTTTGAATTATGGGAAGTTTCACATAACTCAAACGATCCTTTTTATGGAAAAGAAAAAGAAAAAGCAAAATATATTTGGCCTTTTATAGGTAAAAAAATAATAGTTGGGTGAAAAGAAATTAATTCTAACTTGAGATGTTTCTTAGGTAATAATCTACACAAAAATATAAAGAAATATAATTATGTATTATTATTTTATGAAATTCAGATGGATTATAATATGATATAAATATTATACTATATATATAAAATACCATAAGTGGTTGCATAACTACTAATTAAACTGTGTGAGGTAGCACAGCTAGACACCCGCTCTCTCTTCTCCTAAATTCCAAACCAAACCCTAGCCCCTTTTCTGGCCGCAGTCGCTGGTGGATTCTCACTTGTAATGGCGGCCCCCCCATTTTTACTTTCCTTTTCTGTGTTTTTCCTTTCCCTACCAGCTGTTCTCTTTTTTCTCCCATTCTGCGCCTTCATATCACACGGCGGGGGTGGCTCACAAGAATTTTATCTTCGATCCAGTTTTGTCTTCGCCTTCCCTAGATGGGCTTTGTGGGCCCATTTCGAGTTTAATTTCCTAAACGCCTTCTCTGTTAAAGGTGAAGCCCAGTTGGAGGCCAGATACGACAATGCCACCCACCACGCAGGTCAATCTACTGCCACACCTCATCCGATGAATCAAGGATTGCAGCCTAGTACGGAAACTATTGGAGGTACTATTTCCTACAGTTTCTTTCATTTTGGATGATATTTAGTACATCGTTCCTTTGTTACAATGGTCGAGTGGACTGGGATAGAGGCAGCATTGATTTTGTTTAGCAGGAGGCTAGCAGATGTGGGTTTTAAGGGAATCAGCAGGCTAGTTGTTTTGAGTTTTATAGGGTGTAGCTGTTTGGTTTATTTTAGTATGTGGTTCGTTTATTTTAATTCAGTCCCTTGTAATCTCTATATTTGGGCGTACGGTGGTGATGCACCCGGGATGATTTTTATCTGGTCAGTTGGTCTAGAATTTGGGATTTCTAGGTGTTTGCCGTTCA
Organism: Nemophila menziesii; assembly: GCA_029959085.1. NCBI lineage: Eukaryota > Viridiplantae > Streptophyta > Magnoliopsida > Boraginales > Hydrophyllaceae > Nemophila > Nemophila menziesii. Next base: position 7,588,848 of record JARWIR010000001.1, on the reverse strand, counting down.
TCCAAAAGTTTTTTAATTCGAAGCTTAATTGGTCGTTGAGATTGTTTCGCGTCTGTGTAGAGCTGCACAAGTGGACATTATGTGTTTATGTGTGTTCGTGTACTTTCTTCTCCTATATTTTCGCAGGTGGTGATTCACTTGTGGCCTTTATTAGACATTTAGTTAAGTCCGATAAAAGAAATTCCGGGTGTTTGCCATTCAGTCGAGGTTTCTTATGCTCGGGTTTTTCTTGTTGGCTTACTATGGCTTGCGAGTATTTGTGTTTGTGGTGTTACTTCGTTTCTTTCAGGTTCCTTATATTCGCAGGTGGTGATTCATTTAAAGCCATTTTAAGTCATTCAGTTGTTTCTGGTATTAGAAGTTTCGGGTGTTGGTCGTTCAGTCGAGATTTCTTATGCTCAGGTTTCTCTGTTTTGCTTATTTTGGCTTGCGAGTGTTTGGTATTGATGGAGAAACGTAATGTATGCGTCTTGTTTTGGAGCTTGCTTACTCACTCAGTCATTCCCGTCTCGGTTTGCGTATTTATCACTTGGGCTAGTGATACTTTTGTTGATCTGAGGTTTACCAAGATCTTCGTTAATGCAACTGTCGCATCGACCTTTGGAGTCAGCATCGAGTTGATAATTACGGTGGTCAATGAAATGGTTGTCGAATCTCTCCCCTTCGTTCCGAGGCTTGCGTTTTTTCTTCTCAATGATCATGTTTCCTCGACCCTTAGAGGTTCCAGCCCGCTACTTTGATGGCACCCACGCTACTGGTTTACTTTGGGTTTGTGTGTGTTGAGTCTATCAAGTTTCCCTTTCCGTAGTAGTCGGTTTTTCCTTTTATTTGTGGTTTGTTGTTTGTTCTATTTTGGGTTTGGTTGGTCAAACCCCGGTACTTTGTAACCTTTTTATTAATTAATATAAGCTATTGGAACAAAAAAAAACTGTTGTGAGGCTCAAACAACTGCATAGCTACACCACAAGCTACATTATTACTTTGTGAGGAATATCCACCAATAATTAAATATTCATAACACCAATCTTTTTTTAATAAGTTTAAAAAAAAAACAGGAAAAAGAATATCTTATTCTTTTTCTTTTGTAAAACAATTATTAAAAAAAATAAGCATAAAAAAAGTTTTTAATATAAATATTATTATGAATAATTTAGACTTAGTGATATCAAAGGCGAAAGTTTTATTTTCTTATTAATGCTTTGTATATATCTGAAGTGAAAGGTCATTAATTTTTTTTTTTTTTTTATATATATATATATATGTTATAAACCCATATGTGAATGGTTAGTTCAGCCCATGAACTTGTATTCAAGTCTATGAAAACTAGGATTTAGCGTTTCATATTCTCTATATATAGGAGTCTATACTATGTAATTTTACACACTCTCTGATAATAAACAGAACACTACTCTTTCTTTCTCCACTGTTTACACACGTTATCAGGACGATAGTCTCTACTATTCAATTTTCTGGTAATTCATTACTTTTATTAATATTTTATATTTTTTTCTTTTCAATTAATGTTCATCGATAATACAATATTCAAATGAGTTTCACCACTGTGAACCTAGTGAAAAGAAAAGATAAATCAAAGCAAAATCAAAGTTTCACCACTATGAAAAAGAAATCTATGGGTTTTGCTTTAAATCTTCATAGTTTCACTTCAGCGGACGAAAAAAAATTGTTTCTAATTCGAATATGATTTTTTTGAACATATATTCTTTTTTTTATAAATCATACGATTATGGATGCAAGATGCATTTGAACAAAAACAAAAGGATGCAAGATGCATTCGAACAAAAACAAAAGGATGCAAGACGCTTATGTGTTTATTTTTGTAAAAAACTCACGTGCTTATTTACTTTTTATTGAAAAACATACCATGAGAAGTTCCTTTCTCATCAATCAACCAAAAAAACAATCTTTCTTTTCTATGAAAGAGATAAAGTGTGAGGCAATACAAGATTATCATGAGAAATTTATTTCTCCTCAATCAAAGATAACCCGTGATTAAAAAAATTAATTAATTCACTATTAATAAAGTTTTGACATAATGATAATCTTGGAAAAATAAAACACGCAAATCTTCATCAAACGGTCACTACCGTGGTAATATATTTAAGAATTTTTTAAAAAGAAAAAAAATTAGCCTAATTAAATAATATATATATATATATATAATGCAGTTTCTTTCCCTTTCAATTATGATCTTTCCTTACTAAACTTTTATAAATGGAAAAAATATACCTAATTGAAAGTATATATCAATTAAATAAGGTATATACAGTAATTGTATATGTATTTTATGTTTATATCCTTTGATATAACATAACCCATACAAAAGAGAGAGAGAAATGGCATACACACAAGATGTATATATATATCATTTAGATATATCTTCTGATATAATATAACCTATGAGAATAATAAGGCGTATACACAAGTTACATATGTATGCATATCCGCTGATATAGCATAACCTATAACAAAAGAATATTAGGCATAACTTTATGTATCTTATGCGAACGCATAACCTATAGATAAAAACAAATGAAACGAAATATAGAGCAATTAAAGATAAATTTTATGCGCATATATAGCACAACCTATCAAATTGATTCGTTTTTCATTCGCATAACATAAAAAAAAAAATATGTATCTGATCTTCAAACTTCTGAAACACATGTCAATACCATATCTAATACATCCAACCTAATAGAAGGATTGAAGAAAAACTTGTATTGTATTTACAAGATATACATTAATCCAAACTCCAAATAATATTCTATGAGAAAATGTATGATGATATGAATTATATATGAAATTTATGAAAAACTAAATTTACATTTTCTAGAAACATTGAGTTCAATAATAGATATTTTAGCTCTAGTAAAATAAATCTACTAAATCTGAAGAGTGGATTATTTTGTGATCCCATATTTTAAAAATATCACTATATGTTATATTTTGCCAACATTATCATAAGTATATTTGGTGATGTAAATTCTACTAGAATATTCACACGTAATAATATTAATGATCGAGATTATCAAATGAATACTAGCAAATTGGCTATGCACAAGCAAATATTTTTATCCTATATAATTTTGATATTAAATCGTCTATTTTTTTGGAGACGAATTCAAAAGGATATATACAAGTTTAGCAAAGTTATTTAGTGTATTGTATATGCCGAATCGCTAATACTAATGCTCATAGTAAATTCCCCTATTGGTAAAAGTCCAAAAATTATATCCATCAAGATATTTTAATTGTACAATTTCTATCACAATTGCTCCACCACCGTGCACAAAGATGGATTCTGAGAATATGTATGTATGATTTCTCAAGAATAAGGGAAGAAATAAAAAATATAATAGGAATTTAAGAATACACCGTTTATATATCCTCGTATACGCTTTCAAATGATTAAAAATATAAAGGTGTAGTGACTATGTCACAATAATCAGTTTTAGTAGGACAGATATGCACTACACTTTTTTCCTTCATCAAGGTTTTGTCTAAATAGGTTCTCCTGATAATGGTTTTTAATGAGCTAGTTTAGAAAGCGTATAAAGAAATGCACTCTTTTTCTTCCACTAAATTTTTCTCCTACTAAGTTTTTTTTAGGAAGGTTTTAACGAGACATATTCTTAGAGACTGAGTATCCAAGGGGGGTGTTACTAACCCATATGTGGATGGTCAGTCCAGCCCATCAACTTGTATTCAAACCCATGAAGACTAGGGTTTATTAATTCTTTATATATAAGAGTCTATACTATGTAATTCTACACACTCTTTGATAATAAACAGAACGCTACTCTTTCTTTCTCGACCGTTCACAATACTATATATATATAAATTATTATAATAAATTAATTTTAGAATTATAAGAATACATTTTTTTCTATATCTTTATCTTTTTTGTTTTTAATTTACAATACGTTATCAACACGGAGTACTTTTTTAATCTTATGGAAGAAGTAAGTATTTCGGTAAGATTCATATAACTTTTAAGTATATTGGTAAGATTCATATAACTTTTATTCTTATGTTATGTGAATATTTTTATATATTTTATACTAATATTTTTTGTCGAGTATAATATAATTTTTTTATTAATATAAATTACTTGAAATTGTTCATGTGGTTTTGAAATATATATATGTAATATAATATATATTTTTAGTACTTTCGAAAAAATATATATAAGCTCAAAATCTACGACAAATTCTATATGTCATAAACATATATGAAAATGTATAGACGCGAAATCTACGACGGGGTCTATATGTCAGAAGCATATAAGAAAATTTATATACCCAAAACCTACAAACAATTTTATATGTCGGAAGCATATAACAAATTTTATAGACACAAAACCTACCAAAAATTTTATATGTCGAAAACATTTAACATATTTTATATGCCCGGACTCTACAACAAACTTTATATGTCGTAAGTATAAGCCAAATTTTATTGGCCTTAACTTTATATCGAATTTTGTATGTCGAAATCATACAATAAATTTTGTAGGCCTAAAATTTATAACACAATTTATATACCTGATGTATTGACCACAGTTCAAAAATTTGAAGATCAGATTTAATTTTAAAGGCATAGTGGAGAAAATTAATTAATATATCACTAAAAGAGTGTGCTAAAATATTGATACTATTTCATCAATATCGTTGTAAGATCTTGGCGATATAAACATGCTTACGATTTTTCACGAACCTGAAATTCGTTGATGTACATATTAATGGAGATGATTCTCACAAACTAAAAGTCCGTTCATATATATAATTCCTGAAACAATATTATGAACCGGAAGTACGTTGATACATATTTCATATCTTAGATAAATATTTCTTGAATGTTGGAGAATTTATTTTAGTAACAAAATGATTTTATTCATAAGGACTTAAAAATAGGGGGATATAAGTTAGAAAACTAAATAATTGTACGAAGTGCACCGTTTTTTTTTTTGAATAATTTGTACAAAGTTTGCATGATAATGGTTTTGAACTTATGATAATGGATAATTACAATACAAGACTTTTGTTTTTGAAAGTTAAGGTACGAGGTTATACTCGTGCAAATAAATTTGGAAGAAATTTATATTGGGGGGTTTTTTGATATCATAACCTTAATTTTGAAAAAAATGGATATGTAGAGCAGTTCTCAGCTTTTAAAAGCCTTTTATGATATCAGAAATCAAATGGTTTGGATTATCATTTTGTTAGTACTCGTGGTTATTTTGCAGATTTGTTCACCGTTGAGTTTGATATCTAGTTCAAGTATTTTTTGGATTTTATTGGCGTTCGCCGTTTTAAATTAAGCCCTTCAGGGTTTTTAGTTATGATATTTAGGTCAAGAGTTCCTTGGACCTAGTTGGCATGCCATTTGTGTTCAGCCCTTCAAGGTTTTTTTTTTGGAAAAAGATGAGGGATATATGAACACTGGTGATTTATTTCTTGACTCCCTAGCCGATTTTTCGTCAAGATTGGCCTTCGAGGCTTATCAGTCATTTGAGACTTTTTTAGCCCTTCGAGGCTTATTCTTTACTTCGAGATTTATTTAGCCCTTTAAGGCTTATTTTGCCCTTATCAGCCCTTCGAGGCTTATTCAGTCTTTCGAGATTTTTGGGAAGAGAAGGTGAGATATTTGAAGATTGGAGATTTATTTCTTGACTCCTTAGCGGATTCTTCGTCAAGATTGTCTTTCGAGGCTTATTAAGCCCTTCGAGACTTATATTTTGTCTTTCAATATTTATTCAGTCCTTTGTGACTTATTCAGTCCTTTGAGACTTATTCAGCCGTTAGAGTCTTATTCAGTCCTTCGAGACTTTTTTGATGATTTATTTCTTGACTCCCTGGCGGATTCTTCGTCAAGATTTTCCTTCGAGGCTTATCCAGTCCTTCGTGACTTACTCAGTCCTTTGAGACTTATTCAATCCTTCGCGACTTATTCAACACTTCGAGGCTTCTTGGAAGATGAGGAGAGATATTTTTGAAGATTGGTGATTAATATCTTGACTCACTAACGAATTCTTTGTCAAGATGGAGATAATTTGTTCGAGATGAAGATGTTTTCAAGTTTTTGAGTCTCGATTACCAAATTTGTGTCTTGACTCCCCAGCGAATTCTTCCTATGTGAAACTAAACATAATATTAAGTTTGCCTATGTGAATAGAATCCATCTTCATAATAAGTTAAACTTCTTAAAAATGACACTTGTGCACTTGGAATTAGGTAATTTTTATGTAAGACTATTTATTTTAATTTTAATGAAATGTTCTTTTTTTTTAATGAAATATTCCATTCGACTAAAAAAACCATCCTAATAAACCATTCATGGGTTATCCTTTTTTTTTATTACAAAAGAGACCCGCAAGGTCCTGAAGATAAAACTTCTATCAAACTAAACTAATTATTAATGATAATTCTAGGAGTTGACCAACCACATCGATCACGTATTAGGTCTCTCCATAGTCCATCCGGTGGGTCCCTGTGAATAATAGGGGTCTCCTTATTTCGCAGCCCGAACTTGGCCATCCAATCCGCAAACCTATTAGCTTCCCTATAGCTCCAAACTAGCTCAAAATGTTCGTGTGCATCTATAATATCTGAACACTCGCGCAACACATCATTCAGGCCTTCCCTTGAGTTCATGCCGCCCTTCACTAGCGCGCACAACTCACTCGAGACGGTCTCAATGATAAGATAGGACTCCCCTCGTGTCACCGCCAAACGTAGTCCAAAACGTAACGCCAACATCTCCGCCTCAAAGGCCGTAGCCGCGCTACATCCACCCGCAAAACCAACCATGTATTCACCGGCGCCATCTCTAATTAAGCCACCAATACCTGATACTCTGCTTCTAGGATCCCACGCACCATCCACATTAAGCTTACATCCTATGTTCGGCTTTGACCACTTCACAAGAGTACTACGAGAAGAGACTATTATACCCCCATTCCGCTCCGCGCTTCAAGCGCGAACATAGTCTCGCGCCGCATAACGAACGCTAGCTAGTACTTCATTACTACTTCTAATGCGCATCCTCGTGTTATCCTTTTTAAAACATCAATTTCAATTAATATTCTGAATATTGTTATCCTTGTGTAGGATTGTATTTTTTTTTTCCCTGAAAGATTGTATTTGTCTCATTATAAGAAATATTTGTTGATTATCTGAATTATACTCTACCTTAACGATCTGTTTCTTTTCAAGTCAATTGTCATGTAGCATGCTAATTGCTTAAAGGAGCCATGTAGAATGCTGTCTTTTTGTTTTGTTATTAACCGCATCAGCATCGAAAAGGTGCAAGGGAATTGTTAATGGGCACTGTGGATCAAAGTTGTCAAAGTGGATGACTGATCTAGTAAGTATACTCGCCAATTGGGCCATATCATAGTTTGTTAGTTATATGGGCTGGTGTGATTGGTCCTGATAATGTTTTTGATAAAAAGCGCAGATAACAAGTTTCAAAAATAGGGATTTTGGGATTGAACAGCTATTATTCTAAGAAAATGAGTTTAATCCAATTATTTTGTACAAATTTTAAGTAGGATTTTTTTTTTCCTGTATTGGTATTTTTATTGTCAAATCGTATAAACCAAGGGTTTTATTAAATTAATAGTAGAAGAGAATTATTTGTTATATTAAAATTTATCATGTCATACAATTATAATTATCCATTTAATTTTAAACAAGTTTTCGATGTATGATACACAAATATATGATGAAAATCTTACTTGCCTATTCTTTTTTCACTTATATATTCATGAAGAAAAATAAATCGGTGATTGGATTGTTTAAATAATTGTCTCTTGTCATTAACTTGAATATAAAGTAAGAAGAGGTAGACAAGAGAGAAATATAATAATTTTTTTGAGAGTCAGGTATAAAGATTACAAAGTAGAGACTCTTATTTATAGAAAATAAGTAACCTTAAACTCTGATCTTCATGGGTTGGACTACAAGTCGATGCACCGAGTTAAATATCCACATATGTGTTTAGGACAAAAGTTTGATGAAGGAAAAAAGTGTACTGCGTATTTTTCTCCCTCTCTTGTCAATATCTCATAAAATATTTTGAAGTCGTCGCATGTCAATCTCATATACCAACTTATTAAAAATAGATGTAGGTAATGACCTTGTGAATAAATCGATCAGATTGTCTACTAAGCAAATTTGATGGATTTCTATTTCACATTTCTTTTAAAATTCATGTGTGAAGAAGAACTTTGTTGAGATATGTTTGATTCGATGACCTTTGCTATAACCTCCTTTGACTTGGGTGCGACACAAGGACCATGATCTTCGTATAATATTGTTAGACTCTAATTGCTTGTTGAAATATTGTGTTCCCTTTGAATATATAATTTTGAAAATATCCCCTTTAAAACCTCTCTAAGAAAAAACCAGTGAGACAAAATCTTAGTTTAGGAAAAAAAGTACAATTTTCTTAATACACTTATAAAATCACCTCATTAAAAACCTTGCAAGGAAAATCCAGTGAGAAAAAACCTATTGTTAAGGGAAAAAAAGTGAATTGCGTAAATATATTACCTGATGTAACTATAACCCAATGGTGTATAACTTGAGACATTAAATAGGAGTAATAAATAATACGGCATAAAATTGTTCGATACTTCATTCATATAAAATGATTTACAGTACTTGACATAAGACTCGTATGAAGTCTTTTATTAACATTATTGGCAAGTAAAAGTGCATCCACCACCAGATACTTTATCTCTTTAATTAATAAATTATGTGCTACAACATGCTATATTATATAGCAACTCCCCCTTGTACCAAATTCATTTCATAATTGGGAAAAATTCATGTCGTAGGAGTGAAATTAAAAAAAAATTGCTATATTTATGTCTTTTACTGATGACCAGTAAGTTTTATGTAGACGTTTCCACCTAATGTGGTATATACCATTCAATCCAAGAACTCCATAAATCTTTGTATTTAACTTTCTATAACTTCTTTCTCGAATTCGTGTTGTGATGGCTACTCGAGACCTAGAAGCTTCGCTTGTTTTCTCTTGTTCTCACCCAAACTAATATCTCTGTTCTTTGCATCATCTCCTTCCACACTCAACTTAAAATTATACCGCTCTTGGAATTACCCCTTGATGTGGGTATATAAGGTATTATTTTGAGTGTAAAAGGTGTACGAAAGATGTTTCTCTTTGTGGGTGTGATGTAATTGTAAATGGGTGAAAATGAATTACGAAGTTAAAGGTAAAGTTTCAAAAAAATTCTGAATTAAATCTTGATTTCTTGATATTTTGGAATGATTTGGGTTGATTATTGTTGTTGAGAATGATGCAAGGATGGTTTTGGATATAATATTTAGTTGTTTTGATGGTAGGTGAAAGTTTGGTCGAAGCTCTAATGGTGGTTGAAGGCTTGGAGAAGAATAAGGTTTGAGGTTAGGTCAAGAGTAAGGCTGAGGTTGTACCCTGTCTCTTTGTTCCATCGTGGCGTGGTGCACCGCATGTAAGGTGTGGTGTACCGCAACTCTTGCCACAACGCCATCTTTCTAACCTTGAACGCATGGACCAACCATGACCACCGATTTTTGTCTTGCGGTGCACCACGGATGGGGTGCGGTGTACCGCAATTCTGGCGTCCTTCATCTCGCAATATATACCATGTTGAAATCCCCCCCACGGTCAATTTCTCATGATTGCGGTGTACCACAAGTGTGTCGCGGTGTACCATAAAACTCGTGCTACAACTCTTAACTTTCTGACTAATCGAGCGTGGCAGAATCGTGGACACAAATTGGCGACCACCACGGGTATGGTGCAATGTAACGCAAAATACTGTTGTTGGCTCATAAATTTCCCAAGTTTTCACCCCAAACTCATTTGTTTGCTCACCTACACATCAAAGACACTAAATACCTTTCTCATTAACTATAATATACACTAAAACGTGAAATAAATTTACTAATAAGCACTACAAACATAAAATTAAAACTAAATAAGAATTTAAAAACATGATTTGTCTCCCAAGAAGAACTTTTATTTATTACGTCGTTAAGTTCGACGTATTACCTTACACGAAGATATTATTAAGGCCCTTGTGGTACTTCTTCCCTAAACTTGCCTCTTCCTCTGATTAGTAACCTAAGTATTCTCCGACCAAATTTTGCTTCACTCAATCTTCAAAAGACGGTGGGTTGAGCCTTCTCTTTGCCGCCTTACTTTCACGGTGTAATACCTTGCTACCAAGGCATGTATTGATCATTAATTATAATACTTGTTTATCTTCAACTCCCCTTGTTCTAACTTCCTTCTCAAATATCGATGAGAATGGTGGTGGGTGCACTTCTTGTGGTGGAGATTCGACTTCTCTTTCATCTTGAACCATGAGTTCACCAATCGATTTCTCAACCACTTTGTCTTCTTATTTGTTATAAACTCAATCTTCCACTATCACCTCATCCTGATTTAGCTTTGAAAGCCATCTAACCTCATCTTTCTTAACCTCTTCAACCATAATCTCAATACTCGACTCCTCTACACTTGGCTTGGTTAATTTTTCCTCTTTATCCATTAGTAAGGGAAGGGTAGTTGCATCACACTCCTTAGTGCATTCGTATCAAACTTTTCATTTTTCCGCCGATTCTCGGTATTGCTAGGAAATTGACCTTGTGGCCTCATATATTTAGCAATTTGAGATACCTGGTTTTCGAGAAATTTCAATGCCACAAAATTCTCATTCATCCTTTCATCCTAGGATTTCCACGCTTCTTGGTGTGACTTCAAATTTTCTTGTGTCATAATATTGAATCAGTTTAATGCTTGTTGTAAAAAAATAGAGGCACCTTCTTTTTGATGTTGTGGTAGTGCGATTTGAGATTGATTCTTATTGTATTGCGATGGTTAAAGGACTTGATTCTCGTAGGCTTGTCCACTCATACATAAATGTTGAGGTGTCGTGTGATATACATATTCTTTATGTCGAGGCTAATATGATTTACCTTGATACGATACCCCACTTGGAATAAATTGGTGAAACTGATTACCTTAGTGATAATTCTGGAAATTTCCTTAATTTCCCATGGAATAGCCATAGGGTGCGTTTATGACCTTCACCTCGGACTTTCTACCTTGGAAGTTCTCCTTAACGAACACGGTAAGTTGGTTTAAATCATCTTCCGAGCTAGAAAGCATAGCATGCATTTCTCTTTCTTTCATCGTTTAAGATTAAACCTGTTAAATCTGTAAAGAGACAAAGACATTAACACGAAGTAAAACTAAAAACAACTAAACACAAAACTACTAACAAAAATACAACGAGGTAGTCCCCAACATCGGCACCAAAAAACTTGTCGCGTCCCATAGTGTGATATGAAAGATCAACACCAATGAGAGACTTAACTTCTCGCAAGTGTACGAGTCGTCACAAGTATTATATTTGATAAGTTCGAGTGTACGGGTAGTCACCAACCCATTTTTGGTTACACTAACATCCTCCCAATTACAGTTGCAAGTCCGAGGTTAAACTTTAATACTGGAGAACCTATTTTCCCTCCAAAATATAATTGCAAAGTTGATTTTCAATTGCCTACCAACTCTCATTATCCTTATTTAACACTATATGCTTCATCATTCTGTCCAATTAATCTCATTACACACTATTGCATAAGGTAATTAGAAAATATGGGAGATGGGGTCAAGGTGGTGGAGGTGTCAATTTAATTTTTTGGAAAAGCTTTAGTATTTCTTTTCTAGACTATGGGAGGGGGTTGGGGTGGAAAGAGTCATTTACCTTTTTTTAATAAAAGAAATTCAGATAAAAAAAAGATTATTGCCTAAGAAACACCTCAAGTTAGAATTAATTCACTCTCACCCCAACTATCATCTTTTCTCCATAAAAGGCCACAAATATTTTACTTTTTTTTTTCTCATAAAAAGTGTCGTTTGAGTTATGAGAAACTTCTCATAACTCAAACTTTGAGTAATGGGAAGTTTCCCATTACTCAAACTTTGAGTAATGGGAAACTTCCTATTACTCACTATTTTTTTAAAAAGACGGTGTCTTTTATGGGTAAGGGTGTAAGGTGGCAGGTGCCTATTGGGTATTACCCTAAAAAAATTGAATAATAGAATGGGTGTCGAGTTATTTTAATAAAACTATTCTAGTTTTTAAAATAAATAAATTGAGTTGTAAGGTTAGTTCTTTTTTTAAAAAAATATTATCGTTTGAAAAAAAAATTATGAAAAATGGTGAGGGATCTGTCAGGATTTAAAAAAAATTAGTTTTTATTTTTATTTTTTAATGAATGTATAGATATATTATTAATTTAAAATATATTAGATAGACTAATAAAAATTAATAATAATTTAAATTCAGGGAAAAAAACAATGTTTGGGATATTTTTTTTTTATGGACCAATGTTTGGGATTACTTTACTTTTTTATTTTATTATCAACTAGGTATTACCCGTGCCTTAAGGCACTTCGATGATTAAAAAAAGTTACGCAATAATAAGAAAGGTCGATGATTGAATTGAGCTAAAAAATTTACATATAAAGCAAAAAATATTGACGATTCTCAAATCCTTAAGTGATATATGAAGAACATGAAAATTCTCTTTAACCACCGTATTTTACCTTTGATCCTACATTTTTTCAGATTTTATTTAAGAATCTTTTTAAAAAATCCACGAATATATGTGACATTTTACAAAATGTATATAATTTGCTATTTTAAATAACATGAAATATGTCTAGAATTACAGTAAAATTATAAATTAAGAAGAAAAACCAAACAAATCAAAAGAGGACCTTTTTTGTGTTTTCTTGAATGAGTTTCCACCCAATTCCACATTTTAAAAAATAAGAATATCAACCACAAAATTTCCCATAGAGTTACGATGAATTAAAAAAAAAGTGAAACATAAGTCATCCCTAACTTAATGAAACATTATGATTTTATCATTGTGGAATGACCAACTGAAAATATATCACTTATTCACTATGACCAACTGAAAAACCTAGCATTATTTTCAATTATGAATTCTCCATCTTATCTGGCACTTAACTACTCTTCGGTTCACCTCATTCTTAATACAATACGATGAAACCGCAACCCCATTTTGGCTCCACTTGAACATCTGTTATCATCATAATGAAACCTGATTCTTCAAGTAGTGCTACATGAAACACATTATTCAATTTATGTTGAACCACTAATCCCTGTAGATTTTCCAATTTGAAAACGGAGACAGTTAAAACGGTTTATCACATTTCAACAATAAGAATATGAATACGGGGACCAACGATGCAATATATTTGGTCATTTCCCATAATACATGTACCAATGAAGCATTTCACCCAAAATTAGAAAGAAATTATAAACACTGATCAATCAAACCCAAATCTTACATGCCACATTCTTGTACTAAAAGCTCAGCAACTTGAACTACACCTCAAATTGCACGCCAGTGTATTGTTTTACTTGTATGAACTGCTGCATTTGCATCTCCATTTTTCTGCAAACTATCACCATAATATTAACATTCAACTGATACAGTTTAGTGAAAATCCCAATTTTTATCTAGCGTTTTATAGTTGAGATGAACAATTCTTCCGCGTGTATAGTTGAATCAAAACTTTTGAGACATATATAATACAATTTTTTTTAATTAAAAGTATTTTCCTCCCAAAGGCAATATTAAAGATTTACATGACATTCATATCATACACTTTGGCCTTTGTGGGATAAACTATAGATATATATAGTAATTTTATGAATTAATCACAATAACACTTCATATATCCTTGTGTACAAAAAACATATGAAGCTATTACAAAATCTGAAAAGATTTCTAGTTGTCCTTACTTCATATATCCTTGGTTACAAAAAACATATGAAGTGATTACAAAAAGTAACAGATCTCCGGCTGTCCTTACTTCATATATCCCTGGTTAAAAAAACATATGAAATTATTACAAAAAACTGAAAAGATCTCCAACTATCCTATTCATCATAATTTTCACCTGTAACCATTAAGATATTCTTTTTTTAACATCACTCAAAAAATAAACATTTCTGATATAACGTTAAAAAGTAACTACCTAAGTTTAAAATAATACCTACTTCGCAGATTTACCAATTTTTTCCAACTCGTCAAGCTGTTAAAACAAACAACAAAAACTATCATCCATGATCCATCACAATACAAAAGAAAAATATAGACCTTACAGACTTGAATGGATTAGGAGAATCTTCACGTAATTCAAGAATATAAGTAGCTCTCTTCACTTTAATACCCTTAAATCCTTTCAACTCTTCCATGTTGATTTCACGTTTAATTAGTGAGGAAAAAGACGAAAGCAAAAGAATTGTACTAATACCCACTTGCTAGTAGAAGTGAGGAACTTGAGATATTCCTGAAAATAAGAGTTCTCCGTGCCCGAGCTTTGCTGGCAAAATGATAATGGATTAAGGGTTCTGGTTAAGGTTTAGTTTAAGGTTAAGTTTAATGGTGAGGTTACGGTTAAGGTTAAAGTTAAAGTTAATGTTAGTTTACAGTTTAAAAGTTAAAGTTTTAAGGTAAAGTTTAAGGTTAAATGTTAAGTTTAAGGTTAAGTTTAAGGTTTAAAGTTAAAGTTTTAAGGTAAAGTTTAAGGTTAAGGTCATGGTTAAAGTTAAGGTTAAGGTATAAGGTTTAAGGCTCAAGGTTAAGGTTAAGTATTAATGCCATGGTTAAGTTTATGGTTAAGGTTAAGGTTAAAGTTAAGACAAAGGTGAAGGTAAAGGTTAAAGTTAAGGTTTTAGGATTAAGTTTAAGGGTTTAAGGGTTAAGGTTAAAGGTTTACGGGTTAAGTTTAAAGTTAAGGTTAAGGTGAAGATGAAGATTAAGGTTTAAGGTTTAATGTTTAAAATGTAAGGTTTAAGGATAAATGTTTAGGCGTTAAGATTAACTTTAAGGTTCCAATGAAGATGAAGATTAGGGTTTAAGGTTTAAGGTTTAAGGTGTAAGATTTAAGGTTAAAGTTAAGGTTAAGGTTTAAGGTTTAAGATTTAAGGTTCAAGGTTCAAGGTTAAGGTTAAGTTTCAACATCAAGGTTAAGGTTATGCTTAAAGTTAAGTTTAAAGTTAAGATAAAGGTGAAGGTAAAGGTAAAAGTTAAGGTTTTAGGTTTAAGGTTTAAGGTTTACGGTTTAAGGGTTAAGGTTAAAGGTTTAAGGGTTGAGGGTTAAGTTTAATGTCACGGTTAAGGCGAAGATGAAGATTAAGGTTTAAGGTTTAATGTTTAAGATGTAAGGTTTAAGGATATATGTTTAGGCGTTAAGATTAAATTAAAGGTTAAGATGAAGATGAAGATTAGGGTTTAAGGTTTAAGGTGTAAAGTTAAAGTTAAGGTTAAGATTAACGTTTAGGTTAAGATTAAGGTTAAGGTTAAATTGGTCTGTGCGCCTCTCTTATTACTTTTTTGTATAAGGTCAAGGTTAGGGTTAAGGTTAAAGAAATAATAGTTAAGAAGTTGAGGTCATGGTTAATAGGTTGAGGGTCAAGGTTCATTTTAATCATATTCAACATTTGGTCCCTTAATCCTAAAAAATATATTATCAATTCAAGTCATGAATCAATATAGTAAGTAGATTATATAGGGAAGGCCCAGGGCCGGTCCCGAGGGTAGGTTGAAAAGGTGACCGCTTCGGGCCTCCAATTTTTTGATGTTTTTAGGAGACTTCAATTTATAATATTTTTGCATAAAGGGGTCTCATTTTGTAAATTAGACTCCTCGAGGGAAACATTGCTCAATCTTTTCTATTCATTTTTTTATTTTTTTTAATGACTATCTTTGTATTTGAATTATAATTTAAACTAATGCATGTAAAGGAAATATACCATTTACGTTAAAAAGTTTACCAAAAGGTGATAAGGCTTTATTTATCTGTGGTGATTAAGATATTCTACAAATTAAGTTTAATGTCACAAAAAAAATTAATTGAAAAATTATTATTATTATTCTAGGAGATAAAAAAGATATCATGGTCCCATTGTCATTATCATAATGTTCATGTTTCAAATGAGATTAAAAATAAAGAAAATAAAAGAAATAAAAAATTATTTAAATATTGTAATGTAAAGTGATTTTTTTTTAATTTTATATTATATCTAGTTAAAATTTTTTTTATAATAAATTTTGAAAAAAATCTTAAATTTTTTTAGTATTTTATAAATTTTTATAAAAAGAAATAAATTTTATTTATATGAAAGTTAATTCGAATTTTTATAATTTTATTTATATCAAGGTTAGAAGGATTATATATTATTTGATATTTCCATGTGTATGTGTATATAATAAATAAAAGAATGAGAAAAATAGGGGAATTATGAGATGAATGGGGGGATTATGAGCCAAATGGGGGGATTATGAGACTAACGGGGGAGTTTGAGGATAAATAGGGTAAATTAGTTTTGGTTCTTCTTTATTATATAGATCTTTAAAGTTCCCAACACATATGTTCTCTGGATTCTTTTTTCAATTTTCTTCTTCCATTGATTACACCTAGTTATATAAGATTAGAGTGAGTTTTTTTTTTAATAATATACTAAATTTATAAACTAATTGCAACAATATACCAAAAAAAAACTAATTGCACAAATGTACTAAATCGGCACATGGGTTGCCGATTCATAAGGGAATTGGCACCCAAGTTGCCGAATCAGTTTTTTACTTTTTTTATTGTTATTTAATTTTGTTTAATAATTTATATATATATAATTAGTAATATATTAATTTAAAATACATTATTCTAGCATTATTTAATTTTATAAATATATATTATTTATTATAATTTGATAAATATATTTCTTGTTAGATTAGATTAAAGGAAATTTATTAAATATTATTTTGAATATATTATTAGAAGTAATATAAATTAAATTATTGTTGTATTATTTAGACTTATTTTGTTATAAGTAGCTTAAATTAAATTATTATTGCATTATTAATTTGATAAATATATTTCTTGTTAGATTAGATTAAAGGAAATTTATTAAATATTATTTCGAATATATTATTAGAAGTAATATAAATTAAATTATTGTTGTATTATTTAGACTTATTTTGTTATAAGTAGCTTAAATTAAATTATTATTGCATTATTTAGACTTAATCGTAGAAGTCAGACTATTTGGGAGGTAATTTAGATTTGTTTAAAATAGTTTTTGTTAGACTTTAATTATTAATAATAATTTATTAATTGTAATATTCATATATTAGCATTGAAATCATGCATGAGTACAACCTTCGATACAACGCTAATGCGTCGTGGGCCCTAGTTGACCCCCGATTGAAGCGTCTTGTCTCGGATGCGGGTTTTTGATTTGTCGAGTCATATGGCAAAGTAATTTTAGATCATGGACTGTTGAAGGCATTAGGTGAAAGGTGGCGGCGCGAGACACATACATTTTTAATGCGTAATGGTGGGATTACGGTAAATTGAAGCTAAATAATGCAATAATAATTTAATTTAAGCTAATTCTAGAAAAAATTAATTGAAGCTAAAAAATGCAATAATAATTTAATTTAAGCTACTTATAACAAAATAAGTCTAAATAATACAACAATAATTTAATTTATATTATTTTTAACAATATATTCAAAATAATATTTAAATAATTTCTTTTAAACTAGTCTAACAAAAAAAATATTTATCAAATTATAATAAATAATATATATATTTATAAAATTAAATAATGCTAGATTTATATATTTTAAATTAATATATTACTAATTATATATATATATAAATTATTAAACAAAATTAAATAACAATTAAAAAAATAAAAAACTAATTCGGCAACTTGGGTGCCAATTCCCTTATGAATCGGCAACCCATGTGCCGATTTCGTACATTAGTGCAATTAGTTTTTTTTGGTATATTGTTGCAATTAGTTTATAAATTTGGTATATTATTAAAAAAAACTCAGATTAGAGTCACAGGTAGCTAGTTACGAATTGTCGAATCAACACATCAAAGACACCCATTTTCTTAAAAGCAGAAAAAGTAATCTAATTTATAACTATTTTTTCTTTTTATTAGTCTTTATTTTATGGTTTCTAATTTGATTTTTTTATCAGATTTCAGGTGGGTTGTTTGGATTTCTTTTTCATGTTAAAACAAAATATAACTAATAAAAAAGATAATAACTGCTTATAATTATTTTTGAAGTTTTTAGATATAATTCTAATGTTACAGCACCTGAAGGCGAGGAAATCCTAACGGCAAATCCGATTAATGTTAAGCAATGGCTCGAGGGGCATCTCCGCTCAAAAGCAAGTGTTGCGGGAATAGAGTGACCGTATATATTCGTAGCTTCACTTTGGGTAATTAGGACTAATTACGTAATCAAATGTTATTCAATGAGATGAAAATAACACCTCATGTTTTAGAACTTAAGAAAGAAATATTCTTTTTAGCTAGTATTTTAATTCTAACTTGGGGGAAAGAGTTCGACGGTGGACTAGTTAAATTGGCTAGAAACATAATGATAAAGTGGATCAAGCCTACACAAGGTCTTAAACTAAATGTGGATGGAAGCTTTATCGCGGTAAACGATGTCTCGAGTATTGGGGTTATTTTCAGAGATAGGAAGGGCTCTTGTATCGCTGGTTTTATAGGCGCATGTTAGTTTGATTCTCCACTTATTTCGGAGTTATTTGCACGTCATTTTGGTTTAAGATGGATCATCAGTAAAGGCTATAAAGAGATGTTTATTGAAACAAATTCGAAGGAGCTCTATGCGCTAGTGAAGGGCTGTGGGAGCTCAACTCATTATGAGGTGGACTCAAGGATGTTCCATGCGCTGGTGAAGGCGGTGGGAACTCAAGTAGTCAATATGTTTCGATTGCACGGGAATGTTGGGTTATATTGCGAAGTCATCCCAAATTCGAAATTATGCATATATTCCGTGAAGTAAATTTTTGTGCAGATAATTAGCAAAGGAGGGATAAATTATGAATACACAGCCATTGGAATTTGAAGACCCTACAGAGTAAATGTGGAATTTCATTAGGAGAGACAGGAGCGAGTGTGCAACTGCTAGAGTTGTACTAGTACCCCAATAAAAACTTTTGTTCTACTTGTAATTTTATATTTTTAACGGCTTTTAAGCCTCTTATGCATGGAAAATAAATAAAATTCTAATCAATTTTTATCAAAAAACTTAACTAATTATAAATTTTACTAATTCTTTTTCAAAAAACTTATAACTTTTTTTAAATTTTTTTAAATTTTTTGAATTCACTTTATTTTCTTTAACGAGATTAATCCCATTAAAAGTTTTAAAAGTACAAAAAATAATCTGAAAAAAGTATTTTTCGAAAAGGGTAAATTTCTATATATATATCAAAATTACTAACTTCTCATTTAGATTACACAATATTTTATATTCAAAGTTTATAGAATTATCCTTATTATAGTTGTTGACTTTGACCAAAAATCTATTCTCATTTAAATCAAATATTATCATAGATGTAAAAATTCACCAACATTTTTAACTATTAAGAACCATTAATTAGAAACTACCACCACCATGACCCCCACCACACCACCCCCACCGCCCCACCCGACCACCACCACCACCACCCCACCACCACCCCCACCACCACCACCTAAAAAAATTTGACCATGACTACAACCACAACCACCACCTACTACTAATTTTATCACACACGCGAATCCGGAAATATTTTTAAAATCGTCATAACGAATTCGAAGATAATAAAAAAAGTGTTTTTTTGGACGCGGCAAATTAATGTTTACGTATATGATTTTTTTTTTTGAGTTTTTTTTTTTTGAAATGGGATTTGTCCCATCTCTAGTTTTAAGATCAACATGAATTTGTCTCATCCTCATTCTAATACTGAGATGAGATTTGTCCCATCTCTATTGTAAAAGTAAGTTGAGGTTTATCCCATCTCCGATTAAAACCTTCTATTTTGAAATAAAATAAAACAATACGGTACTCTTTCACACACACACACACACACACATATTCACTTTAATCGAAGATGGGATAAATCTCATATAAGTTTTACTATAGAGATGAGACAAATCTCATCTTAGTATTAGAGTAGGGATGAGACAAATTCATCCCGATTTCAAAATTAGAGATGGGACAAATCCTCTCCTTGAGATGTAAAAGAAGTTTACTTTTGAATTTCGTCATAGACAGGAAAAAAATGACGACTTTCAAGCTCTGTTCCGCTCATGAGTGGCTTCATAAGGCTTTTGTAGTCTTTCTTCAAAGTTATATGGTGATGGAGTTGAGTTGTAACCCTAAATACTACATTTCTAATAGTAATTGTTTCTGCTTCTTCAGCAGATTTTGCAACAAAAATTCAAGTGTATCCTTCCAAAAGCTGGCCATCCGTGTTTCTTAATAGAGCTGCAGTGGTTGCTTGTTAAGTTTCTTTAAGATAAAATGCATCTACATTAACAAATATGTAATTGTTTGTATTGTTTTGAATTAAGATTTTGGTTTGAATTGAGTGAGTGATATTTGAAGTTATAGCATTTGTTTAAGTTGAGAGACAATTTTCATATTCATCATATACTTTACAAGTTTAGCTAATAATGATAAGTGGTTGTATAGTAGTCTTTTCAAAGATAATATTGTTCCTAGGTTTACAAATAAATTAAAGAATCCAAATACAGAGTTCAATATGTTTTCTTCTATGATTATCAACACCAATTTTTTGATCTATAAGAAATTACAACCATCTATCTAATTTAAACATGTTTTGGCTAGATGCATAAAACCAAAATAAGTTATAAAACATGTAGCTCTAGAACATTTAATATTCAAAAAAAGATGTTCAATTATGTTAGGATTAGTGTTATACGATTTACAAGTGTTATTAAGGGCACAAACTTTACTAAATTATGTAGATAAGGAGTTAGATAATTCTCTTCATGAATTATTCTTTTATATTTAGTGGACAATTAAGTTTCCAAATGATGTTCCAAAAGTTTTTTTGAGGTTTGAATGAAATAATTGTGTTCAGATTTGTTTTTTCTTTCGGTAAGTTTGACATCTTTTGATAACTTCCATATGATAGTACCTTTGGATTATTTACGTGTTAGTTGGATATGATATCAATTTAATTGTAGAGTCGTAAGAAATGCATAAATTATACTCATAGCCAATAAGACCTTATACGAAAGGTTGAGACCGATGATCAAAAGATTCTGAAAGAAAAAATAAATAAACTATACCCATACATTTGTTACATAAGTCATCATATATAGATTTTGTTTATCAAAAATGATATTAACTATTATTTTGTCGGATCCATTAACAAACAACAAATTGATGTTTTGAGTTAAAATGGTAGATCATAAAATGCTTTTTGGTATTTGATCGATTTATAACGCTTAGCACAGAGCCATGGTATAGGAGAAACATAGACGCTTAAAAATGATAATGATGTGTTGATGTAGACGAAGTAATAAAGACGCCTAAAAACGATAGGATGTTGTAAACGAAGCAACAAGGGCGCTGAAAAACGATGTGTCGTTGTAGGCGAAACAGTAGAGACATGCGAAAACGATGTGTTGTAGTAGAGAAACAATTGGGACGCCCCAAATATTTTTTGTTGTAGTACACAAATATTTAATGGCGGTTAGAAACCAAGTGTCATGATAAACGAACAATAAGGACGCCCAAAAACCAAGCGTTGTGATGAACGAGTCATAGGGACGCCTAGAAAATTGTATCACCTTATATTGGATATTTATGGACGCTTAAAATGTTGGTGTTGTCATACATGTACAATGACATATGTATACGGGGCGTCGCTAATCATAAATTCCTACCACTTTATGGCGAAACATATGTGAGACGCTGGTGGAAAATCGTTGCTAAACCCTTGTTTTCTTGTAGTGAGATTCTATCAGACTTATTATACCTACTGCTTTTTTCAATTGTAGCTTGTATAAGGGCCCGTTTGGAAGTGCTTATTTTAGAGTAAAAAAGCGCTTTTGGAATAAAATTTAAAATTTAAAAAAATTATTAAAAATAATTTTGAAATTTAAAATTATTGAAAGTGCTTTTTTCAAGAAGCACATATTTGGTGCTTCTCAGAAAAGTGCTTTTCAAGGTAAAAAAAAACTCTTAAAATGCTAAAAGCACTTTTAAGTGCTTCTCTAAAAAAGCACTTCCAAACGGGCACTAAGACAATAAGATCGGGTCCAGAACGGTACAAACTCAATCTTTTTTGGGGCCCCTATCAAGCAAGGGGAGCGCACTCGGTTTTAGAGGTTGTGAAATTCTATGAGGAACGCAAGTGTGTAGGATGACAATTATTTAATTTTGAAGTAATCTAAAATATTAGGTCACCGTCAACAACAAGTTGATCATTACGAGTTGTGAAAAGAACAACGAAAATAACGAGAAGGCTGGTCGATGTGCCTAGATGTTTCAATGATCAATTTGATCGTGTTGTCAAAGAGGCTAAACGAAATGTTAGAAAGTGGTCGGACCATTTACAAATTAGTGTTTGTTTCTCAAGAACAAAGATATAGATTGATTCATCTAAGATCATGTTTATCTATCAAAAAAAGTTTATGGTATGAAAGAGAAATGGTTTATATTGACAATATACGCTTTAGAATAAAATAAAAATACAATACACTAATATCATTGCTTCCCGCAACAAAGGGTCTGATTTGTGCAATTTTTCCGATAAAGTGGTCACATCACAATATGTTATGGCTGGCTTTGACAAAAACAAAAAACAAAAACTTGACAAAAAAAATTATGGCTGGCAGTGTACCACGCTTGGTACATACATATTCGATAAACGTCCCACGTTAGTGTACCCAACGAGGAAACAACAGTGTGCATGGTACCTTCAAATGTTATTATGAAGCTTCCTCATACACAATTGTTAGGTCAAATGGGTTAATCTTGTTGTCCACCACCTCCATCAAATATTACACTGGACAAATCACGACAACATTTATAATGCAACCAAACAATAAAAATAAGTGGACAGGACCTACTGTCAACGTGTCGTGACCCAGGCTTAAATATAAATGATGTGAGTCACATCCTTAATAGTAACGTTAGGTAGGTTTAGTGTTTATAATTTTGACTCAATTGTTATCCCATTTATTAAAATCAAAGCATTACTTTCTGTTTTGTCCCATTTAGTGTTTATTCCCTTTCCTCCGTCCCAAAAATAATATTTAATTTACTTTTCATACAAATTAAAAAAACATAATTATTATCTTCCTCATTACTAAAATACTTTAGTAAAATATCTTGATATTTTAAATATTTATTAGAAACATAAACTTAAATATTTTAATAAAGGTATTAGTGAAAAAAGATGGAATAAAATGTCTTAAAATTCTAAGTAGACATTATTTTTGAGACACCATTTTTAATAAGGTGGACATTGTTTTTGAGACGGAGGGAGTATTAATTTTGACTCAATTGTTTTCCCATTTATTAAAATCAAAGTAGTACTTTCTGTTTTGTCCCAAAGCAGGACAAATATGCAGTACTTTATAGCTTCTTAGGGTGATATTCAACTTGTGTAATATTTTATTAAGAGAGAAAGTAGAGAAGATATAGATTTTTTCTAAATGATCTTCGATTTAGTGCTTCTTTCGACTTCTGCACCATGGATCCAACAACCTTGAGAGCAATATTTAAGTCGTGTTATACTCGAAACTCTTCCCATTACGATCTAGATCCCGGTCACACTCTTTATCACTGTCATGTAGCCATTACCAAAAGGCCTCCAGACCCCACCAATCTCACATCACAGGTAAACCCGAATCTCTGGTCCTCTTCGAGCATGAATACTCTCACGCTATTTCATAACTCGCCGAATAAGGGTTTTCTTGGCCCTCTTTTGGTGTGCGAGCTTTACTAGGCTTCCATCTATCCTAGAGATTGTAGAGAACTCCCATTTGATGCAAACAACTGTTGCCTTGACACTGTTGCTAAACTTGCTGAGCCCATCTATATCACATATGCAACTTTTGGCCGAGGAGCTCCTTAGGTGAGTCACGTGTCACCTCAAAAAATTTCAATAACTTGGACCTGTGTGTTGCTAGTTCTTGGAAGATAGACACCTCCAAAGGAAGCAAAAGTTATTCAACTTATTAAATTAGAGGGAGTAGCTAAGCCATTCTTACAGAATGCATGGCATCAATTACATGCACAACAAGTTTTTGTGAAAAAACTTAGAACAAACTCTTTGATAATGTAACTTATGTTGAGTATTCAAAAGATACCATTGATCCTATGATTGAAACACCTTATACATCTATGAACGTAGTTGATTTTGTGCGTGAGAAAGCCACCTAAGAACCCGAGAACATGGTCGGAAAATTGGTCGCCGATGTGATAAGGCCGGGGTTACCCCAAATGGAAAAATAAGGAAGTTAACGAGCTGGAGAACAAGAGAGACAACAAACCAGATTACAAAATGATTCTACTCAACAATAGAAAGGATTCGGGTGGAATAAAACTTTAATATTTTGAACCGGTTGAAGGAGTAAAGCTACAATTAACCGAGAGTGATGTTTTAGCTATTTAACAATCATTCAGCTTTCCTCTTATTGGTTATGTTGCCGATAAATGAGTTTTGAACATGGTGGATATTTAGAGATTCGTTAATAAGTTGAATGTGGCTTGTAGGGTAAGAAGACATCCTAGCGGAGGACTTCTTCAAATTTGACAACGAGGAGGACAAAAAGCTTGTTCTTTTGATGGAGCCCTACTCATCGCATAAAAAGATTCTTATACTCTCCGGAATCCCATAATTTTTTTAATTTTGGGAATCTTGAGATTACGAATATCCCCACTTGGAACATGTCGGAGGAAGCAAGAACGACCTTAGTCATGCAAAGATAGCTTCTCAAGTGGGAGGCATGTTAGAACTGGCATTGTAATGATGATCAATGGGGATTTAGCTATGCCTTAGTAGTTATTGAGCTAGAATTGAGTAAAAATCGAAAGGATCACATTGAGCTTACTTCGCCTAAGGGTAAAAATAATATTGTTAAAGTCGAATATTAAAAGCTTTGCACTTTCAAGCTAGAAGTTTTGTTTTTACAAGGAAAACTCATTGCAAATAAATAGTTACTTGAAGTCTTGCATGGAGGCAACTTCTAGGCTCCCGTTCAAACTGGAGCTTGAAAGTTGTTAGCACATTCAATATCCGAGGACCAACAAGTTCCATTAGTTTCTATAGCTATGAGCTGACTCGACAACAATAAGCACACCAACTAAAATTGTAGTTTCAATACCTAATTTGATTCCTACAACTATTTTGCTAAGTAACGACTTTGACGCTCTTTCATCTTTGCAACTGCAACCACTGAATTACGTTTGTTCTGAAATTTTTCATGTCCGTACTTTTGCTAAAAGAATTAAATTATACTATCAACTCTCTTATTCTAAAAATTGAGTCGCCCTTAAAAGTTATAGAATATTGTCCAATTTCATGTTGTAATGTGATTTAAAATGGAATTACAATGCCAACCTCTTATGGAATGAAGGTGATATTTGATGACCTTGTGGACAATGCACAAAGTGCATTTGTTTCAGGTAGATTGATGTCTGATAACATACTTCTAATGCAAGTGACTTTGAGGGGTTATAATAATATGGGAGCTCTCCGAGATGCATGGTTAAAGTAGAATTATGCAATGCCTTTGACTCGATATCGTGGAAGTTTCTTCATGGGGTACTTAGGCTTGAACTATCCTTCTCAATTTATGAATTGGGTAATTATGTATGTTTGTCCACCTTCCTACTCAATGTCAATCAGTGGTGAAGTACATACCTTCTCCAATGGAGGTAAAGGCCTAAGGTAAGGTGACTCTCTGTCACCCTGTCTGCCTTAGATATCTCTCTTGACTCTTGAAGAAGGTAACAAATAAAGGGTTTAATTTTCATATGAAATGAAAGAAGATTAGAATAACTCACTTGGCTTTTTTCGATGATCAAATTTTACTATCTAAAGGTGACCAGATTCTGTCAAACTCTTTATGGATTGTTTGAAGTTATATGGTAATTTCTTAGGTATCCGTTTGAATGCGCGAAAATGATATATTTATCATGTGGGCATTAAGAAAGAGAACCTTGCAACAATTTTTGACATCACACAACTTACGAATGGTGAAATTCCATTTAGATAACTTGGGGTACCTCTTGGAGTTCCAGTCCTTTTTTCTCTAAGTTTAAAGCCACTTATAGATAAGCTGGAGAGTTATGTGATTTTTTTGGAATGCTCCTTTGTTATCATATGCAGGTAGATTGGAGCTTATTTGAACCGTGTTACAAGTTGTGGTTTGCTTTTGGTTATCCATCTTTCTGGTTCCTATATATGTGAAATATTGTATTACAAGCATCTTTCAGAATTTCTATTAAAGGGTAAAGTCACCCAAATTAGGTGGAAAACTATTTGCTCACCTAAAGCAGGAGTAGGTCTTAAAAGATTTGGGTACATGGAATAAATCTCTCATTATGAAAAATATATGGAGGATTGCAGGGAACAAATATCTGCTTTGGATATATGGAGAATATTTGAAAAATCAAAATATTTGGGAGTGGGTAGTGGCTAAAACCGACTCACCACTACTTAAAAGAGATTTAGAGTTAGAAAGATGAATTAACAGACTCTCTCGGAAACATGGAAGGTAAAAATATTCTAATCAAGTGGTATGGATTAATATGTATATTTCAAATAAAGCATCAAACGTTATCATTTCCTCTACCAATGATCTCTCATGTGGTGAATATTTTTACCTTGTACAAAAAACCTTATGATCTTTTCCAAAAATGATCTTTTCCTAGGCCATATGGGCTAATATTGTTAGGGATTCTAATATCACACCCGAACATACGATTATTGTATGGATGGACCTAAAGAAAAGATTGTGTACAAAACATAGGAATGACTTATATGGAGCTAGACTCGATTTGTCACTTGTGTGGTGGTTACTTTAAAACAAATGACCGCTTATATTCTGAGTCCTCATTTTCAAGGGATATTTAGAATAATGTGAAGCAAAGGTTGGCTATATTAAAGATATGGACACTATTTTCAACGCCATAAAATGGCTCAAGAAGTCAAAGGATGGGATAATTTGGTTAAGAAAAAACGAGGCATATTGCTTTTGTGACAACGATTTTCTCACTTGGAACACAAGCAACAAGCTAGTATTAAAGAAAGTCACTCTGTCTCATGAAGCTATATTGGTAGAACTGTTGTTTACATTTAGAATTCTATTTTCCTTGAACCATTATCTTACATTTGTGGATGATAGTGAGTTTCTTACAGATGTGCACTACTGCGTGCTAGTTGCTTAGATTTTCAGACTACTCCAATTTTACAGGATTAAGTAGGTGTATCTCCTTGTATATGTACATATTCATTCTTAATTCAACCGTTTACCTAGCCCAAATAAAAGGTGAAGCTAGGATTCTTCTTCAGGGATGTTTACAGATTAACTGATTAGGCAAAGTATAATTAAATTATTAAATTATTTGGGAGAAAGGCACAAATTTATATGTTATAAGTAGATGGATTTTCATTTATCACTTAGAAAAAATAATAATTTCTACAAACATTTGAGAGAGTAGGAGCAGATCCAGGATCAGATTCCGGGATACAAAATACTATAACAATCCGCGGTATTTGGGGCGACATGTTTGATTTTTTTTTACAATAATTTCTAGTTCGTGGAGAGTTTGAAGGCAGATACTGGGTATGGGTGTGAAAAAAATATTTTTTTTTAAGGATATTCAAGTGAAAAAAATAATTTCAGTAATTTTTCTCAATATGTGCTAGAGTCGTCCCCTTCCCTCAACCCTCCCCCATCCGCCGTTGAGAGAGAACAAAACCTTGAGAAATTGTAAGTGTTTTTTAATCATGACCCATCTTTATATATTTTTCTCTTCTAAATTTATCGAATATGTTCTTTGTTTTTCAATTCCATACTTAAGATTTGATTCCAGTGCAGGTTGTTCATCTGATTTAATTATTAAAAGTACGTATTTCGGTTTTTTTTCTTGGATTTAATGATTGTTATTAACTTTTTCTTTCTATTAGGTTTAAATCAGTGGATAATGACTAAGTCTAAATCTAATAGGACCCCAGTTGTAGCAAAAAGCTACAATTGGGGGTTGAATAATGAAAAAACAACTCCAACAGGTTCCAAATTCTGGCTAAAGCCAGAATAGGGATCCCAATTCTAAAGAAATGTTAGCCACATGTGGCTAACCCTAATTCAACTTTGCTACATTTTTTTAATTTTTTATTTTAATTTAAATATGTTTTATATATATATAATTAAGTTTTAAAAAATAAATTATTCAAATATCAATATTATGTATGTAAATATTTTTATTATAAGTTAAATAAATTCAATAAAAAATTTATAATTATTAGAAAAATTATTAATTAAAAGATTTTAAAGAAGTTAATAATTAAATTAATTGAAAAAAGAATTATATCTTCATAATTTATTAAATAATACTAATATATTTAATCTAATTGGATGATGAAAAAAACTCATTCAATTGAAAAAGTAAAATAAATAAAAAAATCGTTTGATTATTTTTTTGAGAATTATAATTTAAATATTAACATTATATTTTTTTGTTTCGAATATTTTTTACAAATATAAAAGTAAACTAGTAAATAAATAATTGTATGAAAATTTTAAAAATTAATTAACTAATTTATTTAAGAAATTTTTTAAATAAAATTATAGTAGCGTTTTTTGAAATTAGAGGTTAAAATTGGGAAGCTGTTGGAGTAGAGTTGTTTTATAAGCTAAGATAAATATTTGATAAGAAATATGTGTTTGACTCCTAATTCTGGCAAAATTATTAGATAGATGTTGGACTTACCCTAATATTAGTAGTTGCATGTACCCCGATCACAATTTTCTCAATTTTCTCTTATTTTAGATCAGATTACCCTAATACTAGTGGTTGCATGTATTGTGTTTGATCTTGGGAGAAATTTGTTTGATTTTTTGTTTCAACCTATTCCTTCTACTTTCTTTTTTTACTTTAATTATACAGAGAGAAAATTTTTTTGGAGGAGTTGTTGTGTTCGAGACTATATTGGTTTTGGCTACACAGATATGATGGTGGGTAAATGTCGAAGAAGGTTCTGGGTGTTGTTGCTGAAATTTTTTCTCATATTTTCTAATTGCGTTATACAATAGTCAATAGTCATGTAATTAGATTAGTCAAACTGAGTGATGAAGCATGTACTGTTAAATAAGGTTAGTGAGAGCATGTCGGCAATTGAAATATCAACTATGTAACTAAAATTTGGAGGGAAAATGGAATCTCCATTGATAAAGTTTTTGGACTTGCAACTGTAACAGGAAGGAGGTCAGTGCAGCGAGAGTGATGGGTTTGTGTAAGCCCTACAAATAGGGCCGAGCAAAACAAAACTGAAAAGTTGAATCGATCCCAAAAACTAAAATAACCGAATCGAAAAACCCATTCGGTTCGATATAAGCTTTTAAAAAAACCAAAAAAAATTTGTTCGGTTCGGTATTTCTATGCTAAACCGAACCTAAAAAAAAATACAAAAACTAATTTATGTCACTAATATTGTGTAGTTCTGGATGACTTCCCCTCTACCTTTACTTGAGACACCCTTTACTTTTTTTTTTTAATATTCTTAAAAAGTATTATGAATAGGTAATAGAACATTGAGTAAATTTAGAAAAGAAAAATACTCACAAATTACATGTGTCATCCCTTAGAAGGTCATAATATACAAAATATGCACAAATCAGTAGTCGATATATCTAAAAAGATCCTTCGTTTATTGAATTTTTGTAAAAGTAAAACATACACATTAAGTTATAGAAATATACCTCTATAATTAGTTAATTACAATAAATTTTTTATTTCAACTAATTTGTTAATATTTTATTTATTTATGTTATTTATATATCTAATCTTCAATTCGTTACAATTATCTTTAAAATTAATAATGAAATTATAGTATTTAAATTATTATTATTATTTTAATTTCTAATTTTTATTATTTTTTTATAATAAAATTATAGAGATTTTGACCCAAGAGGTCTTGAACACAGACCCCCTTGTCCTATGCCAATCCCATCTTCCTACTCTTCTTATAAAAGACCTCTAATAAGATTTAGCACTACACTCCAAAATAGTTTTTACCATTTTACCTTTTTTTTTGTTTCCCCATATATACCAATTTTATTTAACCTAATTTCTAAATCACAATTGATTTTTCCTTTATCTCACGTGAACATTCCTTACCCCCTCTCCTCTTTTATTCTCTTACCATCAAAATGCCCTCTCATTCTCTCACCACCGTTTGATGACCTAACAGCTCTGTTCCAGGCCATGGAAGCTGCCAGAGAAGACCTTAAGTTTGCAAAGAACAAGTTGCTCCGTAGCTTGAAGCCTTTGCGAAGCTTGAAGCTCTGACAAGCCGGAGACAAAACTCTGTGGCGGCGCGGTTTGTGGTGGCGCTGGTCCGTTGAAGAAGGAGCATAAAGACTTTGAGATCCTCTGTTCGAGCACTCTGGCAGCCCCTCCGTTCGAGATCCAGGTCAGCGAGCACTATTTCGAGGATTGCAGCCGCTGTTGAGCAGATCCGTTGCTTTGACGAGCCAGAGACGTAAACTCCATGGCGGCACTGGTTCGTGGCGGTGCTGTTCTGTTGCAAAAGGATAAAGAAGACTTCGAGATCCTCTGTTCGAGCACTCTGGCAGCCCCCTCCATTCGAGATCCAGGCCGACGAGCACTGTTTCGAGCGCTACAGATTGTTCCATTGCCTCACACCATCGTCGAATCAAGCAACTCTCATCTCCTCTGCCTCTATCCACAGAAGCAAGCAGCGCCAGCGAGATTTTGAGCGCTTCCATTCGCAAAGCGTTAATGGAGCCACGAAGAAGAAGCTGAACTAACGAGTTTTTTTTGTTTAGATCTGGTCAAACCAGTTAGTTTCTTTTATTTTTTATTGTAATTAGTTGTAATAACAGGTTTAGTTGAATTAGGTTTTTTTCTTTTCATTTTTTTGTTCAAAAATGTAAATAGGTTTAGTTAGTTTTATTTTTTTAAAGTTAGTTGTTAGGAAATATGTAATAATCTGGATATTTTTTTGAGTACTCTCATTTTTTACAGAGTACTCAACTTTTTTAATGAATACTCATATTTTTTTAATGAATACTCATTTTTTTAAATGAATACTCTATCTTTTTATTTCTATACTTATTGTTTACTTTTAGAGTACTCGGCCTTTTTTAATGAATACTCATCTGTTATAATGAGTACTCAGCTTTTTACGAAACTCTATATTTTTCCGGTGCCGGAGGTCGGAGGTCGGTGGTCGGAGGTTGGAGGTAGGTGGGTAGTGGAGAGAGATTAACAGTGACATCACACTCCTTTTTGTCTTTTAGTGTTAGTAAGGGTATTTTAGTATTTGCTCATGTTTGAGGTCTCCTTAAAGAAATAAGATTCCTACTAGTTCCCATAGGCCAAAAAACTAGTCTCTAAGATCCTATATGTCAATCACCCAAAATTATATTACTAAGTTATGAAATATATGTATATAGTGTTAATAATAAATTAATATTTTGTTATCCTATTTTAAAAAATTAAATATAGACAAAAATTAGATATTATATATTTAAAACAAAATAAAAATATAGCTAAAATGGATTGGGACTCAATAGATGTGGCTAGAAAAACTAAAGATTGGGAACCAAATAAATGGGTTCTTCACAATTGGGAGACTATTGGAGTGTGATTTTCGTATATTCAACTCCCTATTCTAGCTTTTAGCTAGAACTGGGAGTCCATTGGACTTAGCAAGAAGATTAGCTAACGATGAAGACTGAAGAGCAAGAGGATAAACATTCGAGGAGAAATAATGGCAGAATGCCTAAATTCATTGGAGATCGAAGCAAAAAAGAATAAACAAAGGAAAACGAGAAGATTAGGTTTGGGCCTGCGACATCAACAATCTGGAAGATTATGATATTAGTGGGCATCAGATACACAGGAAGATAGTGGGCATCCGAGATCTCAAAAATAAAGTCATTTTGTAGATGTTATCTATCTGTTGGAGAAGATATTGTGTACATAGTCATTTGATCTAAGTCAGCAGGCATGCGATATGCAAATTTGGAGTTTAGATTGAAGATAAAAGGAGAGAGAGAGAGAGAGAGAGAGAGAGAGAGAGAGAGAGAGAGAGAGAGAGAGAGAGAGAGAGAGAGAGAGAGAGAGAGAGAGAGAGAGAGAGAGAGAGAGAGAGAGAGAGAGAGTTCACTAAGCAACCAAATTTCATTGTTGTCGTCACAAGGTTATTTTTTCTAGGTTATACACATTTCACATCTACTGATCTTAGGAGTATAGATCTAGAATATTAGATTGTGAATCTACATATCCTAGTTGATGGTTCTTTTTTTTGTCTCTGGAAAAGGAATAGGTGTTTCCTAGTGGTAGAGGAATGGAGAGAGATCTTGAGTGGAGATTGTATACTTGGGTTACTAGTGTTGGTAATAAACTATTTGAAAATATATATGCCTACAGTAATCAATGGAGCAATAAGTACATGTCTTATGCAGGCAGAGTTGAATTGATTCGAGTAGTATTGATAAGAAAAATTCTTTATTGGTCCAGAGTATTTCTTCTTCCTAAGAATGTTATATATATATATAAAATTAAACAATGCATGTATAGTTTTATATGGAGAGGAATTTAGATGAATTAAAGGGTGCTAAGGTTTCTTGGGTAATTTGTTATAGATTAGAGGAAGAGGGCAGATGAAACATCCTTGATATACTTAGAATAAACAAAGTATGCCTCATGGGTGTATTTTGTAGAATGTACCAAAAATATAGTAGCATAGGGAGTATATGGACGCATACACATATTATTAAAGGGAGATGTACATGGAGTCTTAAAGAATAACAAAGTGATGACACATGGATTTAATTTTTTTGTTGAGAATCCGACCTGAAGTACATCAAATTATAAGTCATAGAGTTGGAAACGAAAATATACTTTTTCTTATGGTATCATTGGGTAAATGGAAAAAAGATTGAAGATATAATTCAATATGAGATACAAATAAAAGGACTATGAATAAATAGAACAGTTGAATCTTGATTTCAAAGAGATGGATTGCATTACCCACCTAAATGTAGAACTTTAAATGCTTTTGTGGATGTAGTACCTAAGCTCAGCGATAAAAAGGATGTTGTTCAAGGGAAATACAGTACAAAGAACAAATTTTCTTGTAGGAAAACTCCTTTGGGAGTGAAAGAGATATATCCATTAATAAAATGGACTATTTTTATTTGGCATAAGTCAAACCTTTCGAGATGTTGTTTTATATCATGGTTAGCTTGTCTAAATCACCTACCTACTAAATCAAGTATGATAGAGTGTGTAATTTCAACAAACGTGTAATGTGATATTGCAAATGTAATATCGAAGATAGAGATAATATCTTCTTGCAGTGTTCATTTACAAAGTGAATCCCTCCAAAAATGTTTGAGTTGTTGTGATGTTAAAGTTAATGACGAAAGTGACGAAGAAAGTTAAGAAAGGAAAATCCAAGTAAGGCTAATCCGAAAAAGAGTAGATTAATTGATGAAAGTGACGAAGAAAGTGACGACGAAGTTGAGGAAGAGATTGAGGAAGAAACAGAACAAGAAGTTCCCGAAGAACCCGTGCAACAACAGAAACCTCCGCGTAGGAAAACATGGGCTCAAAAGCCAAAGAGAGTCTTCATTCCTTGGGAAACTCAGGTTCGTGATAGAATTCAATTTTTGAATTTTGGTGAGGAAATGAATCTTCCTAAGGCTATTATGACTAGTGCTTATAAAGACTATGGTATTACTTGTGACAAATTGGGTTGGAAAGAATTGAGAGAAAGGAAGCTTGAGTATATTCCTACCTTGGTGCGAGATTTTTATGAAGGAATCGCCTTCTCAAAAGATGCAGTTGTGATTCGCAAAAAGGTAGTTCCTTTCTCTGTGGAGCTTATTCGTAAATCGTTAAAATTGCCCGACTTTTCTGGACTATGCCCTTTCCAAGAATCTCTTAAAGATCCGTCTTTCGATTATAAATCCCTTTGAGGAACAATACTTACTGATGGGGACCGCCCAATTCCCGAAGGAGAGAGGTATCCTGGACAGATGTATAGCAGTAATTTGTTACCATGTGCTAAGGTATGGTCCCGTTTCATAATCCCTACCTTCTTCGGAATTAAACACATATCAGAAGTGAAGAAGGAGCATCTTATGTTTATTAAGTGTATTGTTGAGGAAAAACCAATGGATGTTGCTCGTGTGATTTATGATACCATCATGGAATTTGCTAGAATTCCAACTTCGCAACAAAATCTCAAATTTCCTTGTACCATCACTACTTTGTTCTTAGACGCAAAAGTTCCGCGTAAAGACGCAGAGATTGACCGTGTTGTAGTTGGAGAGAACATGGGTATAGCTTTAGTCCAGAATATTCATGATGAAGTGTTACGAGCAGTAAGAACTCCTAGAGCTCCTCCAAAGAAGAAGATGCACACCGATAGCGAGTTGGAAGTGAAAGTGAAGGTGTTAGAAGAGAACCAAGTGAAGATGATTGCGTCTTTGGGAAACGTTACACAAAGAGCTAGAACTTCTCCGAAACATATTGATGGGGGTGAGCACAATTCAACACGCCACTTATGGTTTACTTACGAAGGAGAAAGTTCATGGACGCAACACCGATGACCAGCCACGCGCTGGTTGAGGTATGTTTTCTATCCCTTCCGCGTTTTAGTTTAGTTTAGTTTGTTTTATTGCGTTGAGTCTTTTTCGAGTCGTGGGGACACGGCTCATTTTTGAGTTTGGGGTGGGGTTCGTTGCCTCATCCCAGTTTTTATGTGTTATATGTTTTATCTGCTTTCAATAAAATAATTTTCGGAGTTGCGTTTGACTGTAGAAGATTTTAAATGTCCCTTTAAGCATACTTTTGATGAATTAATGATAGTAAATAGTGGACTTTAGGGAATAATATAAAACGCACTTAGAATTGCATGCGAACATAGGTAATTGATAGGAAAAATTAATGAACAATGCAAATGAAGTAAGCTTGTACTTAAGGAATATGTTTGGTGTGTAGAACGTGAAATCCTAATTAGTAGAGAACCCACCTAGATATGAACTAAAAACGAACTATGTACTTAGGAAAATGATAGGGGCAGTTCTTTGTTAGCCATTCGAAGCCTTTTAGCCTATGTTGTAGATCTCGGTTTTGAGGCCTAGGCGGTCGACCCAGGCCTAGCGCCTAGGCAGGATTACACGGGGCCTAGGCGGAACTATACGGTTTTGAATCCCGCTGTGTAATTTTGTATATTTAGTTATATATATGTAGTAATTATAGAAAGTTCAATTATTTAAGTAATAAAATTCATCTAACAACACTACAGTATATATAAAATTACTAAAAATTGAGTTATAATATCAATTAAAATATTCTCGGGAATAAGAAATATAACAAGAAGGTCTATGCGGGATGTTATGCCATTAATCGGCGCTAGGCGTCCATTTTTTGCCATTAATCGGTGTCTAGACGG
This sequence comes from Nemophila menziesii, assembly GCA_029959085.1. Lineage (NCBI taxonomy): Eukaryota > Viridiplantae > Streptophyta > Magnoliopsida > Boraginales > Hydrophyllaceae > Nemophila > Nemophila menziesii. Next base: position 7,553,188 of record JARWIR010000001.1, on the reverse strand, counting down.
GCTAGGCGCCTATTCCACGCTGACTAAGGCGCTAGGCAAAAACGTCTAGAGTTTTAACTAGGCGTAAGCGCCTGAGGGGGGAGTTGACGCATAGGCGGCGCCTAGACGCGCTTAGGCGGGGAGATCTACAGCATAGCTTTTAGCTTGCTATCCCTTATTATAATTTTATCCGTCTTAGCCCAATTTTGAGCCTTAAGCCTTTTCTTTTGTAGCCATGATATAAGCCCATTATCCTTTAGATTATTAGGCATGACCAAATGACCCGCACTTGAATCACGATCCTGAGACTTGTCTCGAGCTTGAGTTAGGGGTGGAGGGTCCACATGTGGGAATTTACATTGGGAGGGGATCATATGTGTTTATATTAAGGCACAAAATAAAGATGATATTATTATTTGTAAACCTTTGCCGGGATTTAAAAAAAAACGAGAAAAGAGAAAAGAAAAGAATAATAAGAGACATGACCTTTCATATCAAAATAAGGGTCATGGGTATCTTGTACAAAAAAAAAGGAAAAAGAAAGAATAAAATAAACCGGCAAAGTGGAATATTTTTGGAAATCATCTTAGTTTTCATTGGGTTGACATGGGGACGCAAAATTAGTGCGTCAAATGGGTGAGTGAGAACATTTTTTAGCGTAAACTCAAGCTCGAGGACATTGTTGATGGTAAGTGAGGAGAGAGCCAAAAGCTCACTTCAAATTTACCAAATATACATCCACACCGTCCTTAAGCCATTATTAAAACCATAAAGACCTCGTGATTCTTAAGTACATAGTGAATTTATGATTCTGTTGATAGGGAATATACTAGGTGGAGCGTTCAAAGTGATTTAGGATTGATGAACACCCTATAGCCATCATACAGAGATGAGTACAAGTGTAATCTTCAAGCATTGCGACTTTAATTTTATGATTAAGATTACTTGTGTTCGATTTTGTATGATAAGTGTATGTATATATTAGTTCCTAGAGTTTTGCTATATGAGATTTATCTTAAGAATTGCTTTAGATGTATTTGCTAGCTTCTATTTGTTCTTACGTTTACTTCTACCCCTTTGTTTTGTTTTGTTTTACTTTGTCGGGACGACAAAGGTTTGAGTTGGGGGTCTTGATGTCTCCCTAATTGTTCTTATTTTCGACCCTTGGGAGACATCATTTTTGATGTTTAATTGAGTATTTTGATAGACTTTTGAGTTAAAAATGCAATAATCCGGAATTCCTATTTTATTTCTAGTATTTTTGATTTATTAAGCTTTTGCGCGTAATCTTATGTATTTTAGTGAAAAGTTTGTAGGTTTTGAATATTAGCTAGGAATGGAATCCGAGAAGAGAGTCAAAGATCGTGATATGGAGTCAAGACTTGAAGATAAATCCCAAAAGAATTTGATTTTAGAGGTGCAAATCTGGAAAACAGGCCAAAGATTGCTGATTTCGAGGCACTTAAGAGATTATTTATCCGCTGACCTTTGAAGGGAATATGCTCCTTATCGAGTTACGGAAATTTTGCAAGTGATTTCAGGTCAATCGGAGTTATAACGAAGCGGCTAGAGCCGTGTTAGTGAAGGTGGTGCAGCAATTACGGGATTTTGGGCTTAGAAATTGGGCTAGGACATCTAATTAGTGATTTATTCTAAAGTCCAAGCTCTAATCCGTTTTTCCACATATAAAAGGAGCTCTTGACTTCTATTTTCAACAAAAATTCACTTTTTACAATTTAAAACATCAGAGAGAAGCAACAGAAGGAAGAAAGAAGAAGCTGTAGAGCTGGAGAGAGTCTATATCTCCATTCTCAGCCAAATCCAATTCCGGAAATTAGGTTTTCTTTATTTTTAATTCTGTAATACATTATGAATTCCATTTCTTTTAATTTACTTTTCTTTTTAATTAGTATGAGCTAATTTCATTATAGTACTTGAGAATGCAACTTCTATGTCTGAATTTGGGTTTCTGTTAAATTAAATTTAATTGGGTCTTTTACTCTTTTCGATAAATTGAGATTATTTACTGTTTTTGGAGTCATGAACTAAGAACAGGTATTAGTATCTAGGCTATTCCACATATGTGGCGTGTGGATCATCCTGACGGAGGGTTTAGGTACGGATTTATTTATTCAATCTAAAATAGAAGCTATTGATTCTGACGAACTTAGCTAATTTTAGGGCCAATGTGGTAATTAACTTAATCATCTAAAAGTGGATCATATTTACCCTGACGGGACTAGTGACACTCTAGGATAGCCTTATAGTCCACCCTGACGGGGGTATAAGGAATTTAGAATCCCGACCATTGTAATTGACCGATTTAACCCTTAAACATCATAGGTTATGAAATAGGATTAGGAGGATCCCTTGCGTTGTCAAGTGCTACCTTCTCATATTTGCGTTTCACATTCATTTACTCGCGTCTTAGTATTTAATTGCATTTCCTTTATAGTCTTTCATTATTTAGAATTAAAACAAACAATCAATCATTAAAACTTTTACTTGCTTTCATAAGTGCAACCATTCATTATTTGATAAGCATTGTAGTTGACCAAACCGTCCCTGCGAACGATCCTAGAATCACTTATTACTACTTGGGACAACCGTACACTTGCGGTTGTGGTTCAATTACTTTTGCATTTATTTTAAAACACACAAAGGACCACCAAGTTTTTGGCGCCGTTGCCGGGGACGGTAGCGTGTGACCACGGTGTTTATCCTTTAGTGATAGTTGCATTTATTTTTATTTCAGTTTTACGCTTTTTGTTTGTTCATCTTTTTCAGGTTTTTAGGTTTGGTGTATGCGAAGGAGACTCTTTAAGGATCTAGAGCCATCACCTCCGATCCTTAATAATCCAGAATCATTAATCAGACTTGCTAACAAGAGAAGGAAAGAACAAGAAGCTAGAGAGGTAGAAGAATTAATTAACAGAATGGAGAACGTTAATATTCAGAATCAACAAAACAATAACGGAAAAGCTCAGTTAGATGCGAATGGCCAACCTATAGCGCCACAAGTTCTTAATCCTCTATTTCCACCTGGCATTCCTAATCCTCAAGTCCAAGTGGCAGTTAATCACGATCCATGGTTTGTTGATGGTCCAGAAGAAGTTCCATTCCGTGCTCCTGCTTTAGGGGTAGGTGCTCCAGATATAGATGTCCCAAGGTTTCGTCCAGATTCGGGTATGTTAGCTCAATTCCAAAATTTTGGAAATTTTCGTGGTAAAGCTGGAGAAGATCCCCTTCGAGCAGTACATAAATTCAAACAGATATGTGATTATTACATCACACAAGGAGTTTCCAAAGATCAAATGTATTTTGCTGTGTTTTGATTTTTCGTTATTGATGGAGCGAGTGAATGGCATGATACACAAGATCCTACGAAGATAACAAACTAGGAACAATTAGAAACTGCATTTTTCAATAGATATCCATCCAACATGAGGTTAGATGCTGAACTAGAGTTAACACATTTCAAGCAAGAATATGATGAAGCGTTGGGTAAAAGTTGGTCGAGATTTCAGAAATGCTTACGAAGAGTCCCGAATCATGATCTTACTCAACAACAACAGATGAAGATTTTTTATAATGGTCTTGAGGGTGGCTCTAGGAAAGATTTAGATTTGTTGTGTGGTGGTGCGTTTTTGCGAGTTCAACCTGCGTATGCAAGAATTATTTTGGATAGGCAAATTGATAATGAAGTTGGGTGGAATACCGTAAGAACACCAGTTAAAGGAGGAGTCAATAATGTCAATATTGAAGAAAAGTTCAACTCTTTAGAGACCAAGATTCAAACCACAATAGAACAACAATTGAGACAACTTACTCTAGCCGTGAAAGAAGGTTTTTCGAATAAAAGATGTGAGGTAAAGGTTGCACAAGATGTGTATGGATGTGAGTATTGTGGTGTAAATGATCATAGTTGGGAGAATTGTCAGAATAATCAAGAATCCGTGATGTTTGTCTCCAACAGAGGTAACTTTAATTCGAGTGGTAATGGATATCAGCCTAACAGAAACCATCATGGGTTTCAATACTCAAATCCTAATGGGGCAGCCAATCCTAAATATGCGTATCAGCCGCGTCCCCAAGGTAACAACTTCAATCCAATACCACACAATAATTACCAAGAAGGACAGAATCAAGGGACTTATGTGCAAAGACAAGCTCCTCAAGACACGTACAATGAAAACATGAACCAAAAAGCCTTACCTGCTCATCCACAAGAAGGTGTAGTTACCCTTCAGAAAACCGTAGAAAGCTTAATTGCTCTTCAGATGCAAGCTATGGAACGTCAACAAGCGTCTGACGCAAATATGAAGCTATTACAGAATCAAATGGATCAATTTGCAAAACAGCTTAATCAGCGTCCACAAGGGCAACTCCCTAGTGACACAGAAAATCCGAGACAACATGAAGATTGCAAAGCTGTTACACTAAGAAGTGGTAAGAACCTTCCTCCACCTCCTTTTCCTGTTATGAAAGAGAAAGAAGTTCCGAGAAAAGAAAAGGATGTGGGTGAGAAAGAGAAAGATGTTGAGGTTGAAAAAATAGAGAGGCCAAGGAAATTCCAAAGAAGAAAGATGATACTGTGAGTAATCGCCCTCCACCACCGTTTCCATCTCGAGTTCAGAAAAAGGGTGATTTGGCCGAGTTTCAGAAGTTCTTTAATAGAGTGAGGGGCCTTAGTATTAATATTCCGTTGCTAGAGGCTATTCGAGATATTCCTAAGTATACGAAGTTTTTGAAGAGAGCCCTCACTAATAAAAGGCCATACTGTGATAATGAGATGATTGGTCTTCCTGAAGAATGTAGTGCTATTTGTCAAAGTAAATTGCCTACAAAGTTAGTTGATCCGGGGAGTTTCACAATTCCGATATCGATTGGAGAAGAATGGAAAGGTAAAGCACTATGCGATTTGGGTGCAAGCATCAATTTGATGCCCAAGTCGATCTTTGATAAGCTAAAAATTGGAGAAGCAAGACCTAAATCTATGGTCTTGCAAATGGCGGACAGGTCTCTTGCACATCCAGAAGGCCGAATTGAAGATGTCCTCGTTAAGGCAGGTACGCTTATATTTCCCATTGATTTCGTTATACTTGAATACGACGCGGATAGGAATGTCCCCATTATTTTGGGAAGACCATTCCTAGCCACGGGGCGTACATTGATTGATGTAGAAAATGGAGAATTAACGATGAGGATACAAGACGAGAAGGTCAAATTCAATGTGTTCCGAGCTATGAAATTTCCAAATTCTCAAGAAGATTGCTTCCAAATGGATGTAGTTGAGCAGGCATCGCATGAGGTATTTGATTGTTTTAATTATGATGATATTTTGCAGGCCGCTTTAACATTAGACTTACCTGAGATGATGGAAGAGCTTGCCGAAATAGTGGCAGCTCTTAATTCTGAGAATCCAAAGTATAGGCGTCTTGCCTATGAACCTGTGAGAGAACCGGGGGAATTTATTCCTAAAAAGAAGCCTTCAATTGAATCTCCTCCGGAATTGGAAGAAAAGCCATTACCAGCACACTTGAGGTATGCGTATTTAGGTACTAATGAAACTCTACCTGTTATTGTTTCAGCTAATTTAACAGGTCCTCAAGAAGATAAACTGTTGCGTGTGTTGAGAGCCAACAAAGAGGCAATAGGTTGGGCAATTGCTGACATCAAAGGCATTAGTCCCTCCTATTGTCAACACAAAATCATACTTGAAGATGACAATGCACGCTCAGTTGAAGGTCAAAGGATATTAATGCCTGTTATGAAGGATGTAGTGAAGAAGGAAGTTATCAAGCTTTTAGATGCGAGGATTATTTATCCCATCTCGAGTAGTGAATGGGTGAGCCCAGTTCAGTGTGTACCGAAGAAAGGAGGAATGACAACAGTTCTTAATGATAAAAATGAAGCGATTCCTTCAAGAACGGTAGTTGGTTGGAGAGTTTGCATGGATTACAGAAAGCTGAACAAAGCCACCAGAAAAGATCACTTCCCTTTGCCCTTCATTGATCAAATGTTAGATAAATTAGCCGGAAGAGAATACTACTGTTTCTTGGATGGTTACTCCGGGTATAATCAGATTTACGTGGCTCCAGAAGATCAACATAAAACAACATTTACATGCCCCTTTGGTACTTTTGCATATCGCAGAATGCCATTTGGGTTGTGTAATGCTCCTGCTACCTTTCAAAGATGTATGATAGCCATCTTCTGGGATATGATCGATAATTTTCTTGAAGTTTTTATGGACGATTTCTCCGTGTTTGGTAATGATTTCGATAGATGTTTAGATAACTTGGAGAAAGTGTTAATCAGATGCAAGGAAACAGATTTGGTTTTAAACTGGGAGAAGTGTCATTTCATGGTTCGCGAAGGTATCATTCTGGGTCACAAAGTTTCGAGTGTTGGATTAGAGGTCGATAGAGCGAAGATAGAGGTAATTAAAAATCTTCCCCCTCCTGAATCTGTTAAAGGGGTAAGAAGTTTCTTGGGCCATTCTGGCTTTTATAGGCGTTTTATTAAAGACTTCTCTAAGATTGCTAAACCGTTATGCAACTTACTCGAAAAGGATTCCAAATTCCTTTTTGATGAAGCTTGTTTAGCGGCCTTCAAAGCAATCAAAGAAAAACTTATTTCTGCTCCTATAGTATTACCTCCAGATTGGAGTTTACCGTTTGAGGTTATGTGTGATGCGAGTGATTTGTGTATGGGAGCTGTATTGGGACAAAGAAAAGAGAAAGTTTTTCATTCGATTTACTATGCTAGTAAAACTTTTAATGGTGCCCAAGTTAATTATACAGTTACAGAAAAAGAGCTGCTAGCAGTTGTGTATTCATTTGATAAATTTCGCTCTTATCTTCTTGGAGCGAAAGTTATTGTTTATACAGATCATTCAGCGATTAGATATCTTATGGAGAAGAAGGACGCTAAACCGAGGTTAATCAGATGGGTTTTATTACTTCAAGAGTTCGATTTAGAAATCGAGGATAGAAAGGGGTGTGAGAATCAGGTTGCAGATCATCTATCTCGTCTTGAAGGTTCAGAGATGAATAGTGGTACTGAAGCAGTTAGAGAAGAATTCCCCGATGAGAGTTTATTTGTTGTTCGTGATTATGAAGCTCCTTGGTATGCAGATATTGAGAATTTAGTGGTAAGTGGTTCTTTTCCTGAAGTTTCAACTTATCAAGAGAAAAAAAGATTAGCTAACCGTGCAAGACAATTCTTTTGGGAGGACCCTTTCCTCTACAAAGTGTGTGCTGATCAAATGGTGAGAAGATGTGTATCCAAGGAAGAAATTGAGGCGATTGTAGCTGGGTGTCACGATTCACCTTATGGTGGACATTTTGAAGGAGATCGAACTGCTGCTAAGGTATTACAATCTGGTTTTTACTGGCCTTCTACTATGAAAGATTGTCATGAGTATGTTAAAAGATGTGAAAGATGTCAATTTACCGGAAACATATCTAAGAGGGATGAGATGCCACGTAATAATGTATTAGAAGTGGAAATATTTGATGTTTGGGGTATAGATTTTATGGGTCCGTTCGTTCCTTTAAATGGTAACCTCTACATTTTATTAGCTGTTGATTACGTTTCTAAGTGGGTAGAGGCCGTTGCTCTACCAACCAATGATTCGCGAGTAGTGATTAAATTTCTTAAATCACACATCTTCACTAGACATGGCACTCCGAAGGTAATTATTAGCGATGGAGGTACTCATTTCGTTAATAGGTATTTGAAGACAGTCTTAGAGAAATATGGGGTGAGACATTGGTGGTCCTTTGTGTGTTCTAAATAAATGCAAATAATAATCGAACCACAACCGCAAGTGTACGGTTGTCCCAAGTAATATAGTTGATAAAACAGATTCGTTCCAAGGACGGGATGGTTGACTACAATGCTTATCTATTAATGATTGATTGCACTTATGAAAGCAAACAAAAGTAATATGATTGGTTTTGTTTTTGTATTAATCCTAAGTAATAAAAGACTAATGCTAAAATGTAAAGAAATAACTAAAACGCAAGTAAATGAATGTGAAACGCAAGTATGAGAAGGTAGTACTTGAGAGACACAAGGGTTTTCCTAACTATCATTCATTTCATACATTGTTTAAGGGACAAATTGGTAAATTTGTATTGGTCGGTATTCTATATTCTCCTTACCCCCGTCAGGGTGGACTAAGGAGCAAATCTCAAGTGCTACAAACCCCGTCAGGGTGATTATAGTCCACTCTCAAGTGTTTAAGTTTAAATTATCCAATAGGCCATAGGTTTAATTAAGCTCGTCAGAGTCAAATAATTTCTAACCTACATTCGTTAACTAGTTCGGTACCTAAACCCCCCGTCAAGGTGATCCAATCGCCACTAATTGGAATAGCCTAGATACTAAGTCCTATCATTGGTTAATTACGTCAATAATAGTAATTAAAATGCAAATTAAAGAAAAATACGAATTACCCAATTTGATTTAAATAATAAATATCCCAAATCCAAATGTATAGAATGAAATCAAATTGGGATTAACCCATTATGCGTTCTCAAGCACTAATAAATGTTTAGCTCATATTAATTGAAAGAAAAACTAAATTAAATGTAAAGGAATTCATATTGTCTTACAAATAAAAGATAAAAGAAACCTAATTTCCGGAATTGGAATGACTGAGAACGGAGCTATAGACCCACTCCAGCTCTAGCAGCTTCTTCTTCCTTCCTTCTGTTGCTTCTCTCTGATGTTTTTAATTGTAAAGAATGAATTGTATGAAAAATAGAAGTCAAAGGCTCCTTTTATAGTTAGAAAAACGGATTAGGGCTTGGACCTAATGATAAAACACTAATTAAATGTCCAAGCCCAAATTCTAAGCCCAAAATCCCGTAACTGCTGATACACCTTCACTAAAACGGCTTTTCCCGCTTCGTTATGACTCCGATTGACTTGAAATCAGTTGCTAAATTTCCGTAACTCGATAAGGATCATTTTCTCTTCATAGGTCAGCGGCTAAATCATCGCTTAAGCACCTCGAAATCAGCAATCTATGGCCTGGAAAACAGATTTTCAGCTCTAAAAATGATATCTTCGGGATTTATCTTCAAGTCTTGACTCTATTTCACGATCTTTGACTTTCTCCTCGGATTCCTCTTCTAGCTAACATCTAAAACCTGTAAACTTTTCACTAAAAATACCAATATTACGCGCAAAAGCTTAATAATTTAAAAATGCTAGAAATAAAAAGGAAATTCCGGATTATTGCATATTTAGTCCAAAAGTCTATCAAATTAATTAAATAAACACCAAAAATGATGTCTCCTAAGGGTCGAAAATAAGAACAATTAGGGAGACATCAGACATCGTGTATCTACCGCTTATCATCCACAAGCCAATGGTCAAGTCGAGGTCTCAAATCGTGAGGTAAAATCTATTTTAGAGAAAACCGTTGGTCCTACTAGAAAAGATTGGTCAATGAAATTAGATGATGCATTATGGGCCTATCGTACTGCGTTCAAAACTCCAGTTGGTGCATCTCCGTATCGAATGGTATATGGTAAGGCTTGTCACTTACCTCTTGAGCTTGAAATGGGAGCATATTGGGCTATTGCGAAATTAAACTTGGATCCTACTTTAGCCGGTCAGAATCGAATGATGAAACTTAATGAGCTTGATGAATTCCGATTACATGCTTATGAAAACGCTAAACTTTACAAAGAAAATACCAAGAGATGGCACGATAATCGGATTCGAGAGAAGAACTTTGTAGTGGGACAAAGAGTATTGAAATCTAATTCAAAGTTCAGCAATTATCCGGGAAAGTTAAGATCGAAGTGGTCAGGACCGTATATTGTGACCAAAGTTACACCTCATGGAGCTATAGAGATAGAACATCCACTTGAAAACCGTACATTCATGGTGAACGGTCACCGTTTAAAGATATATCATGGAGGTGAAGATACCGATTGTGCAAAGGACCCACATCCCGGAGAGGTCATGTACCTCCTGAAGCTCCTTAGAAGCATGAGGTAAACCGTCGAGCTTAACGACGTTAAACAAAAGCCAATTTCTTGTATATTAGATTAAGTATTTCAATTTTCGTAGTGTAAATTAGTTTAATTTTCGTTAAAAGTAGTGTTTATTATTTAGAAATGAGGAAGGGTGTTTGTTTTTTATGATTTCAGGGGTAAAATGGTCATGAGTTTGGGGTCAAAACGATGAGAAAACGAAAAAAAAATTGGAGTCCACAGCAGGTCTGACCGGCTAGCCGGCGAGCTGGCCGGCATACCGGCCAAACGAGCTGAGAGACCCCAACTCTCTGACCACTGCATCAGCAATGACGCAGCATAGCTGCATCTCGATGTGCGCCAGCGAGGAACCGCCGGCATGCCGGTCAGATGACCGGCTAGCCGGCCAATGACGAACGAGTTTCAGACCACTGCGTCAGCAACGACGCAAGGACACTGCGTCTCGAAGTGCGCCAGCGACATGCCGCCGGCATGCCGGTCAGATGACCGGCTAGCTGGCCAAGGAAGAGGAAGTCTCTGATCACTGCGTCAGCAATGACGCAAGGTAGCTTGCGTCTAAGGTAAAAAAAACCGAATTTAGTAATTTTTTATTCGCCGCCATCGCGACCAGCATGCCGGTCAGCCACCGGCTAGCCGGTGCGCTGTAGCGAGAGGCGGTTTCTAGCCTACAAAACCTAGTTTTTTGCCTCCTTTTCCAAGTTAACCTCATATTCTGAATCCTTGCCTCCTCCTACTCCGAAAATCATAATCTTTCACATGTAAAATTTGCATTTTCAGATCAAACTTTTGAAAAATTGCATTTTTAGTCCCTACTATGTGAAATTGCTTTTTAGTCCCTCAACGATTATAAATTGCTCTTTTTATTCTTACAAGTTTTTATAAATTTTAAAAGTGCCTATTGATTCTTTTTATCGTTGACAAAAGGGAAAAAGATCAAAGATATTAGTTTACACTTTCGAATCTTAATTTATCTTTGAACACAAATTTGCATTTTCATACGTCTTTTAGTAAGGGTGAGTTTTAAAGAAATTGCTTTTCGAAATATTTTTCCGATAATCTTTTGAATTTCCCATAGCATTTCAAAAATGTTTTTATGCATAGAATTATGGGAAATTAATCCATTATTGGTCATTAACTCATTTGCATGAAATTGTTTAGCCTTACTATCTATATGTTGTGCTTCATTATGTGCTTATATGGTTTATTCCTTATTGTGCAAATATCTTGTATGACTTGACCTTTTCATGCTTAAAATTGCTTTGTTTTTACATTGGATCTTTTTGTACTTTTTAGAAAATATATGGGTATTTGTGAAATAAACGGTTTCATTTGTTTTCGGGATTTCCTTGTTGAATCTTTTTAAAAACAAAAGCGTTTTTAGTAGTTTTAAAATATTTCTAAACTATTGGGGAGTTTTCGAATTAGTTTCGGGTGTTTATGCAAATTGCCTATTTTCTATTCTCTTTAAACCCTTTGAAAGAATTTTTTTTTAATTGCATTAATCGTTTGTGTTGTTGGAAAGCGTATAAGATGAAAACCTTTCGATCAAGAAGTTGGTAAATGTCTCTATCCCTTATCTTTTTCATGCTTTGCAATTGTTGATCTTTGTGCATCTCAAATTAAATTGTTTTAATTACTCTAAACTCTTGCACTCCTTATATCGTTGTTTGAAATCTATTCACTTGAGTTTTAGCTCTTCTATGTTAAGTTGCTTGATATTATTTTATTATCCCGTCTTTTTGATGAAGACAAAGGGGGAGAAATATGTGCACTAAAACTTTCAAAATTGCACTTTTTAATACTCACAAATGCATTTCATATCTTATATTCATTTTTACTTAAATGCTTATTGTGAGGGGGAGCTAAATTTCATAAGAGCTTAAACTTTCATATCATTCCTAAGGTGTTTTAGTGAAGGATTTGTCATCATCAAAAAGGGGGAGATTGTTGGCATATAGCCTCCATTAATAGGTTGTTTTAATATGACAAATCCTCTTGTGTTTAGTGTGGTAATTACTATTGTTATATACATTCTATCTTGCACTCTAATTCATCAAAAAGCACATTCTTTATCTTTTAGATCAAAGCTTTATTGTTATATCTTAAGAAACTAATTCTCTTACAAATACTTTTATTCATATCTTTGTGTACATTAAGAATTAGCTTTAGTGATCAACTACAAAGTTTATTAGAATGATGTTCTCTACAACTCTCGTGAAGAAGGTTTTCTAATCCGAGCATCATAGTAGAAGATATACTCACTAGAAGGTGTTTTAGACCTTTTGTGCGGTAGCCGGAGAGGTATACCGGCGGATTGAGCGGTATACCGCCCGCAACACGGACTACACCACGGAGCAGGGCTAGTCCGTCAGAAAGCAAGTGAATTAAAGACCCGCGGTGCACCGCAGGTTAGGGTTTTCTGCAGCAAAATGAAGACAAAAATGCATATATCCGTTGGGGATATTAATATATCCGTTGGAGACAATTCTTATGACCGTTGGGAGCATTTTGCAGCTATATATTGAAGGTCTTTCAAGGCTACAACTACACCTTCAACCCATATACACTAAGGGGCTTAATTGTTATCATCCAAGAAGGTGTCAAGAGCTATACATTGTCATATCCACTCAATTAAGGAGTTAATCCAATAAGCCACAAAGTTCTATCTACTCAAGAGGAGTCTTTCATGCTTAAGTGTTATATCTACTCATTAGGAGATTGTTAGCAAAGTAGTTTCACCCTTTAAACTCTTTGTATTTATCCTCTTAAGTCTAGTTCTTGTAATAGATAGATTAAGAGAGAATTTGAGTATCGGGATTATACTCGGTGTCCTTGTGTTGTAGTTACACAAGAGTTTCCTTGGTGGTTTCGAAGAGGTTGTCCTTCGTGTTATCGAAGAGGTTGTAAGGGTTATTGTGTTCTCGACCCGGTTAAGAGAGACACGGGAGCTTAGTGAAAAGTTTGAAATCCTAAGGAGGCTTCCTTAGGTAGTGGATGTAGGGAAACCGAACCACTATAAATCGTGTGTATCTTTCTATCCCTACTCTATTTACTTTCCGCACTTTATATGTTTGATAATATGCTAGTATGAATATTGTGATATTGATTATCTAGTTTATCTAACATATTGTCATCTAGAGTAGTAAGAGATTAGAAACTCGTTTTACTTGTTTAACTCATATATCGAACCTCTAACTTATCCTTTGCATGATCCCATAAGTGTTTGATATATTAGTTGGCTTAGAAGTTTTTCTCTTAAACTTATTATTGTCCAAAAGATTTTTAATTAGGCATTAATCTTATTAGTAATCCTATTCACCCCCCTCTAGGACTTTCAGTATGGTCCCGTTTAATAATCCCTACCTTCTTCGGAATTAAACACATATCGGAAGTGAAGAAGGAGCATCTTATGTTTATTAAGTGTATTGTTGAGGAAAAACCAAGGGATGTTGCTCGTGTGATTTATGATACCATCATGGAATTTGCTAGGATTCCAACTTCGCAACAAAATCTCAAATTTCCTTGTACCATCATGATGTCTCCTTAATTGTTCTTATTTTCGACCCTTAGGAGACATCATTTTTGGTGTTTATTTAATCAATTTGATAGACTTTTGGACTAAATATGCAATAATATGATTTTCCTCTTTTATTTCTAGCATTTTTAATTTATTAACCTTTTGCGCGTAATATTGGTATTTTTAGTGTAAAGTTTACAGGTTTTAGATGTTAGCTAGAAGAGGAATCCAAGGAGAAAGTCAAAGATCAAGAGATAGAGTCAAGACTTGAAGATAAATCCCGAAGATATTATTTTTAGAGCTTAAAATCCATTTTCCAGGCCATAGATTGCTGATTTAAAGGTGCTTAAGCGATGATTTAGCCGTTGACCTTTGAAGAGAAAACATTCCTTATCGAGTTACGGAACTTTAGCAACTGGAATGAGGTCAATCGGAGTCATAACGAGTCGGGAAAAGCCGTTTTAGTGAAGGCATATCAGCAGTTACGAGATTTTGGGCTAAGTTAGTGGACTTGGGCCTTTTATATTTCATTTAATTAAAAGCCTAGGTCCAAGTCCGAGTTTGCACTTATAAAAGGAGGTCTGGACTTCTATTTTTCATACAATTCACATTCTGCAAGATTAAAACACCAGAGAGAAGCAACTGAAGGAAGAAGAAGAAGCTACAAGAGCTGGAGAGGGTCTATATCTCCGTTCGTAGTCATTCCTATTCCGGAAATTAGGTTATTTTATCTTTTAATTTTGTAATCAATATGAATTCCTTTACATTTAATTTAGTTTTTCTTTTTAATATGAGCTAAGCTTTTCATAGTGCTTGAGAACAATTAATGGGTGAATCCCAATCTTATTGAATTTCGAATGTTTAATTTGGGTTTCTGTTAAATTAAACTAGATTAGGGCTTTTACTCTGTTCGATAAATTGAGAATATTTACTGTTTTTAGCGTCATGAACTGGGAACAGGTGTTAGTATTTAGGCTATTCCAATTAGTGGCGATTGGATCATCCTGACGAAGGGTTTAGATACAGAACTATTTATTCAATCTAGGATAGAAGCTATTGATTCTGATGAACTTAGCTAATTCTAGGGCCAATGAGGTAATAAAACTTAAACATCCAAAGGTGGATCATATTTACCCTGACGGGACTAGTGACACTCTAGGATCGCCTTATAGTCCACCCTGACGGGGGTATAGGGAATTTAGAATCCCGACCATTGTAATTGACCAATTTAGCCCTTAAACAACATAAGTTAGGAAATAGGATTGGGAGGATCCTTGCGTTCTCAAGTGCTACTTCTCATATTGCATTTTACATCATTTTACTTGCGTCTTAGCTTTTATTTGCATTTTAATAATTGTCTTTCATTTATTTAGCATTAATACAAAAATCAAACAAACATATTACTTTTATTTGCTTTCATAAGTGCATCAATCATTAATTGATAAGCATTGTAGTCAACCATCTTGTCCTTGGAACGAATCTGTTTTATCAGTTATACTACTTGGGACAACCGTACACTTGCGGTTGTGGTTCGATTATTTATTGCATTTATTTTAGAACACACAAAGGACCACCAAGTTTTTGGCGCCGCTGCCGGGGACGGTAGCGTGTGACCACGGTGTTTATCCTTTAGTGATAGTGCATTTATTTTATTTTATCAGTTTTACGCTTTTTGTTTGTTATCTTTTTCAGGTTTTTAGGTTTGGTGTATGCGAAGAAGGCTATTCAAGGATCTAGAGCCAACACCTCCGATCCTTAGTAATCCAGAATCGTTGATCAGACTTGCTAACAAGATAAGAAGAGAACGAGAAGCTTTAGAGGTAGAAGAATTAAGTAACAGAATGGAAGAGATAAATCTTCAAGATCAACAAAACAATCAACCAGGTCAACTAGGCGCAAATGGCCAACCTTTGGCTCCAGGCCTTATTCCTCTAGTTCCACCACTGAATCCTAATCCTCAAGTTCAAATAGTGATGAATCAAGATCCGTGGTTTACTAATGGTCCACCAGAAGTTCCATTCCGTGCTCCTGCTATAGGAGTAGGTGCTCCAGATATTGATGTTCTGCGATTCCGTCCCGATTCGGGTATGTTAGCTCAATTCCAAAATTTTGGGAATTTTCGTGGTAGACCATCAGAAGATCCTCTTAGAGCAGTTCAGAAATTTAAGCAGATATGTGATTCCTATATCACACAAGGAGTTTCAAGAGAACAGATGTATTTTGCTGCGTTTAAATTTTTTGGTTATTGATGGAGCGAGTGAATGGCACGATACGCAAGATCCTACGAAGATAACCAACTGGGACCAATAAGAGACTGCTTTCTTTGATAGGTATTACCCAAGTAACATGCGATTAGATGCTGAATTAGAGTTGACGCATTTCCGTCAAGAATATGATGAAACTGTGGGTAAGAGTTGGACAAGATTCCAGATGTGTTTACGTAGAGTTCCCACTCATGGTTTTTCAGAACAACAACAACTAAAAATATTTTACAGAGGCCTTGATGGGACTTCAAGAGAGAAATTGGATACGTTATGTGGTGCAGGTTTTCTTCAAGTTCAACCTGCTCATGCTAAAATCATTTTAGAAAGAACAGTCAAGAATGAAGTTGGGTGGAATTCAGTAAGAACACCGGTTAAAGGAGTGAATAATGTTGATATGGAAGAAAAATTTGCTACGCTTGAGAATAAGATTCAGAATACTATAGAGCAACAATTGAAGCGGCTTACTTTAGCTGTAAAAGAAGGATTTTCGGGTAAGAAGGTAGCTGTGCATGCTGCACAAGAGGTTTATATGTGTTCGATTTGCAGGGTAGATGATTATGATGAGGAAAGTTGTCCGAATAATCAAGAGTCCGTGATGTTTATGTCCAATAGAGGTAACTTCAATTCGAGTGGTAATGGATATCAGCCTAACAGAAACCATCCTGGGTTTCAATACTCAAATCCTAATGGGGCAGCCAATCCTACATATGCGTATCTGCCGCGTCCCCACGGTAACAACTATAATCCAAGACCACACAACAATTATCAAGGAGGACAAAATCAAGGTAATTATGTACAAAGACAAGCTCCTCAGAATACTTATGATGAAAATTTGAACCAGAAAGCCTTACCTGCCCATCCACAAGAAGGAGTAGTTACCCTTCAGAAAACAGTTGAAAGTTTAATTGCTCTTCAAACACAAGCTATGGAACGTCAAAATGCATCTGAAGCAAACATGAAGTTGTTACAGAACCAGCTGAGTCAAATTAATAAACAACTGAATCAACGTCCACAAGGGCAACTTCCTAGCGATACTGAGAATCCAATACAACGCGAAGATTGCAATGCTGTTACATTAAGAAATGGTAAGAACCTTCCTCCACCCCCTTTTCCCGTTATGAAAGAGAAAGAAGTTCCAAGAAAAGAAAAGGAAGTGGGTGAGAAAGAGAAAGAGAATGAAAAAGATAGTGAGGTTGAAGAAATAGAAAGACCAAGAGAAGTTCCGAAAAAGAAAGATGATATTGTGATCAATCGCCCTCCACCACCGTTTCCATCTCGAGTTCAGAAAAATGGTGATTTGGGTGATTTTCAGAAATTCTTCAATAGAGTGAAGGGTCTAAGTATTAATATTTCGTTACTAGAAGCTATTCGAGATATTCCTAAGTATACGAAGTTTTTGAAGAGGGCCCTCACTAACAAAAAGCCTTATTGTGATAATGAGATGATTGGTCTTCCTGAAGAGTGTAGTGTGATTTGTCAGAGTAAATTACCTCCGAAGTTAGTTGATCCTGGGAGTTTCACGATTCCGATATCGATTGGAGAAGAATGGAAAGGAAAAGCGCTGTGTGATTTGGGGGCAAGCATAAATTTGATGCCCAAGTCAATCTTTGATAAGCTTAAAATTGGAGACGCAAGACCCACTTCTATGGTCTTGCAAATGGCGGACAGGTCTCTTGCACATCCTGAAGGCCGCATTGAAGATGTCCTTGTTTAGGCAGGTACACTTATATTTCTTGTTGATTTCGTAATACTTGAGTACGATGCAGATAGAAATTTCCCCATTATTTTGGGTAGACCATTCTTAGCTACAGGACGTACATTAATCGATGTAGAGAATGGCGAATTAACGATGAGGATACAAGACGAGGAAGTCAAATTCAATGTATTTAGAGCTATGAAATTCCCAGATTCTGAGGAAGATTGTTTCAGAATGGATGTAGTAGAGCAAGCATCGCAAGAGGTATTTAATTGTTTAAATTTTGATGATATCTTGCAGGCTGCTTTGACATTAGATTCACCTGAGATGATGGAAGAGCTTACCGAAACAGTGGCAGCTCTCAATTCTGAAAATACGAAGTATAGGCGTCTTGCCTATGAACCTGTGAGAGAACCGGGGGAGATTATTCCTAAATAGAAGCCTTCAATTGAATCTCCTCCGGAATTGGAAGAAAAACCGTTACCAGCACTCTTGAGGTATGTGTATTTAGGTACTAATGAAACTCTACCTGTTATTGTTTCAGCTAATTTAACAGGTCCTCAAGAAGATAAACTGTTGCGTGTGTTAAGAGCCAACAAAGAAGCAATAGGTTGGACAATTGCTGACATCAAAGGCATTAGTCCATCCTATTGTCAACACAAAATCATACTTGAAGATGTTAATGCACGCTCAGTTGAAGGTCAACGAAGATTAATGCCCGCTATGAAAGATATAGTGAAGAAAGAGGTGATCAAGCTTTTAGATGCGGGAATTATTTATCCCATCTCGAGTAGTGAATGGGTGAGTCCGGTTCAGTGTCTACCGAAGAAAAGAGGAATGACAACGGTTCTTAATGATTAAAATGAAGCAATTCCTTCAAGAACGGTAGTTGGATGGAGAGTTTGCATGGATTACAGAAAGCTGAACAAGGCCACCAGAAAA
Source organism: Nemophila menziesii (assembly GCA_029959085.1). Lineage (NCBI taxonomy): Eukaryota > Viridiplantae > Streptophyta > Magnoliopsida > Boraginales > Hydrophyllaceae > Nemophila > Nemophila menziesii. The sequence goes on along the minus strand of JARWIR010000001.1, from coordinate 7,534,771 downwards.
GATCATTTCCCTTTGCCCTTCATTGATCAAATGTTAGACAAATTAGCCGGAAGAGAGTACTATTGCTTCTTGGATGGTTATTCTGGGTATAATCAAATTTACGTGGCCCCGGAAGATCAACATAAAACAACATTTACATGCCCCTTTGGTACTTTTGCATATCGCAAAATGCCATTTGGGTTGTGTAATGCTCCTGCTACCTTTCAAAGATGCATGATGGCTATCTTCTGGGATATGATCGATAACTTTCTTGAAGTGTTTATGGATGATTTCTCTGTATTTGGTGATGATTTTGATAAGTGTTTAGAGAATTTAGAGAAAGTGTTAATCAAATGCAAAGAAACAGATTTGGTTTTAAACTGGGAGAAGTGTCATTTCATGGTTCGAGAAGGTATTGTTCTGGGTCACAAGGTTTCGAGTGCTGGATTAGAGGTCGATAGAGCGAAGATAGAGGTAATTAAAACTCTTCCACCTCCTGTTTCTGTTAAAGGGATAAGAAGTTTTCTTGGCCATGCTGGCTTTTATAGGCGATTTATCAAAGACTTTTCTAAGATTGATAAACCGTTATGCAACTTACTTGAAAAGGACTCCAAATTCCTTTTTGATGAAGCTTGCTTAGCGGCCTTCAAAGCAATCAAAGAAAAGCTTATTTCTGCTCCTATAGTATTACCTCCAGATTGGAATATACCGTTTGAGGTTATGTGTGATGCGAGTGATTTGTGTATGGGAGCCGTATTAGGACAAAGAAAAGAGAAATTTTTTCATTCGATTTATTATGCTAGTAAAACTTTTAATGGTGCTCAAGTAAATTATACAGTTACTGAAAAAGAGTTGCTAGCGGTTGTGTATTCATTCGATAAATTTCGCTCTTATCTTCTCGGAGCGAAAGTTATTGTTTATACAGATCATTCAGCGATTCGATATCTTATGGAGAAGAAGGATGCTAAACCGAGGTTAATCAGATGGGTTTTATTGCTTCAAGAGTTCGATTTAGAGATCAAGGATAGAAAAGGGTGTGAGAATCAGGTTGCAGATCATCTATCGCGGTTAGAAGGTTCAGATATGAATAGTGGTACTGAAGCAGTCAGAGAAGAATTTCCTGGTGAGAGTTTATTTGTTGTTCGTGATTATGAAGCTCCTTGGTATGCGGATATTGCAAACTTAGTGGTGAGTGGTTCCTTTCCTGAAGGTTCAACTTATCAAGAAAGAAAAAGATTAGCTCACCGTGCAAGACAATTCTTTTGGGAGGATCCTTTCCTCTACAAAGTATGTGCTGATCAAATGGTAAGAAGATGTGTAGCCAAGGAAGAAATTGAGGCGATTATAGCTGGGTGTCACGATTCACCTTATGGTGGACATTTCAAAGGAGATCGAACTGCTGCTAAGGTATTACAATCTGGTTTCTATTGGCCCTCTATTATAAAAGATTGTCATGAATATACGAAAAGATGTGCTAGATGTCAATTTACCGGAAACATATCCAAGAGGGAAGAGATGCCACGTAACAATGTGTTAGAAGTTGAAATATTCGATGTTTGGGGTATAGATTTTATGGGTCCGTTCGTTCCTTCAAATGGTAACCTCTACATCTTGTTAGCTGTTGATTACGTGTCTAAGTGGGTAGAAGCTGTGGCTTTGCCAACTAATGATTCGCGAGTGGTGATTAAGTTCTTGAAATCACATATTTTCACTAGACATGGCACTCCAAGGGTAATTATTAGCGATGGAGGTACCCATTTCGTTAATAAGTATTTAAAGACGGTTCTAGAGAAATATGGAGTGAGCCATCGTGTATCTACTGCTTATCATCCACAAGCCAATGGTCAAGCCGAAGTATCAAATCATGAGGTAAAGTCTATCTTAGAGAAAACCGTTGGTCCTACTAGAAAAGATTGGTCTATGAAATTAGATGATGCACTATGGGCCTATCGTACTGCTTTCAAAACCCCAGTAGGTGCTTCTCCGTATCGAATGGTATATGGTAAGGCTTGTCACTTACCTCTTGAACTTGAAATGGGTGCTTATTGGGCTATTGCGAAGTTAGATTTAGATCCTACTCTAGCTGGTCAGAATCGAATGATGAAACTTAATGAGCTTGATGAATTTCGATTACATGCTTATGAAAATGCTAAACTTTACAAAGAAAATACTAAGAGATGGCATGATAATCGGATTCGAGAGAAGAACTTTGTAGTAGGACAAAGAGTGTTGAAATATAATTCAAAGTTCAGTAATTATCCGGGGAAATTAAGATCAAAGTGGTCGGGTCCTTACATTGTAACCAAGGTTACACCTCATGGAGCTATAGAGATAGAACATCCACTTGAAAACCGTACATTCATGGTGAACGGTCATAGCTTAAAGATATATCATGGAGGTGAAGACACCGATCGTGCAAAAGACCCACATCCCGGAGAGGTCATGCACCTCCTCGAAGCTCCTTAGAAGCACGAGGTAACCCGTCGAGCTTAACGACGTTAAACAAAAGCCAATTTCTTGTATATTAGTTTGAGTATTTCAATTTCCGTAGTGTAAATTAGTTAAGTTTTCGTTGATTTTAGTGTTTATTTTTAAGAAATGAGGAAGGGTGTTTGTTTTTGATGATTTCAGGGGTATAATGGTCATGAGTTTGGGGTCAAAACGATGAGAAAATGAAAAAAATTGGAGTCCACGGCAGGTCTGACCGGCTAGCCGGCGAGCTAGCCGGCTTACCGGCCAAACGAGATGAAGGACCCCAACTCTCTGATCATTGCGTCAGCGATGACGCAGCATTGCTGCGTCACCATTTGCGCCAGCGAGAATCCGCCGGCATGCCAGTCAATTGACCGACTAGCCGGCCAAAGAAGAAGAAGTTTCTGGTCCTTGCGTCAGCGACGACGCAAGGATGATGCGTCTCGAAATGCGCCATCGACAGTTCACCGGCATGCCGGCAAATCCGCCGGCTAGCCGGTCAAGGATTTCGAATTCTCTGACCACTACGTCAGCGACGACGCAATATACTTGCGTTTTGAGGTAAAAAAAAAATCGAATTTAGTAATTTTTTTCCACCGCCCTCGCGACCGGCATGCCGGCGAATCCGTCGGCTAGCCGGTGATCTGTTGCGAGAGGCGGTTTAGAGCTTATTAAACCTAGTTTTTTTTGCCTCTTTTCCAAGCCAAACCTTCTATTCCGAATCCTTTCCTCCACCTACTCCGAAAATCATCAACAAGCAGCTATAAAATCATCTAATCAAACCTTCTTTCATCACAAAAACACACAATCAACTCATAGCTTCTCCAAAACATCACCAAAATTCATCTTTTCTTCATAAATCCCCTCTTCCCAACCTTGAAATTAAACCCAATTCTTTCACATTCCCTCTCAAATAACCTTAACCCATCTCATATTCCACCTAATTCTTCAAGTTTTAAGCCTCAAAACATCAAATTTCAAAGCTTTTCTCTAGCTTTTTCTCTATTTGAAGTTTTGAGTTTGGGGTGAAAAGAGATGACTAACAGAACCGATTCCATGTGCAACTATCGAAGAAACATACCAAGAAACAGGAACAATGTTGGAGCCAGCCCAGACCAAGCAATTGAGATTCCGGATTCGCGATCCAAAAAGACTGTCCAAAACCCAATTGCTCTGAAACGAAAAGAAAATCCAAGTAAGGCTAATCCGAAGAAGAGTAGGTTAATTGATGAAAGTGATGAAGAAAGTGAGGAAGAAGTTGAAGAAGAGATTGAGGAAGAAACTGAACAAGAAGTTCCCAAAGAACCGGAACAACAACCGAAACCGCCGCGTAGGAAAGCTTGGGCTCAAAAGCCTAAAAGAGTCTTCGTTCCATGGGATACTCAGGTTCGTGATAGAATTCAATTTTTGAAGTTTGGTGAGGAGATGAATCTTCCTAAGGGTATTATGACTAGTGCTTATAAAGATTATGGTATTACTTGTGATAAATTGGGCTGGAAAGAATTGCGTGAAAGGAAGCTTGAGTATATTCCTACCTTGGTGCGAGATTTTTATGAAGGAATCGCCTTCTCCAAAGAAGCAGTTGTTATTCGCAAAAAGGTAGTTCCATTCTCCGTTGAGCTTATTCGTAAATCATTGAAATTACCCTAATTTTCCGGAATATGTCCGTTTCAAGAATCTCTAAAAGAACCTTCGTTTGATTATGAATCCCTTTGGGGGAAAGTGCTTGTTGATGGGGCCCGCCCAATTCCCGAAGGAGAGAGATATCCCGGACAAATGTATAGTAGTAATTTGCTACCATGTGCTAAGATTTGGTCACGCTTCATAATCCCTACCTTCTTCGGAGTTAAACACATATCGGAAGTGAAGAAGGAGCATCTTTTGTTCATTAACTGTATTATTGAGGAGAAACCTATAGATGTTGCTCGTGTGATATATGATACCATCATGGAATTTGCTCGAATCCCTACTTCGCAACAAAATCTCAAATTTCCTTGTACCATCACTACTTTGTGCTTACACGCAAAGGTTCCGCGTAAAGACGCAGAGATTGATCGTGTGGTAGTGGGTGAGAGTATGGGTTTAACTTTGATCAAGAATATTCATGATGAGGTGTTAAAAGCAACAAGAAATCCTAGAGCTCCTCCAAAAAGAAGATGCATACAACCAATGAGTTGGAAGCGAAAGTGAAGGTATTAGAAGAGAATCAAGTGAAGATGATTGCGTCTTTGGGAAACGTTACAAAAGAGTTAGAACTTCTCCGAAACATGTTAATGGGGGTGAGTACAATTCAACACGCCACCTATGGTATACTTACGCAAGAGAAAGTTCATGGACGCAACACCGATAACCAGCCTCGAGCTGGTTAAGATACATTTTCTATCCCTTTCGCGTTTTAGTTAGTTAGTTTATTTTTATTGCGTTGAGTCTTTTCGAGTCGTGGGGACACGACTCATTTTTTAGTTTGGGGTGGGGTTCGTTGCCTCATCCCAGTTTTTATGTGTTTTATTTGCTTTCAATAAAATAATTTTCGGAGTTGCGTTTGACTATAGAAGATTTTAATGTTCCTTTAAGCATACTTTTGATGAATCAATGATAGTAAATAGTGGACTTTAGGGAATAACATAAAACGCACTTACAATTGCATGCGAACATAGGTAATTGATAGGAAAAATTAATGAACAATGCAAATGAAGTAAGCTTGTACTTAAGGAATATGTTTGGTGTGTCGAACGTGAAATCCTAATTAGTAGAGAACCCACCTAGATATGAACTAAAGACAAGCTATGTACTTAGGAAAATGATAGGGGAAGTTCTTTGTTAGCCATTTCAAACCTTTAGCTTGCTATCCCTTATTATAATTTTATCCGTCTTAGCCCAAGTTTGAGCCTTAAGCCTTTTCTTTTGTAGCCACGATATAAGCCCATTATCCTTTAGATTATTAGGCATGACCAAATGACCCGCACTTGAATCACAACCCTGAGACTTGTCTCGAGCTTGAGTTTGGGGTGGAGGGTCCATATTTGGGAATTTACATTGGGAAGGGATCATATGTGTTTGTATTGGGGGCACAAAAATGTAGATGATATTATTATTTGTAACCCTTTGCCGAGTAAAGAAAAAAAAAAGACATGACTTTTCACATCAAAATGATGGTCATGGGTATCTTGTACAAAAAAGAAGAAAAGAAATGAAAAAGAAAATAAAAAGAAAGAATAAATAAATCGGCAAAGTGGAATATTTTTGGAAATCATCTTAGTTTTATTTGGGTTGACATTGGGGACGCAACATTAGCGCGTCAAATAGGGTGAGTGAGAACATTTTTTAGCGTAAACTCAAGCTCGAGGGCATTGTTGATGGTAAGTGAGGAGAGAGCCAAAAGCTCACTTCAAATTTACCAAATATACATCCATACCGTCCTTAAGCCATTATTAAAACCATAAAGACCTCGTGATTCTTAAGTACGTAGTGAATTTATAATTCTGTTGATAGGGAATATACTAGGTGGAGCGTTCAAAGCGAGGTAGGATTAATGACCACCCTATAGCCATGGTACAGAGATGAGTACAAGTGTAACCTTCAAGCATTGCGACTTTAATTTTATGATTGAGATAATTTATATTTGATGTTGCATGATTAGTGTATGTATATGTTAGTTCTTAAAGTTTTGCTATATGAGATTTATCATAAGAATTGCTTTAGGTTTATTTGCTAGCTTCTATTTGTTCTTGCGTTTACTTCTACCCCTTGTTTTGTTTTGTTTTGCTTTGTCGGGACGACAAAGGTTTGAGTTGGGGGTCTTGATGTCTCCTTAATTGTTCTTATTTTCGACCCTTAGGAGACATCATTTTGGTGTTTATTTAATCAATTTGATAGACTTTTGGACTAAATATGCAATAATATGATTTTCCTCTTTTATTTCTAGCATTTTTAATTTATTAAGCTTTTGCGCGTAATATTGGTATTTTTAGTGTAAAGTTTACAGGTTTTAGATGTTAGCTAGAAGAGGAATCCAAGGAGAAAGTCAAAGATCAAGAGATAGAGTCAAGACTTGAAGATAAATCCCGAAGATATTATTTTTAGAGCTGAAAATCCATTTTCCAGGCCATAGATTGCTGATTTAGAGGTGATTAAGCGATGATTTAGCCGCTGACCTTTGAAGAGAAAACATTCCTTATCGGGTTACGTAACTTTAGCAACTGGAATGAGGTCAATCGGAGTCATAACGAGTCGGGAAAAGCCGTTTTAGTGAAGGCATATCAGCAGTTACGGGATTTTGGGCTAAGTTAGTGGACTTGGGCCTTTTATATTTCATTTAATTAAAAGCCTAGGTCCAAGTCCGAGTTTGCACTTATAAAAGGAGGTCTGGACTTCTATTTTTCATACAATTCACATTCTGCAAGATTAAAACACCAGAGAGAAGAAACTGAAGGAAGAATAAGAAGCTACAAGAGCTGGAGAGGGTCTATATCTCCGTTCGTAGTCATTCCTATTCCGGAAATTAGGTTATTTTATCTTTTAATTTTGTAATCAATATGAATTCCTTTACATTTAATTTAGTTTTTCTTTTTAATATGAGCTAAGCTTTTCATAGTGCTTGAGAACAATTAATGGGTGAATCCCAATCTTATTGAATTTCGAATGTTGAATTTGGGTTTCTGTTAAATTAAACTAGATTAGGGCTTTTACTCTTTTCGATAAATTTAGAATATTTACTGTTTTTAGCGTCATGAACTGGGAACAGGTGTTAGTATTTAGGCTATTCCAATTAGTGGCGATTGGATCATCCTGACGGAGGGTTTAGATACAGAACTATTTATTCAATCTAGGATAGAAGCTATTGATTCTGATGAAGTTAGCTAATTCTAGGGCCAATGAGGTAATAAAACTTAAACATCCAAAGGAGGATCATATTTACCCTGACGGGACTAGTGACACTCTAGGATCGCCTTATAGTCCACCCTGACGGGGGTATAGGGAATTTAGAATCCCGACCATTGTAATTGACCAATTTATCCCTTAAACAACATAAGTTAGGAAATAGGATTGGGAGGATCCTTGCGTTCTCAAGTGCTACTTCTCATATTGCGTTTTACATCATTTTACTTGCGTCTTAGCTTTTATTTGCATTTTAATAATTGTCTTTCATTTATTTAGCATTAATACAAAAATCAAACAAACATATTACTTTTATTTGCTTTCATAAGTGCATCAATTATTAATAGATAAGCATTGTAGTCAACCATCCTGTCCTTGGAACGAATATGTTTTATCAGTTATACTACTTGGGACAACCGTACACTTGCGGTTGTGGTTCGATTATTTATTGCATTTATTTTAGAACACACAAAGGACCACCAAGTTTTTGGCGCCGCTGCCGGGGACGGTAGCGTGTGACCACGGTGTTTATCCTTTAGTGATAGTGCATTTATTTTATTTTATCAGTTTTACGCTTTTTGTTTGTTAGCTTTTTCAGGTTTTTAGGTTTGGTGTATGCGAAGAAGGCTATTCAAGGATCTAGAGCCAACACCTCCGATCCTTAGTAATCCAGAATCGTTGATCAGACTTGCTAACAAGATAAGAAGAGAACGAGAAGCTTTAGAGGTAGAAGAATTAAGTAACAGAATGGAAGAGATAAATCTTCAAGATCAACAAAACAATCAACCAGGTCAACTAGGCGCAAATGGCCAACCTTTGGCTCCAGGCCTTATTCCTCCAGTTCCACCACTGAATCCTAATCCTCAAGTTCAAATAGTGATGAATCAAGATCCGTGGTTTACTAATGGTCCACCAGAAGTTCCATTCCGTGCTCCTGCTATAGGAGTAGGTGCTCCAGATATTGATGTTCTGCGATTCCGTCCCGATTCGGGTATGTTAGCTCAATTCCAAAATTTTGGGAATTTTCGTGGTAGACCATCAGAAGATCCTCTTAGAGCAGTTCAGAAATTTAAGCAGATATGTGATTCCTATATCACACAAGGAGTTTCAAGAGAACAGATGTATTTTGCTGCGTTTAAATTTTTTGGTTATTGATGGAGCGAGTGAATGGCACGATACGCAAGATCCTACGAAGATAACCAACTGGGACCAATAAGAGACTGCTTTCTTTGATAGGTATTACCCAAGTAACATGCGATTAGATGCTGAATTAGAGTTGACGCATTTCCGTCAAGAATATGATGAAACTGTGGGTAAGAGTTGGACAAGATTCCAGATGTGTTTACGTAGAGTTCCCACTCATGGCTCTTCAGAACAACAACAACTAAAAATCTTTTACAGAGGCCTTGATGGGACTTCAAGAGAGAAATTGAATACGTTATGTGGTGCAGGTTTTCTTCAAGTTCAACCTGCTCATGCTAAAATCATTTTAGAAAGAACAGTCAAGAATGAAGTTGGGTGGAATTCAGTAAGAACACCGGTTAAAGGAGTGAATAATGTTGATATGGAAGAAAAATTTGCTACGCTTGAGAATAAGATTCAGAATACTATAGAGCAACAATTGAAGCAGCTTACTTTAGCTGTAAAAGAAGGATTTTCGGGTAAGAAGGTAGCTGTGCATGCTGCACAAGAGGTTTATATGTGTTCGATTTGCAGGGTAGATGATTATGATGAGGAAAGTTGTCCGAATAATCAAGAGTCCGTGATGTTTATGTCCAATAGAGGTAACTTCAATTCGAGTGGTAATGGATATCAGCCTAACAGAAACCATCCTGGGTTTCAATACTCAAATCCTAATGGGGCAGCCAATCCTACATATGCGTATCTGCCGCGTCCCCACGGTAACAACTATAATCCAAGACCACACAACAATTATCAAGGAGGACAAAATCAAGGTAATTATGTACAAAGACAAGCTCCTCAGAATACTTATGATGAAAATTTGAACCAGAAAGCCTTACCTGCCCATCCACAAGAAGGAGTAGTTACCCTTCAGAAAACAGTTGAAAGTTTAATTGCTCTTCAAACACAAGCTATGGAACGTCAAAATGCATCTGAAGCAAACATGAAGTTGTTACAGAACCAGCTGAGTCAAATTAATAAACAACTGAATCAACGTCCACAAGGGCAACTTCCTAGCGATACTGAGAATCCAATACAACGCGAAGATTGCAATGCTGTTACATTAAGAAATGGTAAGAACCTTCCTCCACCCCCTTTTCCCGTTATGAAAGAGAAAGAAGTTCCAAGAAAAGAAAAGGAAGTGGGTGAGAAAGAGAAAGAGAATGAGAAAGATAGTGAGGTTGAAGAAATAGAAAGACCAAGAGAAGTTCCGAAAAAGAAAGATGATATTGTGATCAATCGCCCTCCACCACCGTTTCCATCTCGAGTTCAGAAAAAGGGTGATTTGGGTTATTTTCAGAAATTCTTCAATAGAGTGAAGGGTCTAAGTATTAATATTCCGTTACTAGAAGCTATTCGAGATATTCCTAAGTATACGAAGTTTTTGAAGAGGGCCCTCACTAACAAAAAGCCTTATTGTGATAATGAGATGATTGGTCTTCCTGAAGAGTGTAGTGCGATTTGTCAGAGTAAATTACCTCCGAAGTTTGTTGATCCTGGGAGTTTCACGATTCCGATATCGATTGGAGAAGAATGGAAAGGAAAAGCGCTGTGTGATTTGGGGGCAAGCATCAATTTGATGCCCAAGTCAATCTTTGATAAGCTTAAAATTGGAGACGCAAGACCCACTTCTATGGTCTTGCAAATGGCGGACAGGTCTCTTGCACATCCTGAAGGCCGCATTGAAGATGTCCTTGTTTAGGCAGGTACACTTATATTTCTTGTTGATTTCGTAATACTTGAGTACGATGCAGATAGAAATGTCCCCATTATTTTGGGTAGACCATTCCTAGCTACAGGACGTACATTAATCGATGTAGATTTATCTTTTTATAAAATGGATATCTAATACGCAGATTCTAACACTATTGAATAAGTAAAATAATGTTTGGGTGAGTATAAAATAGTACTCCTACTTAGTTGTGGATCATAATTTATCTACCTTTTGTGATTACCGAAGAACCCGAGGCCCAAAAAGGGAGAGACAGAGACTATGTGGGGAATGTACGTAAGAGAGAAAGGCTACAAAAGCCCTTGATAAGCGCATTGAAGAATTTTCCGAATAAGTCACACCACATGCATTATTGACGCTGGATTGTAGGGTATGAAAGTATGTAGAGAGTACATGAATGGGGTCATAAGAATGGAGTCATTATATATTTACTCATCTGTTTGTTCATTTTGATATAAATAAAGCAGCTAACATGCCTGAACCAGACACGCACTCTAGGACAAAATCTTAAACTTCCTAGCCACTCCCGCGTGTTCTTTCTCTTCACAAAAATTGGAAAGAAAAGAGAAAAAAAACTCATCTTAATCCACCATATTAAGTGACAAGTACCGAGGCGTCAATGTCACAGCTCGATCTCACACTTCTAATAATGGAGTAGAGTTGCACATGTTTCGTAGTAGTTGGGTATCGAACTACAGTATGACTCAATTTTTTCCCTTAGAAGAGATAAAAAAGAATAAAAAAAAAGTGTCCAAAAAAGAGATTAAAGATGGTTTGAATTGTTTAGGGAAAATTTTCCCCCATGTAGGAATTCAATTGATAAAGGAAAAATAACACTACAAGAAATAGTATCTTTAGCGGCAAAAAATTCGACACTAAAAATCTTAATTTTGCCGCTAATAGTCGTTATTTTTCGTCTCTATAAGTTTCTCGCTAAACATACTTTTAGTAGCAAATTATTTGTTTTTGCCTCTATTAACTTTATCTTTAGCGGCAAACATTGCCGCTAAAAATATAATTAGAGGCCATTTTGGTTTTTAAAAATATCATTAGAGGCCATTTTAATTGTTGCCGCAATAGCTTTCCCACTAATGCTATCATTAGAGGCCATTTTAATTGTTGCCGCAATAGCTTCCCCGCTAATGCTACTATTTCTTGTAGTGTAAGTATTTATAGTTTTAATTTGGACGCAGTATCCAAGCTTTCAATTTTGTTCATGTGTAGGTTTCTACAGTTAGTTTTGGGGTTAAGTATTACGTATCACGTCTATTATCTTGTTTTTCGGGAGTTATTCTGGTCCTTTTGGTCTAGATGATGAAACTCATGTGGTTCTAACGATCCTATTCCCCTTCCTTAAATAAAAGTCGATGTCGAACCCTAATTAAAGACATCCTTTTCGAATCAAACTAAAAAATAGCTACATTCGTTGGCTCAAACACAAGGCAAAGCGTATGTTTCCTTTTCGAATCAAACTAAAAAATGATGTTAGGTGGTACTCCAATTCGACCTTCACCGACGCTATTTGTCATTGAGTCATAGGTCTTTTGGGGAGTTTCAAAGAATTTGGTGCATTTAAAGAGTGATGCTCAAATCGTGGCCACAATGATGGATCATTGATGGGTATTATCACGTGTTCATAGGCGTTCTTAGGTATGCAGTTTTGTGTAGCAGTTATCCACATAATACTCTATATCATCTCCTAAATACGTGATTGTGACTATTACAAGTACACATGGTGTACCCGACAACTTCCACCGATGACAACTATAATAACTCGTCTTCAAATCAACTGTGTATTGCAAATCTTGCCCACATGTAATTAGGGAATCATTATTGCCTATAAAAGAAGTCGTCCACATAAACGTGTAATCCTTGTTCATATTAATCAACCTACAAATATTTGGAAAATTGTCCCCCTCCAAGAGTTACATCACTTGTGTTTCTTCTCAGATATATTCCTTAGATAGGCTCTTATCATCTAAAGCATAAGAATTACAGACTTCTCCGTTGGATAAAGAAAAACAGATTTAACACTTTCTAAGATATTATTCAAAAGCATATTGCACTTTGTCCTGGTCTGAAAGAGAGATCTAAACCATAATTTGGGGGTCTTTTATCTAACCAATAGAAGGCTTCCTTATTAACAAGTTTCAATTGTTCCATGTTTTCTGTAAACACCTTCACCCTATGTGATTCGGTTGTCCACGACATCTTCTCCTTCAAATTGGAAATCGGATGTAGCTTCTTAAAAATATTATATAAATGGCGTATACAATGTTGATCTTCTATGTCAGGAGGAAGTTCACCTATTGTCGGTACTAACCCCTACACCAAAAGAAATACACAAATTTCTTGTAATTTATAAATTAAATACAAAAAATACAAGTTAGCTTTTATTTATCAGACGTTATAGTCCGCCCATCTTTATATGACTCAATCCCTAAACCTGCAATTAATAATAACAAGAAAAATGTTCAGTTACTCTTGTTTTCCCTCTCGACAACAAAATACACAATTTGATATATGAAACTATTTGGGTCAAGTCCAACTGCAGTCAACAATATACCCCGGTGTGGACCCTACAAATGACATCCATCCAAACCTATAACACGTCTACATCTCTCCGTGAAACCACGATTATAGTCGTCAAGACAAACATACCACCAATGAAACATATCAAGCCCCATCTTTTATTCTTCAATACATTCCATCACCGCAGTTGACCCATTATTACTTCTCCTTTACTCTTCCACTACCTCCACAAAATCTCATATTGATCTTTATACTCTTCGAGTATGATGTGTAGCCTTTTGTGATATATTTATACAGTCATGAGAACTAATTTTTAGGGGTTATTGGACTCATTTGATGGGATTTATCCCTAACATGTAATATTATATAGATTCTTTGCTTATCTTGGATATTATGGTATTTTTAGAGCTTTTTGCATTAATTGTGTGTTAGGTGTGTACCTCCTAGGTAAATGGTTGAAACGGGACCTCAGGATTACATGTAGAACTCAAAAAGTCAAAGTCAACCCCAATTCAAGGCGTGAAAAGATCAAAAAGTCACCTTAGAAGGTCAAGTGCAACTACTGGTGAAACTTTGAAGTCAACTTGAGAGAGTCAGCACACATATTTGGTGAGGTTTATTATCAAATTATTTTTTGATTCGGGAGCACGTGACAGGAAATATTCTATGAATAGGACTTGAGACTACAAAGTTGTTATAATATTTCCACCGTGACTCGAACATGCCCAGCATTGCTTGAATACATTTTTGTGTTACTTTTGACCCACCCAAGTGGGTACCACAATCCAAAAAAAATATACCTGACTTAGGTAAAATGGAAGATAAAACTCAATTACACAACATTCAAAAGAAGATAAAGGAACTTGGAGCAAGAAGAAGAAGGAGGAGAAGTTAACTCAACACCATTTCACCCTTTTCCATTATTCCATTTGCTTAAGACTTTGATTCTTATTGTAATTCCTTATACATTTTATTGTTTTTCATGAATATGAACATTATGATCATTTTATTTTCTTCCATTAGTATGAAAGAAACTCATGTTAGCTTGAGAATTGATATGAACCCTAGAAGATGATTATACCATTTTCTTGTAATTTAGGTTTTAATTAATGAAATGAATTTGAGTTATTTCTGTTAAGTATAGACTTGTATGAGTTTTTGAACCTATTACTCTAGAAAAGTTAGTGGGTTAGAATAGTAATTGGAAAACAACCGGAAGGGTCGTATTATGGAGCTAGTTTATATTTGTGTTAGATATTTGTGTATGATCCGGGAGGTCTAGACTAGTCGGATAGTCAATAGAGTTAGAGTTTACCATTCAGGGGCTTTTTAGGGTCACTTGGGAGAGGCCCTTAAAGCCTAAGGGTATCCCCTATTTTCCCGAGAGGGATTGAGGTGGAAAATTAAATCCCGACTCACGTGAAAAAGTCAAATTCACCCTTAAAACAATAAATGATTAAGTCATGTCAAATGGGGATTGCAAGCATTTCTCAATATAAATTCTCATATATTATTCATAGTCATGTCTAGTGGGGATTTCAAGTATTTATCGACTAAATTCTCATATATTATTAACACTTTCACTTTAATACCTCTTTGTTTTCATCGTTATTGATTTGGATTTCATTTATATGTGTTTTAGTACTTGTAGTTATTTAAATTACCAAAACACCAAAAGAAAATATAATCTTATCCCTTTACATTTTTGTCACGCATACTATTCTAAATATGCCTTTAAATACGAAAATTAACTACATAGTTCATGTGGAGAACGATAAGAAAATACTTAATTTAATACTTAAGAAAACTCGTACACTTGGAAGGACTTTTTCCTGTGTGTCGGTATCATATCACGTCTTCGAGGACACCAAGTTTTTTGCGTCGTTGTCAATGTTTAGTTAATTTCTATTTTAAATTTTGTATTTGATTAGTAGTTATAATTTTTTACTTTGTTTCTTTTATTTTAATCTCTACATGTCCTTAGGTTGGTTCATGATCCCGAACCCCTACAGGTTACTCCATCAAGAAAATAAAAGAGAGTGAGATAGAAGAGTACAAAAAATATCGACAAATGCTAATTCCGGTTTGGATGCTAACAGTAATCAGAACCATGTCAACCTTGGGGTGGAAATCAAAATTTGCCTATAAAGTCAACCTGGGATTTCAACAACCTTTGAATGAAAACTCGCAGAAGGAGTTGAGGATGGCAACGAAAATAAAGGTGTTCTACCAATAGCTACTCAAGTTGGAGCTCAAGTCCAAGGAGGACAAGACCCATGGTTCTTGCAACAACCAATTGAAAATTTTCAATTTTTGCTACAACCTATAGGATGCGCGCACCTGAATATCAATCTGAGAGATTAAAGATGTATGTTGAATGAATTAGCTAATTATGGTAATTATAGAGGAGCCTCACATGTACCGTAGAAAAATTATTGCAAATATACGACACATATGTCACTTAATTCGTCATGAGTGAGAAAGTGTACTTGATCATGTTTCACTTCTTTTTATTAAAGGCGTGATCAAGTGACTTGTTCTCCAACCACGCGAGAGAATCACTACATGGGAGATGCTTCAAGTCGCATTCTTTGATAGATTCTACCCTCATAGCTTGAGGGTGAAAACACTAATGGACTTGAACATTTTTTACCAATATCAAGACGATTTGTCAGGTGCAGCTTGGGCGAGGCTCGAAACAGATTTGAAAAAGTTCCCTCTCCATGGGTACAATCAAAAAATGAAATTTACGATGTACTATTGTGGTCTTGACTCGTGGTTGAGAGAGATGCTGGATGGTTTATGTGGATGTGGATTTATGATGGTATATCTGAATCAACTACTAATGATTATTGACTGAATGGTGAGAAATGAAATGAGTTGGAAGCCCTCGAGAGCTTCAATCTATCATTATTTTGAAGGTATTTTAATTTTAAACACATGGACGGCTTGTGTGCTAAACTTTCTACACTTGAGAACCAGAGGAAACAACTTGTGATGAGAATAAATTCAGGTAAGCAAGCCTAGGTACATGTGGTTCAAGAACCCAAGATATGTCCTAGTTTAGATGAATGATCATGTGTTTAAAGATTTCCAAAGTAATAAGTAATAAATATTTTCATATGTAATCGAGGGAACAATAAATCGCGTGGTTAAGACAATCAATACGAGAATCAAAACAACCATCCTGGTTTCCAATGGTCGAATCCTAATAGGCCGTGAGTCAAGGTAATGCTTACCAAGGCAATTTGTATCAAGTCTGTCCCTAAGGAAACAATTTCATGTCACGTCCTCAAAATCCGTATCAAGGAGGATAAGGATAGAGTTATTCGGCTCCACCAATGGCCGTTTATAATTCATATGATGAGATACATGCCCAGAAAGCACTTCTTGCCCACCCAAAAGAAGGTATGTCCAGTAATGAATTAGAGAGGAATTTAAAAAAATAATGCTAACGACAGTTGAGAAGAATACTAAGACCAATGATACACTTCAATATCATACAACGACACTAAAGATTCTTAAGCAACAAATGTCTCAAACATGAAGCAATACCAAAAACCCAGGAAGTAACGAGGCATGTAAGGAGATTTCACTAAGGAGTGAGAAACAATTACCCTCTCATTTAGTGGCTAAGAAGTATAGTAGTTACCTTCAATCCAAAACGATGTGGAATATGTAGTTGAAAAGGTAACTAAGGCGGTGGTTTTTTGTGAAAATGTTGACAAGACGCTGGAAAAATAGAAGAAAAAAGAGGTAACTGTTCCACAAGAGAATCATCCACCACCTTTGTATCAATCATGAGTGTAAAAAAGTGCGATGACAATGAGTATAAAAATTTCATGGATATAGTTTGGAAGTTACAGATTAACTTTCCATTTGTAGAGGTCATCCAACGTATGTCGAAATGTCTCAAGTTCATGTAGGATGTTCTCTATAACAAACACAAGTATGAGGAGAGTGAGATGGTTGGTTTGCCGAAAGAGTGTAGCACAATTTTCCAAAGCGAGTTGCCATCTAAAATGAAAGATCCGGCGATTTTGACATTCTTATCTCTATTAGTGAGGGTTGGAAAAGTAAAGCTTTATCTGAATTAGGTGTGAGTATTAATCTCATGCCTAAGTCACTATTTGAGAGGTTGAATATTGGGAAAGCGATACTTACAAAACGTGACCTTGCGAATGGTTGATAGTTCTATCTCTCAACCTAAAGGTAAGATCGAAGATATGCTCGTCAAGGCAGGTAAATTTATATTTCCATGTGATTTTTTTTATATTTTACTACAGCACGAATATGTCCATCGTCTTGGGACCACCATTATTGGCCATGGGGAGTACTTCAATTGATGTAGATATGATGAACTAATCATGTGAGTGCCAGGCGAGTAGGTAAAAAATCAATGTGTTCAAGACGATAATTCGGTTCTCTCGCCGCCTCTGAACAGTCGACTTCCAAAGCTCCTGAGGTTGACATAAAAAATGGAACGCTGCCATAGCTCCCTAAGCTAAAGATGATATGTTGCGACTCCAGAAATAGTTGATGTGCATGTAAACTCTCAAAAACACTATGTTGTGAAGAGCTACTGCTCACCAAATTCATAAAATGATTAATTGCGCTGCATCTCCCTACAACTTGTTGTAGGCAAGAATCGTCCCCGAAGCTGATTTTCTATATTCGCCACAATTCCACTAGACCCACCTGCCAAAAATCCTTCCCTCACAACTTCAGAGCTTAGTCCCTGGTCACCACGCAACGTCTCTTGTTTAATCATCCCACATACACGTCTGAATTTTATACACTCGCTAAATATGTGTTTGGTCGTCTCAACCTCCATCCCACACCATGTACAAAGGTGAGAGACTTCGATACTGCATTTTACCAAGTTAGCCCTTGTCTCTAACCTCTCCCGAACCGCCCGCCATGGAAGCACCCTAGTCCTCTATGTACACCTCAACCTTCATATCCTGTTCCAATGAATACCCAAACTATTTCTGGAATATTGGTTTCTATCAAGACCAAACAAACCGAATACATACCATGAATCTCCATTTTCCAAGAGAAACAGTCCTTAGCCCCATTGTCCTTGCCTTAACATCCATGATCTCCTCTACTTTAAATAGTGGAAGGACATGTTCAAGAATATGGCGGTCCCATCCTCCATTGTAGAGAACAAATTTACTAACCTTCAATTGTTTCTCCCACCACTCCAAAAGTCTAAGCGTCGATGCACTCAAGGGCAAGCTACCAATCCACATATCTAGCCAAAAGGACACCTCTATCCCTTTATATATAATCCATTGGGATCCACGTCTCAAAACGGAAATACCTTCTGCAATGGCTCGACTAATTCCTGAGTCATTCGCCTTAGAACATTCGGTTTAAAATATTTATGTCGCATCACTTTCAGCCACAAGGACGAGCTATCATGCATAAATTTCCAACCAAGTTTCCCTAGAAGCGCTAAATTTATGTCCTTCGATTTGCGTAACCCTAGTCCTCTCTAACTCTTAGATTGACAAATATCGTCCCAAGCAATCCAGCTAATTTTTCGCTGCTCACTTGAAGAACCCCAAATGAAGTATCTTCTAATACGATCGATATCTTGGCCCACATACTTTGGAATTTTTTTTCACTTGCATCACATAAGTCGGCGTACACTCAAAACCGCCTAAGATAACGTGATACACCCAGCTAGAGCTAGCGTATTTCCCTTTCATTTAGCAAGCTTCCCTTGAACCTTATTAATCATTTCCCCATAGAAACCTCGTTGTCATTTGCCCAAAATAATTGGAACACCAAAATATTTTCTAAAACCATTTACTCGACTATAACCGCTCTAGATGGTGATTTCTTGCGCCCTTCATCCACATTACACGATAAATAGATGAGTGGTTTGTCATTACTAATTGATTGTCCAACATCCGAACAAAACAGGAGGAGTGTATCCTACAACGCATCAAAATTATGAATAGAAGCTTCTGCAAAAAGAATTAAATCATCAGCAAAAATAATATGAGAGATAGGGTCCCCCCTAAATTGAGCCACATCGGTTGCCAATCGCCCTCAACCACTTGCATAGTAGACAATATTTCTTTAACATGTTATTAGTTCAGCATTATTCTTATTAATATATATAAGAATAGATAAAATAAAGATATTTTATGAAATCAACAAAAACTTTAAATCTTGGATCTCCATAAATATAAGTACGACCCTGTTTACCTCCTACTTAAGACTAGGGGTGAGCACGGACAGCGGATACCCCGAGTTGGGGTCTAGGGTAAGGGTAGGGTATTGTAGTCGGGTCTACGTTTTGTCAAGGTTAAGTGTAGGTTAAAGATTTACCATACCATCGGGTTACCTATACATGGGTTAACCCCCTGTTTCCCAAGGGTAATTTAACCTGAATTTTTTAATAAGACTTATATGAAGCATACAAAATCAATACAAAATACTAATTTCAACAAAATACAAGTTCATTTGAAGTTTATTCACAAAAATACAAGTACTACATTTTAGGTTCATTCATAAAAATATGTCTTCAAATGTCGAGATGTTGCGAGTTGGTTCCACGTAAAGCATTTTGGGATAATCTGTAACTTACATTGTTCCAGACAAGGTTTAACACTTGAATGTATTAAGCCTTAAGTCTCAAAATTGTTTAGTTTCATCATAGGCTAGAAAGATTAATTTTTAATGGGTAAATCATCACAGGCCTTGTGTAATATACACTTTCATCGGACTCAGATATAGTTGATAAATATCCCGGGACTCCCGAAAAACAAATTATACCTCATAACTAGATTGTGTTTCAAGCACGTAGGCAACTACTAATGGCTACCTAAATAATTTATGCGCTTTTTTTTTTGACAAGATAAAGACAACGCTAGCTATTACAACATCTAGTAAGGAAAATCGTAGAACTAATCACTGAGAAGTCCCTCCATCCATCTAAATTGATATTCCTTCTCGCACATTTTGCTAATGCGTCCGCAATTGCATTATGTTCCCTACTTATATAAGAAATTTTCCAAGTTGGAAATGAGGCAATCCATCCTTTAATTTCTTCAATGATTGGATTAAGGCTCCAATGCAATCTAACCTTTCCTTGAATGCCTTGAACGAGTTCAAGGTTGTCAGAGTAGAAAGAGCTACTTTGGATACCCATTGATCCTGCTGATCTAAGGGCAAGGAGAATTTCCCAAGCTTCTCCTTCAATTGTGCTGTTAACTCTACATCTAATTGCCTTTTTATAATCAATAAAACCATCAGCATTAACACTTATCGTGGAGATAGCTGCCGGTTCCCAATTAGATATGAATGATGCATCGCTGAACCAGATCGTGTCCGCCGTGTCATCGATTGCTGGGTTGCTTCTACTGTTTGGTTTATCCTAATAAAAAGTCACATGCCGTCTTTTATGGAAGAGTGAGGTGGTTGTGGTGATTATGGGTGTTCAATTTTTTTTTGGTAAAGGAAAAAGTGTCAAAAGAGGAGAAAGAAGAAGCGGTGAACTATGAAAGAATTAAATAGATATTAGGGTTTTTGTTGTGCAAGGATTAGTAAGGGTGAGAAAAAAATATCCAATAGAAGATTAAACCAACCGAGAAAAGTATAACCAACAAGAAAGAACATAATTCAATTTTACCACTAACCCAAATAAGGCCCAAATTTGAGATATCGAACTATATATAAGACTTAACTTATTTTTAGTGAAAAACATTGTAGCAAGACAATCCGTTAATAAGCGGGTTGGGTTCCCATAAGTTGATCTATGAAAAATATTTAGTTTATTAAAATCAAATATTTTCATTGAAAAATATAGTAAACAATTTTGAGAACTCTATCAATTGGTTGGTGTAATCTGATTTGCATGTTAATATGTGTTAATGGCTTTGTCCTTCTCTCTCATGAGAGTCTTACTATGTTAACATCAACGATGAGAAAAATCTCACCACTTGGTCACCTCATGTGGAGTCTTTGTTTTGTTCAACTCACTATTACTATCACTGTCACAAACATCATTTCGCACACTGTTTGGCAGTCCTTTGTCAGTAGTCACCGAACCAAAACCTGTCCGGCTTGGAAATGTTCGCATGTGACAATTCAATTTCTAGATATTTGTGTCGATTAACTCCTGGGGTTTCCTTTCTTCCTGCTTGGGTGGGTACCTTTTGGGGAACGCGAAGTTCATTATGTAATCATATTATCCATTTTCAATATTTTCAACCCATTGTTTTTAAGTTCAATTTTGCTATGTCTAGAAATCCTTTACCCAAAGGTTAAATAAATACTTGGCCACCAGACCTTTGTTTTTTAGTCGAAAGCCACTTGACTTTTTTTTTAAATACTATTTAAAATAAATTGTTATTACAAATTAGGCAATTCCCAAATGAAAGGTTTTGTTTTTTTATTATTTCAACTATCCTGCTTGTATGTGAGTAAACATGAGCCTTTCATATTACCATTTACCTTATGTTTGATCACCCTATCAACTAGTCTATTCTTATTACGTTAATCCGCTAAAAAATAGGATTACAAGTTTTAACCATAATATAAATACTCTTAATAATATTACAAATTATAGGATTAGATTTAAAAGCTAATTATCAAAAAATTATTAAAAAATCATTAAAAAAAATAACTAGAATAAGACTTTTTATTAAAAAAATGTCTCAACCCAAAATACCCCTTCAATAGTAATTTTAAAGAAAAAGAAAACGAATTAGAAAAAAAACAAAACAAAAATTAATAAACACATGCGCGTCCGCGATTTTTTTTTAAATCGTCATAACTAATACTAAAAAAATCAAAAAAATAATTTTTTTATATATTTTGATAAATCAAATTAAAATTTACCACAATGATTTTTTTTGGAATTTTTGAATTTTTAAATTTTTTCGATTTTTTTCGGCAGACACGGAATTTCATGTTTTAAACATGAAAATCCGTTTTTGCAAAAAAAAAAATCACTATTTCGAACACTGATTTTCATGTTTGAACATAGAATTTCGTGTCTGCGAAAAAAATTTAAAAAAATCAAAAAATTAAAAAAAAATTAAAAAAAAAGCATAGACGTAAATATTAATTTGCTTTATCTAAAAATGAATTTTTTTCTGATTTTTTTAGAATTAGTTATGACGATTTTAAAAAAATTCACGGACGCGCGCGTGTGTGTGTGATGATATTAGTTAGGTGGTTGTGGTAGTGGTTGTTGTGGTTGTGGTGGCTGTAGTGGTGATTGTGGTAGGGGGGGTTAGGATGGTGGTGGTGAAAATACCCTATTATTTGTTTAATATTAATTTTGTATTAAAAATAAAATAATATATGTAATAATAAGGGTAGTAAATGTATGAAAAATATAAAGGGGATGTTTTTTTATAAATAATTACTTCATTGGTAATTTTTTTATAAATAAATTATTAAAGGCTTAGAAAAATCATTAGGGAGTTTAATAAAGATGCTTTGAGCAATAACCCCTAGATTTAAACTGCCTCTTCTCTAATGGTTGCATGACTTGAAGGCAATCACTCTCAATTATCATCCTTGATTTTTGCAAATCCCGAGCAAAAGCCACTTGACTTCATTGAGCATTCAAATTATATCAGGGTGAAACATTTTTAGAGGCCTAAGAATTCTCATATATAAATAGGAAATTACTAATAAAAGGCCAAAAATTCCAAACGTTAATTATAAAATACTTGTTATAAACCCATCTTAGTGGATATTCATTCCAACCCATGGACTAGTAGTCAAGCCCATGAACACTAGGGTTTAAGGTCTCCTATCACCTATAAATAGGAGCTCCCACTATGTAATCTACACACTCTCTGATAATAAACAGAACTCCTTTCTTTCTTTTTCTCCCGTTTACAACATGTTATCAGCACGATAGTCTCTACTTTCACCACTGTAAAGAGTTTAGAAAAAGGTTAGAAGAATTTTTTTTTTCAATAATTGTCATCGCACGTTATAAAAGAAAAAAAATCAAAGCTGCAGCTTTGATAAATAAATTAGAAAAAAAAAGTTTCAGCGTACATCACAACAGATGGTTTCTGCCTTGGTCAATCTGACTGTTTCAGGTCAATTATAAAAATAAAAAAAATAAAAAAAAGCACTACATGTGCATTTAATAATCACTTTCACCGCTGTGAAGGTTTTAAAAGAAAAGAAAGGATTATTGCCCAAGAAACACCTCAAGTTAGAATTAATTCCCTCTCACGCCAACTATCATTTTTTTGCCCATAAAAGGCCACATATATTTTTCTTTTTCCTTTTCTTTCCCATAAAAAGAGTTGTTTGAGTTATGGGAAGCTTCCCATAACTCAAACTTTGAGTAATGGGAAGCTTCCCATTACTCAAACATTGAGTAATGGGAAGTTTTCCATTACTCGTTGTTCTTAAAAAAAGACGGTGCCTTTTATAGGCAAGGGTGTAAGGTGGCAGGTGCCTATTGGGGATTAACCCTAAAAGAAAAGTCAAAAAAACGTTTCTGGTGGTTAGCTTCCACACGTGAAGCAAAAAACATTTGAAAATAAAATAAAAAAGTTGTTTAACTTCACCACAATGAAGCGAAAGCATTTAAAAAAAACAAAAGTCAAGCCTCAGTTTTGACCGTAGAAAAAAAAATTACGTCTCAAATTTTGGGACGAATATTAGTTTTTTTTTCAACAAAATGATTTATAAAGAAGAAAAAAACAATTATACAATAATGGAGATATATGTCTAGTGGACAGTGCAACAACGCACACAATTCTAAGATATAAAATATATTTCTCTAATATTCAAGCTTATAAAGCAAATGTCAATACCATATCTGGTACATCCAACCTAATAGAAGGGTTTGGAAAAGCTTGTATTGTGCTTCCTAACGGCACACATATTTTAATAAACGATGCCTTATACTCTAGTAGATCAAACAGAAATCTACTAAGTTTTAAGAATATTCGAGAAAATGGTTATCACATTGAAACCATGAACGAAAATAATAGAGAATATCTCTATATTACTTTGCTTGAATTTGGCAAAAAGAAAATATTGGAAAAATTACCAGTGTTATCTTCAGGATTATATTACACAAATATAAATCCAATTGAATCCAATAATGTGGTCACTCATAAATTATCCGACCCAAGGATTTTTACTTTGAGGCATGATCGTCTAGGTCATCCGGGTGCCACAATGATGAGAAAAATTATTGAAAATTCTCATGGACACCCTTTAAAGAACCAGAAAATTATCCTACCAAGCGATTTATCATGTACTGCTTGTGCCCAAGGAAAACTAATTATTAGGCCATCCCCTACTAAAATCATAAATGAAACTCCCTCTTCTTGGAGAGAATTCAAGGGGATATTTGTGGGCCTATTTTTCCATCTTGTGGACCATTTCGATATTAGACCATTACTTATGAGAACTAAGTTGCCTAGTTCAGCTTGGGGGCATGCCATATTACATGTTACAGCTCTTGTTCGAGTTAGACCAACATCTTATCATAAATACTCCCCATTACAACTTGTGCTTGGGCATGAACCAAGTTTGTCCCATTTAAAAATATTTGATTGCGCGGTATATGTACCTATCGCTCCACCACAACGAACAAAAATGGGACCACAAAGAAGATTAGGAATTTATATTGGCTTTGAATCTGCATCAATTATAAAATATGTTGAACCATTAACTGGAGACCTATTTACAACACGTTTTGCTGCTTGCCAATTTGATGAAACTCAATTCCCAATCTTAGGGGGAGAAAAGAAAAAGTTGGAAAAATCTCAAATTTCATGGAATGTATCATCTTTATCTCATTTTGATCCTCGCACAAAGCAATCTGAACAAGAAGTTCAGAAAATTATACATTTGCAGAATGTTGCTAATCAACTTCCAGATGCATTCACTGATATAAGGAGAGTGACTAAGTCACATATACCAGCTGAAAATACTCCTGCTCGAATTGATATTCCAAAAGAGCAAGTTACTAGCGGATTAGCAAATGAGTCGAATGCACGCTTAAAGCGTGGAAGACCTATCGGTTCCAAAGATAAAAATCCGCGAAAGAAAAAAGAACAAAATCAGAGAGATGTCAACTCTGAGATTGTTAAAAATCATGTAAATAACGCGACTTGTGAAATAGCTGAAACGGCAACTTCGGCCGAGACTCAAACACTTGAAAATTTAAATATTGATAATGAGGAGATCTCGATGAACTATGTCGCTACAGGAACAAAATAGAACCGAAACAAAATCCATATTGATCAAATATTCTCATATAAAGTTGCTATCGATTTAATGAATGAAAGCGAGGACCTTGAACCAAAATCAGTTCAAGAATCTCAACGTAGAAATGATTGGCAAGAATGGAAACAAGCAATTCAGGCTGAATTAGACTCACTTGCAAAACGCAAAGTTTTTGGACCTATAGTCCAAACCCCTGAAAATGTACGCTCTGTAGGCTACAAGTGGGTATTCATACGAAAGCGTAATGAAAACAATGAGATTGTAAGATACAAGGCACAACTTGTAACACAAGGTTTCTCACAAAGACCTGGGATTGATTATGAAGAAACATATTCTCCTGTGGTGGATGCAATTACACTTAGATTTTTGCTTAGTTTGGCAGTTGCTGAAGGACTTCATATGCATTTGATGGATGTGGTAACTGCTTACCTCTATGGATCACTCGATAGTGACATATTCATGAAAATCCCACAAGGATTAAAAATGCTTGAAGCATATAGCGCATACCCACGGGAAAATTACTCGATCAAATTACAAAGATCCTTGTATGGATTAAAACAATCTGGAAGAATGTGGTATAATCGTCTTAGTACATACCTTGTCAAAGAAGGTTATATTAACAATCCCATTAGTCCATGTGTTTTTATTAAAAAGTCTGATTCTGGATTTGTTATTATTGCAGTTTACGTTGATGATCTAAATCTAATAGGGACTCTTAAAGAGCTCACAATAGCAGCAGCTTATTTATGCAAGGAATTTGAGATGAAAGATCTTGGCAAAACAAAATTTTGCCCTGGCTTACAAATTGAACATT
Organism: Nemophila menziesii; assembly: GCA_029959085.1. Lineage (NCBI taxonomy): Eukaryota > Viridiplantae > Streptophyta > Magnoliopsida > Boraginales > Hydrophyllaceae > Nemophila > Nemophila menziesii. The sequence continues at coordinate 7,508,945 of JARWIR010000001.1, read as the reverse complement.
TGACTGATGGAATTTTTGTTCACCAATCAGCTTATGTTGAAAAAATCCTTAAGTGATTCAATATGGATAAATCTCATCCATTGAGTTCACCAATGGTTGTACGTTCACTCGATCCACAAAAGGACATTTTTCGTCCACGTGAAGATAACGAATAAATTATTGGCCCAGAAGTACCATATCTTAGTGCAATTGGTGCATTAATGTATCTTTCTAATAACACTCGCCCAAACATTTCCTTTAGTGTAAATTTGTTATTAAGATACAGTTCAGCACCAACAATAAGACACTGGAATGGCATTAAACATATACTTCGTTATATTCGTGGAACTCACGATATGGGATTGCTATATTCAAAACATCATAAATCCGAATTGTTTGGTTATGCTAATGCTGGATATTTATCTGACCCGCATAAAGGAAGATCTCAAACCGGATATGTATTCACTTTTGGGGGCACTGCTATCTCATGGCGCTCTACAAAACAAACCATTGCCGCTACATCTTCAAATCATGCTGAGATACTTGCATTTCATGAGGCAAGCCGAGAATGTGTTTGGTTAAGATCACTGACTCAACATATTCAAGGAGAATGCAATCTTTCTACAAACAAACAAAATCCTACAATATTATACGAAGATAATGCTGCATGTATCGCCCAAGTCAAAGGAGGTTTCATCAAAGGTGACCGAATCAAGCACATTTCCCCAAGGTTCTTCTTTACGCATGTACTCCAAAAGAAATGCGAAATAGATGTTCATCAAATTCGTTCAAGTGACAATTTGGCTGATTTATTCACAAAGTCACTACCTACATCAACATTGAAGAAATTGAAACACAGGATTGGTATGCGTCGACTTCAAGACCTCTCCTAAGATGCTGCCTAGAGGGGGAGACAAATACGCGTTACACTCTTTTCCTTCATCAAGGTTTTGTCCTAATAGGTTTTCTTGATAAAGGTTTTTAATGAGGTAGTTTTAGTTAGCGTATAAAGAAATGTACTCTTTTTCCTTCACTAGTTTTTTTTCCTACTAGGTTTTTCTAGGAAGGTTTTAACGAGGCATATTCTTAGGGACTGAATATCCAAGGGGGAGTGTTATAAACCCATCTTAGTGGATATTCATTCCAGCCCATGGGCTAGTAGTCAAACCCATGAACACTAGGGTTTAGGGTCTCCTATCACCTATAAATAGGAGCTCCCACTATGTAATTTACACACTCTCTGATAATAAACAGAACTCCTCTCTTTCTTTTTCTCCCGTTTACAACAGTACTAACTAATTTTTTAAAATTATTATAAAAGACCTAATTTTGATTTTCTTGTTAATTTTTTTACTTTATATCCCTATTCAGTTTTATAATTGGTACATACCAATATTATATGTTTTGTGTGTAGCAATATTTTTCTGTTTGGTACGTACCAAATTACATTTCTATACCCCCATGTTTGTTTTACAATTGTTATACAAATAATTTTTATATAAATGCATGATAGGTCCCTAATAGCATTTGTGTAAACTCAAATACTTATTGTCCATGTCAAGGCTAATACCTGTGTCAATGTCCAATTGGTACGTGCCAAGCTACCGTGTCAAGGTCCAATTAGTACGTGATAAGCTACCGTGTCAAGGTCCTATGCGTAAGTGCTAAACTACCGTGTCAAGGTCCAATTAGTAAGTGCCAAGCTACAGTGTCAAGGTCCAATTGGTACGTGCCAAATAAATTTTTTCTACAAAAATAATTTAAATAAAATGAAAAAACGAAACATAAAACATTTGAATTGGAACAAAACAAAAAGATAATACTATATTGGTACATACCAAACGGATCTGCTTGGTATGTTCTGTTTGAAAAAAATTGAAATCTCATCACACGCTGGATCAAATTCTTACTCCAAGTAACAATTATAAAGCAAGATTTACCTGGAATTCTACTTTCATAAACACAAGTTACCAAATCCTGTGTCCCTTTATTTGCATTTGACGACAAAAAATCAGCAACTTGAACACCATTATCCCAAGAAGGGAAATCTTTCATATTTAATATTTACCAACTGCGTTCTTCTTTAATTAAAGAGATGTGATTTTTATGCTCTGCATATAATAAAAACAAGATTCAAAATCTAAAAGAAAAATATAAAATGAAAACAAAAGCATCATAATCAATTAAACAGTACAAGAAATCACATCAAATCTCAGTAAATCGATATCTCTGCAAATCTCAAGAAATCAGTACAAATCAATTTTTATTAAACAAAAACAATTTTAAAAAAAGTAAAAATTAAACCTTGATGGGCGCCGCTTCTATACCTCTCCTTTCTTTGAAAATCACATCAAATCAATATCTCTGCAAATGAAATCTCTTTACACTCACCATTGGAACAAAAAACTAAATGAAATTTCTTCACCACTCGTAGCAGAACAAAAAACAAAAAGAAGTCTTATCACATTCACCATTGGAACCAAAAACAAAAAGAAATCCCTTCAATGGTCCACGAACGATGGTGGTTATGAGACTCACCATTGGAACCAAAAACAAAAATAAATCTCTTTTATGCGCCACAAAATATCGGCGGGTTTCTTGGGAATATGAGACCTTAGATGAGAAGGTGAAACCTGAGATGGGAAGGTTAGACATGGCGGCAGTTTTCTTTGTATGATGATAGGGGAGAATAGGGACGACTGTGTTGTTATTCAGAGAGAAGATAGAGGGTGAAGGAGAGAAAGGAGAGAGATGAGTGAAATGGGATTTGGAATCCCGTAACCCTAATAGGGTTTCTGATTTGGATTTTGGTATTCACTGTAAGAAGGACTAAGGGGAAGGGCTTTTTGGGTTTTTTGGACTTTTATAACTAGATACTTCGTGGAAAGATTTTGTGAGTATTTTTAATAGGCCTTTGGACTTTATAAATAAATGCCACACATTATTATAAGACCTTAGTAACGAGTTAGTTACTATGTAATAATATAGGAAAAAAAGTTTATTATAATCCCTACTTTTCATTATAAATCACATTTCTTGTAATCCTTCTTCATTTCTTAAAGTGTACAAATCACTATCTACATTCCTTTCTCTCTTTCCATTTTTTATGCAATAAAGCTTACCATATTCTTCTTCTCCCCTCTTTCTCTCTCTCTCTCTCTCTCTCTCTCTCTCTCTCTCTCTCTCTCTCTCTCTCTCTCTCTCTCTCTCTCTCTCTCTCTCACACACACACACACACGTACACACACACGTACACCCTTTCTCTCTATGCAACAACATCCCATTAAAAAAAACTTATGGTGGAAGAAATTATCAAGAAAAAAATTCAAATTTTATGATCCAAAAAATCATTGTTTACGGTGAAAATTCATCATAACTGTAATTTTTGTTTTTCATAACTAGGGTTTTTGGATTTATTTAGTGGGTATAGATCTAAATCTGTATGGACATAGATTAGATATGTATGTTATAGATTTGTATTGATATACATCTATATGTGTATGGGTTCAAATTTGTGTGGTACATACCCAACCATCTTTATAGGTATGGTTATAGGCCCGTGTGTGTATGGTTTTTTATGGGTATATATCCAACCGTCTGTATGTGTATGGGTGAGGAATCTGTATTGGTATATACCCAACAGTCTGTATCGGTATATATTCAATTATATTTTGTCGGTTCTAATTGATGGTCTTACTTTTATGCAGAAAAAACAAACTTGTGGATATATATACACATCACTGCATGATTTGTTTTCTTGGACACCACATGAAAAATTACTTGAACAAAAAAAAATCTGGACAATAGATATATATCCAAATTCATTCAAGGACCTATAACGTAATTATAAAAATGGACTTTATGACAATTATAAATAATAGACGTGGATATATATACCTATCACCGAATTATACCACCGCCAAATAGACATATACCCATCAAAATGGTGAGAAGGGTAATAAAATAAAATAACAAAGCATTACAGCTAGAATTTGGTAAATAAGATTCAAAAGGAACAAAAAATTGGTTAAACCTTTTCAATATTGTCTTGGCCTTTTAAACCTCTAAAAGTATATCCCTCTTTCAATCACCATTTATAGCAATTTAGTAAAGTAGAAAGGAAGTTTATATCAACTTTCCAAACCTATAATTTTTAGATATTAATTGTTGTTTATTGAATAAATGCTTAGATAAAATTTATTCAGTCACATGACAATGCTTTAATGAATCAGACTTGGATTATCAAGAAAGAAGACTAGTTAAAAGTCATCATGATATGAATTGAGAATAAACAATCAGCCTTATTGATATATTGTCTTACCACATCAATTGATGATTTCAATTCGAGTCTTTAACCGCCAAGGTTTAGCGACTGTTGGTCGTGGTTACTATAGAGTTGGCTACACCGACCACGAGTGGTCGGTAATGAGATCTCTGGTTTTATAATAAAAGCTTTAACTCTTTACGACCACGTGTGTGGTTGGTAGTTGACATAAAAAAACAAATATTCTTTACCGACCAACAAGTGGTCGGTAAAGGCACAAATTAATGAAAAATAATATGTGTTTTACTAACTATGTGTTTGGTCAATAAATCCACCTAAGTTCTCAGTTGGTATTACCATCCCATTTTAAGTTATAATATTTCACCGACCGCCAAATAAATCTTTAAAGACCACCATGTGGTCGCTAGAAGATTTAATCCTTATAAAACCAAGAACAGGTATAAAAAATTTATATTTTGGTTACCAACCCTCTACCCAAACTCCTCCTGTTCTCCAATTGTTTTCAACCTGTTGTCATTTTCATCCACCGTTTTAGCCATCTCCTCCTCCACCTCCTCCCCCCCATTAAATGTAATTTTTAATATATGTATGTGTGTATATATCTCATTCTCTCCTTCTCCACGTACGAATTTGCGCCACCACCAAAGTACGACCGCTCCCATTTTTTTGTTTAATATTGCCTAAATTATTGACTTTAGTGTCATGTTTTGTTAAATAGGGGTATCCAGTGAGATTTATGGAAAAACCAGGGGGACTAATAATGCAATTTTACGTTTTATTAGGCATTATATTGAAATGTTGCTAAATCATGGACGTATGTCATAATTTTTTTATATTCAGGGTTGTAGAGCATTTTTTACATAATATAGGGAGTTACATAGCAATTTTTGCATAATATAAGGACTAATAGTGACTTTTTAAAAAATAAGGACTTAGATTACAATATTTATCAAATATAGGATTCTAAGGTGCAACTTTTGCATATATAATCTGCAATTCTATGTTTAATATTGGTACGTCTAGTATTTTTCTTATACGTGGATGGTTCGAGACAGCTTGCGCGCACCACGACTAACCCCACGGGTAATATGCACGCCTTTCCATGCATACCCCATGGTAAATCAGAAGTAGGTTACCCTTGTTCGGTAAGGGGATTCAAACCTTATATCTCTTACTTTACATCATTTAAGGACTGAAAAAGATAGTAAGGCTTTGGCTACTTAAGCTGACCTAACTAGTTACGTCTAGCGTTTTTTATATACAAGGACTTATTGGGCAATTTTTGCATTATATAAGGACTTATAGGGTATTTTTGAAAAATCGGGACTTAGATTGCAATATTTATCAAATATAACGGTCCTGGTTGTAAATTTTGTATAATATAGGGAAAGAATGTGCAATTTTAATTATAATATTGGTATGTTCAGTGTTTTTATATACAAAGACTTATTGGGCAATTTTTGCATAATATCAAGACTTATAATGTATTTTTTGTTGAAAATTAGGGACTTAGATTGCACTTTTTTTATATAGGGGCCTAAGGTGAAATTTTTGTGTATATAGGGACTGACCGTGCAATTTTAATTATATCATTGGTACGTTTAGTGTTTTTTATATACATGGACTAATAGTACATTTTTTTGAATAATATAAAGACTTCTTTTGCAATTTTGGTTATTATATGGGTTTAGATTACTTTTTTGCATCTTTAGGGGACTAATGGTGCAGTTAGACCTAAATTTTTAAAATAAATTTACCCCTAAATTTTAAATTAATTATAATTTAGTCCCTAAGTTTTAAATTAGTTACAATCAGTTCTTAAGGATTTTCAAATATTTGCAATTTTTAAAGCCCTAAATTTTAAAATAATTGCAATCAAGCCCCTTAACATTTAAAAGAAATACATATGACCCATACAAGCTAGAAAATTACACTTTGGCCCCTAAGATTCTACTTGAATACTTATTTGAGCAGCTTATCATTATGGTTGATGTTATGTCTCGAGGATGCGACGTAGATAGTGAGGGACTAGTCTGGTTTTCATTTATGGTAAAATGTAGTTGGTTATTTGTTTATTTAATGGGCATATGTATTTGCTTATTTAACCTGGTTCTTTTACAGGCAAACAAATATGGAAAGTTCGTGGAAAGAGCGTACTTCAGTCCACGTAGAAGGCTAAGGAGAATTTTAAGGGTGTTTCCCTTGTCGATTTTTGTGGCGAGGATGACACGTGGAACCCCGTTGTGGAAGAAAGGCACTACGTGGCCCAAGTGGTTGATAACACGATCCAGGGTTACATTTCCAAAAACTATATTAAGTCGAAGCATACCTGGTGCTCCTTTGTGTGTTCTAAAAATATGCAATAAATAATCGAACCACAACCGCAAGTGTACGGTTGTCCCAAGTAATATAGTTGATAAAACAGATTCGTTCCAAGGACGAGATGGTTGACTACAATGTTTAACAAGTAATGAATGGTTGCACTTATGAAAACAAGTAAAGAAAATATGTTTGATTGGTTTTTGTATTAATGCTAAGTAATTGAAAGATAATTATTAAAATGCAAATAAAAGCTAAGACGCAAGTAAAATGATGTAAAACGCAGTATGATAAGTAGCACTTGAGAACGCAAGGGATCTTCCTAATCCTATTTCATAACCTATGCCGTTTAAGGGTTAAATTGGTCAATTACAATGGTCGGGATTCTAAATTCCTTATACCCCCGTCAGGGTAGACCATAAGGCGATCCTAGAGTGTCACTAGTCCCGTCAGGGTAAATATGATCCACTTTTGGATGTTTAAGTTTTATTACCTCATTGGCCCTAGAATTAGCTAAGTTCGTCAGAATCAATAGCTTCTATCCTAGATTGAATAAATGGTTCTATATCTAAACCCTCCGTCAGGATGATCCAATTGCCACTAATTGGAATAGCCTAGATACTAATACCTGTTCCTAGTTCATGACGCTAAAACAGTAAACATTCACAATTTATCGAAAAGGGTAAAAGACACAATCTAATTTAATTTAACAAGAACCCAAATTCAACATATGAAATTCAACAAGATTTGGGAATTACCCATATAACATTCTCAAGCGCTAAAATGAAATTAGCTCATACTAATAAAAAGAAAAACTAAATTAATTGAAATGGAATTCATATTTGATTACAAAATTAAAATTGAAAGAAACCTAATTTCCGGAGTTGGAATGACTGAGAACGGAGATATAGACCCTCTCTAGTTCTTGCAGCTTCTTCTTTCTTCCTTCTGTTGCTTCTCTCTGATGTTTAATCTTGTGGAATGTGAATTGTGTTAAAAATAGAAGTCAAAGGCTCCTTTTATAAGTGTAAAAACGGATTAGGGCTTGGACCTAATAATAAAACACTAATTAAATGTCCAAGCCCAAATTCTAAGCCCAAAATCCCGTAACTGCTGATACACCTTCACTAAAACGGCTTTTCCCGCTTCGTTATGACTCTGATTGACCTCATTCCAATTGCTAAACTTCCGTAACTCGATAAGGAATGTTTTCTCTTCAAAGGTCAGCGGTTAAATCAGTTCTAAAGCACCTCGAAATCAGCAATCTATGGCCTGGAAAACAGATTTTCAGCTCTAAAAATAATATCTTCGGGATTTATCTCCAAGTCTTGACTCCATATCACGATCTTTGACTCTCTTCTCGGATTCCATTCCTAGCTAATAATCAAAACCTACAAACTTTCCACTAAAATATACAAGATTACGCGCAAAAGTTTAATAAATCAAAATTACTATAAATAAAATGGAAATTCCGGATTATTGTATTTTTAACTCAAAAGTCTATCAAAATATGCAAATAAACATAAAAAATGATGTCTCCCAAGGGTCGAAAATAAGAACAATTAGGGATAAGAGCGATTCTCACAACCCTTTCTATCTTTGATCTCTAAATCGAACTCTTGAAGTAATAACACCCATCTAATTAACCTTGGTTTCGCATCTTTCTTTTCCATAAGAAATCTGATCGCGGAATGATCTGTATAAACAATAACTTTCGCTCCAAGAAGATAAGAGCGAAATTTATCAAATGAATATACAACTGCTAGCAACTCCTTTTCTGTAACCGTGTAATTAACCTGAGCACCAATAAAAGTTTTACTAGCATAGTAAATCGAATGAAAAACCTTCTCTTTTCTCTGTCCCAATACAGCTCCCATACACAAATCACTCGCATCACACATAACCTCAAACGGTAAATTCCAATCTGGAGGTAACACTATAGGAGCAGAAATAAGCTTTTTCTTAATTGCTTGGAAGGCCGCTAAACAAGCTTCATCAAAAAGGAATTTGGAATCCTTTTCGAGTAAGTTGCATAACGGTTTAGCAATCTCAAATCCTTAATAAAACGCCTATAAAAACCAGCATGGCCAAGAAAACTCCTTACCCCTTTAACAGAAACAGGAGGGGGAAGAGTTTTAATTACCTCTATCTTTGCTCTATCAACCTCTAACCCAGCACTCGAAACTTTGTGACCCAGAACAATACCTTCGCGAACCATGAAATGACACTTCTCCCAGTTGAGCACCAAATCTGTCTCCTTACATCTTACTAACACTTTCTCCAAGTTATCTAAACATTTATCAAAATCATCACCAAACACGGAGAAATTGTCCATAAACACTTCAAGGAAATTATCTATCATGTCCCAGAAGATGGCCATCATACACCTTTGAAAAGTAGCGGGAGCGTTACACAACCCAAATGGCATTCTGCGATATGCAAAAGTACCAAATGGGCTTGTAAAGGTAGTCTTATGTTGATCTTCTGGAGCCACATAAATCTGATTGTACCCGGAGTAACCATCCAAGAAGCAATAGTACTCTCTTCCGGCTAATTTATCTAACATTTGATCGATGAAGGGCAAAGGGAAATTATCTTTTCTGGTGGCTTTGTTCAGCTTTCTGTAATCCATGCAAACTCTCCAACTGAGCGTGCGTTATCATCTTCAAGTATAATTTTGTGTTGACAATAGGATGGACTAATGCCTTTGATGTCAGTAATTGTCCAACCTATTGCTTCTTTGTTGGCTCTCAACACATGCAACAGTTTGTCTTCTTGAGGACCTGTTAAATTAGCTGAAACAATAACAGGTAGAGTTTCATTAGTACCTAAATACGCATACCTCAAGTGTGATGGTAACGGTTTTTCTTCCAATTCCGGAGGAGATTCAATTGAAGGCTTCTTTTTAGGAACAATCTCCCCCGGTTCTCTCACAGGTTCATAGGCAAGACGCTTATACTTTGGATTTTCATAATTGAGAGCTGCCACTGTTTCGGCAAGCTCTTCCATCATCTCAGGTGAATCTAATGTCAAAGCAGCCTGCAAGATATCATCAAAATTTAAGCAATTAAATACCTCTTGCGAAGCTTGCTCAACTACATCCATTCTGAAGCAATCTTCCTGAGAATCTGGAAACTTCATAGCTCGAAATACATTGAATTTGACTTCCTCGTCTTGTATCCTCATCGTTAATTCGCCGTTCTCTACATCGATTAATGTACGCCCTGTGGCTAGAAATGGTCTACCCAAAATAATGGGGACATTTCTATCTGCATCGTACTCAAGTATTACGAAATCAACGGGAAATATAAGTGTACCTGCCTTAACGAGGACATCCTCAATTCGGCCTTCAGGATGTGCAAGAGACCTGTCCGCCATCTGAAAGACCATAGAAGTGGGTCTTGCTTCTCCAATTTTTAGCTTATCAAAGATCGATTTGGGCATCAAATTGATGCTTGCACCCAAATCACATAGCGCTTTTCCTTTCCATTCTTCTCCAATCGATATCGGAATCGTGAAACTCCCCGGATCAACTAACTTTGGAGGTAATTTACTCTGGCAAATCGCGCTACACTCTTCAGGAAGACCAATCATCTCATTATCACAATAAGGTCTTTTGTTAGTGAGGGCCCTCTTCAAAAACTTTGTATACTTAGGAATATCTCGAATAACCTCTAGTAACGGAATATTAATACTTAAGCCCTTCACTCTATTAAATAATTTCTGAAAGTCAGCCAAATCACCCTTTTTCTGAACTCGCGATGGAAACGGTGGTGGAGGGCGATTACTAACAATATCATCTTTCTTCATTGGAATCTCACTTGGCCTTACTATTTCTTCAACCTCACTATCTTTCTCATTCTCTTTCTCTTTCTCACCCACTTCCTTTTCTTTTCTTGGAACTTCTTTCTCTTTCATAACGGGAAAAGGAGGTGGAGAAAGGTTCTTACCACTTCTTAATGTAACAGCTTTGCAATCTTCATGTTGTCTCGGATTTTCTGTATCACTAGGGAGTTGCCCTTGTGGACGCTGATTAAGCTGTTTTGCAAATTGCTCCATTTGATTCTGTATTAATTTCATATTTGCTTCAGACGCTTGTTGACGTTCCATAGCTTGTGTTTGAAGAGCAATTAAACTTTCAACGGTTTTCTGAAGGGTAACTACTCCTTCCTGTGGATGGGCAGGTAAGGCTTTTTGGTTCAATGTTTCATCGTACGTATTCTGAGGAGCTTGTCTTTGTACATAATACCCTGATTCTGTCCTCCTTGATAATTGTTGTGTGGTCTTGGATTGTAATTGTTACCTTGGGGACGCGGCTGATACGCATATGTAGGGTTGGCTGCCCCATTCGGATTTGAGTATTGAAACCCATGATGGTTTCTGTTAGGCTGATATCCATTACCACTTGAATTAAAATTCCCTCTGTTGGACACAAACATCACAGGCTCTTGATTATTCAGACAACTTTCCTCATCATGATCATCTACCCTGCAAATCGAACACATATAAACCTCTTGAGCAGCTTGCACAGCTACCTTCTTACCCAAAAATCCCTCTTTTACAGCTAATGTAAGCTGTTTCAATTGTTGCTCTATAGTATTCTGAATCTTGTTCTCTAGCGTAGCAAATTTTTCCTCCATATTGACATTACTCACTCCTTTAACCGGTGTTCTTACTGAAGTCCACCCAACTTCATTCTTGACTGTTCTTTCCAAAATGCCTTTAGCATGAACGGGTTGAACTTGAAGAAAACCTGCACCACATAACAAATCCAACTTCTCTCTCGAAGTTCCATCAAGGCCTTTGTAAAATATTTTCATTTGTTGTTGTTCTGTAAAGCCATGATCGGGAACCCTTCTTAAACACATCTGAAATCTTGTCCAACTCTTACCCAAAGTTTCATCATACTCTTGACGGAAATGTGTTAACTCAAGTTGATCATCTAACCTCATGTTACTTGGGTAAAATCTATCAAAGAAAGCAGTTTCTAATTGGTCCCAGTTTGTTATCTTCGTAGGATCTTGTGCATCGTGCCATTCACTCGCTCCATCAATGACAAAGAATCGAAACGCAGCAAAATACAATTGTTCCCTTGAAACCCCTTGTGTGATATAAGAATCACATATCTGCTTAAATTTTTGAACGGCTCGGATAGGATCTTCTTGCGGTCTACCACGAAAATTTCCAAAGTTTTGGAATTGAGCTAACATACCCGAGTCTGGACGAAATCTTGGAACATTAATATCTGGAGCACCTACTCCTAGAGCAGGAGCACGGAAAGGAGCTTCTGGTGGACCATTAACAAACCACGGATCTTGATTCATCACTATCTGAACTTGAGGATTAGGATTTAGTGGTTGAACTTGAGGAATAATGCCTGGAGCTAAAGGTTGGCCATTTGCATCTAGCTGGCCTTGTCCATTATTTTGTTGATTCTGAAGATTGATATTCTCCATTCTGTTAACTAACTCTTCTACTTCTAAAGCTTCCTGTTCTCTTCTTCTCTTGTTAGCAAGTCTGATCAACGATTCTGGATTATTAAGGATCGGAGGTGTTGGCTCTAGATCCTTGAATAGCCTTCTTCGCATACACCAAACCTAAAAACCTGAAAAAGATAAACAAACAAAAAGCGTAAAACTGATAAAATAAAATAAATGCAACTATCACTAAAGGTAAACACCGTGGTCACACGCTACCGTCCCCGGCAGCGGCGCCAAAAAATTGGTGGTCCTTTGTGTGTTCTAAAAATATGCAATAAATAATCGAACCACAACCGCAAGTGTACGGTTGTCCCAAGTAATATAGTTGATAAAACAGATTCGTTCCAAGGACGAAATGGTTGACTACAATGTTTAACAAGTAATGAATGGTTGCACTTATGAAAACAAGTAAAGAAAATATGTTTGATTGGTTTTTGTATTAATGCTAAGTAATTGAAAGATAATTATTAAAATGCAAATAAAAGCTAAGACGCAAGTAAAATGATGTAAAACGCAGTATGAGAAGTAGCACTTGAGAACGCAAGGGATCTTCCTAATCCTATTTCATAACCTATGCTGTTTAAGGGTTAAATTGGTCAATTACAATGGTCGGGATTCTAAATTCCTTATACCCCCGTCAGGGTAGACTATAAGGCGATCCTAGAGTGTCACTAGTCCCGTCAGGGTAAATATGATCCACTTTTGGATGTTTAAGTTTTATTACCTCATTGGCCCTAGAATTAGCTAAGTTCGTCAGAATCAATAGCTTCTATCCTAGATTGAATAAATGGTTCTATATCTAAACCCTCCGTCAGGATGATCCAATTGCCACTAATTGGAATAGCCTAGATACTAATACCTGTTCCTAGTTCATGACGCTAAAACAGTAAACATTCACAATTTATCGAAAAGGGTAAAAGACACAATCTAATTTAATTTAACAGGAACTCAAATTCAACATATGAAGTTCAATAAGATTTGGGAATTACCCATATAGCATTCTCAAGCGCTAAAATGAAATTAGCTCATACTAATAAAAAGAAAAACTAAATTAATTGAAATGGAATTCATATTTGATTACAAAATTAAAATTGAAAGAAACCTAATTTCCGGAGTTGGAATGACTGAGAACGGAGATATAGACCCTCTCCAGTTCTTGTAGCTTCTTCTTTCTGTTGCTTCTCTCTGATGTTTAATCTTGTGGAATGTGAATTGTGTGAAAAATAGAAGTCAAAGGCTCCTTTTATAAGTGTAAAAACGGATTAGGGCTTGGACCTAATAATAAAACACTAATTAAATGTCCAAACCCAAATTCTAAGCCCAAAATCCCATAACTGCTGATACACATTCACTAAAACGGTTTTTCCCGCTTCGTTATGACTCCGATTGACCTCATTCCAGTTGCTAAAGTTCCGTAACTCGATAAGGAATGTTTTCTCTTCAAAGGTCAGCGGTTAAATCAGTTCTAAAGCACCTCGAAATCAGCAATCTATGGCCTGGAAAACAGATTTTCAGCTCTAAAAATAATATCTTCGGGATTTATCTCCAAGTCTTGACTCCATATCACGATCTTTGACTCTCTTCTCGGATTCCATTCCTAGCTAATAATCAAAACCTACAAACTTTCCACTAAAATATACAAGATTACGCGCAAAAGTTTAATAAATCAAAATTACTATAAATAAAATGGAAATTCCGGATTATTGTATTTTTAACTCAAAAGTCTATCAAAATATGCAAATAAACATAAAAAATGATGTCTCCCAAGGGTCGAAAATAAGAACAATTAGGGAGACATCAATACCCCTAGTGTCACATGGATCGTACTCAGACTAACCTTGTTGTAATTTCCTTGTTTGTATATTTTATTAGATAAAACTATATTTTTGGTAAGTTTTTTATTTTTTGCAAAGTTACTTTCAGGTCAATTAGTGGAGAACCCGACAAGACTGGCCAAGTAACCAAAAAAACATCCACAAAAAATGCTTATCCAGGTTTAGGGATCAAAAGGGGATCATATATAAAAATCGGACGACAATTGGTCAAGTTCTTGAGAATTGTAGACTGGAAGATTAGGAGAAGATGTTGGAGATATGGGCTAGCAAGCAATGTCTAGATGTTAATAATATTATTTTAAACAAGTTAGTTTGGGTGCGGGAAAAAAATAGAGAGACTTAACGCCACAGAAGTGGTCATGACTCGATCACCTTATTGCAGTCCCGTTACAGGACGACGAATGTAATATTTATCATATTTGCATCTTTTGATTTGTGAAAAAGTATTTCTAGGTTATATTGTGATTTTACAGGACCTCATGGAGGATTTCGACGATTTTGTCTCGGGGATATGAGTAGATGACGTTGGTGTTACATCTACACTATCTATTGGGAAGAACAAGAAGAAACCCCATATCGTGAATTATTACAGCAAATCGGGTTGAAAAAGTTAGAAGATTGGAGGACTGAACCCTTCTGTCAATGCGATGTAATTTTAAAGTCATTTATGGTTCAAAAATATTATTTCCAACTTACATTTATATCAAAATTAGAAACAAATGGACTTGACGGCGAGGTTCAATCCACCGTAAGAGACTAATGGTGGTGTGTTGGAGTCACACCGTCCATGCATTGACACGTCAAGATCAGCTCTATACGGTGATCAAGGTAGCAAAGGACCATATGAGGACAAAAGGTTTGGTACCTGGGAGGCTGGGAGTTTACCGGTTGTTCCAGAGTCAGGACTGTGATCAGGATCTATGCTAGACATCGAGATGGATGATTAATGGCTACTCGGGGCAGTCGAGTATTTAAATAAATATACCCTCCAAGTAGGCCGGACCTGAGAACGAACCATGATTCATTTGGCACTACTGGCGACCAACACCGGTTTCTAAAAGTGAAAGCATTTAGCAACCAATTTATGTGTCTATGTCGACTACTTTGGTTGTCGCTAGAAGTCTTAACTATATTAGTGGATTAAGACCGCATTGAATACAAATAAACACGTCTATGTTCGGGTTGCAAACGTAATATACCATCATAAATTCTATTATTTGCTTGACAATAAATGAAGTTGAATTTTTCATTCATCTTCCGAAATAGGCAAGTATTTTCATAGGAAAAGGTTAAAACTTAAATGACACAATTGGGGAGGCAAGTTAAAGTGAAGAACTTGAAATCAACCGATTTTGCACTTGGATCTAATAATCTAAAAACACCAATACAAAAAAGGTGTACCACTTTAACGGTACTACGATGGTTCATGTAGGCATAATGAAGAACCAAGTCAATATACTACTCTATCTTATCTAATTTCCCAGCAGAAAATATGTAATGTGGTCCACCTACTAATACTTCAGCTCCTCAGTAATACTCTGACATGTTGTTCATATTGTCAATTGATGGTGAAAAATGATGATTTTGAAAAATAGGGCTTGCAAAGTTAGTTTGACCATCAATGGTAGCAGAAGAAGCGTTGTTCCTTGTATACGAGAATCCTGATGATGCTGCACTAGAGAATAGTGGCACTTGAGGTAATACACCGTAACGGTCCCGTGTATTGCAAGGCCATTTAGGTAAATAATTCAGTTCCCCATTTTTCCCTATTGTTGTTTCCTATAATAAGCAATATAATAGGCCAAAATTTAATTCTTTGTAGAAAATTCATTTAGGCAATATTGATGGAAAATTAGTACCTTGTATAAAGGAGGGAAATTTGATATGACGTGATTATGATGAAGAGAGTCTTCAGACAACATTATATGGGCTTGTGGAAGTTGAGAGTGATGTACCTATTACAAGACAATGCACCAAAACAAACTTACCTACTATCTTACCTACTATCTTAAGAGAAACACTTACCTTTGACAGTAAAACTGTAACTTTGACTTAAAGAAGTAAACAATAATACCTTCATTCCATGATGTTGAGTGCTATCTGCATAATATGGGGGAGCAATTCCCAAGTGCAAATCAAGATTCTCACTGTCCTCTCCATTAGATTTTATAACTGTTGACATTAAATCATGAAGGTGAGATTTAATAAGAAAAAGCTAAAAGATATAAGATTACCTCCTTTATTTGTTGCAAAGCTTAACTCCTCTTTGTATGTGCTTGGTTTAAAATTAGTAATTGCTTCTCTTCCATTGCATTTTATAGCAGTTTTATCATATTCCCTGATTTAAATCAATAAGATAAAAATAATTTCATTGACAATTAAAACTGATGGGAGTGACAAGTTGAAAATGTGGACCTTGCAGCTTCTATTTCAGTGTCAAAGAGTCCAAGATAGATGTACCTGTAAACAAAAAGAGCATTCATTAGCACATTTATAACATTAATGTTTTCATCTAGGTAGACATAATTTATGATTTGAATCTATAATAGCAAGTAGAGTAATAAATAAGCAATAAAATATCTCACTTCTTGCCAAGAAACTGTCCCATTCTAGCTTCCCATCGTCCACATGTGTGCAGTGTGACCCCCCTGTATTTTGAACTGCCTCTTGAGACTTTAGTATTCTGACGACGTAGTATATGCACAAATTCTTCCTTCGTTAAGTTAGTCATCTGCATGAAAAAATAATTTTTTCCCCATAAAAACAGAGTATTAACTAAATTATATACTAATCAGAAAACACATCATGATAATTAAAAAAATACAATGGATAACCTGCTTAATATCCTCTTCATAATCAGAGGCATCAAAGTTTATGTCTGCGTCAAGCCCTCGAAATTTAATGGCAGCACGATCATATGCCCTGAAATAAAATTTAAAAAAAAGTTACCATACAGTACAATTTTACATATGCCCCTAATGCTAATATTATGAAAGTACTCAACATTTATTACCTAGCTGCAGCGTGTGCTGTGTCAAATCCACCTACAAATTTACAGAAACAAAGTTAGTCCCAAAGTCAATATTATGAAATAAAGCAACGCTGCAACATTATCTTCTAAATTAACTTACCTAAGTAAACTTGTTTTCCACAGTCCCTGCAAAATCCACATATAAAAAGATTTTAGGTGATATATTTATATATTAATTACTACATTAACCAATAAATCACCACCAAGCCAATACATTAGTAGTAACAAATTACAGCGTATATAGAGTTAATCAAACCAGGTCAAATCTAAAGCATAAATGATCATTACCACTAATTACACCTTCTTGACAAGACAAGATATATGCAGTAATATATGCAAATATATACATTGACGTGAAATATATGCATCTAAAAAGTATGTCATGTATCATGTATGTATGTACAATATGTGATTACCAAATGTGAGA
The DNA here is from genome assembly GCA_029959085.1 of Nemophila menziesii. NCBI lineage: Eukaryota > Viridiplantae > Streptophyta > Magnoliopsida > Boraginales > Hydrophyllaceae > Nemophila > Nemophila menziesii. Next base: position 7,491,589 of record JARWIR010000001.1, on the reverse strand, counting down.
CTCCCATCTACCAGTTCTGCGATAGAAAGTGACGCCACGGTACTGAGAGCTACGAGACCTTGGTCCTCTCCTCCTACTCTTCTTTACTTGCTGCGGCTGAACAATGATCCCTTGCTTAGCTAAACCACCATAATTTGCGGAGAGATCTAGCCACTGATTCCGAAATGCCGCCACTTTGTGATCACTACCTCCTCCATTCATCGGAAACAGCTCCTTTGTCACTAAACCAGCTTGATTCTCTCTCTCTTCGTACTCACTCTCCACCCCTCCGCCACTCTTTAGTATACCGAAGTTAAAAGCGTAGTGGTCTAAGCATGAGTCATCATTACTGGCAGTTCTTGAGGAATTTGCGGTGCTTGAATTTTCCACATGGTTACCGGAGAGCTCCAGATACTTCTCCGACATTTTTTCTTCTCCATTTGCGATCGATGTAGTTAAATTGAGGTCAAACATATTCTAAAACAACTCAAACTTATCCTTCTTTCTCTTTCTAGTAGCTTATATATGTATGTACCGTGAAAATTTGAGCTAGCTAAGATCAATAAAAATATTTCAGGGCGAAAAATAAAACTAATGCAGTAGAGAAGAAGGAAGGAATATATTTAGTAACATAGCATTAGCGTGAGAGGTTAGCCAGCTAGCTATATGTAGACACACAAGTCTTAAATTTATATGGGCGTGTGTAAACATACTTACATACATATATACATATATGTATGTATCTATACGGAGAGAGAAACAAAAATGAGCTATAGAGAAACGTTTTTGGTGTGTATTGTTCTGTACAGGGCCGGTCCTGACATTTCCGGGGCCTAAGGCAAACTTTAAAAAATAAGCCCCTAAAAATTTACAAGTTATATAAAATAAAAAATTCAAAATATAATAAAAAATAATCAAATAATTTTAAAGGAAAAAAAGAAATCTAAGTCTCTTCTAAGTTAACAAGTAATATTAAAATTAAAAAAAAAAAAAGGTAACTTAATAAATATTTTTGTAACTAAAAATATAATCTAATATTTTTATTTCAAATGGACTAAAACTGGGTCTTTGTAATAAAAAAAAATTATACTTCAGAAAGGGACCTAAAATTATATGAGTTAGGGAAAGAACCCAAAACTATGAATAGAATTGGGTCTTTTTAATAAAAAAAAAATTATACTTTAGAGGAGGTCCTAAAAGTATATGAGTTGGGGAGAGGCCCAAGGCCATAGCCTCCTTGACCTCTGGACCGGCCCTGGTTATGTAGTGCGTAAATGAAAAAGCCAACCAAGAGAAGAGGTGGGGTTAAATCATTATAGAGTCTAGAGGTTCTAGAGAAATAGAGGGAGACAATTTTATTTTTTTCCAATAAATACTTCTATTAAAATAGGGAGACAATTTAGTTGCTGATGCTCCATTAATTATTAACAATATTAAAAAAAGTTAATATTTTTTTAAATCAAAATGACAAACTAGCTTTCTATTTAGATTGTATAATAAATTAGATAAAAAAATTACAATAATACTTTTATTATAATTGTTATCTTTGAATAAATATATATTCTTATTTAAATCAAACATTATCAAAGACGTGAAAATCCACCTACTACTAATTTCATCGTACGCACATGTCCGGGAATTTTAAAAAAAATCATTACAAGTAATTCTAAAAAAATAAAAAAATATACATTTTTAGATATTTTTAGATGAGACAAAATAATATTTACGTCCATGATTTTTTTGAATTTTTTTTGAATTTTTGAATTTTTTTTCGATTTTTTTCTGATTTTTTTTAAATAGAATTATCTTTCATACTAATTAAAAATAAAAATTTAAAATTATTGTTAAGTAAACATTATCCTAATTATGAACTTAAGTATATAATATATATATATATATATATTTATTTATAATAGTAAATAAATTTTTGTATTTAATTTCCTTTTTATATTTTTTATAATAATATAATTTTTAATTTATTTCTAATTTTAAAATTATAAGTTTTTAGTTTCAATTTTTTTTTTAATTTGATACACAAATATCCGAACAAACTTTTTATTCAGTATCAGTATCAGTATCAATATTTTAAGTAGAAGAATAGTATAGTAATTAACTAAAAATATAAGATGTAAATAAAATAAAAAAGGATACGTTTTTACCATGTATCGGTTGTTTAATGTTATACGTACCTATCTAATTATTTTATCATTTTATATATCATTGTTGCATGGGAGAATTTTTCTTAATAATTCCCCCAAACATAAAACCTAAAACTCTCTTCACACTCGCAAAAAAATCTCTTCACACTCAACTTAATTTCCACCAAGCCGCTCTCTTGCACAAGAAAACCGCCGCCACACGGGACCATTTCCACCATCATCAACCCGGCTTGACGAAGAACCCAAATTAAGGTAAAAAATTGAATTATTTCTACAAATTTTTCAGAATTATGTGATTATATTTTTATACAAATCCTACAAGGTCATTTTATGACCGTTGGAAGATAAGTGATGCGCTGAGCAATTTGGTTTGAAATGTTTCGCACTAAATTAACATTTGACGCAAATGCTAAAGATGGTCTTATAACACAGGAACCAATTCTGCAATGAAAAAAGCCGTTCTCAGCTCCATGATCTTCCGCAATTCCTTAGCCGCAGCCAAAGAATACAAAGCTGCTACCGCCGCTTCAGCCACCATAAAATTACCTTCCAAAAGCCCTCAGCTGCAAATAGAGAATCTAACAGAGGAGGTGAGTTCAATATCAGGTAATAATATTGTAAAAATTATTCCTAATAGCTTTTGCACGAGGTAACAATTTATTAATTACTTTTTTTTTACGGGGAGACTTACTTACATATGTAGATGATAATGGTCCATGGCTTTCTCTTAAAAAGACTTTGGATAATACAGAGAAAATTGTTAATTGGAAAGATGTATCAAGAAATAGGAAGTATACATTTTTTCCGACGGCATGTCAAGTGGATCATTTTGACCAGCTAGTTAAAACAGTTGGGCATAAGCTGAGTTCAGATGATCTTCTTTTTATACATTGTAGATTGGGCCAAAAAGTTGGTTTGAAAGAGTATAATTCATTAATAGCATTCTGTATAAGCGAGGCTAGAGAAACAGATGATGAAGATTTCCGATTAGAGCAACATTACAAGGCTTATCAACTATTTCAATCAATAAGAGAAGTGGGTTTTCCGTTATTAGAAGAAACTTATGGTCCCTTTTTGGATTATTTAATTGATTTTGGCTTGGTTCGTGAGTTTTACTTGTATTATGATATTTTCAAACATGACGATACTTCTTCATTGCCTCGCCTAGCTTATTATGAGATGCGCCTTTGCGTTGTTACACAAAACAAAGACAAAATACAAGAGTTGCTTAATAAAAATGCATTAAATGGTGGTGATGATAAATCTTTATATCAAGGTATGATGACTTGACTATTGAAGTTGAGATTTTTTTTTTTTTGCACCAAGAAGCTCACTTTATTGTGTAATGATGCAGAAAATTATTTGTTAGCACTATGTGAAAGTGACCATAAACAAGAGTTTCTTAGGTTATTAGAAACTTTGGATATAACAAAAGTTGCACGCTTAACTGATATTTTCAGAATGTTGGGGAAGCTTTTGCTTGAGTCATGGGCAAAAATGTTCATGCATGCACTTAAATTTCAAGGTAATATAGTAATGAAACAAAAGCTTCTGAGCCATTCAATGATATTTCGGTTAGGATGAAATGAAGATATAGAATCAAATATCACGTCAAATGTCATCTATAACTATGTAATCAGTATCCCTAATTCAGCGGTGAGGAATTTTCTCATAAATATTTCATTTTTTAAAGTATTTTTATCTGATTAAGACTCTTTTTTGGATAATACAAGGTTGATGATGTTATTTCGAAATTCAATAAATTTCATTCTGATTTGGAGTTAACACACTCACCTGAACAATATGTGAAGGTGAAGCTAATAAAGTTTTCTTGTCGGAGAAGATGAATCTCATCTTGATAAACAGGATTAAGATAATATATATATATATATATATATATATATATATATATATATATATATATATATATATATATATATAATTATATTAGCATGAATGTTAATTTATTTACTCTATTTTCAAATCTTTTTTAGTTCCATTGTTGATTATTGACATGCTTTGATTGTTTGACATAATAAAAATGTCTTTAAACTAGCAATATATGTAATCAAGTGTCTAAGCATTTTCTCTTTTTGAGCCTCCGCAACTCTCTGCCACTCATGAGTTGAAAAATTAAAATGATTTTTTTTTCATTACATAGTAATTTTGATTCGCAAAATCTTATGATAATTGATCACAGCCAAATACTTCAAAAGAAACAAGTATTAATAAGCTGAAAGACATTGGAAGCCATGTTTGAATCTCAAGAAAAGCTTTGGAACAAAATGTTGGAACATTTGAACCATGGGATTTGTTTCTTTTCCCACATCGGTGGATAGGAAAAAGGATAAACCCCTTTTTAGCCATTGTGATGGCATTAGCTTCCAAAGATCACAACCCCATGCATATAATAAGGTATTGGATAAACCCCACGCACGCACCACCGTCCCGCGCCGGGCGGTGAGTGCGTGGTCGTGCGCTCGTGCGGGAGTTCGGGAGTTAAAAAAATGAAAAATGAAATGAGCAATCAATCAGAAGACAAACGTAAGACAAGACTCCACCAATCACGCGCCCGTTAAGAAGATTAACGTGTGGAATAAAGAGAATCAATCAGATCAATTCAACCAGATTTCAACTCCAACACTCCCCTATATATAAACCCCATTCTCCACCACTATTGAGTACGAATTAACGCATAAAAAATATCTCTCTACTATTTTTTCTTTTCTTTCTGTTAAGAGATACCGGTAGTACGCCGGAATATCTTTTTAACACCGGGATTATTTTTCCCTTTACCGTGTAAGTTTGGCTTTTGATTTTCCGTGTAAGAGCTTTGTTTTGTAATTTTCGTTGTATTTCAATTATTTCCGTGTAATTGTTTGTTTACTCGTTAGTTGAATTTTCGTTTCATTTCGTTTTGCTTTCTTCTTTTCTAAAACGGTGATACTTTATCACTTACAATTTAAAAAGATATTCAGTAGTTTTCTTTTATCACCGTTTTATTTTATGGCTTTTCCAATCTCGGCTGTTGCTTCATCATTGAATGCAAAAGCCTTTCCCGACGTGAATAAGTTGGAGCCTCTTAATGGTTCCAACTACAAGCGTTGGACACAAAAGATCCTTATCTGTCTTGAACATTATGAACTGGACTTCGTTTTATACGAGGATCCTCCACTTTTAGTGGACAATGGGGTTCCCACTGAAGAAGAATAGACTAGGCATCTTGATCTGGAAGCCAAGTTTAAGCGAGCTAACACCATGGCTCGAGGATGGATGTTGAACAACGTGTCAAACCTCATCTTTGATCTTCTTGCCAAAGAAAAATCGGCAAAGATCATATGGGAGACACTTGCGAAAAAATATGGGGCCGAGGATTCTGGTAAGAAGAAATATGTCACTGGGACGTGGTATAACTTCTGTCTCACCGATCAGAAATCCATGACTGAACAACTCCATGTCTATGAAAACCTTTGCGCGGATGTGATTGCTGAAGATATGAAAATGTGTGAGGTGTTCCAAGCCAATATCCTGTTAGAGAAGTTCCCACCTTCTTGGAGCGAATACCGTAATCACCTAAAGCACAAGAAGAAGGAAATGACACTACAAGAGTTGATTAGCCACATACAAGTCGAGGAGGCAAATCGACTCAAAGACAGGTCTATTCCTTTCCCTTCTCAATCCTCCAAAGCTAATCTTGTCGAAAGTTCTGGCCAAGGTAACAAAGACAGGTTCAAAGGGAAGGGTAAACAACAAGGCAACAACAAATCCAAATCCGGAGGCAACAAGAACCGCGGCAACTCCAAAGGTGGTGGGTTCAAAACCTCTGGTAAGATTCAGAAACCTAAAGGAGCTTGTTACTGTTGTGGGAAGGAAGGACATAGGGCTTTCGAGTGCAACCTTAGAGCTGGTCAAGGTCCCAAACCTGCCGCGAATCTGGTCGAGACCGAAGAGGTTATTGCTACAATGATGGTTGAGGTAAACTTAATTGAGAACAAAACCGAGTGGATTCTTGACACTGGATCCTCTCGTGATTTCTGCTCAACGAGATCCATGTTCAAGAAATTCGAAGAAGCAACAAATGGTGAATTTGTCTACATGGGTGACTCCTCAACCGCCATGGTCTTCGGTAAAGGACAGGTTTATCTCAAACTCACTTCTAGTAAAATCTTAGAGTTGAATGATGTTCTCTTCGTCCCCTGTCTCCGTAGGAACCTAGTTTCCGGAGCTCTTCTTAATAAAGTAGGCCTTAAACTTGTATTTGAAGGGGAAAAAATGGTTATTACAAAAAATGATGAGTTTGTGGATGGTGGTTTATTTGTTTTAAATACTGTACCAATGAATGAGAATGCCTCTGATTTTGCTTATGTCGTTGAATCTCTTGACACTTGGCATGCTAGACTAGGTCACCTTAATATCTCGTCTATTAAAAGTCTTAAAGAACATGGACTAATACCCCTCAATAAAATAGATGACTTTTCCAAATGTCAAATATGTGTAGAGTCCAAACTTGCTAAGAAACCCTTTAAGCCTGTGACCACGAGAAAGATTAAACTACTAGAATTAGTGCATTCTGACTTAACTGATTTTAAAAACTCCGCTAGTAGAGGAGAAAAACTTTACTATATAACCTTTATAGATGACTACTCTAGGTTCACTAAAGTGTATCTCCTTAAAACTAAAGACGAGGCGGAAAACGCGTTTTTTAAATACAAAGCTGAAGTAGAAAATCAACTAGACTGTAAAATCAAAAGATTTAGGTCAGATAGAGGAGGCGAATATAGTTCCAATTCACTTAAAGAGTTTTGTGAAACAAATGGGATATTCCACGAACTTAGTGCCCCCTATACACCCCAACAAAATGGCATAGACGAGAGAAAAAATAGATCCCTTAAAGAGACTATAAATGCTATGTTAATAAGTTCAGGTTTACCAACCAACATGTGGGGGGGAAGCTGTTATGTCCTTAATAGGGTACCCCATAAATCCCTAGATAAGACCCCCTATGACATGTGGAGAGGCTTTCCACCTAACCTGAAATTTTTAAAAGTGTGGGGGTGTCTGGCCAAAGTCAAACTACCTGAATATAAAACAGTCACTGTTAGACCCAAAACAATAGACTCTGTATTCATAGGGTATGCTCAGAATAGTGCAGCCTATAGATTCCTATCATTAGATGATAACTCCGTTTTTGAATCTAGAGATGCTGAATTCTTTGAAAATATTTTCCCTTTGAAAACTGCGAATACTGTTGATGCTTCTTTGGCTTCTAGTAACTTATCTGATGATGTTAATGTTCCTTTGTGTGATAGTGCCCCTGGCCCCTCTACCTCCTATGTACCTAGTAGTATTCCTGAGGAAGAACTTAGGAGGAGTAAGAGGCGTAGGACCGAGTCCAGCTTCGGACCTGATTTTATCACAGCCTTCTTAACCGAAGGTTTTCACATTGACCTGATAAGTGAACAGGTTGTCACCTGTCTCTTCATGGAGGAAGACCCAAAAACTTATGCCGATGCTTTGAGATCGGTAGATGCTAGTTTTTGGAAAGAAGCTATTAATAGCGAACTTGAGTCTATTAGAAGTAATCATACGTGGGAATTGACTGACTTACCTAGAGGCAGCAAACCCATCAACAGCAAATGGATTTTTAAGAAAAAGTTGAGACCTGATGGCTCAATAGAAAAATTCAAAGCTAGGCTTGTTATTAAGGGTTTCACGCAAAAGAAAGGCCTTGATTACTTCGACACTTATTCCCCTGTGACCAAAATTGCCACCATTAGGACCCTCATCGCTCTTGCGGTCATTCACAAACTTGTCATACATCAGATGGATGTTAAGACTGCGTTTCTGAATGGGGACCTAGATGAAGAGATCTATATGGCCCAGCCTGAAGGGTGTGTGGTTCCTGGTCAATGGGATAAAGTGTGCAAGCTAAATAAGTCTTTGTATGGCTTAAAATAGGCACCCAAAAAATGGTATGAAAAACTCGATAGTACCCTAATTTCAAATGGGTTTGTGGTCAACACTTCTGAATCATGTGTTTACACCAAAGTAACAGGATCAGAGTGTACCATCATCTGCCTGTATGTAGATGACATGCTCATTTTCGGCACTTCCCTTCATACCATAAATGAGACCAAACGCTTCTTGTCTTCTAAGTTTGACATGAAAGACATGGGAGAAGCAGATGTTATTCTTGGGGTAAAAATCATTAGGAGCAGTAATGGTATTTCCCTGAATCAGTCTCATTACGTAGAAAAGATGTAGAAGAAATTCGACTCCTTTGAGGTGACACCTGTAAATACTCCTTATGATTCTAGTATTCATTGTGATGGCATTAGCTTCCAAAGATCACAACCCCATGCATATAACAAGGTATTGGATAAACCCCACACGCGCGCACCACTAAGACAAGACTCCACCAATCACGCCCCCGTTAAGAAGATTATTCCATCAGCTGGTCAACTCGTCAAGTCAAGTCAACCAGCGGCTACACCAATGACCAAAACGTGTGAAATAAAGAGAATCAATCAGATGAAGTCAACCAGCGGTTACACCAATGATCAAAACGTGTGGAATAAAGAGAATCAATCAGATAACAGTCAATCAATCCGTAGAGAGAATCGAGGTATTGATTGGCCCGTTACAAAGCAATTCTGATTTCAACTCCAACACTCCCCTATATATAGACCCCATTCTCCACCACTATTGAGTACGAATTACAAAGCAAAGCAGCTAAGCATACGCATAAAAAATATCTCTCTACTATTTTTTCTTTTCTTTCTGTTTAGAGATACCGGTACTACGCCGGAATATCTTTTTAACACCGGGATTATTTTTCCCTTTACCGTGTAAGTTTGGCTTTTGATTTTCCGTGTAAGAGCTTTGTTTTGTAATTTTTGTTGTATTTCAATTTCCGTGTAATTGTTTGTTTACTCGTTAATTGATTTTTCGTTTCATTTCGTTTTGCTTTCTTCTTTTCTTAAACGGTGATACTTTATCACTTACACAAAAAAAGGAAAATCTCAAGACAAGCTCTGCGATAAGGCTTTATTGTCTCTCAACTAGTATTGGGTTTTCAAGATTGAATAGAATGATTAGTATAGTGGTGTAGGTTCAGACTGATTTAATAACTCTAAATCCAAAGTGACTCTTCTATGTAACAAAGTATACAATTAACAAAGGGATAATTCTAAAATTAGGGCTAGAACTCTGTTCTTACTTTTCTACTCAGACGGCGAAAAATTGTATATTAATATATTATTTAATTGTTAATGTATTATTAAACCTTCAATATTAATTTGGATATTTTTAATTTTTTTAGACTTTTATTTTTTCATTAATATTACGTTTCATATTTTTATACCACACTTCACCAAATACCGATTATTCATAGAATTCAGTTTCAATCACAGAAGAACAAATTGTTCAAGTATAACTCGAGCTCGTCTCTAAAAAATCTTGTCATATAACTTAAATAAACAAGTTTCAACATCTTTGACTTAGATCGTTGAAATATGAGCTCGGCTCAACTCGTTTAAATTTTTGCTCGTCTCGAAAAGTTAAACAAAACAACTTGTACATCTAGTATTCGCCTCGACTTGACTTGTTTACAACCCTAGCTTCGACGATCGATGAATCAATTTCTATTATGCTGCGAGGAATCTTCCTTACCGCAACAGATTTGTGAAGAATCTTATAGTCATTTTTTGAATAATGCATTTGGATTTATTTTATCCATTTCTACTCGCTGCAACTTGACAATAGAAGTCATTAAAAGAGGGTCTCCAATATTATTTGTTCTTTTACAAAATCAAGACACTTTATCCCGAATTTTTCCAATATCACACCTTTATTAATTAGTTAAAAGCAATGGTGAAATTAGGATGTAAACGAGGCGAGGCGAGCCGAATACTAGATGTACATGCTTGTTTGTTTAACATCTCGAGCCGAGTCGAACCAAACTCCAATTCAAACAAACCGAGCCGATCTGAGCCCAAATTTAAATTAACCAATCCAGAGATGTTGAAATTTGTTTGTATATCTTATCAAACAAGATTTTTTTCGAGGCGAGCTCGAGTTGCTCACGAGCAATTTTTTCTTTTTATAATTGAAGCAAAACTTTCATGAATGATTGGTATTGAATGTAGTGCACCGTATAAGAGTATGGAGCATAATATTGATGAAAAATAAAAATCTATAGAAATAAAAAATATCTAAGTTGATAGGGTGAATTGCCCATGTGGTTTTGTCTTGCAGACCATCTTTGTTTCTAATAGGGATTGTATGGATATATTTTTCTCCAAAGGAGCCTTTAAAGTCTTATGAGTCAAAAGTACTCTTTAGGACATATTTTCTCTTTCATTCTCTCTTCATATACTATGCACTCTTTTATTTTCTCTCCGTGTTCCAAATATTTTTCAGCAACAGTTATCTCTCTCCTCCAAGCGGTGAAGGTTCACCCATGGATTTCATATCCGACCATGACTTTCATCTTTGTTCGAGCGCACATCTCTGACCATGGAGGAGTTCGAGCCATCTTGAAGACTATGACTCCGGTGAAAACATATCTCTCTAATCTCTTTTATCTAACAACATTCACGGTGGTAAAGCTATGGCAGAAGAAGAAGATTTGTGTTTTTCCAAAGAACACTCAATGATTTTATGTATTTTCAGTTATTCTACATAACTATTCAGCGATTTTGCGCTTATACTTATTAATCAAATTTAGCTTCTTTAATTTCAAAATACTCAATGATTTTGTGTTAATTCTCAGTAATCTTGCGTTAATACTCAGTGATTGTGTATTAATACCTATAAAATTTAAATGATACTCATTGAATTACTAGGTACTCAAAAAATTTAAATGATACTCAGTGAATTACTAAGTACTTAATGAATTTACTATGTACTTAGTGAATTTACTGAGTACTCAGTAAAACCAGTAAAGAACATCCATGGTGAAGAATAGTAAATGTACTCAGTTTCACTAAGTATTCGTTAAAATGAATATATGAATTTATAGAAGTCACAGAGAATTCAGTAAAATTCACTGAGTTCTTAGTAATTCACTGTGTATCATTTAAATCCGGTGAGTATCATGAAATTTTGTAATTACTTAGTAATTCATTGAGTATAATTTAATTTTCTTTTGAGTATTAACACACAATCACTGTGTATAAAGCACAAAACACTGAGTATTATGCAAAATCACTGAGTATTAACATAAAAAGCACCGAGTATTATAGAAGTTACAATTGATTAATGAATACTACACAAAATTACTGAGTGTTAAAACACAAACGAAGCTTCCACTTTTATTTTTCATGAACTCGAAACTTTCCTACCGCGAACTCTAAGCTTTAGCTACAAATCTGCTAGAGTTTCCATGTCCACGGATTTTGTGCTACATATCTTCATTAGACTAGAACAAAGGTTGAATGGAGAACAAAACTGCAGCAGACTTTTTCAATAAGGAAAGTGAGAGAAAATAATAGAGAGAGAGAGAGAGAGAGAGAGAGAGAGAGAGAGAGAGAGAGAGAGAGAGAGAGAGAGAGAGAGAGAGAGAGAGTATGTGATATTTTTAAGGTTATGGGATATTTATTAAATATACATAGTAGATAAAAAAATATTTAAGGGTATAAGGGGAGTGAAAAAAAAGGCTTATAGTGTAAAAAGATTCTTAGTGGCCTTTAGAGTGTGTTTGTATTCAGGAAGGAAAAAAATAATAAAGGAAAATAAGTGAAAAATTATAAAGAAAGGGAGAGAAAAATGTTGTTTGGATTAGATAATTTTAACAAGAAAACATTCTTAACGAATTTTGAGTATTTTTTAATTTTAATTTGAAAGAAATGTTAGAAAATAATATAAAATATATTATCATATTTCTATTTTTATCAGTGTTTGTAAGATGTTAAGGTTATTTTGTTTCTCTTACTTGTTTATTAAAAACCTTTTTGACCCCGATTTGGAATGATTATATAATGGGGTTTATATGTGATTTTCATAATCATTCAAATTACTTTCCTTTAAAAAAAATTCTCAATCCAAATGCTAGAATATATTATATATCATATTGATAGATGCATATTGTTTACGGGGAGAAATGGATGAAGCTGTGGGGTTATTAGCTATCATTATAGCTAGAGGTTGTGATCCTGATACTCAAACATATATCATTTTGATCAATGGTTTGGTGAAGAGAGGGTGGGTTGATAAGGCTTTTCAACTTTTTCAAGATATTCCTTCAAAGGGACTGCAACCTGATACCGTTACATACAGCAGTATGATACAAGGGTTGTTTCAGAAGGGTATATGTGTCATTGTGCAGGAATTATTCAAGAAGATGCAATCTGAGGCTGAGGGAGTAAGTCTTAACTTTGTTACATATACATTATGTTAAACGGATTGTGAAATAATGGACGTCTTACCGAGGCTATATCTTTATTAGTCTCCATGGAAAGTAGCAATATAGATCCAACCGTTGTGACATATAATACTATTATTCATGGATTATGTAAAGATGGACAACTTAATGTTGCATTAGACATTTTTAACAAGCTATCAGACAAAGGTTTACAACCTTATATATGTACCCATACTACCATTATAGGTGGACTTTGTCGAGAAGGACGGTTTAAAGATGTAAAAGAGTGGGTTTCAAGTATGAAGAAACATGGTTTCTCCCCTCATAGTGTGACCTACAACGTTATTATCAAGGGGTTCATGAATAAAGAAAAGTATGAAGAGGCAATTGAATCAGTTAAGGAAATGAGAAAACATGGTTCCTCAGTGGATGCAACTACTTATGAAATGATATATAAACATCCTAAGCTTCTTGATAATATTTTAACAGACGTAGACTTTTAACCATGGTTCTAAAAGGCGCTAGGCGGTACTAGGGCGGTCGACGACCTTCGAGCGCCTAGATGGTTAGGCGGCCTATGAATCGGAGTTTAGGCGGTCTTTACCTAGACGGGTTTTATATTATTTTATATTAAATATATATGACTAATATAATGATTTTAATAACATTTACATCCTAATATACTTAAAGTAGATCAATTTAACATAAATATCATATATTTTATTATAAAATAATAATTCATTGTTATTAACTTCAAAATGACCAAATCAAGAAATCTAGACTTGAAATTTGAAAAATCCTACCTTCTTAATTTTCTCGCCCGTTCAAACTCTAACTTAAGTAGTTTTTTGTTATATTTTTCATATGTGTTGGGTTGTATTAGATTGAATTAGTTATTTATATGCTAGCATGCTAGGTAGTATTCATGTTGGGAAACTCATTATAATCTGATTGGGTAGTTTATTAATTAGATTATGCGTAGACGAACCTTCGAGCCACTTTCGAGAGAAATTTTAGGCGGATAGCACTTTGGAACGCCTAGGCGGAGCGCCTAGTCGGCTAGGCGACCTTGTTTTAGAACACCGCTTTTAACAATCAACACACAAACATCCGTTGTCGATGAACATTCCCTCACAACACACAAACCCTCACAACCGACCTTGACCATCGAATCGATTGAGGCTTTCTTTGAATTCAATTTCAATTTCGGTTAGTTAGCAAAATTATAGCTTCCGTTCATGGCGGCACCCCACAACATCACCGTCGTGTTTTCTGTTGCTCTTTGTTTCCACGGCTCAGAGCTACAACTCTTCCTCCATCTATAACCACCACCAGCATCGTCCTCACAAGTCATATCGCTTCTCTATGCTCTTTTCCATTCAAAGTAACCAAAACACACACAATTGTACGCTTCTCTTAACGTGTTTGATCAAATGGACGACTCATGCAAATGATATCTGGTGTCGCCTAGGGTGTGATAAAAATATGATAAATAAATTCGGAAAACAATGCATTAATCACCCTAGACTAGCACGGTTATGCAAGAATTACAGGACGTATGCAAGTTTTAATGATAAGAAGATTCGTTCCTCAAGGACTTAAATGTGTTAGACAGATGAATAAATAAATCAGAGTAGCAATAATTAATTAAAAGACAGAAAATAAATAGGATTAGTTGAGAGATTAATGATTAAACTAATTGAATTAAAAGACAATAAAATAGATATTGAAGAAATAAGATAAGAGAGTATAGCTTAGGTTTTGCTAGTATGCACTAATCCTCCTAATTCTTTCTATCAATTTCAGTTTATAAGGGAGACAATAGCTCTTAGATATGTAGTCAGGATTCTAAATTCCCCCTATCCCTGGAGAGCGAACTAGGGTAACAACCTCACAATTACGAGGGAACTCACAAAGGGTTAACCTGCACCACTTGGATCTTAGGTGTAGTCCTACCTACTAATGATGTTTGGTGATGAAAATAAACCTTAGTGACTATCTAGTTAGGTTGGTGTTGTCAGGACCAATTCCTTATTCTAGACGTTTATGTGGTGTTTCAATAATTAAACACCCCTTCCGGACGACCATCTAACTACTATTAGCAAAGCCCTAAATTGATCAAGTTTAAGACAGACAATAAATCAAAGCACATAAATCAAATATCTGGTTAAGTAGCTAGAATCAGATTAAAACATATAATTTCCAAAAACTTAGATAGAAAGAAAATAGAATTTATAGATTATACATAATGCAAAACACAACCTATGGGAAAGTTCGTTCATACCTGAAGGAAATAAACTAAAATAATGATACATGATTGTCATCTTGCTCTCTTCAATAACTCTAATGATATAAAACTTAAGGACTAATTTATGGGAGACAAGGATTAAATTAAAAAGGTTTAAGGGTGTAATTATAGGTATTTAGAAGACCTAATTCGTTTTCTTGGAGTGAAAGACAAGTAACTTGGACTCCAAGTCCAACTCGAATTCGTAACCCTAAAATATAGAAAAGGTAATAATCTGCTTCTATTTTGTTTTGGTCGTAACGTCTTCGTTTCAACTCCGATTTATGCGTTCCATATGTCGAAACTGATCCTCTCGGAAAGCTATATAACTTTTCTTCAGACCATTCTTCCAAATTCCAATCCAATCTTGAGTTATGATCACTTCTATGGTCGTAGGTGCTAGAATTCAGATTTACTTGGCAGTTTAATCTTTCCATAACTTATCTTTTCCTTCCTTTATCTCCAGTTTCCATGCATATCTTCTATCTCTCTTTAGACTTGATTTGGCATCTAATTAATTACTATATATCTGTAAAGCTTCACACTAAATAATAAATCATTAAATCAAGATAAGAAATAGGAAAGTGTAATAATTCATAGGAAAATCGACTAGAAGACTTCTAAAACAAATAAAATGATGTCTTTAACTAAGATTAAATCATCACAAATGGGGATACATCAATATCTGTGACCATGAGTATATTTGAGAATAATTAATTAATTTTCAAAGACCTACAATTGAATAATTTTACTGTAGGTCCTATTTCACCGCAAAGGATGATTTGTATCGAGTTATTTCACTGCTGAAACTGAGAGTTACGAATACACATGTATTCTCTCTTTGATCATGTGTGTGTGTTATCTTTGCACCATTAGTCCTTTCTCATACCCTGGTGATGTCAGATTCCCATAACTATGAAAAAATTCCTCGGTTTCTGATTTTGTATGATGTTCTCCTTGTATAAATGAATGTAGAAATAGGTGTTTAATCATAGAAGTTGTAATGAAGTGGAGTGGTGAAGGCTCTTTCGCTTTCACTTCAAGTAACATTTTCTTGATGTGAACATTCACATATAGACTAATCCTACACCTTGGTCAAGTTTTTTTCAATTGGAAATACCAAAATTTAAATGAATATGGTAGAAAGACTGTAATATAAAATTAATAATGTTGAAACTTGAAAGTTAACCTTTGGGTTTGAGAATACTTCTATATATCTAAGATCATGTGGTTAAATTATTTAGTCACATAATCCTCAGTTGTATAACCTCAAATGAAATTTCACTAATATAAAACTAAGTAGAAAAATTAAATTAAATAAAAATACACTTGAATGTGCTAATAATCTTTTTCCAAGCTCCACGTTAAAAACTTAAAAACCAATGTGCTAATAAAAATACACTTGAATGTGCTAATAATCTTTTTCTAAGCTCCAAACTCCTTTTTGAGTAGATTTGAAGTTGTTTCCTATAGTTTGATCTTTCTATTTGCTTGATATGAAAATGGTATCTTCAAGGAAGAACAAACAATTAACTAAGCTTGGATTTTTTATGTAAAGATATAAGAATAAGTTAGTTCTTTGTTGAAGTGTATGATAGTGTATGGTTGAATTTGAGTTTCAAGAGAGAGACTTTGTGATGTAAAAGGCCATATATATAGTGAAATGAGTTCCAACGGCTCCTAACACTTAATTACAAAAGTACCAATAAGGTAATATGGTTTTGATGAAAAAAGGTATCCCCTTTTGTGTCCAACGACTCTAATCTACGTGGCGTCCTTTGTTCAACAGTAAAAGTCAAAATTACTTAAGACGTCGTCGTTGGGGTGAAAACGTCATAATGATTTTTGCCTAAAAACAGAAATCCGTTTTAGGTAGGGATGTTGGATAAGATGTTACAAAGTTTCAGATTGTTACTGAGTTCATTTGGTTTCAAAGGAAAGCGTTATACCAATTTTAGACTCAAAACTTTATATCAGTTTCAAAGGGTGCAAGTATTACAAATCATTTTTATATTATGCGTTTCTCAAATGAAAACTTTCCAACATGATATATTTTCACAGTGACACTCTGAGCAAGTTTGTAGTTTACCACAAAAGCTAATTCTCAACACATAAAAAAATAGTGAGAAAACAAGCTAATTCTTAACCCTTTTTGTAACACCAGTCTTTAATGCTCGTATGTGGTATTTGTGGAAAATAAGAAAAATGAAAGAATTTTTTGAGTTATTGCACTTCCGAGAACATATGCTAGTTTGAAAAATATAAAATACTTAGATATAGTGTATACTCGAGCCTGACGAATCACCACATGGAGAGGAATTATTAGTAGGAACACATTTTAATTCGTGACTTTGACCAAATCTATTCAAGAATGACAATTTAATATCAACGGGAGCATTAAATAACAAAGGGAGTGTGAATCTGAGCAAGTATGTAGGGGACATGAGGATTAATCTGAGACTATGATGGTGTTTGACTTAAAGGTTTTTCCATAAAAGACAGAGAACGTACTATCGATCATGGTATAATTGATAACCCTCCCTAATGGGTTAGTGATGTCTCCTCATTTGTGATAGTAAAATATACTCATGAGACATCATTTTAGACTTATTTATTAGTTTATAGGTTGATTTTAGCTTATTTTAGTGCACTTTCCTATTTTGGGTCTTGATTTGTAGAATTATTATTTTTAGAGCATATTGGGTTTAATTGTTTATTTAGTGTGAAGCTTTAAAGATAATTATGGAGATTAATTAGAGTCCAAGTCAAAGACAACAACTTATGGAAAGAGATTTGCATGGAAATTGGAGATAAGGAAACAAAGGCTAAAAAGATGGAAAAGAAAAAGCTGCATAAATCTGGGATTCTGCATACACGTCCAAAGATATGCGTTTTTACCTAAGAAATAGGCCGAATTTGGTAATTTCCTTATAAAGGGTCAAGATAATTCTGTTGCGATTCTTTTGGTATCTTATGGAGAAAAAACCGACCAATAACAAAGAAGAAACACTCAAAACGGTCCAGCGGTGTTTTCCTTACGAATTTGAGTTGGGCTAGAAGTCCATTACTTAAAGTTGTCTCCACCAAACGAATTAGGTCAACCTCTACACTATAAATACAGCCTCTTAACACTCTTAAATCATCCTTGGTGAAACCTTAAACCAAGAGGAAGCTTAGAACACAAGAGAGAAGTCTGGAAGGAGCTGTCATCAACAATGTCTTCTTCTACCTTTAGATTTGTAATTTCTTTCTTTTCTTTCATGAACTAAAATTCTTTAGCTTGAGTTTTAGCATATATGTATGAACCCTAGTTTTGATTGACATCTATCTAATTTGGGAATTTAATGTTTTAAATAGAATTATAGTTTTTATTCTCTGTTTATGTGTTTGGATTTATATTCTGTGTTCTTGTGGACTGCAGCCATTAGAATTACCATCTAGTAATTAGGATACCATTGACAACGGTGTTTAATTGCCTGTTTAGCACATAACGTTTAGTTTTAGGTTTGATCTGACAACCCAACCTAGCTAGATAATCACTATGGTTTAGTCTTTGTGACTATTTACCAATTACAGGAAAAGTTTGCTTAGGAAGCCTTATTGCCACAGGTAAATCCTATTTTAAACTACCGATAGCATATTGGGACCGATTAGGGAAATACTACATAATTCACCCTTACATGTTTAGAACGGCAAAACTAGTGGGGATTACATGCTAATAACTTAAGCTATATTCTCATATCACTACTCTTTCATATTTATTTTCTGTCTTTTAATTCTTAGTTTTAATTTAGTTAATTGAAAAATCAAACAAAAATCTATTTGTCTTTACTTTTACTTGCGTTTAGTTGTTCTATCTTTAATTTATTTGCACTTGGTATTTGCATAAGATTCTCCTAACCTCTGTAGTCTCTGCGGAACGAATCTTTATCTAAAACTTGCATACGATCTGTATACTTGCAGAACCGTGTAGTTCTAGGGTGTTTTTGCACTTTATTTATATCTTATATTATCACACCCTAGGCACCACCAGTTAGTGTTAGCAAAGAGTTTACGAGTCAAAGTGCTATATGTAAAAGTTGATTTTGGTGATGTTTTGTCTCTGATAAATAAATCAATCAATCAGACAAAGAAGGACTGTAATGACATAGGTTGATATTATACTGTTAATTATAAGACGAAACACGGTGTTTTGGGATGGTCAAAATTTATAGTATGATAAATTGTTGCGCCGATTAAATGATTAAGGTTAAAATTTATCATATTGGGCCTTTTGTCACATATGTCAACCTAATCTATGATATTTTTAACACAAAAATGTAATGGCTAGATAATATTCAAAGTGATTTACTCTTTCTATTTTGAAAGGTATATATTGTTTATTGTTTGTCTAACAAAAAAGATATATGTGGGTATCAATTTTAATGTAATAGGATATTTGTTACAAAGATGTCTATGAGCCTTATCTTCTTTTTTATTTTTTATTTTTTGATATCATGGGTGTCCAGGCCAGTTATCACACACCACGACTAATCTCATGGGAAATATACACGTCTCCCTATGCATATTCCAAGGTTAATTAGGGGATTCGAACCCTATACTTCTTGTTTTATCTCCTTTAATGGCTGAAAAAATAGCAAGGCTCTAACTAGTTGAAATATTCTTGTGAAAGTTTTGTATATGAAAAGACAGGCAGAAAAATCATCACTCTTTTGCTATAGATACCTCCCAAAAGAAGATCAAACGCAAATCATTAAAATATCACTACCTCAAAAATCTTCGCTAGATCTCACCTTCATTTGCTCTTATTAGTAAACCAACAACGAGATTTTTTATTATTAATGTAAATAAAAATAAATTCATCAAAAACTTATAAGCAAAAATAATTTTAAAACTAACACATAAGCGCTTTTTTCGAGGAGCGCTTACAGTAAATTAATTAAATTAATTCTAAGGTGTTCTCCAGAGGAGCACCTTTAGTTAAAAAGTAAATTTATTGACCAACGATCTCTAATGGTGGTCGGCTGGTGGTGGTCGGAGCTGAAAAGTATCGATACTTAATAAGTTGATACTCATGACTCACTAATTTGTCTTACTTCCACTTATTTTTGTTTTTATATAGTTCTTTTTTTTTTTTTTTTTTTTTTTTTGTCAACTGAGAAAAATTATAGTTCTTTTTTATTTGAGAGTATTTTAGTATTTGATCACTCATAAGATTAGGTGGTGACTTCTTTGGAAAAAAAACCTAATCACATGTTTCCCATATGTTACTAAATTTGTCTCCAAAACCTTATATGTCATTCACCCTTTTTATGTCTACTTATTCTTCCTTCTTATGTCTACTTAATAATATATTGTTTTATCCGTCCAAATTAAGTATATATGTATTATTATTTTAATAACCTTAAAAAATAAATCGTGTATATAAATATTATTATTTTTTTTGACATTTGTATATAAATATTACTAATTCGCCTTTGATGTAACACAAAACACCCATGTAATATATGTTTAAAATGACATCAACCTAATAGAAAATAATGGAAAAGTTCTTGGACTATGTACAAAGACTTTCTTGTAGATTATTTGTATAACCTATAAAACCTCATTATAAATAAATAAACAAAATAAAATACAAATATAAAACTGAAATAAATTTGTAAAACTAAATATTACTTGTCGAGATTTAGAATGGATCAAAATATATTAAACTGTTTAAGCCACGACCTTATTGAATAAATTCTACCAAATAAAATTAATAAACAATACGAGATAAAGCTTTTTTCTTGTATGTTAATGTATAAATCATGTTATGCAAAATTTTGAGATTCAAATTTTACATGTCATCCTTCTATTTACAAAAGACGCTAGTAACCAGATGGGATTAGCTCACTGGCCAGGGCCTTGGTTTACCAATCTAGTGGTGCAGGTTCGAACCGAGTCAATGACTCCGAGTCCGAAGTGGCTCTCCTATGTAACAAAAAAAAAAGACGCTAGTAGATATTTATAGTTGTGTTCCTAACTACTGCAAACATGCATGATGTCTATATCTTTGGTTAGTATGCTACGTTGGAGAGGTGGTTTTAACGTGATAAGATCAAGTGGTTCTAACTTCTACCTTGTCTCTCTTGTCTTTGTAGGATCGTCATCGCGGGGTTATACTCATATTCATCAAAATTTTGCCCTTATATCCTCATTGTATTCACGCAAAACATTCTTTTAACAAGGTAGATGTATATTTATCTTTATAAGATACCCCTTTGAATTCTGATATTATTCTTTTCTTCAAGAAATATTACAATTTTATTACCTTCTTCGTACCTCACGTTAGTGTTGCTTTGGCATCCTCCTTCTATGCAAACCAGTTTCAATGTTCATTATCCGAGATGTCATGACCTATTAATTAAACAAAGGATACATAGGTCATGGTGTTGAAGATAGGATACCTGGTATATGGAGAAAGCTTGACATGGTTATGATGAAAAAATCACACTTTATCTTTGATGTTTTGATACGGGTATGAGATACCTACTAAACTTTTATTCTTTGAGTCCGAGCCAACTATCACCAAACGCTTGGGGTGGGATTTCTATCTTTTATTCTCACTGTCAACTAATTCTCAAGTTTGCCCCTACTGTGAGTCTGATATCTTGTCATTCTTTTGTTTTTTAATAGACCGAGACATATTTTCATGGAGGATTTTTATTTTAAAGTTGAGGGTATCCCATTGTTTGGTATGTCTTGAATCTTTAGCTAATGTTAACGATTCACGTGCTTCAGATCATTTTGAGGTATGTTGTATTTTATAGACGGAATTCATAGGAACACATGAGATCCAAAGATTAATTTATGAACTAAGGAGACAAAAAAGCAAAGAGGGTCCTTCTAGGAATAAAAAAAAGACCAAAAAGTGACCCTAGAAAGCCAAGAATTCACTGGAAGCTCAATGAAGATGTGTTTTACAAGCAGCCCGAGAACTTCAAATCGCTTCTATGGACGATCCAAGCAGTTTTAGATGTTAGACGATAGACCAGTGAAAAACTCTTAGAAAGACACATGCATGACAAAAAGTAAGCGAGATGTAGAATTCTGATAAAGAAATTATACTCGTTTTGGTGGTCTGAAAGTCCCACCTTTTTGCAAAACTTCAAGTGGATGGAAGCTTTTTAAAGAGTTTGATCCATGGAACAACCCACTTCATTTGAGACACACAAAAACATAATTCTCGTAATCATTCACTCATAATTCAAGAAAACAAAACATAAGCAAAAAAGAGGTTGGAGAAAAAAGAAAGTTTTTCATAATTCAAGTCCTTATCTTTTCATACCAAAATTTTTAACTATTCTATCTTTTAAGTTTTTCTTAGTTTGTATGTTTAACTCAAACCTGAATATCTTTATATTTCTTATGAATTTTTTAAGCTTTTCTTAGTTTTGTTGGCTTAACTCAAATCTTATGAATATTTTTATATTTCTTATCAATTAATTACATTGTGCCTTAGGTTTGATCATACAACCCCTAAACTTGATATTTAGGATTTTTGTATTAAATTTGGGGATTAATTATTAAAGATTTAATGTTCATTAATTATGCCTGAAAGGAATGAAAGGGGGGGGGGGGGGGGGGGGGGGGCGAGAGGGGTTATTGGTAACTAGGTAATGAGAGGTATATTTTTCTCAAAATAAGAACATTATAGATAGGTGTGTAGTCATGACATAGGTAGATGATTTAATCTCTTTTTAGGGTGTCTAGCTTCATCTAAAAATAACTCATTTGCCTTAAAAGTATAATATTTTCACCTTGAGGGAATTAGAACAATTTAATCCACGAGTCACACCAGAAGGGGAGGTTTATAGATGGATCTAAGTAATGAGAATGTATGTCTTTATAGAATCAGAAAATCATAAGTAGATGCATAGTCGTGACATATGTAGTTGATTTAATTTCTTTTTAAGGTACCTAGGTTCATCTGAAAGAAACTCGTTGTTCTTAAGAGTAGAATTTATTCACCAAAGAGGGAATTAGAGTGGTTAAGAGTAGCATCCATAGATTATATTTAGAAGAGGAAAAGGAATAGGAAAGGTTATAGGTGGAACAAGAGAATGAATCTGTGTTTTTCCTATTTTTCCTGTAATATTGGAAGATAGATAGATGTATAACCATGACATGGATAGATGATTTAATCACTTCTTAGGGTACCTACTTTCATCCAAAAGAAGTGATTTTTCTAAGGCTCAGAGAATTCTATAGTTTCATGGAAAACTTTTGAGAATAAGTTTAATATCTGTTGTTAGTCATATTGAAAATGTTAGATTCGAAATTAATTTTTGTTGCTCCGAATGATACGGAGACATTAAATGTGGCACGAAATAGAATTATCGATAAAATAGATTTGTTGTTTTCAAAAAAAATGTCCTAAGCAAAATTTATGGCATGGACAATGTTCTTAGGCACTAATCCCGATATAAGCAACAATCTAATAGATTCTACATGTGTAGGATGCTGATTTACGAGAAACTCAAGAAAGATGGATGAAAAATACTTCTAACATTGATGTATAATTCAAGACTCAGTGCCCTATTACCCAGAAGGATAATTTCCACAAGCCAAGCCATAAACGAACAAAGGACTCTATGAAGTCGGTTAAGAAGATGGATTAGCACTAATAGGAGCAAATATGTGATGCAAAAAGATGTAGTGGTTTACATTTACAAGTAAGGTGGTGGCAAAGGAGTCTATGACTATAGTGGCGGCTAAGGAGTAACATGGTGATTACTCAAATTTCAGAGGGAAAGTGGGTCTTTGAAAAAACTATGTTTTGAGGAAAAATAAGATGAGCAGCTCAAACAAATATAAAGAATAATGCAATGACACTAATCGATCACGTTACATGATACAATAAGAAAAGAGATGATATATTGAATTTATATTTATTATTTGGTTATGGAAGATAAACAATGCAAAAACTACAAATAAACCTTGCCCTGAAAAATGAAGTCTAGCATTATATGTATAATCTAAATAATGCAAGTCATTTGTGGCTTAAGCAAGAATTCTATTATGTATTGTGATCAAGGGGCTCAGCGATTTTATAACACAAAATATTCTATCTTTGTCTGCAATGTATTGCCCATGAAAACCCTAATATAGTTTATCAATTAAGATATGTGAAAAATGATGGTCTAAATGAGTAGTAAGTAATGAGTAATGACTTAATAAGGCTAATAGTAAGTAGTTGAAGAGTATTAAAAGCTATTCCTCTACAACAAAACTACAACTTTCTGCCCAAGGTAGAAAAATAAGAGCAAAACTTTCTGCCTTGTATGATCATTTCTGGATCCTATGATCTTGATATATCATACTTTCTAGATCCACATAATCTTCAATTTAATACATACATACCACAAATACTAAATGAAAAAACTCTTCCCTCTTGCAACAAAATAGCATCACAAAGAATATATAACATTCAACCACAACTTATTAATGCCACTAGGAGTTTAAAATGCTCAATTTACAGTGACAAATACTAGCATATCACATATATGCACAGATACTAGACAGATGGATAATAAGCAAAATATCAAAAAAAGAAGTAATAAATTAATAAAATACATTCATTGATAATACGCTAAATATGTAAAACACTTGTAACACAAAATCTTTTCAAAACAAAATTCTTTCAAGCTAACCAGAAAATTAAACAGGACATAGGAAACAGAACACTTTTGAATGGTGATAAGCAAATTACACATAGTCTCATTCATGTCTTCAAATGAAGTCTCAACAAGCAAAATTACGAAAACATAAATATCCGAGAAAACAAACATTCTAACAAATTCAAAGACAATTATTACTGACTGACACCTAACCACTTGGTGAAGTTATCAAACTCGGTATAATCACTATCCGAGATCATTGTCTTATACCATCCCTTGCTTGCTGCCTTAATAGCTGATGCCTGCTCCTGTAATTAAAATTAAAAACAAAAATAACAAATATTTTAAAACAATTAATAGAGATTTACAACAAAAGGAATAATTCGAATAATATACCTTTGAAACAGTGGTTCTCTTCTTGGAAAGCTTCTCTTGCTTGGCCTTAACACGTTGTGCTTCAGCTAAAAGAGACATCCTTCTAGCAGTCTTAGCATGTGGGTTGAGTTTCATGAGCACGTTGAGATTCTTTAATGGATTCTTCTTAATTGAAGATCTCTTCACTTCCTTCTTGATAGGTCTAACAACAGATTGTACCTCATCGGAGTTAATGATCCTAGCAAGATCAGCATTAACCATCTTCGCCCTTGGCAAAACATATCCCTTCTTCTTTAATGAAGGCTTATCGAATGAACCGTAAATCTCATCCAATTTCTCGAATGCAGATTTGGTCCAAACGATGAACCTACCTAAATGACCTCCTGGAGCAAGCTTCAATAGGTTCAAACGCTCAACATGGGTAACCTCTACACCAGGAATGTTACGGAAGGCTTTCACAAGCTTTGCTCCTTCAGTACCGTACACAATCAAAGGACCTTTGCGTGAAATGTAGCGACGGTTACGGGCCTTACCTTTACCAGCACGGATAGCGTGACTGTCCTTAGCTTTTTCAGCATCGGGATAAGCTCCGATCTGCTTGAGAGCCTTGATTGCATTGGAAGTCTTCTCAATTGCTTCGGTGGAATCCGAAACAACACATGGGAATTCAGGTACAGATTCAATACGATGACCACGTGCCATCACGAGTGATGGAACAGCTGAAGCAGCAATAGCAGATACAACGGCGTACCTTTTCTGGTTCACCGCAATCTTACGGTGCCAACGGCGCCAGATCCTGGTTGGAGCAAACATACGACCACCACGACACATGTTTCCGAAAGCTCCTTGTCCGGCACGGTGGGTACCACCACCTGGAACACGGGGAATACGGGATACAGCACGACCAGTACCCCATGACTCAGCAGAGGTCTGGTGACCAGCTTTTCTCGAAACGGCGTAGGGTTGACGGGAGTTTTTGGAGATGTTGGAATGGACGAAATTGACGATGTCAGGTCGGATCGAAGCCTTCATGACATCGGGAAGGGGAAGGGAGCTACCGGCGTTACCTTTGTCAGTGGCCATGTCGTTTTCAAGGTTTTGGATGGTGACCAATGGACGAGCAGCGGCTGAGGCCATTGCGATGAAAGGGGGAGGGGGAATGAGGAAGGGGGCAAGAGCTAGGGTTTTTGGACGACAGAGTGAGATGTAGGCTAAATTATATATATGGAGCTCGAAATGCGATGGAGATAGGGTTTTAAGTTCTGCTCAGAAGTTTTGGGCCGGCCCACTTTAGAAAATGTAGGTTTAGTACTCGTTTGTGTATAGTCCAGTTTCTTTTTCTTCGGAAAATAAACATTTCATTAAATTATAACCATTTTTTCAATGAATTTTTTCTTTTATTAATCATTTTTTTCAATAAAACTTTGAACTATTTTATTTATGAAAAGTCCTTAATTAAAAGAAAACAAGCCTACAATATATGGTTCATTAGCCAATACACGTAGAAATATTTTTCAATAACAATAATTTTATAAATTAAGATAACAAAACAATTATCAATTACAAACAATAAGTTGTCTAATCAATGTTGTGCGACCCAATCGACAACAGGGTTTGACTTTCTCCTAACTAATAAGAACCTCGGGTTATATTATTCCGCGAATAATAGATAGAGAAACAATGTTTACAATTTTTATCGTTATCACAGTTGTTCTTATGGCATAATTTCATAATGTTCTCATAATCATTATCCATAATAGTTGCAAAGTATGGTAAGTCGCTAGTTAGTCCACAGGCTATGAAATTTCCATAAGTTTTCGCTTCCAAAACGTTCTCAGCATTGTACTTTCATGTTTCCCCTTAACAAAATGGTCCAAATGATCTCGATAACACATTCCTTAGGTAAGTCGTTAGTTTTTAAAGATATATCACAATTGATTTTATACATACCATTCGATGGGGGACATCAATGGGTTCTAGCCATAATGTTGATCGTCGTAGGATCAGGGTTTTGAATCTACAAATACTCATCATATAGGGAGATTAAAATACTATTGTGATGATTATTACCCTTTAAAAGGGGGTTCATATCACTCAAAAACACATTTGAATTGCACCGGCTAAATGTGAGCAAAATTTGGCCTAGTCTGAAGTTTGAGCCCAAAACGAAATTGCCCCCGCTAATTAAACAATACTAGCAAAAGTCAATTCATTGGGACCACCCATAATTTTAGAAGCCTAAATCGAGTTCTTTTTGCTTAGTTAAAGATTTCCAAAACATTGTCAACATAACCGAATCACACCGACATTGTAGCAATGCAATATAAAAAACCATTTTTCATTATTTTTGTATCATTTCTAACCAACTTTCTCTCACTCATACACTCTTAAACTCTACTGTTCTTATTGTTCTCCCGTTCTCACCGAAAAACCCTATCTCTCTAGTGTGTTTTTCATCAGGAACCATAGATTACTACTTTACTAGTGTCAAACCAACTCTCTCATTTTGATTATAAAGTACTTAATGAGTTTTTTGGTAATATATATACCAGATCTATGGCATTTAATGCCATCATGATTAGTTGGTGAACCTTACTCTATCTATCTATTTTTCTTCAATCTTACGGATTTAATCAATGTTATGGTTAAGTACTTGATGTGTGTTCGTAATGTCATTGATTTCTCATGAAATCAATATCAAAATTAGTGATCCTATTGAGGTCAACTTTATCAATAAAAAAGCATTGAACATCTTGTGAATAATAACAATAATAATAGTAAGCAAGGCTCAATAAATATTACTAATCACACTAATATTGATAATACTAGTAATAATAAAAAGCTGGGGAAACCACTAACCACAAGAACATAGGGATTGGGATCCTACCCTACCTTTATGATAAGATAAACTATGATGTATATGTATTTTTTGTTGTTGTGCAGTAGCATGCATGGTTAGAGATTTTAATGGTCTTTTTCATGTTATGAGAGTTTTGGAAAATCGGCACAGACTCTGTTCTTGAAGTAGAACAGTTGGGATCATGAAAGCTACAAAATTGGTTGTTGATTACCTTGTAGGAAGTGTTATTAAATTTAAAATGAGTCCGTAACTATAATCTTTGTTCTAAATTAGGCCCAGGCGCCGCTTAGGCACTAGAATGTAGCCTATTTTCCAAAAATGGCTTAGGAATCCTAAAAGGTCTCAGGTAGGTCTGGGCGGTCTGAAAGCTAAAAAAATAAAAAAATCCATATTTTATACAAAAGATTGAAAATTCTATTTTTTAACACAAAAAATCATATAAAACATATTTTAAAAATTATATAAACCCTACAAAATATTCAAATATAATCGATTATCATTCACTTAAATTTTATAAATTAAACCAGCTGGGATTAGCTCACTGGCCATGACCTTGGTCATCCAATCTAGTGGTGCAGGTTCGAACCGAGTCAATGACTCCGAGTCCAAAGTGGCTCTCCTCTGTAACAAAAAAAAAATTATAAATTATGTATCTAAAAAATAATATATAATTTTGCCAGTTTTTTTTAAATATGTTTCTTTATTCATTCTAGTATTCCTTTTAATATATTGTTTAGTTTAAAAAATAAATATACTAATAATATACAGTATTCATAAATAAAATTCAAACCCACGTAGAAGGTAAACGTCTAAATTCGGTCTAGACTCCCGCCTAGTCTTTTAGGCACTCGAAGGTGGTCGACCGCCCGTCTAGCGTTTAACGCTAGAACAATGATTATAATACAACACTCTTTTCAGTAATTCTTCAATCAAAAAGTTGAAAGTCTATAATATTATTTGTAATATTTATGGCTTTCTTGAACATTCTAAACCAATTTTTACTCGTATTAGTAGAAAATATAACCATATTCGCTGAATTGCTAAACAAAAGTTTTGTTTGGTAATTGGTTTACTTTGAAATCACCTAAGTTGGATCTTGAATGACAAATTCCCTTGTAACTGTATACAGTTGGTGTAGACAACTTTTAACTTTGCAAAACACAAGTAATTTTCTCTCACCAAGGTTGCTAAGGTTAAGTGATATACCCCCTAGTGATACTTTCTATTTGTTCACTAGTAATCAATTGAACAATTTGTACCTTTTGGGAGAGCAACACTAACGGTTCCATTGAAACTAAATAATGAAGTCAAAAGTGGTACAAGATAAAATTCATACACTGTTTTCATGGTGCCAATGATATCAACTGTGATTCAAAATTTATTGTGGGTTTGGATTCATGTAATGATTGAACTTCTGTAAACCCATATAACAAGAAAATCCTATAAACTCAGAGTAATGTCCTGACCATATGGTAATAGTTTCATTAAAGTTTCAAGAAAAATTTGTCATTTAATTATAACTTTGGATCACACAACAATTGCATAAATGTTGTGTGTGAGTTTGGGAAATGGAAATCAGCATAGCAACTACTTTTATCATTGCATTTGAACTGTTCTTAGAGAAACACTAGTAGCAACAGGCGTATATACATATTGACATACCACGCATTTTATAATAGGATAAAGTCGAGAGGAAGAAGCATCTAGTTTGCAAAGAGGTATAAGCATGTGGTTATTTGAACGTAAAATACCATTTCGTGAGCATTTCGATCAATCTTTACTCGCTACTTTATTTCACTAGTACAATAGCTACTACCATCATCAACATCAAGCTGCACACACCAATCTTGTTTTAGATCCGGTGCCTTTAAAAGCACCAGAAAATAATTTCTAGACTAAAGTATTTGATACTTGATAGCTAATTAGTAAAATTTCAAGATTACATAGAAAATTAGATGTATAAGAGAGCTATAAATATAAGCTTATCTCCATAACAATAAATTTATGCGAAAAACCAAACCCGTCTGTCGCAGCACCCACGTAAGACCATATGAGTGTCCACTGTTGCATGCGAGACGAGCAAGGTATGCCGCTTAATCATCCAGCTCACTACTTCCTTAATCACCCCTGCTAATTAACACGAAACAAAATTGAAAAAACGGCTAAAATTTATAACAATTCTATATCCATGCAAATAGAACAACAAACGAAATTCATTCATACTTTTTAGAAATATAAATTTTTTTTAATTAGCATCCATCTTTATAAGCTACATTTATTCGACAAGAATACAGAAGAAAACACTTTGTCTTTGACGGCTAAACATCACTTTTTCCAACTTCTTGAAAGCTACACTATCTTAAGTTCCAAGAGTATTTACCTATCTTGGAAACTGATACTGATACATAAAGAAAGATACAATTTTTCCATCCCCAAATACAAGAAGAGAAGTTCAAACAGCCTCCACACGCAAAGCATATCTTGATTAGGTGCATATCTCCGTTAGCTAAGGAAAACTGTAAGAGTCTTCTTCATCCATAATGCTGATGAAGAAAAAGAGTTGTATAATTCTTTTTTTTAAAAACGAAACAAGTAGCAGAAAAGATGGCATGACTTGCAAAAGACTTACTACACAACATATATAATTTAAGAGCCAACATGGTTTAATCATAGTTGTTGTTCTTGGTAATATTGCTTGCAGAAATTCCTACAGTTTCCATATTCATAACATATGATGATGATGATAACACCTTTCTCTGCATCCACCGATCAAATAAAATCTACGGTCAAGAATAATGTGCTGTTGTTTATATACTGACACACCGTTACCTGATTAACTATTTTATTTTCGTTCACCAACAGCTTAAGCTGTTAGTGATTAACTATTATATATATATATATATATTTCAATAATATTTAACATTCAAGTCTTTATGAGAGTACTAATATATTTTAGCTGTAATGCCTAAATGGTATTTAATTAAGTGATAAAGAACACTTACTATTGGCTCGAAATCAGGGCTAGACAGGTTAACGGTAAGATTCTTCATCAACAACAGCACCTACATCACGAGAAAAAGGATTATTAACAGTTACAATAATTAATATAAACATTATGAAATTTCACTCACAGTTTCAATATCAATTGGGTCCATCTCCTTGAGTTTTTGCACATGATCTTGAGATTCTGGATCAAAGACACTCCCAATGAAACCATAGACTTCAGCAAAATCTGGTATCCCTATGATATGAAAAAACATTTCACCGTTAAAGAATCAGTTAACGATATATATCTCATTCATAAGGTGTGTTTCTGTCAAGAAAAATACCATGAAGACCAGTACCATCCGTTCCTTGCTCTGGTAATTCGGAAGTAGGTAGTCTTCTACTTGAACTTTCGACACCTCCTGCACCGTCATTACTATTTCTCAGTGCTTCATTCCAATTAATTTCACCTGAATAAGTAAAGTTACGTGTTATAATATGTGGTGAAAATATGTAAGAAATAATAATTTTATATGTAAAGCATACCTTCTACTCCTTGGAGATTGAATTCATCTTGGGATGGTATGATTCCACCAGAAGGAGTGCTTATAAGCATGGATGATTCATCCCATTGAGTATATCCAGGTGTGAGAGGATTCACTGATGAAGGGTAAGCAGTAGATCCTTGCAGAGGCACTAAAACTTAATAAATAAGAAAACGGATCATAAATATAATAGATCTGAGCTTAAAAACATATGTTCAAATGATAGTACGGACATACCATCTTTCAATGCCTTTTGAGGGTAAGGATGAGTAGCTTTACGCTTAGGACGAGGTGGTGGGACATGAGCAACTGTCCCGTTCTTTTGGACCTTCAAGAAGTATTTCTGTGCATGACTTCGAATCTGTAATAATGAATTAGTTATTACAAGGATACATAATCATGTAAGAGAAGAGAATAAGTTCAAGCCTTATGTATATGGCAAAGAATAATTTCGAAAATTCCTTACTGTAAAAAAGTTTGGTTCAACATAGCCAGGTGAGATTAGAAAACAGAGTGAAAGCAAATTTTAATAAAATGGAAGCAATTACCGACAAATGGCATTAGCAAGATGGAACAAGCACCTGAATTACTGTTTTTGAACCAACAAAATCTTCTATTTTCTTCCAATCACGATCAAACCTGGTTAAGGATAATCCAAGGAAATGAGAGAATGATGATTAAGGAACTTAATTTACTTTGCTAAGCATAAAAACTCTTTTCAATATAACTCAAACACCTGATTTTCCCTGTATTCGTTACTACATCAAGATACTTATAAGTTATAACTAGCTGATAATATTAATCAGCAAAATTCCGAAAGCAAGCATCATCATCATCATCACCTTAAAAGAAAAACTACAAAAAACACTATACATGCGCAAAAGTATAAAACCATGATAGGAAACTAAATAGATTATATGCTTTGTTTGATAAATGAAAAAGAATATTGTTTGACTGTAATTTAAGTAGAATTAACTTCGAAGTGTGTAATAATCAATCACTAGTTATTGTTGCAAGAGAAAGTAAGAGAAATTACAGTTGAAGGGCTTCGAGAAACTTATCATGTTCTTCATCTGTCCAACTTTCTCTAGACTTGGTTATGGTGTACGGCTTACGGATCTTCTTGTTTGAAGCATCTGTTAATGCTGTTGTTGTTGTCGGATTAGTTGTTGCCATGGTCTGAGAATTTGAGGGCGATGGAGTTGTGTTAGTGGTGGTGTTACACATTGGCCCAACTAGACTGAATAAAGAAATGATAAGCTTTCTTTCTTTCTCTCGTTGCTTCTTTCAAACTGTAATAGTGACAGTTTGTTGAGTTGGCGGGGACGGGTTTAGTTCATTTGAGACCAGTCAATTAATCGTCTACTTGTGGACTACATTCTCTCACGATTTAATCGCCTTTTCAATTCACCGGCCTAACTCAGGTTATATGAAGTATTATGCTATGAGTGCATGTGTGTTTGTCCCATTTAATATATTTTTGGTCAATTCGGAAATTGATTTACAACGAAAGAAATTATATGCTTAAATAAAAAAAAAAACTAAGGGTCTGTTTGGGTTGAAAGGAAAAGAAGGGAGATGATTTTTAATTTTTTCCAACGTTTGTATTAGAAGGTTTTTTTTTAATACATATGAGAACCACTTTGGACTCGGGAATCATTTTGACTCCGATAAGATTCGATCCCATGATCTCTCGGTCTCTGCGGAGTAGCCTAACCATTAGGCCAACTATCAATCTTTATTAGAAGGTTTTTCAAAGGAAAGTAATTGAGATGATTATGAAAATCACTTGTCTATTTCATTTCATAATCACTCCAAATCGGAGTCAAATGGAAGGAAAATATTTTGATAAATAATTAAAAAACAAAAATTACAATAATCTTTTTTTATCTTTTTATTAAATTGATCATTTATTTTAAAATCTTAACTTTAATACCAAATAAACTTCTACGGTTCTAAATAATTTTAAATATTAATTTCAATATCAATTAAAAATATATAAAATATGAGGATAATATACTTTCAACTTGTTCTGTCTTCAAAAAAATATTCTAGATGTCATGACACCTTCGTATTTTGTCGATTAATATATTTTTTATTTAAGGGTCCCTTACTTTTTAGCGTTGTTTAACCTACAAAGTCTTAAAATAGTTTACAACGGTCTTACATTGACATAGCTAGTTAATTATATACGAGAAATCCCAAATCATATCCGATTTTTTCTCCATTTTCCTTATTTTTATTAAATCCGAATAAAAATATACAAAATTCTTTGTAAATTTTTTTCAACACAAAAATTCCTAATCCAAACAAGATTTTTCCCTCCTTTTCTTTTCCTTTATAATTTTTCTCTTCTTTTCCTTTATTATTTTTTTCTCTTCTGAATACAAACAGGCCCTAAGAGTAATGATATATACCACCTAATTACCACTCATGTTGTGGCATGAATTGGTTAAAAATAAATCTTTAATCAAATCACGAAAATAAATTGATTAAAGACTTTTAACCAACTAATTCATGCACTGGCGGACCTACCTTGGGCCAAGGGGGCTAGGGCTCAAGCCCCCCTCACTTTTTCAAAAAAAAATTAATTTATATATTCATAATTTCTTATCAAAGATTTTTTTTTAAAATTTTTGTAAGTACAATAATTTTTTTAACCCTATTTAATACATTATTTTTTCTACATTGCATATTATTATCTCTACAAACATCACTTTAATCAAATTTATAAATAGTTTTTGGTCTATTTCACAACTACAATCTATTTCTTTATAAAAATTTAAAAATTCAGTAAGTTTTTCTTTTGAGTATTTTTATAAGAATTTAAATAATTTTATGTGAATTATTAAATTTTATATACAAATTTAAAATTTATTAATGAAAATTTAATTTTTTCTTTCATATGAATAAAATTAGTTAATACATTTCTTAAATTTTGGTTCTTCTAATTTAATCTATCAACGAAACTCTCTAGAAGTATATGCTACATAGTGTTTTTTTCTTTTTGTTCTCATCGCATTTTATGCTACATAGTACTTAGGAAAGGAATTAGTATTACTAGTATTTATATTAATTATATAAAACGTATTTTAATATTGATATTTACGTAAATATTGTACTAGTATTAAATAACTAAAGAAATGAAAAGATATACCCAAGTTTACAATAGGTATCAAAAAAAAAATTCGGGGGCGTTGCCCTCGAACCCCCTGTATTTCAAGCCCCTCCTCAACTTTTGTCCTGGATCCGCCCCTGAATTCATGCCACGTCATAGGTGATATACTTGAATGGTATGAATTTGGGTGGTATATATCATTACTCAAAAACTAAACCAACTAGACACAAACTTCTATTTTTATCATCAACTTAATCAATTTCCTATCTTACCAATTTTCAAATAGTACAGACTTTTTTGCATTTTTCCTTTTTTCTGATTTGATACCAAGAGATTACATCTTGCGGGTGTAAATAAAATATCGGCCAACAAACTAAACTTTCTTGGAATATTGAGAGAAATTTTGAAATCTTGACAAATTTTATAAAACGTGTATCTTCAAATGATTTGCTTAATAGTCCATCGAACTGCAAGCGATTTCGTAAGACCCTAAATAATTTCAAGGGAGTTAAAATAAATGGTTGTTGTATCCTCCCACTTTCTTAACAGATTGTTATACAATATTGTTTTCTTTAAAAATCCCCCCTATTTGAAACATCAGTGTTCAAATTTTTACATGTATTATTACGATTATCCGACATCTGAGGTTTTGAACAACCCAATTTCCAATCCTCACCAGATAATCTCTCTATAAGATTATATATTGACAAAAGAGGTGACCTAAAAATCTATCTAATACCTTCAAAGGTTGTTTGATATGGCTCCTCCAAATATGCCAAAATGAAATAAGAATAAACACTTAAATGATATCCTTGTTCCAACCACATCTCGTTAAAGAAGAGATAATGTTGATCATCTAATCTCAAATTCATATTTTATCTTCTTTTCGAATCCTAAATTGCGAAAATGAGTTAAACCAAAGGTGGCACTTAAAGGACAATTAAGCACGGTCTACACATCTTCAATTTGATCCCCACAAAGCATACATTCTTCATAGTTTGAACACTTATGTTTCTTCAAATTCTCTTTAGTTGGTAGTGCATTTCTAATACATTTCCATGCAAATATTCTAACCTTCGTCGGGATATTGGAGTTCCACGCAGTTTTCCAAAGTGATTCAGTGCTTGACAAAAAGATTGTGGCTTCTGACTTTTTGCTTTATCAATACTAACTTGATATCACTATTTTGTTGAATACAAACTTAACAAATTGAATGGCCAAACAAGCAAATATTTTTGATTCAACACACAAAGATTAATTCTTGCACCAAATTCCGCAACCACCTGTGGTAACCATCTAAACAACATCTATAGGTTCCACCCCTCTTTATCCTTATTAATAAGCTTAGACAATTTAAGTAAGTTTAAAATCATGAGGTTTTCAATATGCATGTTCTTAGGTGACCAATCAGACTCCCAAATATTGATGTCTTCCCTGTTACCGATAAGATAAGTGCAGTTACCCGTAATCTCATCTCTACCTTTATAAATGCAAAAAAACTACCATGAGTTGCCTTCTTTGCTTGCCTAAAATACATCTCATATGATAAATACCCTCAGTGACTTTAGTAACCAACGAATCGGATTTTATTTGGAGTTTCCAAGCTTAGCCCCCTAATAACACATAGTTCATTTTCATCAAATCCTTAAATCCTAGTCCACCAATCATTTTAGAAATTGCAATTTTCTTCCAAGTCGGTTAATGAATACGATTTCTTTTACATGAACCCCACAAAAAGCTTGCAATCAATATCGAAAGCTCCTTACAAAATGATTTTGGAAAAAGTACAATAGACATAGAGTAGTTTGAAATCGCTTGTAGGATAACATTGATCAAGATTTCTTTATCTGTTTCATATAAAAATAATTCCTTCCATCCTTGTGTCATATTGTAGAATTTATCCTTGATCTAGTAAAGCATTTTTTTCTTAGATGTATGTAAATTCATTGGCGTACCAAGATATCTACCCAAATTTTCTACTTTAGATACCCCAATTAAATGAACTGTATCATTAATACCATTTGATGGCGTACCTTTAGAAAAACATACGACAAATTTTGGCAGATTGATAACTTTTCCTAGATCACTCACAATAAATATGAAGCACTCTTTTAAAAGCTTCAAATTCCTTCTACATGATAGAGATAAGGAAAAGTGAGTCATCTGCAAATAATACATGAGTAAGAGATGAACACTCTCTAGTAATCTCTCATCCTTTAATATTATCTTCCCCGCATTCATTATTAGTCTGACTAATTAGCCCTTCAATCATCAGCGAGAAGAGAGTTGACAAAAAAATATCTCCTTATCTTGATCTTTTAAGTGCTGAATGCTGAATGAACAGTTCAATAGAACTTATTATATTAAGAAACGGTGTCTAAATGATTCAGACTTAGTTTGAAATCTTAATAAAACAAACCAATTAAGAGCCATTTAGATCTGAATTGGTCAGGAAAGACAAACTATTTCATTGATCTAGTGTCTTAATGAACCAAAAAATATCTCATTAAGTGTAAACAAACACCCCCTTAGTCTAAAATCTTAATGAAACGGACCAATTAAGAGTTATCAGGTTTGAATTGGTTAGGAGAAACAAACAGTCTTATTGACCCAGTATCTTAATGGACCAGATTAAGATCTCATTGAGTGCATGCAAACAAACACCTCGTAAGCCTGAATTCATTCAACGTTGACTCTTACCATAATAAGTATTATTCAACTGTTATTCATCATTCAGTACTTATCGCTTAAAAAAATCAAACGACGCCTAACTTTCATCCCCAACACTTTTATAAAAAAAAACTAAAATCTTTTGGGAAGGAAGCTGCCAAATAATTGGGAAGATCAGAGATCCAACAGTAATTAAGATCATCATTAAGATTAATTTGTTTTTTAAAACCACCTTAAATAAAACTAAATTTGTCTTTGAATCAAATTTGATCATAATGTTTTGGATTAGGCTATTGAAAATTAGAATTCAATTGGGGAAATGTTCTTTCCCACAAGCAAGGAGCTGATATGTGTAGTGACATTTCCGATCTTGAGATTAAAGATACAATTTTTCGAATAGCAAATGAGAAAGCTCCTGGCCCTGATGGCTTTTCTTCTCTTTTCTTTAAGCGTTCTTGGGACATTATTGGAGGATATGTTATTTTAGCGCTACACAAATTTTTCTCTTCCGGATTTTTGCTTCGACAATTAATACTACTATTATAGCTTTGATTCCCAAATAATATTTCGCCGGAATACTTTTGTTAAGCCTTGGGCTAATTTTATTGGGGACTTGTGTGTAAATCCCTAACACATATTGTATGGATGACATTGAAGGAGAGGTTTAAAACTAAAGATCACATGACTTATTTGGAATTGGATCCCTTTTGTGCTTTATGTGGTGAAATTTTTTAATCAAACACACACCTCTTTTTCGATTGTGCTTATGCGAGGAAGATTTGGGATGAAATAAATACTTGGCTAGGGATAAATAAGGAAATAAATACTCTCCTTAGTGTTTTGAAATGGTTCAAGAAACTTAAAATTAGAGAAAATTAGAGAAAAAGTGCATGGATGATTGGTTTTGGAACTACTGTATATTGTATTTGGAAGACGATAAATCACCTTACTATAAAAGACGATTGAACTTCTATGATTTTCCTTATCAAAGAAATAAAATAGTGTATCTTTTCCATTTCATTTTCCTTGTTTTTTCATTATTTATTTTTAAATGATAATGAAAGATTAATCTGTACTAATATGAGTTGGGTTTCTTTTTTTTAAGTTGCTACCTTAGCTTTCGAGTTAGGTAACTTCTAATATGTACAGTTTTCATTTTATACAATCGTTTACCTAACTAAAAAAAAATCAATCACATTAGTAAAACGGTAGGACCAATTTGGATGAGTCGGATCAGATTGAATTCGGTAAGCTGAAGTATACATGATCATAATTCATAAAACACTTGCTTCCCGCTTTAACGTTTTAAGCAAGTAATCGTGGAATGTCTAACATGTGATTTTCGACGCAAAAAAAGGCATAACATGTTAAGGGTCCCACTTATGACCTTTCATGACGCTACGTGTGCGTTCTTGAAAACCACTAGTGCTTTACTTGTTTGTCCTAACTGTTTGGTGGCATTTCTTACAAGCTTTAGAAATGGTTTAAATTAATTTATTTTGGTCAAAGGGGAGTGGTTTAATAAATCCTTCCGACTTTTCATGTTATCTTAATATTGACCGTTGATGCGTTAGATTCACGGCTATGATATGTTTTCAAGTGTATGGTGGACAATGCTCCGTTATAATAGTGCATTCGTTAGATAGTTGTTGTTTTCCTCAAGTAAATCATTCAGCGATAGTTCTTTTTTTCGTTTTAGTTGATTTTTACATCATTTTGGTTACATTTAATTAGGGGTGCACACGGGTCGGGTAACCAACCCGTTGGCCCTTAGTCACAAACCAACCCGCACTTACGGTTTTGAACTTTTCAAAACCGAGAGTCAAACCATATTAGTTTTGCGGTTTCGGGTTGGATCCACTTGGTTTTTTATCGAGTGGCGCGGGTTTGGTTTTGCGCGGGTTGGTTCGGGTTTGGTTTGGTTTCGGGTTAAATCCACTAATTTATTATACAGTCCCTGATAAGTGAAAAAAATAAAAAAATTGCCCAAACTTCTTCAAATGGCCAAATACACGGATAAAATGAAAATAATTGTTCTAGTAGTTGTTCATTAAGTATTTAAGCTAAGTAACTATTACAAATACAAATTACATTCCAAAAGAATAAGATTAGTGAATTACATATGAATTGATTGAAGATTTCAAAAGTAAACAATTCCAAAAACATTTCCAAAACCAAACTTGATTGAAGATTTCAAAAGTTAAGTTTGAAGATACAAACATTCATCTGCG
The DNA here is from genome assembly GCA_029959085.1 of Nemophila menziesii. NCBI lineage: Eukaryota > Viridiplantae > Streptophyta > Magnoliopsida > Boraginales > Hydrophyllaceae > Nemophila > Nemophila menziesii. The sequence goes on along the minus strand of JARWIR010000001.1, from coordinate 7,452,358 downwards.
CAAATCCTGCAATTTAAATAAAATCCTTTCATTCATCTCCATACCTGTTTCATAATAGATAAGGGACAAGTTATTTAGTTCCTTTTTTCCACAAAGTATCATAATAACAAATGAACTTCATGCCTCAGAATTGTATTCATCATAGGCCCTTCATATTTAACTCTTAGGGACAATGTACAAACTATTTAAACTCACAATATGTTCTAATGGACTACTTTGCCACCATTCAAAACATCCTTAACACAACATTGCATTTCAGTCACCATAATGTTATAGCTGTTACGAATGGTGATAAAAGTAGTTCATGAACTATTGAAGCTCAAGAAGCACCTTTAAACCGAAGGACTAGGGACTTGGGTCAATTGCAACTCGCATTTATCTTCTTAGTAATACTTTTGCACTATTCTAAACACCAATAACACCACATTAATCTTCTAGTCACCATGTTATTATAGGTGTTGAAAATAATGAAAAAGTAGCTCATTAGATATAGAGTTTAAGCCTCTCAGAATTGTTTAATTATTTCATCACAGGCTTTTATAAACCGAGGGACAAGGGACTAGGTGAGTTTATAATAAAAACCTGCAATTTTTCATGTACAAATACAAAACAAAAGATAACCATCTCTAATGACTTCCTCAGCTTTAGTATACACATTAATAAACATAAACACACCATGATCCACTAGTTTTGCATCACAGGAAGTGCATGAGTTGCTATCTAATGTGTAAATGCATATGAAAAATCAAATGCAAGTATTTATTGTATGAAACTGATATAAAACTCACTTTATGATATGGATTAATTGACTAAATCAGTGATAGTGGATTGTGGACTTCCACTAATGCTCAACTCATCAATTCCATAATAACCTACAAGTGGTAGTTAATAAACAAGTTAGGAAGCAACAAAAAGTTATATAACATTCGCAAATTTGCAAAAATAATGAGTAAAGTCAAGAAATTACCCAATTCAGCTTCCAAATCCTCTACAAGTTGTTTAGAAGTGCCAAGATTAATTGGAAGTGAAGATCTTAACCAGTTTTGAGTACAAATTAATGCTTCAACAGTTTTAGGAGACAAGGAACTCCTGAACTGATCAAGAACTATACCACTTGTGCTAAATGCACTTTCAGAAGCAACAGTAGACACTGGAACTGCCAAAATATGTTTGGCAAGTTGGGACAAAACTTTAAACCTCATACTATTGCTATTCCACCATTGTAAGATGTCAAATTTTGATGACATCTCTTCTATATCCTCTTTTAGATACTTATCCAACTCAGTAGCTTTAGAGGGGTGTGTCTTAGCCATAAAAGATTGAAACCTACCACCAAGAACACATGGAGATTCAGTTGAAGTGTTAGAAATAGCCGCATCACCACTAGTAGATGAACTAGTGGGAGCAACTTGTTTCTCATACACTTCAAACATTCTTTTTAAAGTATCATTAACCCTTTTAAGCAACACATCACTCTATTCAGGTGTATACATAAAACTGAAATAGCATTGGAGGTATTGTATCTTTTTCCTTGGATCCAAAGCTACTGCCACATAGAGGATTATATTGATACTATTTACTCCCCAATAAATATTGAACTTCTTTTTCATATCAGTGGCCATCTTTTTTAACACAGGATTTTCATTCTCACATAACTCAACAATCTTTTCTCAAATTCTCACTATTTCATCAAAGAACAGGTTGGTTGTAACAAATAGAGTTCCACTGAATTTCTTAGTGGAAATGTAGAAGAGTTTCAGAAATTCAACAAAACATCTCGCATTTTCCCAATCTATAATGCTAGGAGGAGTTCTTGAAGCATCATTGAAATGTGTTGTGTATCCAGAATCATCTAGTTTCATTCTTGCAAAGACAGATTCAAATTTCTCAGCACACTCTAGCATTTTATAAGTAGAGTTCCATCTTGTAGGGACATCAAGACAAAGATTTGATTTACATTCAACACCACACAAAGTAACAAACCCTTTAAAAGCTCTAAATCTAGCTGGTGAGCCTCTAACATATTTAACTGCCTCGCGAATATTTTTAATACAAGCATCCAACTCTATCATTCCTTCCTTAACTATAAGATTCAAGATATGAGCGCAACATCTAACATGAAGAAATTCATGATTTAAAAGACTTTCTGGTTTATCACCTGCAACTTTCACCAAGTACTTAATAGTAACAGTGTTAGGAGATGCATTATCAACTGTCAAGGTGAGAAATGAAGTTATATTCCAATCCATAAGTATAGCCTCTACTCTTCTACCTATAGTTTCTCCCTTATGGTCCTCAACTTTACAAAATCCTATGATTTTCTTATTTAAATTCCAATCTGAATCCACATAATGAGCAGTCAAACACATATAATTCAAGTTTTGATTAGATGTCCATGTATCAGTGGTCATGCTTATTGTTAAGTCTTTCAATTGTTTTTTTAACTTAATCTTTTCTTCTTCATAAATATTCATACACTTGCGCATAATGGTCATTCTAGATGGAATGATTTTAAACTTGGGTTGCATAACATTACAGAATTTTTTAAAACCTATGCCTTCCACAAATCTAAAGCTTAATTCATCTATTATGACCATTTCTGCTAGTGCCCTAGTACAAGCTTCTATAGAAAACACATAAGTACTAACAACATTCTTTCCTTCATCAGTTTGTTTAAAATTTAGCAAAGATTGACCATCCTCTGCTGGAGGATAGAAAGGATATTTTGGACACCTTCTAAGTTTAATATGATTATTCATATTAGTTGTACCATGTTTTCTAGAATTAGCAGCATAAGAATGTTCACAATATTTACAAACTGATCTAATACTACCATCTTCATAAGTAACAACTTCAAAATGTTTCCAACAATCAGAGGTTTCTTTTTTTGCTTTTTTAGGGGCAGGGGGTAAATTAGATGATGTGCGAGTGTTAAGAGTATCAGAAGAGTTACCAACAGGTGTTTGATCAACACCTTCAGTGGGTTGTGGTATTGTAAAATCAATGATGGAATCATCAAATTCATCCATATCCATTAATCTGCAAAAACATATAAAGAAATCAAACATATTAGTTCTTAAAAAATAAAAATCACAAAATGAAAAACAAAAGAAATGTAAACTCGAAAATCATTTACATAAACAAAGGATTTGAGGAAGAGAAGCAAGGAATATGCAAGAGATTCGGGTTTAGAACACCATACCTTAAAGAGGGGTTTTGAAGAACTCAGAAACCCTAGCTCGGCCTTTTATACATCTCCATAAAACCCAGAACTCAATACATCATTAACCATAGCAGAATAAGTATTAACCATGGCTTAATCGATTAACCATGGTAAACTCACAAACCGGAGGCTACGAACAATTAATGCGGACCTCGAAGGTTGGTGTAACCCATCGAAATAATTAATGCGGAGTACAGAAGATGCCATGGTGTGATGTAAAGAGACGGTGATGGATGATTGAGAAGGGATGGGTTTCAGATTCATAGCGAAGAGAGAGGCGAAAAGGTAGGGTTTTTTTCCCCCTTTTCGTGTAAGAGACAGAGAGAGAGGATAGCGTATAAGGGACGAACGAAATGGGGTGGGTTTTCGTTGACCACCCCATATATACGGTCATGTATATAAATAAATAAAAATTTAGTAATGGGCCAAAAGTGCGGGTTGGGTTGGTTATCCGCGGTTTGGGCTTTTCCAAAACCGCAAACCAACCCATATCCACCAAAATCAAAACTCAGGGCCCATAGCGAACCACCAAAACCGCGGATCGGTTTTTTCGGGTTGGTTTGGGTCGGATTGGGCCGGTTTTGGGGGTTGGCGGTTTGTCTTGTGCAGCCCTACATTTAATCATGTTTGATAGGTAATAGGTTATATTTATCCACAAAGAGATTCGAGGGTAGGCATTTCACCATCAAACTTTAGGCCAAAAAACCATTGAGCACTATTTGAATTAGATGGATACGATTACTTTGATTTACAGTCCTGTTCAAATTTATCCATTGGAGTTTAGGATGTTTGTGATTCTTATATTGATACTTATGACTATCTGATATCTTCTTATTTGTGATGATTTAATCTTAGTTTGAGACATTGTTTTTAGTGTTTTAGAAGTCTATTAGTCGAGTTTTCCTATATATTAGTGCACTTCCCTATATATTGTCTTGATTTAATGAACTATTATTTTTAGAGCATATTGAGTTTAATTTATTTATTTAGTGTGAAGTTTTAAAGATATACTAGGTAAGACCCGTGTCTGAAGACACTCAAGAAAAGGTTTGCTCTATTGACAGAAATCGAACCCAAATTCCTCGGGTGTGAAAGTCAAGGTTAAGGTTTAGGTTCAGGTTAAGGTTTAGGTTTAGGTCAAGGTCAAGTTTAATTTTAAAGTTAATGTTAAATATTTGACTTTTAAGGTATAATAATATATAAGGTTTAAGGTCGAATATTAGTGCGATAAATCTTCATTTGGTTAAGGTTAAGGTTAAGATGAAAGTTAAGGTTAAGGTTTAAATTTCAGGGTTTAAGGTAAATTTAAGGTTAAATTTTAAGCTAAAGGTTATGGTTAAAGTTAAATTTAAATTTAAAGTTTAAGATTTAGGGTTCAAGGTTCAAGGGTAAGGTTAAGGATAAAAAAGTTAAGATGAAGGTGAAGGTGAAAGTTAAGGTTAACGTTAAAGTTTAAACTTTAAGGTTAATGTTAAGGTTAAGGTTTAAGGTTTAAGGTTTAAGGTTTAAGGTTTAAGGTTTAAGGTTTAAGGTTTAAGGTTTATGGTTTACGGTTTAAGGTTTAAGGTTTAAGGTTTGAAGTTTAAGGTTTAAGGTTTAAGGTTTAAGGTTTAATGTTTAAGGTTTTAAGTTTAAGGTTTAAGGTTTAAGGTTTAAGGTTTTAGGTTGACCTTAACCTTAACCTTAACCTTAAACTTAAATTATACCTTAACATTAACCCTTAACCTATTATCCATGACCTTAACCCCTTAGTTATTAACCTTATTCTTAACCTTGTTCTAAGCCTTAGCCTTAACCTAGCCTTGACCTTAAATTTAACCTAAATCTTAACCTTAACCTTATCCTTAACATTAACCTTAATCCTAAACTCAACCTTAAACTTAAACCTTAAACCTTACATCTTAAACCTTAAACCCTACATCTTAAGCCATAAATCCTAATCTTCATCATCACCTTAACCTTAACTTTAATCTTAACCCTTAACCTTTAACCTTAAACCTTACCTTGACCTTGAACCTTAAACCTTATAACCTTATCTTCATCTTCACTTTAACCTTAAACCTTAAACCTTAAACCTTGAATCTCAAGACTTAACCTTTACATTCACCTTCATCTTAAGTTTAACCTAAACCTTAACCATAACCTTAACCTTGAGATTAAAACTTAACCTTAATCTTGAACCTTGACCCTTGAACCTGAAACCTTAAACCTTAAACCTTAAAAAAACTTAAACCTTAACCTTAAACTTAACCTTAACTTTAAAACTTAACCTTAACTTTCATCTTAAATGTAACCTTAACCTTAATCAGATAAAGAATCATCACGCTAATATTCGACCTTAAACCTGTAATTTTGTTAAACCTTAAACGTTTAATCTTAAACCTTAACTCTAACTTAAAATTTAACCTTAACCCTTAACTTTAACCTTAAAATTAACCTCATCCTTAACCTTGACCTAAACCTTAACCTTAAACTCAACCTTAACCTTAACCTTAACCTAACATTCTTCTTGATGAGCAACAGAAGAAAAACTTGAACCCTAACTTTAACCTTGACCTTCACCCTTGGAACCTGTGTTCAATTTTCGTTAACAATTTTTTTTTCTTCAGTGTCTTCAGACATGGGTTTTACCTAGTATATATTATATTTCAGAGTTTTTTCTACGGTCCAGATTTACCCGCATAAGTGGTGGCCAGGATTTAATCTGGCTAAACATAAGTGGTGGCCATGATTGATTTTGGCCCCTTCACCCAGGGAACCTGGGTTCGATTCCCGTCAACAGAATTAATTTTTGCTTTAGTGTCTTCAGAACGGGTTTTACTTAGTCTATATTATATTTCAGAGTTTTTTCTACGGTCCAAATTTACCCACATAAGTGGTGGCCAAGATTAAATCTGGCTAAACATAAGTGGTGGCCAGGATTTAATCTGACTAAACATTAGTGGTGGTCAGGATTGATTTTGGCCCCACTTATTAATTTTTTTGAACCTGGGTTCGATTCTTGTCAACGGAATTCATTTTTGCTTAAGTGTCTTCAGACACAGATTTTGTTTTTTAACCTGGGTTCAATTCTTGTCAACGGAATTCATTTTTGCTTTAGTGTCTTCAGACACGGGTTTTTCCTAGTATATCTATATTATAAAGTAAGGTTTTTCACATAAGTGGTGGCCAGGATTGATTCTAGCCACAACATAAGTGGTGGCCGGGATCGTTGCTGGCCCCACTTATGATGCTCTCTGGGCTTACAGAACAGCATTTAAAACACCAGTTGGGGCATCTCCATATCGCATGGTCTATGGAAAAGCGTGTCCTCTACCAATTGAACTTGAAGCCCGAGCCTACTGGGCTATTAAAACTCTGAATCTAGACCCATATTTGGCCGAAAAACAAAGGATGATGCAGTTGAACGAGTTGGAGGAGTTTCGTTATCTTGCCTATGAAAATTCACGCCTCTACAAGGAGAAAACAAAGTGATGGCATGATAAACGACTCCGTCCAAAGCATTTCGAGAAAGGACAAAAGGTTTTATTATACAACTCTCAATTTTCGAACTACCCAGGAAAGCTTAAATCCCGTTGGGGAGGACCTTACATTGTTACGAAAGTCACACCTCATGGAGCGATTGAAATTGAACATCCAACCGAGCAACGGACATTCATGGTGAATGGCCAGCATTTGAAGAGATACCATGACAGTGAGGACTTCGGGCGAGAGGAGACAATCCATCTCGTTGAGTACGCTTAGCCTGAGGTACACGTCTAACTCAAAGACGTTAAACAAAAGTGCTCTTGGGAGACACCCCTTGTTTTAATTGCTTTTTAGATTAGTTTTATTGCTTTGTAGTGTAAAATATTAAGTTCGTGTATATTTTTAATTGTGTTTACAAGCTAATAGGAGAGAAAGGTAGTGTGCTATTGCGCAGGAGACGAGTTTGAGGTCAAAAGGAAAAAGTGGAAAAATTCGCAAGGCTGATGCGGACTACCCATGCGGTATACCCCTATACCGCAGGGATGTACCGTGCCTTGAAAAACCCGTACCACCGGTCGAGCACCACGGGTTTTCCACCGAGACAAAAAAAGGATAGCTGCTAGGCGCGGTGCACCACACCCCTATACCGCATGCCCAAAACGCGTGCCACGGGGTGATGTACCACGGGTTTTTTGACGGAGATGGCGCGGAGTACCCATGCACCGCACCCCTATACCGCGCGCACAAAACACGTGCCACGGGGTGCTACCACGGGTCTATTGCCGAGGCTAAAATCTTTTGAACAACAGCGCTGCGGTGTACCCCTATACCGTAGGGATGTACCGCACAGTGGCGGTTTGTGAAGAATCGAAGGCCTATTCAACTTCTTACCATAACAGGATTAACCCTAGCCTCTCCCATACGAATTTTTCAGAACCAAACCCTATATATACATCTTAAAGCTTGTGCAAACCTTCATAATTAACACAACAACTCAACAAATTCTCTCCTCCATCCTCCATAAACACAATCTCTTCATCAAATTCATCACACTACACCATTAAAACACCATCAAATTCAACAAGCTTTAAAGAATTCTTCCAAGATCCATCAAGGAACCTTTCTCTTTCATCAATTCCAAGCAACAACCTCAAGCTAAACCAACTTTTCCTTAAACTTTTAATCCATCCTTGGTATAACTTGAGTTGTGGGTAAATCAAGCATGACTAACAGATCTGAAGCTATGGAACACAAAACACGTGCCACGGGGTGCTACCACGGGTCTATTGCCGAGGCTAAAATCTTTTGAACAACAGCGCTGCGGTGTACCCCGCGGGGTACCCCTATACCGTAGGGATGTACCGCACAGTGGCAGTTTGTGAAGAATCGAAGGCCTATTCAACTTCTTACCATAACAGGATTAACCCTAGCCTCTCCCATACGAATTTTTCAGACCCAAACCCTATATATACATCTTAAAGCTTGTGCAAACCTTCATAATTAACACAACAACTCAACAAATTCTCTCCTCCATCCTCCATAAACACAATCTGTTCATCAAATTCATCACACTACACCATTAAAACACCATCAAATTCAACAAGCTTTAAAGAATTCTTCCAAGATCCATCAAGAAACCTTTCTCTTTCATCAATTCCAAGCAACAACCTCAAGCTAAACCAACTTTTCCTTAAACTTTTAATCCATCCTTGGTATAACTTGAGTTGTGGGTAAATCAAGCATGACTAACAATCTGAAGCTATGGAATACAAGAGAAAGTGCTCTATCCTTGGGAAGAATAAGAAATTGCCTGGAGCTACCATTGAAAAAACCATCAATCTTGATGAGGTTATCGAAGAATCAAAAGAAAAGGCACCAGCACAACCACTACCAAAGAAGTTAACTGCTAGAATGTCCATACCATCAAGGAGGTTTCCTTTGAAGAAGATAAAAATTCAAGACCAAGGTTCTTCTACTTCTTCCTCTGAAATTGTTCATGACCTTCCTCCTTGGGCTCTCAAATTACAAAACGAAATCGAAAGATTACAAGAAGATAACAGAGAACTTTGGACAGAAGTCATACAGATGCAATCACAGATAGACGATTTGACCTTGGAAAAGCATATTGATGATTATTCTGATCCCTCGGATGAGGATGAAGATATAATGGATCTCTATGGCCAGCCAGGTAAGTCATTCTAATTTTCTCATTAGCTTGTATGCATTAGGTAGTTTAGTTAGTTTTAATTTTAAATTTTATTCCATTCCTGAGTCTTTTTCGAGTCATGGGGACACGGCTCACTTTTGAGTAGGGGGTGGGGATTCGTTGTCCTCATCTTCTTTTCCTTTTTGCATAAAATTTAAATTTTTTTAGGTTGAATTAAGGCATAGAATATTTTGAATGTACCTATTTGAGCATGATTTTATTAGGTCAATGATAGTAAGTAGTATGTTTTTGAAAGATGCAACAAAATTGTTTAAATGCATGTATGAAAACAGGAAATAAAGGATAGGCAAGTTAATGAGCAATGCTAAGAAATCACGTTGAAACTTAGGGAGAGTTATTTGGTGTGTAGAACGTGAGGTTTGAAATTAGTTGAAAACCCGCTTATCTATGAACTAATAATGAAAACGTAACGAAATCCGGTAGTTAGAAAAATGACTAAGGCAGTTCTTTCATGATAAAACACTTGAATCCTTTATACTTTCTCACCCTTTTATTTGATTATTGTTATTATTTATCCGTCTTAGCCCCTCTGAGCCTTTCTAAAGCCTTTTTTGAAACACATTATAATCCATACCCTTAGTTTGTAGGACTTATCTATATGACCCGCACTCGAATCGCAAAACCTGAGACAACTCGTTTTAGAGCTTGAGTTTGGGGTGGTGGGATTTCATCTTTAGGGAACATGGGGTTTTTGGGAATTATATTTGTGATTTTATTGATGATGAAATTGTTATTATTGTAACCCTTTGTCGGGGTAATAGTGAATGAAAAAGAAGCTACGAGCTAAATTTGCCAACAAGGGCATAAAAAGAAAGAATATATATATGAAAAAATAGCATGATATCTCAACATCAAAAAGAGAATCATGGCTATACAAAAGAAAAATTGATTTGCAAAAAAATATATATTCGGACCGGTAAAGTGGATTTTATATCATCAAAGGTTTTAATTGGGATTTATTGGGGATGCACATCAAAAGCATCAATAAATTGGGTTGAGTGAGAACATCTTTGAGTAAAAACTCAAGCTCTAGGGCGATTCGTTGATGGCTAGTGAGAAGAGAGCCAAAAGCTCACTTTTCATTATCCAAATATACCACACCCATCCTTAAGCCAAGTTATAACCAAGACCTTAGGATTTCTAACTACTAGGTGGAGAAACAATTGAGCTATTAGGTAGTAGGTAAGGGGACCATTGGATGCTGTATTTGGGACCTATGAACAACCTATAGCCATTAACATGAACTAAGTTATCATCCTATCCTTCTGGCATTGCGAAATTAATCTTAACTTGAAATTATGGATTGTTGATTACATGTGTATTAAGCATATTTGTGCATTATTTCTTGAGCATTACTACATGAGACTTTTTAGATATTATGCTCTAGGATCATTCATTATGTTCTGTTCTTATTCTCCTCCGACTTCTTCTTGTTTATTTGACTACCCTACTGTTCTTTACTTTTATTGTATCGGGACGATACAACTTTGAGTTGGGGGTCTTGATGTCTCCTCATTTGTGATAATAAAATATACTTCCGAGACATCATTTTAGGCGTATTTATTAGTTTATAGGTCGATCTTAGCTTAATTTAGTGCACTTTCCTATTTTGAGTCTTGATTTAGTAACATAATATTTTTAGAGCATATTGGGTTTAATTGTTTATTTAGTGTGAATCTTTAAAGATAATTATGGATATTAATTAGAGGCCAAGTCAAAGACTACAACCTATGGAAAAAGATTTACATGGAAATTGGAGATAAAGGAAACAAAGGCTAAAAACATGGAAAAGGAAAGCTGCCTAAATCTGAGATTCTGCAGCACACGCCTAAAGGAGTGATGATTACTCCTACAAGGAAGCCGATTTTGGAAGATTCCTTTCATTGGGACGTAGATAATTTTCTGAGGATTCTTTTGGTATATTATGGAGCAAAAACCGACCAATATCGAAGAAGATATGCTCAAAACAAATCATCAGAATTTATCTTTATTTCCTTACGAATTTGAGTTGGGCTAGGAGTCCATTACTTAAACTTATCTCCAAGAAACGAATTAGGTCAACCTATACACTATAAATACAACCTCTTAACACTATTAAATCATCCTTGGTGAAACCTTAAGCCAAGAGGAAGCACACAATACAAGAGAGAAGTCTGAAAGGAGCTGTTCATCACAATGTCTTCTCCTACCTTTAAATTTGTAATTTCTTTCTTTTCTTTCATGAACTAAATTTCTTTAGCTTGAGTTTTTAGCATATATGTATGAACCCTAGTTTTGATTGACATCTATCTAATTTGGGAACTTAATGTTTTAAATTGAATTATAGTTTTTATTCTCTGTTTATGTGTTTGGATTTATATTCTGTGTTCTTGTGGATCGCGACCATATAGAATTACCATCTAGTAGTTAGGTCACCATTGACAACGGTGTTTAATTACATGTTTAGCACATCACGTCTAGTATTCGGTTTAGATCTGACAAATCAACCTAACTAGATAATCACTATGGTTTAGTTCTTGTGACTATTTACCAATTACAGGAAAAGTTTGCTTAGGAAGCCTTATTGACACAGGTAAATCCTATTTTAAACTACCGATAGCGAATTGGAACCGATTATTGAAATACTACATAATTCACCCTTACATGTTTAGAACGGCAAAACTAGTGGGGATTACATGCTAGTGACTCAAGCTATATTCTCATATTACTTCTCTTTCATCTTTAATTTTCTGTCTTTTAAATTCTAAGTTTTAATTTAGTTAATTAGAAAATCAAACAAGTATCCTTTTTTACTTGTATTGCGTTTTATTTGTTCTAGCCTTGATGATTTGCACTTGATATTTGCATAAGATTCCTCTAACCTTCGTAGTCTCTGCGGAACGAATCTTAACTAAAACTTGCATACGATCTGTATACTTGCAGAACCGTGTAGCTTGAGGGTGTTATTTTCACTTTATTTATATCTTATTTTATCACACCCTAGGCCCCACCAAAAACCTTAACCCTAATTTTAACCTTGACTTTCACCCTTGAAACCCGTGTTTGATTTTCGTCAACCGAACAAATTTTTGCTTAAGTGTCTTCAGACACGGGCTTTACCTAGTGTGTGTGTATATATATATATATATATATATACTATTAAACCATATATTTAATATTTTTATATTAATTTCATTTTTGCATTATAAAGTCCCTATAATATTATATTTATATGATAATCACTATTAAATTTTTATATTAGTTGCACTATTAAATCCTATGTTTAATTTTTATATATTAATTACAATTTTAAATCTTGTATTATAATTTTTATATTAATTGCGCCATTAAATCTCTCTAGTATTATAATTATATGAATTGCTTGGCTTCTTTACTTTTATTTTTGTATTAGATGTACTATTTTTATATTAAGTCCTTGGTATTTTAAATTATAATGTTTAATCTCCACTTTAAATAAATAATTTACAATCCCTAACGATTGCACTAATATAACCCTATCCAAAATTATTCATATTAATAGAATTAAAACTTAAAATTAGTCATCAAAATAACCTAATAAAAAAATACATACAAATAAACAATATATTACACTATATATTCATAAGAATATATATATATATATATATATATATATATATTCTTATGAATATAAAGTGTAATATATAGATTAGAAGTACCTAATACGAGCAGAAGGATAGGGTAGACACTTCGATGGAGTTAGGGAAACAACGGAGGTAGGCCGGAGCTTGGTCATGACTACCAGATGAAGGGGTAGAGGTGGGGGTTGATATGACATTTCGCTCTACTTTATAAAATGTTTAAGATCTTTAGCGACCGCTGATGTCTCCTCATTTGTGATAATTAAATATACTTCAGAGACATCATTTTAGGCGTAATTATTAGTTTATAGGTCGATTTTAGCTAGATTTAGTACACTTTCCTATTTTGGATCTTAAATTAATTAATTATTATTTTTAGAGTATATTGGGTTTAATTATTTATTTAGTGTGAAGCTTTAGAGATATATGGTAATTAATTAGAGTCCAAGTTGGTAAGAAGAGTTAAAGGAAAGAAGATAAACATGAGAATTGAAGATAAGGAAGTAAAAACTAAAAATATGGAAAAGGAAAACCTGCCTTAAATCTGAATTTCTGCACCTACAACCATAAATCAGCTTATATCTTAAAAACGGTGAGGAATTTGGAGAAACGGTCAAGAGAAAAGTTTAAGATCTTTCCGAGACTATGAATTTGGTATACTCATACGCATCAATCGGATAAATATTGAAATTGTTAGGACCAAAAGAAAAACGGGGCTGATTGCATGTTTTTGGGCTACGAATTTGAGTTGGGCTTGGAGCCCATATTTACCTTTTCCTTCAAGAAAACGAATTAGGTCAACCTATACACTATAAATACAGCCTCTTGACATTAGAAAATCATCCTTGACCAAACCTTAAGGTCAGGAAGAAGCTACAATACAAGAAGAGAAGTCTGGAAGGAGCTGTGCAACAATTATGTCTCCTTCAACCTTCAATTTTGTAATTTCTTTATTTTCTTCTCTTAGTATGAACTAAATTTCTATTAGCTTGAGTTTTTAGCATATATGTATGAACCCTAGTTTTGGTTGACATCTATCTAATTTGGGAATTTTATATTTTAAATTGAATTATTGTTTTTATTCTCTGTTTATGTGTTTGGATTTCTATTTTATGTTCTTGTGCAACCGCGGCCATATAGAATTACCATCTAGTAGTTAGGTCACCATTGACAACGGTGTTTAATTACATGTTTAGCATATAACGTCTAGTATTCGGTTTAGATCTGACAAATCAACCTAACTAGATAATCACCATGGTTTAGTATATATTGCTATTTACCAATTGCAGGAACAGTTTGCTTAGGACTCCTTATTGACACAGGTAAATCCTATTTAAAACTACCTAGCGCAATTGGAACCGATTATTGAAATACTACATAATTCACCCTTACATGTTTAGAACGGCAAAACTAGTGGGGATTACATGCTAATGACTCAAGCTATATTCCCATACTACTTCTTTTCTTGCATTTAATTTTCTGTCTTTAATTTATTAGTTTAATTTAGTTTAATTGAAAACAAAATAAATATCTATTTGTCTTTACTTTTCCTGCGTTTTATTTGTACTAGCTTTAATTATTTGCACTTGATTCCCCTAACCTTCGTAGTCTTTGCGGAACGAATCTTACTTAATCATTAAAACTTGCATTCGATCTGTATACTTGCAGAACCATGCCAGCTTAGGGTGATTATTTGCATCTAATTTATACATCTTTTTATCACACCCTAGGCCCCACCAACCGCCAATTCAGTCTCTATTATATTATTTTATAATTAATTAAAAACATCTAGAGACCGTTTGGGTGGTCATAGATGTTGGGTTTTGTAACACCAAGTCAAAAATTTCGAAAGGCGGAATTGATGGACGATCAAATCTTTTCGAGCACCATCACCGACCACACTACTGGTCGGTAAATAAATATAGTTTTAGTATTATTTTTTACGACCGCTAGAATATTAACTTTTTAATTAATTTTTTTAACGTTTGACATAACTTCTAGTGAGTGAAGGTGATAACCAATGCTTTTCTCTAGCGATCATTATCCCGGTCGCCGAATGTTTGGCCCTGAGAAACATAAACTTTAGTAGTGCATTTCAAATTCAAGTCGACTCATACTTACTAAAATACTACCAAGTTAAATTCAATATAGATAGAACTCGGTTTAATTTGGTTTGGCTCGGTTCGTTTCCCGACCTACACATAATTATGGGGCAATTATAAATATAGCCCCCAATAACATACGACTTGACAATAAAAGTCCTACCGCTTAACCAAGCCTTTGCAACCCAACTAAAGAAGCTAAAAAACCCAAAAGACCATCCCTATACCCCTTTATTACAGTTAGGGCTGTAAACGAACCGAGTCGAGCCGAATACTAGATGTGCAAGCTTGTTTGATAAGATTTACGAGTCGACCCGAGTCGAGCTCAAATTTTAACGAGTCGAGCCGAGCTCAAAATTTAAGGCTTGATAACATATCGAACGAGCTTTTTTCGAGCCGATCTCGAGTTATTAACGAATAATTTATTTTTTTATAGTTTTAACAATATATTTATTGATAACTAAACCATTAATTTACAGATTATAAATTTTAACGAGTTAACGAACGAGTTTGAACGAACACGTTTTTTAATGAACGAGTTCGAACGAACTTCTTTTTTCCGTTTATATAAACGAACGAGTTCGAACGAGATTTTTACCGAGCCGAGCTCGAGCGGCTCGCGAGCGGCTTGGTTCGTTTACAGCCCTAATTACAGTAGAAACAAGAAACCCAAAACAAAACCCTATAGGGTAACTGGTGTCGCCTAGGGTGTGATAAAAATATGATAAATATAAGTCAAGAAAACTACGCACTCTCACCCTAGACAGGCACAGTACTGCAAGTATTACAGGACGTATGCAAGTTTTAGTTGATAAGTTGAGTTCGTTCTCAGGGACTTAAGTGTGTTAATCACGTGGGTAGAAATAACGAGTAAAAGTAAATAATTAAAAGACACTAAATTAAAGAGATTAAATTCGAAAATATCAAATTAAACTAAGAAAATAAAGACAATAAAATAAAATACTAAGAATATGAGATGAGAGATATAGCTTAGGTTTTGCTAGTATGCACTAATCCTTCTAATTCTTTCTAAAGATCTAGTTTATAAGGAAGAATATTAGCTCTTGTATACTTAGTCAGGATTCTAAATTCCCATTCCTTAGACCTTGAGAGCGACTAAGAGGGCTACGACACAACCAAGAAGCTGTTTCAAATAGGGTTATCAAACGCTACTAAGGCCCTAAGCAAACAATTCATTCAATTGGTGATATGGTGATTGACTATCTAGTTAGAATCAGTTTTGTCAAGACTAATATCGGACACTAGACGTTATGTGGTGTTTCAATAATTAGACACCCAGCTAAGGCGATTATCTAACTACTATTAAGTTAATCCTAAACGTTGCGCACCGAAAGGAAAACAATCATTAAATCAAAACACATAAACAAATATAAAGGTAAGCAGCTAATATCAATTTAAAAACATGTAATTCCCAAAGAAACTTAGATAGAAGAATTAGAATTCATAGATTATACATGATGCAAAACCCAAGCTATGGGAGGTTTAGTTCATACCTGATGGAAACAAACTAAAAGAAATTACAAAAGACATCATCTTGCTCTCTACAATAAACTGGAAGAATAAAACCTTAAGAACTAATTACTATGAGGCAAGGATTGCTAGGGTTCTTTTACAAGTGATATAAGGGTGTATTTATAGGTGTTTAGAATACCTAATTCATTTTCTTGAGGGAGAAGCAAAGTAGTGGACTCCAAGCCCAACTCAAATTTGTATGGAAATAAAGATAAATTCTGCTGACTTGTTTTGAGCATATCTTCTTCGTTATTGGTCGATTTTCGCTCCATAATATACCAAAAGAATCCTCAGCGAATTATCTACGTCTTTATGAAAGGAATTTACCAAAATCGGCTTCTTTCTTGGAGTTATCACCACTTCTTTAGGCATGTGCTGCAGAATTTCAGATTTAGGCAGCTTTTCCTTTTCCATATTTTTAGCCTTTGTTTAGTTATCTCCAATTACCATGCTAATCTCTTTCCATATGTTGTAGTCTTTGACTTGGACTCTAATTAATCTCCATAATTATCTTTAAATCTTCACACTAAATAAACAATTAAACCCAATATGCTCTAAAAATAATAATTCACTAAATCAAGACTCAAAATAGGAAAGTGCACTAATTCTCAAGAAAATCGACTATTATGACTTCTAAATCACTAAAAATGATATCTCATCTTAACATAAATCTATCACAAATGAGGAGACATCAAGACCCCCAACTCAAAGTTGTATCGTCCCGATACAATAAAAGATAAAAACAAAGGGAAGTCTATAGATACACACTTATAAAATTCTCAATACAATGGGAAGAACATAGCAGAATAGACCTAAAGCAACAACTCAGAAAATTTCATGCAATAATATTCATAAACTAAATACCTGTACACTTCTCGTATCTATAGTCAACGCGGCTTGAATTCAATATCAGATTAGTTTCGCAATGTAAGAAGGATTGGAACTTTACTCAGTTCCCCAAGAAAGCTATAGATTGTTCATCAAACCTCACTAGTATTCCAAGATCCATTCAACTACTCTCTAATGGCTCAATCACTTCTCAATTACATAGCAAAGAATCACAAGGTCTTTAAGGTTGTAATTTAGGCTTAGGGACGGTATGATAGTATATTTGGATAATTTGGAGTGAGCTTTTGGCTCTCTCCTCACTAGCCATCAACGAATCGCCCTAGAGCTTGAGTTACTCTCATAAAACGTTTCTCACTCAACCCAATGAATTCTTTGTTGCACATTTTAGCATTCCCAATGACCCAATTAAAGCATATGATGTTCACATAAAAATTCACTTTGCCGGTCCGAATATATATATTTTCTTTTCAAGTCAATTTCTTTTCTATAGCTATGACTCTCTTTTTATGTTGAGATATCACGCTAATTTTCTAATATATATATTTTTCTTTTAATGCCCTTGTTGGCAAATTTTAGCTCGTAGCTTCTTTTTCATTCACTATTACCCCGGCAAAGGGTTACAATAAAAATCTGTGAATCATCATCAATATAAGCACAAAGCACAATTAATAAGCTCAATAATATCCCATCCCAATAACAATTCCCATAATGGTGGACCCACCACCCCAAACTCAAGCTCTAAAACAACTGTCTATGCATCGCGATTCGAGTGCGGGTCATATGAAAAAGTCCTATAATCTAAAGGGATATGGCTTATAACGTGTTTCAATAAAAAGCTTTAGAAAGGCTAGAAGGGGCTGAGAAGGATATAGCATATAAAATAAAAAATCACAAGGTGAGAAGGTATAAAAAGGCTTCAAGGGCTTCAAATATGAAAGAACCGCCTTAATCACTTTCTACACTATGTAATTTCGTTATTTTCTTACCTTTAGCACTTTCATCAAATGGTTTGTCAACTAGCTTGGATCTCACGGCCTACACAATTCTCAAGGTTCCCTGAGATCGAACATACTTTCTATCGCATTGCTCACTAATCTTTTCTTTACTATCAACGTGTGTTTTCCTGCAAATACTCAAAGCATACAAATAACATAGCTCATAAACATACTACTTACTATCATTAATTCACCGAGCTTATGCTTTTGAGCTATTAAACACACTCTACATCTAATTCCCATGTATCAAAAATTTTAATTTCTACCTAAAGACAGAAAAATGGAGATGAGAGACAACGAATCCCCACACCCCCAACTCAAAAATGAGCCGTGTCCCACGACTCGAAAAAGACTCAAAACAGAAATTAAAATTAGCAGATAAATGCATTTACAGAAATGGTAAGGAAGAAAGAGAACATACTCTCGAGGCTATTTCCTCGCATCATTTATATCCAAGGTTGGATTTGCTGGATCCTTCGTTAATTGCTCAAGGAGTTTCATGATGTGCACTTGATTAGCATTGATTTGTGCCACATCATTGACTAAGGAAGTTTGAGCTGCTTCGAATTTTGTTAAACGCTCCTCCATCTTCTCTTGCCAACTTTGCTCCTTTTCTTCTTTCGAGACTTGCGTAGAACCCGCTCTTCGAAAGATGTCCTTGATCCAAGCATTATCAATATAACTCCTCTTAAACTCGAGTTTCTCTTCTTCACCCAATGTAACATTCACTTTTCGCACAAGACACGTGATCATAGTTGGAAATTTAACATTATAAACTGACTTAGGAGAGACCGAAAATCGTATCACCTCCTCATAGATCAACTGTGCCACATCTATTTCTTCTCCTCTCAAAATACAGTCCAACAGTAGAGCGTTCTTCATAGTCATATCCAAAGTTCGTGTGTTTCCAAAGACATTAGGAATAAGGAAATTGTGCCAAATTCTCGCCTCCGATTGAAGATATTTGTAAGGCCAAGGTCCCTTTAATTCTCCCTTATGTGATTGCACTTTCTCCTTGTCTAAAACATGCTCAAAAAGTAATTCCTCATCAAAGATTTTTCGTTTAGCAACCGCTTCATCAAATTTGCAACAACCTTTCAATTTCTTGAACTTGAAGTGGTTTCTAATCTCATCAACTGTGAAAGGAACTAGCTTTCCTCTAATCGGAACACAACATTTACTATCTCGGCTAAAGAGGCCTAAATAGAATTCCAAAACTAATTCATGACATAATTCAGAACGTCTTACCATGAACGTAGACCAACCCAATTTCGCACCAAGCTCTAAGAATCTCTTGTATTCTCCTTCACCAACTTCTTCCTTAAATACTTTCTCATAAGCAAAAGGTAGCTCTTTCAATTGTATTTCTGCAGAAGCTTTCAGGGTCCTTGAAACTTCCTCTTTCTCTTTGGGTGTCTTGTGGAAGTTGTGTTTTCTCCTTTGCATAAAAGTAAAGCTTTTTACCATTACGATCACACAAAGTTATACCTCCATCTTCAACATCGTCTTTACCCTTTGATTTAGAACTAGAACCTTTGTTATTTGATTTCTTCTTAATTGTACCCAATACCTTGCTCTTCTTCACCTCCCTCTTGCTAGCTAATATTGTTGTTCTATTAGTCATCCTCAATTAACCCCCAACTCAAAGCTTTAGCAACCCTTGAAATTTGAACTTGTGAATTTTTTATTGAACAAGCTTGATTTGGCTTAGGATAGGTGAATTGATGATGAATCTCTATGTGGGTGAGGTGGATTCTTGATGAATTGGCTTGGATTTAAGAAATTGTAGGATGATTTTTTTAAAAATTTGAGCTCTTGATTCTTCAATTTGATGTGTTTGGTGAGGATTGGGTGCTTGAATCTCCTTTGTAATGAGGTGGAGAGAAGATTTGATGTGTTTTTCGTGATGATTGGGTAGTGTTTTGATGATTGGTGAAGGTTTTATGAGCTTCAATGGAGTTGGGAGAGTTTTGGAGAAGACAAAGAGGCTTGAGGTTTATGAAATTCGGAATTAAAAGCATTAACCCGCTTTTCTAAGCTCCAATCCGCAACTTTCTCTCTCTATCGGCGCGGCGCGGTATACCGGGCATATCCTCCGGTATACCGGAACATCTGATTCTCCAAAAAATTTCGTCTCGTCATAAAACACGCGCTAGCAACCCGTGGCACGGGTTTTTGCTCCAGCGGTATACCGGGGATATCATCCGGTATACCGGACCCATTGAATTAATTTTTTTTCTTCTCGGTATAAAACCCGAGCTACCTACCCATGTCACGGGTTTTTGTCCTTTCTGGTATACCGGAGCTGAGGTCCGGTATACCGCACCCCTGTTTCAGCTTTTCCGAAAAAAATTTGTTCGCTTCCCTAACTCGATTTCTCCAATACCTAATCATTAAAAACACTAATACCTTTCTCAAACTGCAACTTCACTGGAGTTTTCTCTGATTTCTGAAGTCCAAGTCTCTCGAACACGGACTTAGGCATAAGATTCACACCAGAACCCACATCGTACATAGCTTTCACCTTGAGCATACCATGTAATTGAATAGGAAGATTGAAACTTCCCGGATCTTTAAGCTTTGTTGGTAGCTCTCTTTCACTTCTTCTCGAAACCCTCAGGTTCTCTCTTGGGATCTCTACACTCGCCTCTTTCTCAGGAATAACTTGCGTAAAAACTTGTTGCGGTGTAAGTCCTTTCTTTGCTATCTCAAGCATTTGGGCGTTGATATTTTCAGGTTTATACGCCTCTACAAATGTCTTGAGTACAGTGTCATCCTTAGGGTTTGTATCTGGAATAGTTGGTGACACTGGTTGAACAATAGGTGGCGATTCCACCTTCTCTTCTTCTTTCTCTTCTTGCACAGCAGGTGCAACTTCATCTTCAACTTTTTCTCTATCTAGCTCAGCTTGATAATCCATTACCGATCGAATTTCCTCTTGCATCTTCCTCAGAAGTTGTATAAATTCATCTTTTTCTTGATCGTCCTCCACATAAACCTCAGAACAGTCAGATTCCACGGGGCTAGACTTGGTTGGTTCTTCTTCGGTACTCAGAACTTCCACGGCACTAACGGCAGCATGCGGTACTTCCTCTTTTTCTTCAATTTCAAGGCAAATAGCCTTACAAGCTTCGAACCCAACATTGTCATCACCTCCTTCGATTGCCTTCACTTCCTTCTGTTCCATTAAATTTGTTAGAACTTTATTTAATTATTCTACTTGAGTACCTAAAATCTGAAGTGCGGCATCTTGTCCTCGGACTTTCTCTTCCTGAGCGCTCATATTTGTGGTCAAACGGTTCAAGATTTGTACTATTTGTTGATTGTCCATTTATCCTTCTTGAGGATACTGAGGTAAATCTTTATGATCTAACGAATCGGTATAGGCATCTTGAACAGGTTGTTGAGGGGGAGCAGGTCTATTTTGATATTGATTCTGGTACTGACCTCTTGGTTGGAAAGAGTTGTTCTGGGGGAGCGGTTGATAATAACCAGGATTAGCGGCCCCTTGTGGATTTGAATACTGCATACCCGGATGATTTCGGTTACCCCATTGATAGCCTCCTCGGTTGGATATGAAGTAAACAGATTGTGGATTTGATTCGCACTCTTCCCATGTATGATTGTTAACCCCACATTGTTGACAACCTTGTGATTCTTGTACTACGTTTGATGCAGCTAAATTCTTTTGCATCTCTAACTTCAGCTCTTTGATTTGATTTTCTAACACGGATATTTGAGCTGAGTTCGCAGTTTCTGCATCTAAACGAAGCGTTCCTCGGGTCTTTGCAATAGGAGCTCGCGTTGAAGGCCAACTCCTTTCTTGTTCAATAATATTTTCCAAGACATCGGAAGCTTCATTATGATTCATGGACACAAAATTACCCTTTCCAATGTTATCCACCTTCTCTATACCTTTATCGTTAAGACCTTCATAGAATATAGCAAGTTGTAGAGCAGGGGTATAACCATGGAGCGGACATCTAGCTAATTTATGTTGAAATCTTGTCCACGACTCTCCTACTGTTTCTCCATCTTCTTGACAAAATCTTGCAAGCTCGGTTTGATCTTTGAGTCTCATGCTCTTCGGATAAAAACGGTTAAAGAACGCGGCTTGAAGTTCTGTCCAAGAATTAATTGTTCAATGTGGTTGTCTTTCTAGCCATTCGCTAGCTCTACCGGTCAAGAAGAACGAAAACATATGACAATACAGTTGCTCGCGTGTAATGCCAGGAGTAATATAGGCATCACAAATCTGCATGAACTTCTGAATCGATCTTACCGGATCTTGAACTGCTGTACAACTGTAGAGTCCAAAACTTTGAAATTGACTAAGCATACCCGGATCGGGTCTAAATTTGATATTCTGGATCTCTGGAGGACGGTAACCGATTGGTTGAACATGGACTGGTACATGAAGACCAGGGAGGTCTTGCTATACTCGATTCTGTTGATTATTATTAACGTTATTCTGCCCATTACCTCATCCTAGTGGTAGTTGTACACCGTGTTGCCCACCACCAGGTGGTGGTGGTGGTAGTGGACCTCTTGGATTTACTCCAAGTTGGTCATCAAGTGGTGGATCTTGGTGGGCTGCCATTATACTTCTCAAGGATCTTTCCTCACGAACACGTTTGTTGTAAACTCTGAAGCTCCTCTCAGGCTCCGGTAAACACTGTGAAACCTGAAAAAGACTAAAGCAAACCACAAGCGTAAATCCGGAAAACTAAAAACTAAAAACTGAAAAATAAAAATTAATTAAAAACTACTACTCGAAATAGATAACCCACACGCTAACGAGACACAAGTCCCCGACAGCGGCACCAAAAACTTGGTGTCGCCTAGGGTGTGATAAAAATATGATAAATATAAGTCAAGAAAACTACACACTCTCACCCTAGACAGGCACAGTACTGCAAGTATTACATGACGTATGCAAGTTTTAGTTGATAAGTTGAGTTCGTTCTCAGGGACTTAAGTGTGTTAATCACGTGGGTAGAAATAACGAGTAAAAGTAAATAATTAAAAGACACTAAATTAAAGAGATTAAATTCGAAAATAGCAAATTAAACTAAGAAAATAAAGACAATAAAATAAAATACTAAGAATATGAGATGAGAGATATAGCTTAGGTTTTGCTAGTATGCACTAATCCTTCTAATTCTTTCTAAAGATCTAGTTTATAAGGGAGAATATTAGCTCTTGTATACTTAGTCAGGATTCTAAATTCCCATTCCTTAGACCTTAAGAGCGACTAAGGGGGCTACGGCACAACCAAGAAGCTGTTTAAAATAGGGTTATCAAACGCTACTAAGGCCCTAAGCAAACAATTCATTCAATTGGTGATATGGTGATTAAAACAAACCCTAATGACTATCTAGTTAGAATCAGTTTTGTCAGGACTAATATCGGACACTAGACGTTATGTGGTGTTTCAATAATTAGACACCCAGCTAAGGAGATCATCTAACTACTATTAAGTTAATCCTAAACGTTGCGCACCGCAAGGAAAACAATCATTAAATCAAAACACATAAACAAATATAAAGGTAAGCAGCTAATATCAATTTAAAACATGTAATTCCCAAAGAAACTTAGATAGAAGAATTAGAATTCATAGATTATACATGATGCAAAACCCAAGCTATGGGAGGTTTAGTTCATACCTGATGGAAACAAACTAAAAGAAATTACAAAAGACATCATCTTGCTCTCTACAATAAACTGGAAGAATAAAACCTTAAGAACTAATTACCATGAGGCAAGGATTGCTAGGGTTCTTTTACAAGTGATATAAGGGTGTATTTATAGGTGTTTAGAAGACCTAATTCGTTTTCTTGAGGGAGAAGCAAAGTAGTGGACTCCAAGCCCAACTCAAATTCGTATGGAAATAAAGATAAATCCTGCTGACTTGTTTTGTGAATATCTTCTTCGTTATTGGTCGGTTTTTGCCCCATAATATACCAAAAGAATCCTCAGCGAATTATCTACGTCCCTAAGAAAGGAATTTACCAAAATCGGCTTATTTCTTGGAGTTATCACCACTTCTTTAGGCGTGTGCTGCAGAATTTCAGATTTAGGCAGCTTTTCCTATTCCATATTTTTAGTCTTTGTTTCCTTATCTCCAATTACCATGCTAATCTCTTTCCATATGTTGTAGCCTTTGACTTGGACTCTAATTAATCTCCATAATTATCTTTAAAGCTTCACACTAAATAAACAATTAAACCCAATATGCTCTAAAAATAATAATTTACTAAATCAAGACTCAAAATAGGAAAGTGCACTAATTCTCAAGAAAAACGACTATTATGGCTTCTAAATCACTAAAAATGATGTCTCAATTAACATAAATCTATCACAAATGAGGAGACATCAGTAACGGAACACCAACAAACCCTCTCCCCGTTCTCTCTCATCCTATTCACTGTTGCCTCTCTCTTCTCTCTCTAAATCCCGATTTGAACCAGCCATTTTCTCCTCTCTCATCACCACCAAAACAACACCATGAAAACCTTCTTCACTCAACCTTCAGGTCTCACCTTCGTGGACCATTCTTTACCATCACGAGCCCTGAAAATCGCCAATGTCTTGTAGCAGCACAAGAAAACCGCCTCCATTAGCAGACCTCCATCTTGTCGACCTCTATAGACGGGCCTCCATCTTGCAGCAACCCAGATCTCAGCACCACGAACCCTTCACACTCGCAAGTGGGTACAGACCCGGGTAACAAGATCTACTCACACTCGCAAGTGGGTACAAACCCGGGTAACGAGATTTACTCACACTCGCAACTGGGTACAGACCCGGTGACGAGATCTACTCACACTCTCCAGATTACAGAACAAAAACGAAAAAGGAATCTCATTCCACTGGCGTTGGGAAAAAATCAAAAAAGAAATCTCTTCACTTTCAGGTAAAGTTTCACCGCCAAATCTACACCTCAATTTGATTTTTTTTTCTTTTTTCTTTTTTCTGTTTCATTGTTTTTAAACTTTTGCTTCATTGTGTTATTTCTTTTTTTAGGTAAAGTCGAGTGTGCTAACCAATAAGGGTACATCCCCACAACCCAATATTGTGGTGTTTCTTTGTTGGGTACAGCCCCATATTGCTATTTTTTTAGATGTGTACAACCACATATTGCTATTTTCGAGATGGGTACAACCCCATATTGCTATTTTTGAGATGTATACAACCCCATATTGCTATTTCTCGAGATGGGTACAATCACATATTGCTATATTTTTAGATGGGTCCGGACCCATCTAGCTGTTGTTTGAGATGGGTCCGGACCCATCTAGCTGTTGTTTGAGATGGGTCCGTACCCATATGGAATTTTACATTGACAACCCATTCTAAGGACTTAATAAATTTAATACATTAATATAATAAAATGAATAAAAACGACACGCATCCGTATGAAAACGATTGGGGCGTAAATGGGACCGTACCCAGTGAAAACTCGTTGGGCGCGTACCCATGACGAATCTAAAACCCAAAAAAAAATTAAATTAAATAGAAAAGATGTATGGATAAATTGGGCAAACTAAAATTTCAATTAAGAACTTTGTGAAAATAGTTAACTACATAAGCCTTTTAAAATAACATTTAGGATATTTTCCTCCATAATTATATGCTTTGTGTACAGAGAAATACATTATTTAAAAAAAAATGTGTACTTGAAAAACGAAAAACAGAGAGGGTAAAAAGAGAAGAGAGGTCCAAAACAATATGAATAAACAAGTTAGTAAATGGACTTCACCTTCTATTAATTCTATTAAAATTAACTGTGATGCTTCATATACTAAGAACAGGTCTATAATTTCATGTGTTGCCAGGGATTATAAAGGACGAGTACTAAAATGTGAAGTTTGGAGAATTAATGCTGACAGTGTCCTAGAAGCTGAAAGTTTGGGTATCCTCAAGGCGTGTTTATGGACTAAGGAGCTCAAAAATTTTCATTGCATTGTGGAAAGCGACCGCCTTTTAGTTATAGGACCACTAGTTAGCAATTTTGCTTTTATTTCTCCATGTATTCAAAATGTAATTAAAAGTATGTACTATGTTTCTGAATTTTGTAATCCATCTTTCTCTTTTGTTAGAAGAGATGTAAATATGATATCGGATTGGACTTGCAAGAATTTACCTATTGGTGAGTCTCATGACTTTTGCGCAAGCCCATTCCCTACTACTTTAACACATTTATTAGGTCTTAATTCCTCCCCAACGGGGATAAGGCTAACACAATTTGTAATGATTTTGGATTTTAATATAAGCGTTTGGAAAAAAAAAAAAAAAGGTCCAAATTAAAGTAAGCAAATGATAGGAGTAATAAATTGAATCTGTGGCTGTGACAGAAATTAGAAGATCTTTTAAATGGATATACGACTTGGAATTAGAAGCCTCTCATCAAACACCTTATGCTCAAAATCAAGAAATCAAAAAGCTTCCAAAACTTGCTGTTCTAAAAGAGACTCTCAGCCACCACCCGGGCAAGACGGTGATAAAGGTAAATCAATCTTGTTGTATACGTCATGCATGTCTTTGTATTAAACTTCTAATCATCAGTAGTTTATTTATGTATTTAGCAGCTATTCCCTAGTTGTATCGATTACCTTTCAATATTCTGTTCTGGAATTTACTAAAATGGTAAGATTGTCTGATTAAGAGTTGAGGGTCGTGTTATAAATATCAAGGTTGTTAAGAATTATGTATTACGTGCTTTCATTCCAAAGCAAATTAATTCACACTAAAGTATTTTCAGACTGATAATATGATTCTTCTACTTTGGGCTGTTAAAGAATCAGTGATCTTTCACGTCCTAAATAATTTAAGGTCGTTAAGAATTGAGAGGCAGATCCAAGAATATTTTCAGGGACCTGGAAGTTGGATATATGTCCTAAAACAGGATGTATGTATAAATACAATAATCTACCCACATAAAACTCAAATTACAAAATGTGTAAATAAAGATTAATTTTGAGTAAATTTAGATTTAATTTGCAAATCGTGATTTCATGAAGTACATGTTTGATCATCATTGCTACATATTTATATTATTGAAACTGACCTAAAAATTAGAATTGTGGTATTTTGTATATTGTTTCCTATTACGGAAGTTACTTAGGAAACGATATAACATAAATGTAATATGTGATTTCTGAAATTCAGATTCTTAGATAAATGAGCTCAGTTAGATTGTGCTAATCTGTACCTTCTTTTAACAATTTATAGTGCACTGATGCTAATAATGCTCAGTAAGTTGAAATTTGATGTACATTAAAACCCTTTGTTATGAAAACTGTAGAGGTAAGATCGGTAGTTGGCCTAGTGGTTAGGTTACTCCACAGAGACCAAGAGGTCCTGGGAACGAATCTTATTGGAGTCAAAATGATTCCGGGTGTAAAGTAAGAGGTACAAGGCTCGAACCTCTCCCTGAACATGGGCAACCTAGTTCTGATTTACCATGAGAATATATATGGGGAGGCATGTATATCTCCGTGGGACTAGTCGGGTGCGCGCAAGCTCGCCCGGAACCCATGTAACCAAAAAAAAAAAAAAAACTGTAGAGGGGGTTAACTTAATTTGTCTGGTTGTGTTAGGTGATAAATCCTCAACAGATTGGGATAAGGCGTGGTCAAGCTTCAAGAAGCAAGGGAAGAAAGGCTTATTTTCAGGATTTTCCCCGAATAAGTATGTGAGCTGGAATCCAAAGCGTTCTAACTACCCGCTCTCTGAGGAAGTTGATCCAATTAAAAGAGCCGAGAGATCAAACCTTATGTTATGGACTAGTCCAAAGTTCACTTTAGTTGGGGCAGTTGTTATTGTCACTTTTCTTTTGATCTACACCATTCTCGCTCCACTTAAGTAAATTCCCCGTTTCTTGTGAATAAAAGTTATGTTGTAAAGAATATTCTATTGGATTATTACCTCTTCGATCTTTCATTTCTCCCTTGGTTATTGTTTGTGGACTCTGAAATTTGTAAAAGGTCTGATAATGGCATTCATGTAAGTGCCTTGGTGATGGAGTGCAATTCATGAGATGAACTCTGTTATTTGTTAACATAGTGTCAGTTTGAGGAGTTTGAGGATTATTTGGAAAGTTTGGCCACAGCTCAACTTTAAATTATCTAGCTAGGGGCTTCCTCAATGTTGAGTTGCCCCACTAGGTGAAACCTGAACCTTGCAAAATACTGGAGTTTTTTTTTTTTTTTTTTAAGTCAAACATGAATTAGAAAAAGGGCACAAAAAGGTCAATAAGGAGCTACAAGAGTCTAGTCCATACCGTCAGGTAGGGCATTTAACAAAACCAATTTCGCCAAACAATATACCTCGAAACTGTTGTTTGGCTATTCAGTTGGAACAAGTGTTCTCTCTCACTCCTAGGAGAGTAAAGAGAAAGTCAATGTTTTTTTTACATGCAATGTTACAAATATTACAAGATAAAATTCTTATTTTCCTATCACATGGATATGCACTCATTTCGGTTTTCCAAATGTACTACCAAGCTACCATAGCAGCTCTCTCTACTATGGGATTTGTTTTTCCATTCTTCTCAACATACTCTATAATGCTAAGTAGCCACTTATCGAATCTTAGAGTATTAAAGTTTTCTATATAAAATACCATAGGAGTAGTATACCAGACAGCTCTTTCCCAGTTATTAAATAAGAGGTGTTCATGCAGTGTTCTCTTTCTCGACATTACATATTATACATAGATTATGAATGGCACCATTTCATCTGAATTTGTTTTCCTCTGTTGAGAGAGCATTACTGGACACCTTTCTTATGGAGTTGCAAATGTTTTCTATGCATTCCAAGTTGAGCGAGGTCGATGACAATTCATAGATTGAATCCATAGGGTAAGCACAGGTCCGGTCCTGACTATATGCCAAGGAAGCCACTGCTTCGAGTCTCCAAAATTTTGGTCTTTGTAAGATCTTTTTCCGAGAATTAAACATTATATATATATATATATTTGAGTTTAGTAATAAAATATAAATCATATCCTAGTTTATTAGCAAACTACAAGAGTTATGAAATTTGAATCGCTTAGCAAATGGTAAATCAGTTATTTTAAATTGAAAAATTCAACTTTTTCATCTTCTGGATAAGTTTAAGTGGGCCTATCTTGAAATTTCGTTTTGGCCCTAATTAAACCGCCAGATGTTTGCCCAATGATAGTCCATTATCTTTTATCCCAAATCATATTTTTGTTTACTTTGTTTGTGAATTTGAAAAGTACTCATTGTCTTTTTTTTTCAGTTGGTACCTTGCTTTGTATTTCCTAATGTTTGTAGAAGTGATTGCAAATCAAATTGAAGTTGAATCCTTCATGGTCCAGGAATTTTGCTAGTAGTGTACTAGGGTTAAGAATTAAATATTACCCTTTCTTTGCGTGCGGATGATTGGTTGTGTAAAATCTCATAGTAGTTGGGAAGTAAATGCAGGTGAGTATGAAGTGATAGAAAGCACTAACCAATTTGCCATTTGCAAAAACACATTAAAATGAGAAGGAAAAGAGAGAAAGAGAAAGTCACAATTAATTATGAAATAACCGAAGGATTCAGAATTATTTAGACTTACCAACCCAGAATTTCTTGATAATGGGGTCTCAACCCCTATCACTTGGCCAAGGTTTCATTACTCTTGGTATACTTTCATAAGTTTCACGACATAAATTTAACCTTCGTTCTATCTTATACGGTTAGTCCTTGGTAATACTAATGTCTAGTACGGATGTGGAGACCTCAGAAAATCAACTTTCTTCTGGTGCTGCACCATTATATTCATCTGATATTGCTGCGACACAGATTTGACTTTGGCGTACTCCTTAAAATTTGTCGGCAAAATCTTTACTAAGACCATGACTTGACTTAAGTCCAGTAAATATGTTTCAACCACCGCATCCCAAAATATAATGATATTGTCCTAACTCCTATCCATCTTGTAACATTTAAAATATTTACAACTCATTAATCCTAGTTCCTGACTAGAACCATGAGTGGGGTCATTGACTAATTTCCAGATAGATTTTTCGGTCAATGGGTAATACACTGTGGGGTATCTATCAATGTTTAAGCAGCATACACACCAATGAATACCACACGTGTACACACGATTGTGATCTTGACTTGCATAATCAATTAATCATAAATTTTCTTACGAAGTTTCCTTTTATATGCTGATCCTGACCCTTATAAATTGATCATTTGTTATGTAAAAATTTACTTGTGTTCAGACCTCTTAAGTGTCTGAAAAGCAAAAGGAAAAGATAAAGAATAGAAGATATTTTCAAGTCGTCTCTTCTCCACCAACACCCCCAGGTAATACATTATTATATTCAAACACTCTCCTGTGATATGGGAATGTGTTTATATTATGAAGGATGAACTGCAAACCAGCATCCCTCGATTACTAGAAATTTACAGGGAATATTGCATAATTTACAGACACGTCCTTATATATTAGTACTCTTTTTTTGGTCGGGTATATATTAGTACTCTTGTCCTTACTAAAGGGTGTGTCTTCAGGTTAGAAGTCAATTAGCAATGGCCATGAGGGACGAATATGTGCAGCCCATGAATGTGAAGAAGGTAAAGATCCCTCCTCCAAAGCGAGGCCAGATCAAAGTTGAGATCTATCGCCGTTTAGTGAAAGCCGTAACAGATTTGTGCAAAAAATGCAGCAGTGGAGATACAAAAGTTAGCAACTCAAGTTGAGTAGTTACTAACTTTGCTTCCACAAGCTCAAGTAGTTCTACATGTGTTTGCAACAAGAATAATAAATTGGACTCTCAGTTCTCATGTTATTACTTTTTCATATTTGCTATATAAAGAAAAGTTTACCCATGGCTTTCATAATTTCATGTTGTCACAAAACCTTATCTGCATTTACAGGCTGGACTTAAGTTACTTTTTCTCCTACTAATTAGGAAATCCTTCTGCTGATTATGCACAAGTTTCAATTATTGTTAGTTTATATTCTTTTCCTAATTTCAACTGTTTTTTTTTTTTTACGTAGATATATATACTAAATTAATTAGTCAAAATGTGGCTACACAGTATATTTCGTGCATCCTACCACATATTCACATAGGAATACACCTCCTAGACCAATATAAATAAGAGAATTGTTATATACAATTAACCAACACCAAGTTTCTTAGACCTAAAAGCTAATTCAAAATAGCTAATAATTAACAGTCGATCCTGTAGCGCTCATGTCTAACTTCCTTTGCAACTTTATCCGCAATGTTATTGAGGTTCCTTTGGATGTGACCAAAAGAAAAGGGTCCATTCTCAACTGCGTTATGGATAATTTTACAGAGAATAGGTTGGATTTTCCAACTAACTGCTGACACCTACTTCATACACTGGATAATACCAAAGTTGTCTGAAAGGATAGTTTTCTGCTTGCCTTGGTAAATCTTACACATCTCCGTAGCTTTAAGAACAACTAATGCCTCCCCTTCAGCTACAGAATCACAATCCGTAGTGAACCCTTGTCTAGTTGTAACTCCTAACAATTGATTAGTACAAACAACTGCTACTCCTGTAGGCTCCATGCTGTTATTGAATGAAGCATCACATTTAAAAATAAAACCAGTTTCCTCTTCTTGTGCTAGGTTACCCAAACTTTCTCTAGTGTTACTACCCATACTCGTTTTTTTCCAATCAATTCCATGTAGTTCCGTCATGAGTTTATTGGATGTTTGGATTATAGCTGAGGCGTCAACTGCTGATTCTTCATGTAATGCCCTCATTTTCCCTTTCCATATATTCCATAAATTAATCATAATAAAATCTTTAGCCTTGTCTTCTTCTCATCCACCTTCAGAAAAGCTTTTTATAATATTTAAGAACTATGTTTCAGTAACTTCTTCTTCCTGGTCGTCGATTCTTATTTGAAGTGGTGTTCCAGCCCATATTTCTTTGCACATTTTACAGTATAGTGGTAGATGCTCTACAGTTTCTTCATGACATTCACACCAAATGCAACTCTTAGA
Source organism: Nemophila menziesii (assembly GCA_029959085.1). NCBI lineage: Eukaryota > Viridiplantae > Streptophyta > Magnoliopsida > Boraginales > Hydrophyllaceae > Nemophila > Nemophila menziesii. The sequence continues at coordinate 7,420,352 of JARWIR010000001.1, read as the reverse complement.
ATCTGAACACTTTATTTTATAAAAATTATTTTTTGTTGGTATCTCGTTATTTAGGACCCTCCATATAAAAAGTTTGATCTTCTTTGGGATATTCGACCTCCATATTATCTTCCAAATTAGGGATTTGTGTTTTACTTCTTCTATTGTCGTGCTTTGTTTATTGGTAACTTGTTCCTCCGTAAGAATTTTATAACCTGTCTTTGTATCGTAACTTCTGTCTATTGAGAAAGGCCATACAGATTTATCTTTTGTTGTATTATCATATATTCTTATTCTGGTGATAAGAGGAATGATTAATTCAAGGAAAATATTATCAGGAATTTCCGTGCTCCATTTTGTGGTTCCTTGTATCAGTAATTCGTTGACTTTTGAAAATTTACAATTTATTGATCTTTCTAGCTTTCAATTTGTCTGGATCCATTTATCCTTCCATATATCTGTATCTAGTCCATTTCCAGTCACAAATATACCACAACTTTTAATAAAATTTCGACCCTCTATTGAGCTCTCCCAACTCCACGTTCTACTCTGTCTTAACTTAGTATCAAGAAAAGTACTCTTATTGAAATAAATACCTTTGGGTAGCCTGGTTGCAAGATTTCCAGGATTATGCATAAGTCTCCAGGCTTATGCTACTAATAAAACTGTATTCATTCGTTTGAAGTCTTTAAACCCTAGTCCTCCTATAAGTTTCCCTATTGCTATCTGATCCCATGCTATCCAGTGTATTCTATTTCTCTCCCCTGAGTTCCACAAAAAATTAGATATAACAGATTTTAGTTTATTGTAGAATGGTATAGGAAAGGAGAATATGGACATATAGTAGTTAGGAATGGCTTGTAATATCGCTTTTATTACTACTTCTTTGCCTCCGCTTTCCATCCTTCTGTGTTTTTGAAAAGTCGTTTCGCAATCCATTCCAACGATTTAACTTTAGAGCGCTTATGGCATAAAGGTATACCTAGATATTTCCAGAGATTTTTTTTTTTGCAATATTCATAGTTTTAGTGATTGAGTCTCTTACATTCTGCGGAGTTTTTGTACTAAAAAGAATCACTGATTTATGAAGGTTGATTCTTTGACCTGAACCTTTACAATAACTATTAAGGCTTTCTTTAAAGGATTCAATATTAGTGTTATCTAATTCCAGAAAAAATAAAGAATCATCCGCAAAAAGTAAATGAGTGATAATAGGACAGTTACGGTTAACTTGAATGCCACTAATATTACCATCATTAATATTATTATCGATAATACTAATGAGGGATTCTGTCATAATAGTAAAGAGAAAGGGTGTTAACAGGTCACCTTGCCTAAGACCCTTTCCTTCTTGAAAGTTGTCTAATCTTTCACCATTAAGGTTAATGTTAAAAGAAATAGTAGTAATATAATTTTCTATCCATCGTATCCAAGTATCACAAGACCCAAGTTTTTTAAGAACTAATAAAACAAAGTCACACCGTACCTGATCGTAGGCCTTAGCCATATCGATTTTTATAGCCGCTATGTGTTTCTTATTTTTTTCTTTTTCTATTCATAAAAAAAGATCTTTTATGAGCTGTAATGATATTATCTTGAATTGCACGGCCTTTTATAAAAGCCGCTTCAGTCGGGAAAACAATCTTATTTATAAACTCTCGAAGTCTATTGGATAAAATTTTGCAATAATTTTATAAATAAAATTAACACAAGAAATAGGTCTAAAACTCTCAAGGTTTTATTGGATGTCTCCCTTCGTAGCGAGGGTGATAAGGGTGTCGCTACTTTCTCATCACGAGCACTTATTGTTGAAGAAATCCAAAATCACTTTAAAGACATCATTTTTAATAACGTCCCAAAATTCTTTATAAAACTTACCATTAAGTCTGTCGGGACCTGGTGCTTTAGAAGCTGATAGTTCTTTAACTGCTTGTTCCACTTCTTGCATATTCAGTTCTCTAGTTAATTATTTATTTATTTCATTTGTGATACTTGGTTTGATGTGTTCTGCAGCTTGTCCATGTTCTATTTGAAGTCGGTATATCCTGGAACAAAGATTTGTAAAATTCTTGATAACATATTTTGACATCCTCTGTGTCCTCTCTCCAATTTCATTATTATCCTTTATTCTATTAATCCTATTATATTTTCTTCTTTGTATAGTAGCTAGGTGAAAAAACTTAGTATTCTTATCACCATAAATCAACCAATTAATATGAGACCTGTCCAACCAATATTTTTCCTCTTATTCATATTCAATTTTAATCTGGGCTTTTTTGTCTTTTTCTTCTTGGATAGTGTCCTTATCATGAGTAATGGTATTTAATATAGTAAGACGAACTTGAAGAATTTTTATTCGCTTCTCGTGATTTTTGAAGGTTTTTGAACTCCATGTAGTAAGTTCCTTAGTGGTATTATCTCTTTTCATAATATAATGGGTGAATTATATATAGGGTCTTGGAAAACATCTTTCTTCTCTATAGAGTAGTTCCAAGAAAGCTATTCTTCTTAGGGACCTCATTTTTTACAATAGTCTTTCCTACCCTTACTACCACTAAAAGACAAAAAAGTGTGATGTCACTATTTCTCTCTCCTCTACCTACCACTACCCACCTACTTCCAACCTTCGACCACCTACCTCCAACCTCCAACCACCGACCTCCGACCACCGACCACCAGTCACCGGTCACCGGTCACCGGTCACCGCTCACCGGAAAAAACATAGAGTATCGGAAAAAATTGATGAGTATCGGAAAAACAATAGAGTACTCTATACATTTGATGAGTACTCTATATATTTTACGGAGTACTCTATATATTTTAAGGAGTACTCTATATATTTTACTGAGTATTCCTGATAATTTTGATGAGTACTACGTAAATTTAATGAGTACTCTTTTAAAATGATGAGTATTACTAAAATCAAAGCATAAAATAGTAAAAAAATTCTTTATTCATTTTAAAAGTTTATTATACATCTTTAACAAATTTAAAAATAATACAAAAAATATAGTTTGACCAGATCTGAAATAATAAAAAAAAATTGTCGCTGCTGCACAGATCGGAGCTCAAAACTCATCGATGGGGTTTCTCCACTCGAACTGCAGCTCCGACTACGAAATAAGCACCACCACCAGTCATTTCATCTCGTTGCTGCACAGATCGGAGCAGCCATGAAGCTTGGGTTATCCGGCACGAACCCTGCAGCAAAACTCCGGCGAAGCAGCACGAAAACACCAACAGTTGAGCTTCAAACCAGCGGCGCTATTCTTCTCCAGTTGAGCTTCGAACCAGCGGCGCTATTCTTCTTCTTCTTCTTCTGCTGCTGAACGGTGCCGACGAGAATAGGGGCTGAAATGTTCGCGCTGCAATGGTGGCGCTGTGGTGGTTCCTTTAAAGCTCTCCTCCTTGGGCGCCGATTTGGAGACACGAAGAGACCTGCAGATCTGTTATCCTTCGAGCGTGACCTTGGTGCTGCCATTGTTGCTGCTTCGAAGAAGAAGAGACAGGCCATGGCGGCGCTGTGGTGGTTATCTGCTGCAGCTAGCGAGTGTGTCTACAATCTTCATGGTTGCTCGTCGAACAAGGAGGCTGCTCCGATCTCCGTGGAGGTGTTTTGGTGGTGGTGTTTTGGTGGTGGTGGTGGTGGTGGTTTTGGAGGTGGTGGTGGTTTTGAAGCTTCCATCGATCTAGTGAGCTAATAGGAGAGAGAATTCTGGAATATGATAATGTTATATTTAGTATATATAGAGAAAAAAAAGAGGGTAGTAAAGTAATTGGGGTTTTGGGGTTCATGTGTTAAAAACTTCCTAAGGTCTTTAGTAAGAAGAGGCTCTAGGCTGGGTCCCCATCTTGAAGAGGGGGGTGTGTTCAAGACCCTAAGTGGCATTTACTCTAATATAATTGGTCAATGGGTTATTATGGTTAGGTTTGTTCCAACCTCTATCTATAATATCCTTACATTCACTATTATCGAGCCATCGAGTTTCAAATTTAAATTGTTTAAAACCAATTTTCATGTCAATATTAAAATAGAGTATTAAGGGGGAGTGCTCCGACCAGATAGTTGGAGGGATAAAGACTTGGGACCTCGGGAATTTATCAATCCACTCATAAGTTGCCAATGCTCGATCTATTTTTGTCTTAACATGTTTGTCGCCTTCCTTCTTGTTAGACCAAGTAAAGAAGCAACCGTTAGATTTAATCTCTATAAGAGAATTGGAAGAAGTAAAATTATTGAATTCATTGATATGGTTAATGTTCGCAGGGTGTTTGCTATGCTTTTCATTAGTATTAATAACATCATTAAAATCCCCAAATATCATCCAAGGATCGTGAATATCTTTGCTCCAGTTTGAATTTTCTATCTAAATCTATTTTGTATCGTTAAATCCGTTAACGCATGAATAAAAATCATATAATACTGTAAGGAAACTTCATTAATACGAACAATGATAAAAAAAAGTACAACTAACAACCATCGATAAACGCACAAAATCGTGCCACAAAACCAAGAACCCACCAGAGCAAAAGGCACTACCAGTGGGGTCCATAAAAACGAGTTACTGAAAGAAAACCTCCTAACTATGTCAAGAGAATCATGTTCTCTCAGCATAGTCTCACAGAACACAGCAAGAACAGGGCGATAACGGGCCAGAAGTGAGCTTAGATTGGATAATGTCAAGGGTGCTCAAATACCCTGGACATTCCAAAAGATAACAGTCATTTGAAATTCGCGGTTTTTCTAGAGTTGCCGCCTCCCACATCTTTCTCTCCATAGTAAGTGACATCTTCCTCCGCGTCTTCGTACCTAAAATTCATATCATGGTCTTATCCTCCTCCCACCAAATCCTTCTCAAAGTAATTCTCATTGTTTCCGTTACCACCTTCCTTCTCCTCCTTTGGTTTGAACTGAGAATCATACTCGTCAATCATTTTTTATAAGTTCTTCATATCTGTAGCTGCTTTATTTGAATTATCTTCATTGATTCCACCTTCTTCCTCGTCTTCTAAGATACTAAACTGATTATTGTTTACGAAATTCTCAATAGCATCCCAAACCTTTAACTTTTTAAAACTACCATCGATCTTTGACTTTCCTTGTTTGTTACCAGAATCAACCCCTCTAGCTCTACCATCTCTTCTTCTCTTAATCTTTTGTTGAGTTTCAAAAAAGCCATCTTGACTACTAGTGATCTCTATACTGTTGTTGGCTATCTGCTTGCCTCTAACCTTACTCATTTCTTCTTCAAAAGCTGCCAGAGAAGCTCTTCCTGCTCTCTCCTTCCCAGTTTCACTTTCTTCAATAATTCCATGTGCTTGTTTGAAAGCTTCTATTTTCTTTGTTGATTCGTGAAGTTCATTATGCAAATCATGTATCTGTTTAATCCAATTTTCCCAGTCTCTTTCTTCACTTTCTTTCTCCTCCTCTAATTCTCTTTGAGTAGGTTGTTTGCTTGAGCTAGCATTTTTTGTGTAGTTGAACTTGCTTAGGATATTGTCGCGCCCTTCCTCAATAATAATCCCCTATTAGGATTCATTTTCATTGGACCTTTACCTGCGCTCATATTGGTATTATCATTCTAATGAAAATTAATAAAATTAGCACCCACGTTAATATGTAAGCCATATATAGGGTTGAAGGGGGAAATTTAGCAACATTATCTATACTCTAGCTAACTTTTTGCCTTTCATCTATGTCCTCCACTTGCTTAATGTTCTTGATGGGATATTCTCCATATTGGTGGCCAACCCTTCCACACCTAAAGCATAGGGATCTTGTGTTTTTTATATTGAAACACCACCCAACATGCCCCTTCTTCTTGAAGGAGGTACGTTCCAAGAGGAATGGGTATTTTGTATTAAACCTCACTCTGAACCTGAGAATTTTGATATCACAGTTGGCAACAACAGGGAAATAAATAGCCTCCACTTTGATAAAACAAACTTCCAAAGCTTTAACAATATTGACATTGTTTTGTTTGAAGGCTAACCCCCTAACTTGCACCCAAATGGACGAGTAGTCAGTTGAAATTTCATCAATTACCTGGGGCCAAAGAGTCATGCTCATATGCATCTTCTGGATTATGCTAGGTCTCATCTCCAACACCCTTTTAAACTCACTTTCATTAAATATTTCCAGCTTGAACATATTGTTCTTCATCTCTGAGACTCTGAGTTGACCTTGAATTCCCCACCTGTCTTCAATAAATTTCCTGAGTTGAACTGTGTATACAAGTGCTTCTCCTACCACTTTGCGGATGATTGCCTTCTCCTCTTTAACTCTTTCTGCAAGGCGAGCTTTGATTCCTATATTAATCACCCCAATCTTCCTAAATTTATGCTCAGTAAGCGGTATGATTGGTAGAGCATGATAATCTCTTGTTGCCATTGTATCTATTTTCCTGCAACAGCTCACAGAGACTATCACATGCACAAGAAAGTATGCAAGTTGTAAAGGAAAGAAGAGTAACAAAGGTATGAACTGAAAAGGAAAAGATCGAACACCAGAACAGATAAGAGAATAAAATAGCAGAGTTAGAGGGTACTTGCACAGAAACAAGAGGGAAGGTCTACTTAAATAGAGAGGTTGATCACTCAGTAACTCATTACTCTTGTAGTATTTTGAGTAGTAGAGTCTCTTCGTAATCCATATTATAGGCGTGAGAAATAGTGATATTCTAGGAATCCTACAACCTTCTTCATCGAGTATCTCTCCACCATCATTGCCATAGATTACAGACATAACTTGTCTCGTAATTGTAATGTGACTACTGAGGTTAGATTTTAAGATGCAGATTTTAACACGCTTCTTATTACTCATCATAATTACTCGACTTCCTTCTCTCCTTCTTCCTCCTTTATCACGCTCTTCAGTTGTACCTGTAAAGAACAATTGAACAATACGAGAAACGAGGTGATAATGGCTAACCTTACTTATGCTACTATCTTTGATTAGGTAATCTGCCCTGAAACCTAGGAAGGGGAAATTAGGGTTGTCGATTATTTTTTGTTTGATGCCCTTGTCTTTTCTCTTCTGTGTGTAGTCGTTCCTCTTCGCACGAGAGCCCATTAGTAGAGTGATGATTTCTTCGGTATCAAAGAGGGGTAAATCCAAATCAAGAAGAAACGTTTTGTAGATATCAAGATTGCCTCCAAATCCATCAGATGATGAGCTCATTTTTCAAGAGAGCGAAAAGAGTGATACATAGGTAAAGCAAAAAAGGATGATATATATCTTTACTAAAGGGGTTTTTGTTAATAAAAAATCTAATAGAAATAACTAATTATTAAAAATAACCTTCAATAATTTACTTTATAAAAAAATACGTAATGAAATAAATATTTATAGAAACAACTTCTCTACCGTTTTATAACTATAATACCTTTATTATTAAACATTTTATTTTATTTTTAATATAATATTTATTTTTAATATTAAACAAATAACTAAACACCTCCACCATCATTACCATCATCACCAACATCACAACCACCACCACCACCATGTAAAAAAATTTGACTACTGCTACAACCACCACCACTACCACCTATTACTACTAATTCCATCACACGCGCATGTCCAAAAAAATTTACAAGAAAAATTCATAACAAATTCTAAAACAATCAGAAAAATTTAAAAATTGCATTTTTGGATGAGACAAATTAATATTTACGTCTATGATTTTTTCTAGACTCAATATCAACGTTTACAACCCACTGTTCTTTAATCTAGAGCAAGATCAATACCTTTAAATATTTAAATATTACAAATAATACATTACCCCCATAATGAGCAAATAATACACTTATGATGTTGAACTCCTTGATGAGCTGATATGAAAGTGAAGCTTGAAGATTGACTTCTTTTAAGTAGAATATTCAATGATGCAATGAGTATCCTTTTTCTAAGTGGGCGATAAAAGGAAAGTATTGATCAAATTTTATGATTCTAAGATGAATAATTGGCTTGATATGGATTGGATTATCTCTTATTTTGGCTCCAAAGCATTGTGAAAGTTATAGCAGCAAGTGGTGTATATAATGATGAATATGGGCTTTTATTTATAGGTATTTTATGCTCCCTAAAGGAATTATCTACGTGGCATATGACGTGGCAAAATTCTTTGAAACCTAGATACATGTTCGTACAAAATGTGTTGTCTATTTGACTCATAACAGCTAGAATCCACGTGGTAACTCTTGGTTCCAACAATTATAATACTAACGAGTTGAAACAACGTCGTCTTCACCTAAAACATAATCTCATTTTGTGCTCAAAATGGGTTCCCGAATTAAATATGTATTCTGGTTTAGTGTGTGCAAGGTTGCAGAATTACAATGTAATTGCATTTTGTGATTTTTTGATTCGTTTCTCTAATCACAAGATTTTTTCAATATGAAATATAAGTTTTTTATTAATACAATTCAAGAGCTGATTCAAAACAAAAACAAATTTATCACAAGAAACATTCATCATGTCAAGGATCCCCAAATAAGTTCATGATGTAATGATTGAATGAGAAAACTCTTAAACTGAAAGGTGTTTGAATATGTATATGAGAAAGTTTATAATTAGCCTCTATTGTCATATATCAAACATAGTAAGTTATGATTTTGAAAGATTTAACTCATTTAAGTACATAGATGAATAAGGCATGAAGGGTATATGTGATGTGTTTAAAGTTATAAAAAGAGGTGTTCCCCGAATGACGTAAGAGATTGAACAAGTGATCAAAAAGACCTAAGGTTTATTCAAAGTGTGTTAATGATAAGTGATAAGTGTTTATGTCAAAAAAGGATATAACTTATGTTACTCGAGTGGTTATATAAGTTTATGCAATTAGCACTAGCACACCTAAGGAGTTGTCACATTAAAAAAAACTGTTGAAATAGGAAATTTGCCAACAAGATGAGGTCTACCATAAGTAATATGGCGATCTAAGGGCGAGGTAGTTCAGACTAGAAGAAGGAAAATAGTCTCATATGATTTTTGTGTAGTTGTGTTAGTAGATTACAGGGGTTTTGGATTTTTTGTGCAATATAGGATTTTTTCGTGATCAAGGATAGATTGCTTTATTATTTTCTTGACATCTTCTTTTTTTTCTTCTTGCTTGTTACATGTCACCAGGGCAGATCTGAGGGGGCCGGCCACCCCCTTTCCCCAGCCCCCAGGTCTCAGTTATCAAATGACCAATTTTTTTATACGAAAAATTCTTAAGATTTTTTTCTTTCTCCCCTCCAAGCCAAAATCTTCCTCCATCAGCGAGCTGAAAATTCGCCCGCAAGGCTAAAATTACTCTAAAAAAATTCGGATCCGCCGCCCCAAACTCCGTAACATTCTTCTTTTTCGCTCCTCTTTTTCCGAAAAATCATCATGGATCCGTCCCTGTGTATTATGAGACCCACAACATTGATTTAACCTATCATATGATCGGTTGTTGTATAAATGTTTGGTACGTATATGGATAAGTATGGCAGATTTTGGATAGATTTTTGAAAAGATGAAAAGTTAGAATAATTAGTAAAATTTGTGAAGGCATTTTTTTTTACTTTTTTTTTGGATAATTTTTAGTTCAAAAAACGTTTGGAAACAAATTTTAAACTCAAAGGACGAAAGTCTTTCATAAAAAGAAATTGCTAAAAAAACAATTCGGACGTTCTTTTTTACTGTCTTGAAGAGCACCTCTCAAAAAATCAACTTTTTCTTGTGGTGCTGTAGAACTCATGAGACATTGCCGAGACATTATTTGACTTCGGTTCCTTGCATTTATATTTTAGCAGACAATCATCAAAAGATTGTCGGAAATACTTTCTTTTTCAATAGATAAAATAGTTACATATAAAAGATCCCCCCTCAGCCTATAGATCCCATTTATAAGTCTGAGCCAATAAAACTACACCCAAAAATATACTCCTCGTGGCCCTTAATTTATAAGTCTGAGCCAATAACAATTACACCCAAGTAAGAATTTAGTGCCTGAATTCTAAACAATAGAAATTGGCTACTTTGTTTATTTTGTTTAAAAGGGGATTATTTATAAATCGATCGAGTTAGCTAAATTTTCTATTGATTGACAATCCCTCTTACCGAATTAACTAAACTATTCTATGTAATATCTATTTTATCTTTATATATTATTAGCGCTTGACAAAAAAAAAATTGTCCACCTTAACAAATTGTTTTTCCTTCCTGGCAAATATAGCATGATGAGCTCAAGTTAAGGAAGCTCCAGACAAAAGGAGAATAAGGGTATTAAGAAAATGGGATCTAAGGCTAAGTCAAATCATTTCTTATAATTGGGGCAATTATATATTAGAGCCTTTACAATCTTCAAATTTCAATTTAAAACCCATACCCCATTATCCACTAACTAGTAGTTCAACCCCAACTAAAACATAATAAAAAGACCCAAAAGCCCTCAACCCCTCTTATACCTATTTTGAATCAACAAAAATGCTATTAGGATTTTTTTTTTTGAAAACCCATCCCTCTCTATACTCTCCCCCATCTCTCTACCCTCTCTCTCTCTCTCTCTCTCTCTCTCTCTCTCTCTCTCTCTCTCTCTCTCTCTCTCTCTCTCTCTCTCTCTCTCTCTCTCTCTCTCTCTCTCTCTCTCTCCCACCTTCCTACGACTGCTGGCACCACCATCGAGCCACCTCCCACCTTCCCTCTTCCTCTTCCTCTTCCAGCCTTCCACCTTCCCCCTCCCTCTTCCCCTTCCTTCTTCACCGCCTCTCGTCTGAATATGACCACCGCCAGCAGCAGCGCGAAGCAGCACCAGTCCCCTCACCAGATATGCTATTGCAGCACCAGTCCACCGCCGGCCCCTGCTTCAAGACACCACGGCGAAGCCACCAGATCTGCTACAACGTAGAAACGCAGCACCACCACGGCGAAGCCACCATAACAGCACCCTCCTCGACGAAGCCACCAGATCCACCCTCCTCCCTCCTCGACGAAGCCACCAGATCCACCCTCTTCCACCACGACGAAGATGCAGCGACGACCACCATCACCTCCCCGTTCCGCTTCCAACCATTTCCAAGCAAACCGCTGCTCAGATCTGCGCCTCCACCACCCGAGGCCACCCTCCAACTGCCGCTCCTGCACCAGAAAACCGCTGCTGCAGATTCAAATCTCACCACCACCACCTCCGGCAAAGTCAAGACGCCGGATCCACCACGAACCAGTCCTCCAGATCTCGTCTTCGTCTTCCCACCACCACGAACCAGTCCTCCTTCTTCCCACCCACCACTAGCGACAGCAGTCCCACTGACCACCTTCGTTCTCCCACTGACGCCGGACTACACCACCTTCGTTCTGCGCTCAGTTACTGTTAAACTTTTTTCTTTTCTTTTTTTCATTTCTTTTCGTGAGTCCAGACAGTCTGTGTCCAGCCCACTCAGTCAGTCTTTTTTCCTTTTTTACTTTTTTTTGGGTCCAGCCCAGCCCTAATGGGCTCGAAAACTATAGGTTGTGCCTTTGGGGTTCCAAAATGGGCTGTGTTTCTTTGGTCCAGCCCCCTTAGTCAGTCTTTTTTTTCTTGTTTGAAATGTTTTGAAAAGTTTTTAAAAGTTTGTGCTATACTGTGAAACTTTGGGGTTCCATTTGGGCTGTGTTTCTTTGGTCCATCCCATTTTGGTTAATTGGTCCAACCCATTTTGGATAATTGGTTGAAAATTGAACTCACTTATCTATTTTGCGCCTAAGTTTATATTGGATTCTAATTTTTCTAAACACAATTTATTCAGTTCTATTTTCTGATAAAAATGTTTAATTATTGAACTATTAACCTTCCTGTATTTGGGGTAGGCTAGCCCCTTTGGGTCTAGGCATGTTGGTCCAGCCCTTTGGATCCTTTTAGCATTTTCCTTTACCTATATCCATGGACACATTGACATGAATATTGATAAAAACGGACTTGTGTACAGACCATTGATTATACGACCTTGCTTGGATTTTATTGGACATGAACTTGGACAAAATCGGGACATTGGACATATACAAAAAAATCATTTTATCCACCTTAAAAATGTTAAAAAAAACTTAGGTCTGTACCGATATAAAATATAGGTACGTACCATCGTGAATGTATCGAAAAAACCTATCTGGTGAGTCAAAGTAAAAAAAAAACTCTGAAAAAAAATTTAAAAAAAATAAGAAAAACTAATAAAAAGAATTGAAAGGGTAGAAAAGTAAAAAGGCAAACCAGAAAAAGTGAGTTAGGCTTTAAAATGTAGTATTTTCTAGTTAGGTTTTAAAAATTCTTTTTTGTGCCATTGGGCTCCAATTAGTAGAATCCTCCTTACAATTTTAGCGAGAATAGAGAGTCAAATACTATTTTTTCTTAAATGTCAACTCCTTACAACAATCTTACTCTAACAGCTTCCCTATTTCAACTCCCAATTTCAAAATTTTATATTCAAAATTTATTTTAATAATTTTTTATTTCAATAAAAAAATTATTTATATATTTTATACACTAATTACAATTATATTCTATAATTATTTTTTAGTATATTTGTAATTTTGTAGAAGCATGTTATTTTATTTTATTGAAAATATACAATTTATGATTTTTTTAAGAATAAAAAATGATTGGAAAAAGAAATAATTAAAAAAATGGTTTTACAAAAACAAAATATTCAAGAAAACAAAGCTATGTATAATGATTAAAAATAAAAAATATATTATATTTATGGTTTTAATTCTAATGTGAATTTTAAAAAAATTAAACTAAAAAGAATACAAAATGAATAAAGAACAACAGATATGGATAAAAAAGGAGTAATGATATTTGTCACCATTTTTGTATCACCCTTTTATCACCTCCTACGTGTAAGCCTACATGGACCAATGAATTGATCTCTCTATCCTATTTAATTTTTCTCTATCTTCTATCCAAGGAAATCAACACATATATATAGACGGGTGATAAAAGGGTGACATGAAAAGGGGTGACATATATCATTACTCATAAAAAAGGATAAAAAAAAGTATCGTCAAAATAAAAACAAAAACTCAAACTACGTATAGATTGAATTAAAAAAAAAATATGTAGCCTATATTTGTAGAGATCAACATATGTAGCAAAATTTGAAGCAAACAATTGGGGTTTAAATATGGAACTCCAATTATGTTAAACCTGTTGGAGCTAATAAATTGGAGAGTCGACCCCTAATTCTAACTTTTTGCTAGAATAGGGGGCCTGTTAGACTCAGCCTAAAACCCCAATTCCTTTTTTCAGGCCAAATGCATCCAATCTCTAGTATAGGTACCAAAAAAGAATGAAAAAAAAGCCAAAAAAAAGAAGCAAAAAAGAATCTAACCACTGATACAATAAATAAAATAAAACCATATCGAGGTTCTAATTGTATAACTTTGGTATAAAGTTTTTCCAACGTAAATTCATATAGAACACCGCGCCACGCTACAAACATGGTATATAGGAGAAATATGAAATCCAATCTAACCTTAAAAATCAAAATGTTTTTCAACCTTTTATATCTATTTTAAATCTATTAAAAAATTTATTTTTATATTATTAAATAAATAATTTTTTATATCAAATTACTTAATTAAAGATATTATAACAAATATGATGTAAATAATGTATCTTTAAAAACAAAATAAAGTAACATTTGAAGAAGGATAAAGTATTGTGTATTTGGTAGGTGATATTGATTAATAGAGCTTTATTATTTCTTCAACATTTAAAAAGAAGGTATATGGTTCGAATCCTCTTCCTAACGGATGTAAAATAAGAGATACAAGACTCAAAGGATATACCTGGTGTGAGATATTTAAATTAAGTGAAATATTTAAATAAGGGGAAGAGAGAAAAGAGGAAAAGAGAAATAATATATTGATAATGAAAGAGAGCCATAAAGGCTAGAGAACAAGAGAATACTAAAGGACTACATTGTGAATGAGGTGATATCAAACATAATAGAATGAGACCATATATATAGGTCTAGTTACTTGGTGAACAAGAAAGGTAAAACTATGCTAACAAGGAAACAAATATAATATGGAAATAAACTAGACTAATAAGGTAATAATATATTATAGTAATAATATATTATGGTAATAATATATTATGGAATAATATATTTAACACCTGGGAATATACATGGAAAGACGTGTATATCCCTATAGGGTTAGTCGTGGTGCGCGCAAACTAGCCCAGACACCCACGTACCCAAAAAAATCAGAATTCTAATATGTGTTCTAAAAATACTTGCCTAAATTTTAAAATGTGGTCGCCCGTCCTAGAACTATCTAGATAATCTATGTAATTTATGAGTCAATAATCTAAAAGAATTCTACTTTTATTAAAAAAAAAATTAATAGTAAATATATTTTAGAATCGCTTGGAATTAAAATTTAAGGCTTGTCGAAATTTTCGTCCAAAGTTTCTAGATACTCAAAGGTACACGCCCACTTAATACCTAGCACTTTTAGAGCAATGGTCCATAATGACCAAAAAGAAATAGATAACTACGAAGACAATTAGGGTCATTATTTTACTATGTAAAAATTTCCAAACATACATAACATGAGCGTAAAATATGTAGGTCAATGGGTAAAACACCAAGCTAATACTTTGGATTACATTGTCTGTATGTGATAAGGAAATGTGGGGTATCTATTTGTGTTTAGCAGCACAAACACCAATAAATAACACTCGCGTACAATTGACAATGAAATGATCTTGACTTGATGAATAATAAAACTTCGTACGGAGTTTCCTTTTACATGCTATTGATCATTTCTAATATGGAGAAACTACGTGCATTGAATACTAGATCACGAGTTTTAGCCTCCTATGTGTGCAAATAAAAAAACTACGTGTATTCAGATCTCTTAGGGTATGTTTGGATTAAAGAGGGATAGTATAGTAAAAGATAGGATAGGGAAGTTTAGCAAAGGATTGGAAAAGAGAGTATTAAATCTTGTTTGGATTATATAAAAATAAAGGGAAGAATTTTATTAAAGGATTACATATATTTGGTGTTTGAATTAGAAGGATAATGAAAGGAAGAGATTCTTTTTATAACTAAATGACTTTTATACCTTAGTAATATATCTTATATATAAAGAGTATGGATAATTTAGACATTATGACATAATAAAAATCTTTCTTTTCTAATGGCATCAAATTGGAGGGATTGAATATATAGTATAAGAAGGGATTAGAATAATCCTTTAATAAACTTTTCTCTCTAATTATTTCTAGTCCAAACAAGAGAAGGGATTATTATTATCCTTTGATATAATCCTATCCTTTTTAATCCCTCAATACAAACAAACCCTTAAGTTATCTGAAAAGATAAATAATAATAAATCTTGAAATTACTGGGTACCTTTTGAATCTTGCAACTAGCTCACTATATTCAACTTGTCCCTTTTCCACACAGCTCAGGTATAACATTATATTGCATTATTTTACTCAAACACTATCCTATAATTTAGGAAGATTTATACTATGAAGGATGTACTGCAAATATCAATAATAACAAAAGCATTTTTTCAAATATCGAGCATAACAAATCATATACAGGACTATCCTTACCTATATTTGTGATTCTTAATTTTAATTGGAGGAAGCAAAAGTGACATGATATTATGTTCATTACTTATTTCTAGACTAATCAAACTAAAATGAGCTCTCAATACACAAGATTAACGGAACATTTCACAATATCACACACTCCCATCAAGTTCTTTAATATAAAAAGATGTTTTAGCCAAGCTTGCTTCAAGCTCAATTAATTCATCCATATCCAGATCATCATCCTCATCATCATTATCATTATCATTTTTAGAACCTGATGCTGAACCAAATGAATCTTTCTCCTGTAAAAAAATTCAACTATTTAGATCTCATGCGAATTTCTTACTAGTAAATCAAACTTTATTTTATCACACCTTTTTTCTTCCTATTCTCTCTGGTACTGATCATACGCCTCGTCATCATCTACAAACAAACTATCATCTGACAAGAAGAGCTCACGACCATTAAACCATTCACAAACAATTAAACAAACAGTTAGTGAACAAACAATTCAACAAACACTTTGTGATCAATAATGATACCTCAAACGATCATTCTTAACCCTATCTGCTCTTTAAGCAGACATATTAGCTTCTTTTTCTTCCATATTCTTTCTTTTCCATTCCATAAACAACTCAGGAGTTAAAGGAATTGAAGCCATAACTTTAGCACGCTGTAATAAAACTTGTATAAGGGAGATGAAAAAAAAATGTTTAATAACAAGAGTCACCTGGTTTTCAATCTCTTCCTCGATGGGTATTTTATCAGCTTCTTCTTCTGAGAGAGCCTTCATTTGTGATTTCAAGACATAACCAGGAGGAAAAGCATGTCTATACATGCAATCTTTACCACCATTAAGACAAGCCCAAAACCAACCATATTGCTTCTTTTCCACTGCTTCAAGAAAGTGCTTACATACCCTGCACATTAATTCACAAAATGAATTTATATCAATTATTTAAAGAGCTTGAAATGATAAGATTGTGAGAAAGAAGAACTTACTATATCAGTTGGTTTATTCTTACTATATTCATTACTCTTTGAGGCCACAACTTTCTCCAAAGTCTCCATATCCCAATCTTCCATAGTCTCTTTTCCTTCCTCTGTTTATGAAGAAACAAGTCACATATTAAAATCACTAAACAATAAGTAAAATTAGCACATATTAAATATATCACCTTGACCACGAGTATCACTATTCATACCAGTCTTCTCTTCTTTCCTTTGGATATTTAAACTATGAGATAATTTGCACTTGAACCCCTTAGCACATTGTCCCGCCTTGAAAAACTCGCACAATATGGATTTTGGATCAACACCTGAATCCGAATCAAACTTAAATCACTCTAAACAAGCCTTTTCGTGAATCAATATAATCTCTAATTCAATAAAGAGAAAAGATTAGGCATCATAGGAATTACCAAGAGTCACTTTAGGCTGACTAACCGCGACCTTGAACAGCTCGTTTAGCTCTTTCTCTCTAGCCTTCTCTTCCTCCTTATTTTTGTTATCATTTGGGTCTTTACCCAAGTGAAAGTTCTCCCTTTAGCTCAATTTTAAAGTGGTCCCGGACCTCGTTATAGGTCGAGACAAAGACAAAAGTTGTTCGTCTTACTTCGCTAACGAATTTTATGTATTCACTTGTGTAAAACAAATGAAAGGTGAATGAGAAATTGAGTGTTAAATTTGAGGTATAGGAAGAGTTTTTATGAGCTTGTGGACAAGTAAAAAATCTCACATCGGAAACGCAAGAGAAAAATAGTCACTTAATATAAAGTTCTTAGCACTTTAAGGTTGGGCCCTTGGGGGTACCCACTTTTGAGCTTGGGCTTGTCTTGGTTTGGACTATACTTTTGTAAAATTAAAACGCTGTCATTTTAATTTTGAATTGAACGTCTTTAACGTTCTAATTTTTTATGAAACAACACTCTTCTTCCTCAAACGTCATCTCCCATGTTTGAAACGTTGCCTGCCAGATTTAAACAGGTGCTCCTACACCAATAAATACTTTGCCAAAAATCATTTCATTCATTCAATTTTTTTGCAAACGAATAATATAAAAGAGAGAGATTAAACACCATTTAAAGTTCGAAGTTCTGTAGATTTTCAAATGTCTGATATTTGCAGCGTTGATCGCTGTATCCTGGAGGTTGAAGCCATTTCAAAACGTAAGACACCAGTGTGCGGCTAATAAACCTTAACGACATATGATCCAATCCTAGCCTCAGTCAGTGACAAGTTTTCTATTTATTTTCATTTCTGAATTTTCTGTTCTTTCTGTTCTTTCTGTCTTTTTCTTTCTAAATCAAAACAGCACACTGGTACTAACACTTTTTCTGTTCAACGATTATTAACACCAATTAATTATACATGTATGTGTAAATCCTTGATTCTTCACAGTTCTTAAAATCAATATATTCAATAGAAGGGATTGGCAAGGCAATTAATATATGTACAGATTGATTACTATTAAGTCTGAATATATTGCTATCACAGATTGTGTTAAAGAGGCTATTTCGTTACAAAATTTTCTCAAGGAAGTAAAATTGGCGAAAGGTATTTCTGTCATTTATTCTGATAGTCAAAGTGCTATACACTTGAGCAAAAATCATTTGAATCATGAGAGAACCAAACACATTGATGTGAAATATCATTTTATTAAAGATATCCTTTCCATTAATGAAGTGAAATTGGAAAATATTTTCACCGAGTTAAATCCATCTGATATGGGTACTAAGTTGGTTACTAACTGCAAAATTCAAACTATGTTTGGATTTGTTGTGTATTGGTTGATTCTTTGTGCAGGGACCTTGCGCTATGATGATATGAAATGTACCTCTTTTATAATCACTACTGGAAGTGAGGTTCTTGTAGCTAATCCTTGACGATGTACACTTCAAGGTGGAGATGTTGTAATATGTGAAATGTCATCAACTAATGTGGAAATTGACCGAGTCAACTATCTTTCTTTCTTCGGTATGACTGATTGACCTTTATCAATATTAAGTAAAAGACAGATTATTTGTGAACCGTTGATCTGTACTATTTTGGACGGCTAAGATTGAAGACCTAGTATTTTCATATAAAAGGCTTTTCTCTTCACACTTCATCTGATTCTCGTCTTCCCTCTCTTCAGAAAACTCTCTCGTCTCTCAAGAGCCAAACTTTGGGATTGCTCGGTTTTAGTATTTACAACTTGAAATCTCTTGTAATAGTTAGCTAATTCTTGTACATACCTTGAATCTTACCGATTCAAGTATAGATATTCATCGTAGTTGAGTATTTGGGTTAGATTAGCGGTTTCTATTCTTAGGGTTTGGTGAATACTTGGTTTTCTGTATAAGTGATAAGTGTAATCGGTGATACCGGTGCTTATAGTGGAGATGTGCTATCATATTAGAGCCCAACATGGATGTAGACATATTGTGTCGAACCACGATATATCTAGTGTTCTTACTTTCTGTTCTTTAATTATGTGTTTAAAATCTTATTGAAACTCAGTCCAAACTCATTCATTTTACATTAGATTTGTTTATTATTCTTCTTAACATACTGTATAATGTTTAGTAGCCACTTATTGAATCTTAGAGCATTATAGTTTCTTGTATAATATCCCATAGGAGTAGCATACCAGGCAGCACTTTCTCAGCTACAATTAAATAAGAGGTGTTCAGTGTTCTCTTTCTCAACATCACATATTTTACATAGATTATTAATGGTACATTTTCTTCTGAATTTGTTTTCCTCCATTGAGAGGGCATTACTGCACACCTTCCTCATGGAGTTGCAAATGTTTTCTATGCATTTTAAGTTGAAGAAGTTCGATGACAATTCATAGATTGAATCCATATGGTGAGCACAGGTCCGCTCCTGGCTATATGCCAAGGAAGCTACCGCTTCGAGTCTCCAAAATTTTGCTCTTTTTAGGATATTTTTTCCGAGAATTAAACATTATATATATATATATATATATATATATATGAGTTTAGTAATATAATATAAATCATATGCTAGTTTAAACTACAAGAGTTACGAAATTTGAATCGCTTATCAAATGGTAAATTATTATTCTAAATTAACAAAAAAATTCATCTTTTGAGTAAGTTTAAGTGGGCCTATCTTGAAATTTCGTTCTGACCCTAATTAAACACCATATGTTTGCCCAATGATAGTCCATGGTCTTTTATACCAAATCATATATATTTTAGTTTATTTTGTTTGTAAATTCGATAAGTAACTCGTTGTCTCTTTTTTCCAATTGATGCCTTGCTTTGTAAATTCTAATGTTTGTAGAAGTGATTGCTAATGAAATTGAAGTTGAATCCTTCATGGTCCAGGAATTTTGCTAGTAGCGTAGTAGGTCAAGCTGGCTATCGGTTGTCCAGAACCGGTGCGCCGGACCGGACCGGACCGAACCGATAAGGAAGGCGGTCCAGAACCGGACCGAACCGGTATGACGGGGTAGCGGCTCGGTTCTTCAAAAAAAAAATGGATGTGAAAAACCGGTCCGATAAGAACCGGTGTTTTGAGCTGTTTTTTTTTTATATATATGGTAACCAAAACCGGTGAAGGACCGGACCGGGACCGAAACCGGTAAACCGGTCCCTGTTAACGGTCGGACATTTGATTTCTAGGACCGGACCGGGACCGATAGCGGAGGACCCGTAAACCGGAGCAGCACGGTATACCGCATGAACGATAAGGACCGGTCCGAACCGCACGATAGCCAGACCGAGTAGTAGGGTTAAATACCCCTTCTTTGCATGCGGGTGGTTGAGTTAAGCTCATAGTAGTTGGGAAGTAAATGCAGGTGAGTATGAAGGGATAGAAAGCACAACCAATTTGCCATTTACAAAAACACATTAAAATGAAAAGGACATTAAAGAGAGAAAGAGAAAGTCACAATTAATTATGAAATACTAACCGGAAGGATTCAATAATTATTTAGACTTTCCAACCCAGAATTTCTTGGTAATGGGGTCTCAACCCTATCACTTAGTCAAGGTTTCATTAGTTTTGGTATACTTGCATAAGTTTTACTACATAAATTTAACCTCTATTCATCTTATACGGTCGGTACTTGTGTAATACTAATGTCTAGTACGGATGAGAAGACCTGAGAAAATCAAGTCTTGGTATCAACTTTTGTATGGTGCTGTAGCATTATATTCATTTGATATCGCTATCCGCTAGGACAAAGATTTGACTTTGGCTCGCTTGTGTCTATATTTGAACAAACACTCCTTAAAGTTTGTCGGAAAAAACTTTACTGAGACCATGACTTCACTTAAGTTCGGTAAATAGGTTTCAACACCGCATCCCAAAATATAATGATATCGTCCTATCCATCTTGTAAGTTACATTCAATATATTTAAACTCATTAATCCTGATTAGAACCACGAGTGGGGTCATCGTCTTAGACACGGTCAATGGGTAATACACTAAGCTAATACTTTGGAGTATATTGTCTACGTGCGATAAGGAAATGTGGGGTATCTATCTATGTTTGAGCAGCATACACACCAATGAATACCACACGTGTACACATGATGATGATCTTGACTTGCATAGTCAATTAATCATTAAATTTCTTAAGAAGTTTCCTTTTATATGCTGATCTTTATAAATTGATTATTTGTTATTTGGAAAGTTTACTTGTATTCAGACGGTCAGATCTCTTAAGTTGTCTGAAAAGCAAAAGGAAAAGATAAAGAATCGAAGATCTTCACATTATTGCAACTACCTAGCTAGATATTTCAAATAGTCTCTTCTCCACCAACACCCCAGGTAATACATTATTATATTCAAACACTGATCTCCTATGATTTGGGAAGATTTATATTATGAAGGATGAACTGCAAACCCAGCATCCCACAATTACTAGAAATTTACAGGGAATATTGCATAATTTACAGACACGTCCTTATATATTAGTACTCTTTTTTTGGTCGGGTATATATTAGTACTCTTGTCCTTACTAAAGGGTGTGTCTTCAGGTTAGAAGTCAATTAGCAATCGCCATGAGGGACGAATATGTGCAGCCCATGAATGTGAAGAAGGTAAAGATCCCTCCTCCAAAGCGAGGCCAGATCAAAGTTGAGATCTATCGCCGTTTAGTGAAAGCCGTATTTCAATGCAAAAAGTGCAGCAGTGGAAATACAAAAGTTAGCAACTCAAGTTGAGTAGTTACTAGTTACTTTGCTTCCACAAGCTCAAGTAGTTCTACATGTATTTGCAACAAGAATAATAAATTGGACTCTCAGTTCTCATGTTATTACTTTTTCATATTTGCAAAGTATATAAAAAAAAGTTTACCCATGGCAATCATAATTTCTTGTTGTCACTAAACCTTATCTGCATTTAAAGGCTGGCCTTAAGTTACTTTTTCTCCTACTAATTAGGACATCCTTCTGCTGGATTATGCATAAGTTTCAATTATTGTTAGTTTATATTCATTTCCTATTTTCAACTGTTTTTTTTTCTTTAAGTAAATAAATATACTAAATTAATTAGTCAAAATGTGGCTGCATGGTATATTTCGTGCATCCTACCACATATTTACGGTAGGAATACACCTCCTAGACCAATATAAATAAGACCAATATAAATAAGAGTAGTGATATATACCATCTAAAATCATACTATTCAAATATCATCCAATGACGTGGTGTGAATTGGTTGATAATAAATCGTTAATCTATTTATTTTCATGATGTAATTAACGAGTTATTACCAACCAATTTACGCCATAAATGATTGTTTGTTAAGAAAAAATGTTTAATAGAAATAACTAATTATTAAGTAATTTCTAATAATTTACTTTATAAAAAAATATCTAATAAAATAAATATTTGTAGAAAATAATTTCTTTATCTTTTTATATCTATACTATCTTTATTATTAAATATATTACTTTATTTTTAATATAATATTTACTTTTAATATTAAACAAATAATGAGACACCTCCACCACCATTACCATCATCACCACCATCACAACCACCATGTAAAAAAATTGACAACCGCTACAACCAGCACCACCAACTCCACCACTATCACTAATACCACCTACTACTACTAATTCCATCACACATGCGTGTCCGAGAATTTTTAAAAAAAAATCATAATAAATTTTAATAATATCAGAAAAATTAAAAATTTGCATTTTTTGGATGAAGCAAATTGATATTTACGTCTATGATTTTTCTAGGCTCAGTATCAATCTTTACAACCCACTCTTCTCTAATCAAGAGCAAAATCAACACCTTTAAATGATTAAATAATTATTACAAAGAATACACCACCTCTTTAATGAGCAAATAATACACTTATAATGTTGAACTCTTTGATGAGCGGATATGAAAGTGAAGCTTGAAGATTGACTTCTTTTAAGTAGATGATTCAATGATGCAATGAGTGTCCTTTTCCTAAGTGGATGATAAAAGGGAAGTATTGATCAAACTTTTATGATTCTAAGATGGGTAATTGGTTTGATATGGATTGGATTATCTCTTAATTTTGGCTCCAAAGCATCGTGAAAGTTATGGGAGCAAGTGGTGTATATAATGCTGAATATGAGCTTCTATTTATAGGTATTTTGTGCTCCCCATAGGAATTATCTACCTGGTGGCAAAATTATTTGAAGTCTAGATCTAGGTTCGTACAAAATGTGTTGTCTATCTGACTCTTAACATCTAGAATCCACGTGGCAAATCTTGGTTCCAATGATTATAATAATAATGAGTTGAAACAACGTCGTCTTCGCCTAAAACATAATCTCGTTTTTTTGCACAAAACAGGTTCCCGAATTTGATAGGTATTCTGGTTTAGTGTGTGCAAGGTTGCATAATTAAACTGTAATGGCATATTCTGAATTTTTTGATTCGTTACTCAGATCACAAGAGTTTTTCAATATGAAAAATAAGTTTTTTATTAATACAATTCAAGAGCTGATTCAAAACATACACTAAGCTATGATAAGAAATATTCATCATGTCAAGGGTCCCCAGATAAGTTCATGTTGTAATGATTGAATGAGAAAGCTCTTAAACTGAAAGGTGTTTGAATGCCTATATGAGAAACTTTATAGTTAGGCTCTATTATCATATATCAGCGCATAGTAAGTTATGATTTTGAAATATTTAACTCATCTAAGTACATAGATGAATAAGGCATGAAGGGTATTTGTGATGTGTTTAAAGTTATAAAAAGAGGTGTTCCCAGAATGACGTAAGAGATTGAATAAGTGATCAAAAAGATCTAAGGTTTATTCAAAGTGTGTTAATGATAAGTGATAAGTGTATATGTCAAAATATGATATAATTTATGTTACAAGAGTGGTTGTATAGGTTTATGCAATCAACACAAGCACACCTAAGGAGTTGTCACATTAAAAAAAACTAATGAAATGAGAAATTTGCCAATAAGATGAGTTTAAACATGAGTAATATGGCGATCTAAGGCAGGGTAGTTCAGACTAGAAGAAGGAAAATAGTCTCAAATGATTTTTGTGTAGTTGTGTTAGTGGATTATAGGGGTTTTTGGATTTTTGTGCAATATAGAGTTTTTTCGTGATCAAAGGTAGTTTACTTTATTATTCATGGCATATTCTTTTTGTTCTTTTTGCTTGTTACATGTCATCAGGGACGGATGTGAGGGGGGCTGATCATACTCCCCCGGTCCCCGGGTCTCAGTGATAAAATGACCAATTTTTTTAAACGAAAAATCCTTAAGAAATTTTTTCTTCCTCCTCACCAGGCCAAAATCTCCCTCCAACCCGAGTTAAAAATTCTCCCCCAAGGCTAAAGTTACTCTCAAAAAAATTTCGGGTCTGCCGCCCCAAACTCCATAACTTATTCTACTTTTTCGTCCCTCTTTTCCTGAAAATCCCTCATGGATCCATCACTGAGTGTCATGAGACCCACAACATTGATATAACCTCTCATATAATCGGTCCTTGTATAAATGTTTAGTACGTGTATGGGTGTATGGATAAGCAGGGGCAGATCTATGATAGATTTTTGGAAAGACGGAAAATTAGAACAATTAGTAAAGTTCGTGACGGTAGTTCTTTTTATTTGGATATTTTTAGTTCAAAAAACATTTGGAACAAATTTTAAACTTGAAGGAACAAATTTTAAACTCTAATAGGGAAGATCCAAAATTAGAGATCTTAATCTACTTGTTGAAAGAACTATTAAAAGAATGGAAAATTGGAAAACCCTGTACCTTTCTAAAGCAGGTAAAGAAATACTTGTAAAATCTGTTTTACAAAGTCTACCCAATTATTACATGTCATCCTATTTGCTACCAAAGAAAATTTGTGACTTAATTTCCTCTCAGATTGCCTCATTCTGGATGGGAAGTAAAGGCAACAGAAAAGTCCATTGGGGGAGGGGTAAATGGAGCTCACTTACTAAAAGTAAATTTATGTGAGGTCTAGGCTTTAGAGAACCTCGCCTTATGAATATAGCCCTTTTGGGTAAACAAGCTTGGAATTTACTAAATAGACCTAATTCCCTTTTATTTAAACTACTTAAAGGTAAATATTTTCCCCTCTGCTCCTTCATGGAGGCTAAAATTGGCAGTTGATCCTCATGGGGACGGAAAAGCCTTATAAAAGGAAGATATACTCTTATAAATCAAATTTCTTGGAGAGTTGGTAATGGTTATACTATTAAACTCCATACTGATAGATGGATAATATATAAGAAATAGGTGATTGCACCTACTAATAGTGAGGTAAGTAGGGTTTATGACCTTATGATACCTAATGAAAGGAAATGGAATATAGAAAAAGTTAAAAATAATTACAATGATGAAATTGCAAATATTATACTCAATACTTTATACCCTTTCATGGGGATAGAGTTGTATGGCAAAGATGGCATATATTCGGTTAATTTTTTTTATCAAATCCTTAAGGAAGAAAATGATAAGAAAGAAAGCATTAAAAATAATAACATAGCGAGGACTTCTCATAATATTGATCCTTATATCTAGAAAACCATTTGGAATTTAAAAATTCCCCCAAAAGTTAGAAATTTTATGTGGAGAATGGTCAAGAATCTATTCCCAACAAATAAAAAATTATATAAAAGAAAGATTAGTAAATCCCCTACATGTGACATCTGTATCTTAGAGGAAGAAAGTGTTGAGCATTTACTTGTCCACTGTAACTGGGCAAGAGCTACTTGGTTCTCCTCACCTCTCAGTGTATATACTTGCAACCAGCACACCACTAAGATGGACACTTGGATGGCAGATATACTTGAGAGGAGTAGAACATATGGTAATAAACAAGTGTACTTGATGGAACAAATTGGGATGCTCCATTGGAATATATGGAAAGCTAGAAATAATAACAAGTATAAGTATATGAAACTTGACCCAATGGATACTATCCTGAAAGCAACAAAAGATTGGAATAAATATGAAAATTCAAATTATCCTAATGATGTACTAAATAAACTGAGGCATAATAATAATAATAATAATAATAATAATAATAATAATAATAGTAATAATAATAAAAATAATAATAATAATAATAATAACAACACCAATTGTTATAATAAATGGGATGGTAACACTATGACGAGAGATATAGTAAAATCTAGCTTGAGAAATGATAAACATGCCTGTCTCTCATCTAGGAGATACAGGGTTCGAATCCCCGCAGCCTTGTTAATTCCTGAGCCCTTAAAGGGGTAAGCAAGAGGTGCAAGGTTCGAGTCCCCTCCCTGAACATGGGTAACCTGTTCTGATTATATGGGAGTATGCATGAGGAGGCGTGTATATTTCCTATGGGAATAGTCGTGGTGCGCGTAAGTTGGCCCGGACACCCATACATCTAAAAAAAAAGTGGGAACCACCACCTACTAATATCTTCAAAATAAATTGTGATGCAGCTACTAAAAATTACAAGTCTGTTATTTCTTTTGTTTCCAGAGATTCTTGTGGGAATGTGTCCGAGTATAATGCATGGGAAGTGGCAGCTGAATCTTTAATGGAGGCTGAAACGCTTGGCATTCTTAAAGCCTGTCTATTAGCCAAAAAATTCCCTTTTGGAAAGGCTATTATAGAGAGTGATTGTCAACAAGTCATGTATCCATAAGAGAAGAGGCTTCCTATTTCCCTTCCTGCAATTTGTAACTCAATTTCTAGTATTTATCTCCTAGCTGAGAATTGTAATCCCACCTTTAAATGGGTTAATAGGGATAGAAATTCATTAACAGATGGTTTGGCTAAGTTTAAGCTTAAAAACAATAGTTTTAGCAATAATAAGTTTGATTTACCTCCTAGTCTATTAAACATTATTAAGAACGAGTCCACACCTACAGGAGTGGGCTAAACTTTGTAATATTTTATCTAATATATTTTACTTTGGAAAAAAAAAGGAAGAAAGTCATGTTTTCATAAAAAGAAAAATTGCTAAAACCCCAATTCGGACATTCTGTCTTTATGTTGGTTTATCTAGAAAGGGAGAAACCAATTCATTTTTAATGGTAAAACTCCAGATCCAATCTTAACATGTGAACTTGCTTTTAAAAGCTGGAAGGATTACAAAAATGCGAATAGATCTCCTGATGATGCAATTTCTAAAAGAGCTAAAGGAAATTATGAAAATAACTCATATTGATTATGAAAACAATAATAAGAATAGTATAAAAGATACTATAGAAGGTAAAAATAAGGATTTTGCTTCTAATATTAATAGGCAATCTAATTTATTATTAACGCTCTATTTGGAAACCACCTCCTATTAACTCTATTAAAATCAATACTGATACTTCTTTTTCTAATGAGGGTTGTGCTATTGCTGTCATTGTTAGGGATTCTTTTGGAAAGCTTATAGGAGGAGATGCAAAAATTATTGAAACTTGTAATGTTTTTGAAGCTGAAACTTAAGGGATTTTGTGGGGTTGTGATGTCTCCCTATTTGTTCTAATTATTAGCCCCTTGGAGACATCCTTTTAGGTGAATAAATGACTTATTTGATAGACTTTTAGGCTTAATTGATAATATTGCACTTCCCCCCCCCCCCTCCTTTGGAAATTAACTATTTGCAGAGTCTGAGCTTTTGTGCGTATATTTGACTATTTTTAATGCAAAGTTAATTGGTTCTTGAGTTTCATGAAAGACCAATCCAAGGAGGAGAAGTGAGAATTAAAGTCTTAGTGTATTTTAGAGTGTCAGGAAATGATTTTTACTCGAGTTTCTATTTTTAGAGTGCACTTTCCTATTTTGATTTCTTGATTTCTTGTTTTATTCTTTTTAAGCATATGCGGTTTAATTATTTATTTAATGTGAAGATTTAAAAGATAAATGGTAATTACTTAGAGACCAAGTCAAGATAAAGAAGTAAAGGAAAGAAGATTTACATGGAAATAAGAAGATTTAGGAAAGATATATGCAAAGAAGGAAAAGATAAAGCTGTCTTATGAATCTGAAATTCCAGCCACGTTTCAAAGATTAATCCATAACTTAAGATTGGATAGGAATCTGAACGAGTGGTCTGCACCAATAGAAAGCTCTTTCCAAGACAAGCAGTTTCATATATTGGAAATCCTCAAACGGATAATTATTGAAAAAGATATGACCAAATCAAATCATCAGCAGAATCTTACCTTTCCTAGAATTTAGGGCTACGAATTTAAGAGTTCTTAACTTGTCTTCCACTCCAAGTAAATTCGACCTAGGGTTCCTAACACCTATAAATACACCCCTTAACCTCCTCTTTTCACACACTTCAGAGAATTACACAAGAGGCTTAAGGTTTTCAAGTCATAGCAAGAAGGCAAGGAGAAGCTAGTGCTGGAGGAGTCCTGTTTTTCCATCATCAGTCATCTTAACCTTTAGGTTCTTTATTTTCTTTCAGTAAATGAAACTATGAATTCCTTTATTTTAATTTTAGTTTTCCATTCCGTTATGAACTAATTTCTTTAGTACTTGAGAATTGCTATATGGGTTGAACTTAATTCTGTTTAATTTATGTTTTCTGAATTTGGGATTTAATGGTTTAAATTAGACTAGGTATTTTGTGTTGACTATTATTTTGTTTTAATCACTAATTTTGAAGTCATGAATCAAACTTAGATCATAGTAATTAGGCTATTCCATATAGTGGCGTATGGATCACCTTGACGGGGGGTTTAATTACAGACTTAGATAATAGACGTATAGTATCCGTTATGGACCTTGACAGGCTTAACTAACCATGCAGCCAATGAGGTAAATTAGTATTCATCTGAAAGTAGTTTATATTCACCCTGACGGGGTTTGTAATACCGTAGGATAGCTCTTAGGTCCACCCTGACGGGGGCTAGGAGATATTAGAGTCCCGACTAGCACAATAATGTCAGTTTAGCCCTTAAACAGAAACATGAATTAGATAGGTTAGGTGAAACCCTTGCGAGGATCAAGTACTCTTTCTCATCTGAAGTTTCAATTCACTTTTATTTGTTTACTTTTAATTCCGTAATTTATTTTCTTGCATCTTTTAATTTATAAAAACAAAAATCTTTACTTTATTTTTCTGTCAAGCAATTATTCTTACTTTTCGATTAATACCTGAGTTGTGCCTAATCTGTCCCTGCGAACGAACTCGATTTATCGAATATTACTTGGACAACCGTACACTTGCGGTTAAGTGGTTCCTTTAATTTCGCATTTTATTTTATAACACACCAGGACCCACCAGGTTGTGAAAAAGCCAAAGACTTCCCAATTAACACGGTGATAGTTGAAAATGATTGTCAAGTTATCATAAAGTCTTTTATTTTTTTCTCTCCTTGTAATAAATTTGACTGTTGTAGTATTTTTAAAGCCATCTATGGCACTACTGAACTATGTAAACCAATTTTTTCCTTTGTTAGTCACAAAGACAACTAAATTGTTGATTAGGTTGCCAAACAAAAATTCAAAAGCTCCTTGTTTATCAACTAGAGTGTTTCACCTCCTTTCCAGTTCCTTTCCAGTTAGAAGGCTTATTTACCTAGATCTCGCCTCTGTTGGCCGATATTTTGTATTCTCTTGTACTTCTATGTTATTTAATATATTTATCGTTTGAAAAAAAAAAAAAGTCTTGAAGACCGCCTCTCAAAAGTTCAAGTCTCATTATCAACTTTTTCTTTTGGTGCTGCAGAACGCATGAGACATTGCCGGGATATTATTTGACTTTGGTTCCCTTGCGTTTATAATTAAGCAGACAATTATCAAAGTTTGTCGGAAATACTTTCTTTTTCAATAGAAAAAATACTTACATAGTAGTATATAGAAAAGATCCCCCCTCAGCCCATAGATCCCATTTATAAGTCTGAGGCAATAAAACTACACTAAAAAATATAATGATACTCCTCGTCGCCCTTAATTTATACGTCTGAGCCAATAAAAACTAAACCCAAGCAAGAATTTAGTGCCTGAATTCTATACAAGAGAAATCGGATACTTAGTTTATTTTGTTTAAAAGTGGATTCTTTATAAATCGATCTACTTAGTTAATTTATTTTTATTGACCATTCTCTTTATAAAATTGACTAAACTATCCTATGTACTAATATCTATTTTATCTTTATATATTGTTAACACTTGACAAAGAAAATAAAATTGTCCACCTTAAAAAATTACTTTTCCTTCCCGCGCACGAGGTGGCCAACACTATTTCTTCTCTATAGAGTGGTGTCTTGAAAGTTGTTCTTCTTAGGGACCTCATTTTTTACAATAGTCTTTCCTACCCTTACTAACACTAAAAGACAAAAAAAATGTGATGTCACTATTTCTCTCTCCTCTATCTACCACTATCCACCTACCTCCGACCTCCGACCACCAACCACGGACTTCCGACCACCGACCTCCGAGCACCGACCTCCGACCACCGACCACCGTCCTCCGACCACCAGTCACCGGTCACTGGAAAAAACATAGAGTACTCTATATATTTGCTGAGTACTCTATAAATTGGCGGAGTACTCTCTAAATTTTTTCGAGTGCACGAATAAAATCTCGGAGTACTCTAATAAAATCTCAAAGTACTCTAAGAAAATCTCGGAGTACTCTTAAAATTAGAGAGTAATTTTAAAAAAGCAATGAGTCTAATTTAAATATAATAATGAGTATTATTCAAATAATTGTATTATTACACAATAAGAAAAAAAAGGAAATTCTATTTGGTTTGACCAGATCTAGATCTGGTCAACCATGTCAAACTGAAAAAAAATGCAGAGTAATGGTCGGAACCATTCCTCGGTGGTGGTGGTGTACCTTCGCGAGCTGCAATGGTGAAGGACTCTTGAGCTCGCAACAATGGTGGAATGCAGCAGCAGTCACCCTCGCGCATCCGGCTAGCACCACCACTCGAGCTAAAACCAGCGGCGAGCACTCAACTCCGAGTTCCACTCGAACCACTAAACTCCGATGGTCTTCAAGCTTCTCGCGCCTCCGGCTAGCACCACCACTCGAGCGAAAACCAGCGGCGAGCACTCAAATCCGAGTTCCACTCGAACCACTAAACTCCAATGGTCTTCAAGCTTCTCAAGAATGAAAACTAACGTCGGTGTTGGTGATTTTGTGGTGGTGGTAGGAGATCTCGATCCACGAACAGCTCGAACAACAGGCCTTCTCGATCGAACAGCAGCACCGCACGTCGATCTCCATGGATGACAGCTCGAACGGCATCAGCGGTGGTGGTGGTGTATCTTCGCGAGCTGCAATGGTGAAGGACTCTTGAGCTCGCAACAATGGTGGAATGCAACAGCAGTCACGATCTCCATGGCTGAGCACGAAGCCACTGCAACTCCAGCTACCGGAAAACGAGAGAGAGAGGTGGATCTCAGCGGAGCTCGCGAACGGAGGCCATTCCAGATGTGTTATGTGTTATGGTGGTGGTGGTGGTGGTGGTTCCGTGGATGTGTTGTGGTGGTTCCGTGGATGTGTTATGGTGGTGGTGGTGTTTTGGTGGAACCTCCATGGCTGCCATGAGAGGTTGCGAGAAGGGTGGTGGTGGTGGTGTGTTTTAGTGGTGGTGGTGGTTTTGGAGAAACTCACATCGGAGGGGAGAAATGGGGAGGAGAGGGAGGTGAGAGAAACTGGATTTGGATCTAAAAATATAGTTTGTGGTATCTAAATTAGTATATATAGGAAAAGAAAAAATAAAACGAGGGTAGTATTGTAATTGGGGTTTTTGGGTTCATGTGTTAAATTCTTGTTGAGGTCTTTAGTAAGAAGAGACTCCTAGAGGGGGTGCTAACTCGAAGAGGGGGGTGTGTTCAAGACCCTGAGTGGCATTTACTCTTTATTTTATTATTTGAATATTAATGATTTCGATTAATTTTTTGAATTAAAACTTAAAAAACTAATATTTATAAGATTCTCGTATAAAAATAAATAATAGACATATTATTATAAAAAAATATTATGATAAATAATAACTATATTTTACTATTTTTAGTAATATTATATATAATAAAAATATTAATATTAATTTCAAATATTTGTGTATAAATTTCAAAATAAACATGTACATAAAAAAATTGCAAATTATTTAAAACAAAAAAATCTACTAAAGGATCTAAAACCCCAATCCCTTTTAGAGGCCAAATACCTCCGATTTCTACTGTAGGTGCCAAAAAAGAATGAAAAAAAAGCCAAAAAAGAAAAGCAAAAGAGAACATAACCTCTGATACGATAAATAGAATAAAACCATATCGAGGTACTAATTATACAACTTTGGTACATTGTCTTTTCAACATGAATTCATGTAGAACACCGCGCCACTCTACGAACATGGTATATAAGAGAAATATGAGGCCCAAAATGACCTTAAATGTCAAAATACTTTGTAACCTTTTATATCTATTTTACATCTATTAATAAAATTTCTTTTTATATTTTCAATAAATAATCTTTTATATCAAAATACTTTATTAAAGATATTATAATAAATATGATGTCAATAATCTTTATCAATTCATATATAAAAACACAATAGAGTAGGATGGAGAAAGTATTGTGTATTTTGTAAATGACATTGATCGATATGTTTAAAGTTCGAGAAAAAGACTCTATGGGTACCTGTGAAATTCGAAAAGGAACTTTTGAGTACCCATACTATAAAATAGGACTTTAAGGTACCCAACTTTTTTTTTTTGTCCGACCGTTAGTGTTTTCCGTTATCTCACACATTAAGTATATCCTTCAAAATAAAAAGAAAACCAAGTCCACATAGGTTCCACATCATACTTAATGTGTGAGATAACGAAAAACACTAACGGTGGACAAAAAGAAAAGGTTGGGTGCCTAAAAGTCCTATTTTAAGTATGAGTACTCAGAAGTCCCTTTTCGAATTCCATAGGTACCCACGAAGTCTTTATCTCTTAAAATTCAGAAGGATATGTTTAAAATCCAGAATCATAATATGTGATCTAAAAATCCTTGTCTAAATTCTAAAATGTGGTCGGCTGTTCTAGAACTATTTAGATAATCTGTATCACTTATGAGCTAATAATTTGAAAATTTTACTTTTATTAAAAAAATAAATTAATAATATATAATTTTTATATGAATAAATTTTAGAATCGCCTGGAAGAAAATGTTTAGGACTTCTCTAAATTTTCGTCCAAGTTTCTAGATACTCGAAGGTACATGATCGTCCACCTAATACTTAGCATCTTTTAGAGCAATGGTCCATACTAACCATGACCAAAAAGAAATAGATAACTACGACGACAATTAGGGTCATTGTTTTACTATGTAAAAAAATTCAAACATACATAACATATACATGAGCCTAAAATATGTAGGTCAATGGGTAAAACACCAAGCTAATACTTTGGATTACATTGTCTCTATGTGATAAGGAAATGTGGGGTATCTATTTGTGATTAAGCAGCATAAACACCAATACATAGCACTCGCGTACACTTGATAATGAAATGATCTTGACTTGAAGAATCATAAAATCTCGTACGAAGTTTCCTTTTACATGCTATTGATCATTTCTAATATGGAGAAACTACGTGCACTGAATATTAGATCATGGGTTTTAGCCTCCTATGTGTGCAAAATAAAAAAACTACGTGTATTTAGACCTCTTAAGTTATCTGAAAAGATAAAGAATAATAAATCTTGAAATTACTGGGTACCTTTTGAATCTTGCAACTAGCTCACTACATTCAACATGACCCTTCCCCACACAGCTCAGGTATAACATTAATTTACTCAAACACTATCCTATAATTTAGGAAGCTTTATGTTATCAAGGATTAACTGCAATAATTTAGTGTGTGTCTTCAGGTCAGAAGTCAATTAGCAATGGCCATGATAGATAAATATGTGCAAGCCATGTATGTTAAGAAGGTAACAATCCCTTCTTTGAAGCTAGGGAAGATCAAAGTTAAGATCTATCACAGTTTAGTGATAATCATAAACAAACTTTGCAAATATAAAACTTAGAAGCTGAGGAATACTTAGCTCAAGTAGTTATACATGTGTTTATGAAAAGGACAACAGATTGTTATTATTACTTTTTCTTTTTTGCTATAAATAACAAAGGTCATTATTAACAAGCTAGTCATGTTATTTTCTTAGCCTCGTTGAAAATGATCCAAAAGTAGAATCTCGTAATTT
This sequence comes from Nemophila menziesii, assembly GCA_029959085.1. NCBI lineage: Eukaryota > Viridiplantae > Streptophyta > Magnoliopsida > Boraginales > Hydrophyllaceae > Nemophila > Nemophila menziesii. The sequence goes on along the minus strand of JARWIR010000001.1, from coordinate 7,386,188 downwards.
AGTTAGGGATATGATAGTATGATATGAAAACATGTAACAATCTCTAAAACTATGTCCAATCATAACAAAAGCTTACTTCATATACTGGACTATCGTTACCTATATTTGTAATTTCTTAATTTTAATTGGAGGAAACAAAAGTGACATCATATTATGTTCATTATTTCTTTCCAGACTAATCAAACTAAAATGAGCTCTCATTACATAAGATTAACAGAACATTTCACAATATCACACACTCCCATCAGGTTCTTTAATATGTAAAGATGTTTTAGCCAAGCTTGCTTCAAGCTCATTTAATTCATCCATATCCAGATCATCATCATCATCATCATCCTCATCATCATTATCATTATCATTTTTAGAACCTGATGTTGAACCAGATGAATCTTTCTCCTGTAAAAAAAATTCAATTATTTAGATCTCTTGCAAATTTCTAACACTAAATAATAAACCTTAATTTTATCAAACCTTTTGTTGAGAAACATCTGCTTCCTCTTCTCTCTGGTACTGATCATACGCCTCGTCATCATCTACAAACAAACTAGCATCTGACAAGAAGAGCTCACGACCACTAAAACAATTAAACAAACAGTTAGTGAACAAACAATCAAACAAACACTTTGTGATCGATAATGATACCTCAAACGATCATTCTTAACCCTATCTGCTCTTTGAGCAGACATACTAGCTTCTTTTACTTCCATCTTTTTTCTTTTCCATTCCATAAACAACTCAGGAGTCAAAGGAGTTGAAGCCGTAACTTTAGCACGCTGTAATAAAAACTTGTATAAGGGAGATGAAAATAAACAATAATGTTTAATCACAAGAATTACCTGGTTTTCAATCTCCTCTTCGATGGGTATTTTATCAGCTTCTTCTTCTAACAAAGCCTTCATTTGTGATTTCAATACATAACCAGGAGGAAGAGCATGTCTATACATGCAATCTTTACCACCATTAGGACAAGCCCAAAACCAACCATATTGCTTCTTTTCAACTGCTTCAAGAAAGTGCTTACATACCTTCACATTAATTCACAAAATGAATTTATATTAATTATTTAAAGTGTTTGCAATGATGAGATTATGAGAAAGAAAAACTTACTATATCAGTTGGCTTATTCTTATTGTATTCATTACTCTTTGAGGCCACAACTTTCTCTAAAGTCTCCATATCCCAATCTTCCATAGTCTCTTTTCCTTCCTCTGTTTATGAAGAAACAAGTCGCATATTAAAATCACTAAACGATAACAAAAATTAGCACATATTATATATATCACCTTGACCACGAGTATCGCTATACATATCGATCTTCTCTCCTTTCCTTTGGATATTTAAATCATGAGAGAATTTGCACTTGAACCCCTTAGCACATTGTCCCGCCTTGAAAAACTCGCACAATATGGATTTTGGATCAACACCTGAATCCAAATCAAACTTAAATAACTCTAAACAAGCCTTTTCGCGAATCAATATAATCTCTAATTCAATAAAGGGAAAAGATTAAGCAATTACCAAGAGGCACTTTAGGCTGACTAACAGCAACCTTGAACAGCTCGCTTAGCTCTTTCTCTCTAGCCTTCTCTTCCTCCTTCTTTTTCTGTTCAACGATTATTAACACCAATTAATTATACATGTATGGGTTTGATTCTTCACAGTTCTTAAAATCAATATATTTAATCAAAGGAATTGGTGAGCCAATTAATAGATATAGATTGATTAATGTGTACAACATATATGTATATATACCTTGGCATCGATTTTCTTCGGGTCGGGCTTAGGCTGAGCAGATGACTGAAGATTTTGGACGTATTTCTGAACATTTTTTGATTTGTTCTTGTTCTTAAGCCCAAAGGTCTTGTCTTCGAGTGTCTTCTGTTTCTTTGCTACATCGGTTTTTGATTTCTGTGCCTTCGGCGGCATCCTTTTCTCCTATCGTTATTCTTCTCGATCAACCGATCAATCCTTTGATTCGAATCAATTGGTGATTTGATTGGTTTTTGATATTAAACGGATGATTTGTACGTCTATTGTGCGTATCTGATTATATATGTATGTATATGTGTGTGAGGACAATGGATGATTCTATTGTAGTTATGAAACCTGAGATAAAGGTATGTGTGACGCTGATTATAGAGTTTGGTTTCGAGAAGCTACTCCGTTGAGCTAAATTACTAGATCAACCTTCCCATTTCGAGGAAAAATAATGTCTCCTTTCTTTTTATTTTGTCCAAACAAATTTTAATATTTTATATTAATAAGTGGGTAAATGCCATTAATGACTTCTTTCTTATTATTTTTTTCTCTATCCCAAGAAAAGAAAAACACTCATCTTTGAAAAAAAAATATCAAACTCTTTTCTTTCTCCGTGTGGTTTCAAATATGATATTGTTTGTTAATTTTGAGTTATCTTTCTCCGTGTGGTTTCAAATATGATATTGTTTGTTAATTTGAGTTATGTGTTAGAGATGATATATCAAAAGGGTTATTGACTTTGAGAGGTGTTATATAAAGGTCTTGTACTCGTAAAACATTGAAAAAGTGAGAATTATCTTACAAATACAAACATATGAATGGTGGATTTGTGAAACTTTACTTGACGGTTGTCCAATGTAAATCTATCTCTTGGTGAGCTTGGTGGTCTGAAATCGGACAAGGGTCATGACCACCTCCCGATGGCACTTCTACGATCAAGCCAGTTTGGAGTTGAAGATCGAGGAGAATACTTATGAACTAAGTCTGCTAGTAAATATAAACAGTGTAGAAAAAGTGATACTTTATTGAGCTAGTTATATGAGTATTTATAGATATGAAAAATCCAGTATACCTGGATGGACTTTTGTCGTATTCTCCAAGGGAGTGCTCGGGTAACTAGAAACCCAAGAAGCTATTTGGCACTCTTTGGGCTCGAGCTTTGGGCTCTACTCTCCTCGACTTTGGGGGGAGGTAGTCTTGGATATATTCTCCCGAGTGGGTCATAATCATCGCACTCGACAGGATGACCAAACCTATCGATACCCCCCCCCTGAACTCAAAAGGGAAGTCCTGACGACTTTCATGAAGCCCGACCAAAGAGTTCTCCCATATTGAGCTTTCAGTCGAGGGTGATGGTTTTGGAGCACCGTCTGTTACAGTAAGACATGTGTCAGCATAAGATTGGAAAAGGGGTCATGATTGCTACGAGTTTCAACGAGCATCGTGCGTTGTTAGAGAGAATTTAAGGCATCATGTCATAATGGGCTCGGGAAGGTGAACAGTTACTCGATTGCCTATATATACACGCTGACTTTTTCGTAGGTTATCATCCCTATACACTAGTTTTCTTCTGAACTTCTTGCCTTGGTTACTTATTATTTCATATATTCACGAGAGATGACAAGGTCTTCGACTGTTAAGCATCGACTAGTTGTGGATTCTACAGAGTACTCGAGGAGTAGCACTCCCTTTCTCGGCCCCCTTCACGACTGATTGTTCCTAGGGATTCGTCTACACGACGAAACCATCTGCTGAGATCAATCTTACTTATCAGGATAAAAGATAGAAATTAATATTAGGTTATCAATCTAACTAGTTACACGTAATTAAGTACAATAAAGATATCATAGTCGTGCATGCAATCACTTAAACAGTCATACCATTATCCAATAGACGTGTATTAAACATTAAATAGCAAAACAAACCAACACGACAAGTTTATTAAATTATCATTAATCTATTGGGTGATTAGCTCATGCTAAGAGCATGCTAACAATATGAGGATTTCATAACTCTTAGATGAACAAATCGATAAGGGTAAAAAACTAAATGAAATACCTAAGATACCAGAGAAAGCCTATATTAAATCTGCTACCTCTTGATGAAATTAAAAGTCACGACTTCTAACGCTAGTTAAGATATCTATTCATAATGTTAGAAATCCTAGCTTTATCTAATAACTCTCGAAATATACTAAGCCCACGAGAATTAGAAGAAAATTGTGGTATAATAGGGAATTTCGTGATATCCAACTTTTTTGTGTGTTGCTCTAGCTAACTACTCGCCAAACTCGAAGGTAGGCGAGATCCTTCTTTGTGATTCTCGTTGTCTTTCTCACTAACCTCTTACCTACCTCGAAGGTTGACTTGATGTTGGAAAAGTCGTCACGGGTACCTAAGAAGTTAGCAAGAGATTGACGAGATTCTTGTTCTCCTGTCCAGAAAATTTGTTCTTGATTCTTCAGTTAAACGTGATTTTTATCTGAATTTGTTGAAAAATATCTTGAATAGTTTTTCATGAACTTGGAAGTCATGTATCCATCCCTCTATCATATCCTATACAATCACATAATTAAATTGGGAAACATATTAAGAGTGGATCTTTTCTTTTTTTTCTTTTTTTTTTGTCAACAACATAAACAAGAACCAACTACCTATTACAAAGTTTTTCTAAATTCCTATTGAAATCTACTAATGACAAGTTGTTATAGCTAGGCATACTGTTATTCTTTCTAGTGTATCTAGCTAGCATATCCGCCGATAAATTAAAACGTCTACTAATATGCTTCATCTCCCATCTAGGGTAACGACCAATCCAACTTTCGATCTCCGAAAGAATGGGTTTAAGGCTCCAGTGCAGCCCGGTCTTCTTATTAATTCCTTGAATTAATTCAAGGTTGTCAGAGAAAAAGGAAACTCTCTGACTGGTGAGATCGTGAGATGATCTCATAGCGAACAAAATCGCCCATGCTTCTCCTTCAATGACACTCTTAACTTTCCTTCTTTCACATATTACACGCTCAACTCTTCTATTACTATTATTAATTTCAACTCCCGCTATTCCTGCCAGATTATTCTTGTCCACAAAGGACGTATCACACTTCCAAATTATATCTGCAGTGTCTTCAACCTCAGGATTAATAATATTTTCGACATCATCATTTCCTACATCCCTTTTATTATCCCATGATTTAATTTTTTCCCCAAAAAGCCTCCACATTAATTCTTTCACTCTGTAGAAGATATCATTAATGGACCATACTTTTTTCTCATGAAAACATCTCATTCTCTCTTTCCAAATATTCCACATAATTGTTATAATATATGCTGTAACAACTTTCTTATCCCAGCCATTCTTTGAGAAACTTTCAACAGTTTTAGGTAACCATTCCGCTATACTATCATTATTAGACACCTCGATTCTGATTTGCAATGGTGATTTAGCCCAAACCTCTCTACTAAATGGGCATCGAAGAATAAGGTGGGGTACGTTTTCCCCTTCCATCTCACACCATTCACAAGTATCTTCAGCTAAGCATCTTTTCCTTACCAAGTTGTTTTTTGTAGGAATTGCGTTACAACAAACTTTCCATCCAAAATTTTTGATCTTCGATTGTACATTCGCACCCCAAATAATATTCCAAAGTTCGGTTTTTAACACCTCGCCATTTCTCGATGTGTGTGCATCATTAGTAATCTCATCATTAACCATGGTATGGTATCCCGACTTAGTACAGTATTCTCCATTCTTGGAATATGGCCAAATAATCCTATCCACCCTATTATCTTTAAATATTGGAATTTCTTGAATAGCAGATACTACATCACTGGAGAATAATGATCTTATTTTCTCAACATCCCATTCATACCCATCATATTTAATCAATTCACTAACCTTTTCTGTTAAACAAGTAGGTGGTCTTTGAGCATAAAACCCTTCTTTAATCCAACAGTGGTTCCATATGTTAGTATGTGCACCATTCCCAATTTGCCATATACAATGTTTTTTAAGAAATTGAAGACCTTTGTAGATGCTACACCAACTCCATGATCTTTTTTTATGTAATTTCGCATCCCATAATTCGCAATCCGGAAAATAAATAGCTTTCAAGATTCTAAATGCGAACGATTCAGGTTTGTGCAATATTCTCCATGCTTGCGCAGCTAGCATTGCAATATTCATTTTGTGAAAATCCCTGAAGCCAAGACCGCCTAGTTTTTTGGATCTCGCTATTTTACTCCAAGATACCCAATGAATTCTTTTCTTGTATGGGCTATCCCACCAAAAATTTGCCACAATGCTTGACATTTTCTTACAGAGAGTTTTAGGGAATTCAAATATCGACATTGCATAGTTAGGGATAGCTTGCAACACTGCTTTGATTAGAACTTCCTTACCACCATCAGATAAAAGGCTCGCCATCCAGCTTCTAGATTTATTAAGGAGTCGATCTTTGATGTAATTTAAGTTCTGAGTTTTCGCCCTTTTAATCGATAACGGAATTCCCAAGTATTTACCCAGGTCATTAGTATTTTCAATATTGAGCATGTTAGAGATGTTATTCCGCACATCATTAGGCGTGTTCTTGCTAAAAAATATTGATGACTTATGAAAATTAATCCGTTGTCCAGAAGCTGTGCAATATATCTTCATAACTTCCTTAAAAGTTTCGATTTCTTTTGGATTAACATTAATAAAAAATAGAGCATCATCCGCAAATAAAAGATGAGTAATAGTCGGGCACTGTCTAGTAATATTAATACCTTTAATATCTCCTTCACGGCAGTGAAAATTAATAAGACTAATAAGACTCTCCGTAAGAAGAGAGAAAAGAAGCGGCGATAACGGATCTCCTTGTCTTAAACCTTGAGAAGGAACAAATTTTTTAAGTCTTTGACCGTTGACCTTAACTTGAAAGGATACCGAGGTTACGCAGTTCATAATCCACAAAACCCACTTCTCACAAAATCCCAAAGCAATTAATGTTTTTGCCAAAAATTTCCAATTAACTTGGTCGTATGCTTTCTCCATATCCAGTTTGATTGCTGCATAATATTTCTTTGTATTTCTTTTGTTATTAAGAAAAAACGCAATTTCTTGAGCAATCAGAATATTATCTTGAATACATCGTCCCTTGATAAAGGCTGTTTGTGTAGGGGAAACCAACTCATCCATACAACTTTGTAACCTAAGAGCAAGAATCTTTGCGATAATTTTGTAACAGAAATTTGCACACGCAATAGGTCTATAGTCTTTCACATTTTCTTGTGTTGTGCCCTTCGGAATAAGTGTAATAACCGAATCATTAATCTTCCGTAGATTCAAATTTGAATCGAAAAAATCCTTCACCAGGTTAAAGATATCATTTTTTATAGTTTCCCAGAATTCATGATAGAATTTACCCGGTAATCCATCTGGTCCCGGCGCCTTAGAACCCGACATGCTGAAAGCCGCATTGGTGATTTCTTCCATAGAAGGCATTTTAGTGAGGTCCTCATTCATTTTATAAGTGACTTTCGTTGGTATGTATTGTGTAATATTTTCCGTATCTTCTGTCGGATTTTCTTTAAACAAATTTTGATAATAAGAATTAATGGTCTTCTTGATTTCCTTCGGCTTCTCGGTCCAATTCCCATTTGCATTCTTTATCATATCGATTCTATTAATTTTCCTTCTACACATTGTCTTAGCAAAGAAATATCTAGTGTTCTTATCACCTTTTTTAATGTGTAAATCTCTTGCTCTATCTTCCCAATACGTTTCTTCAATTTTCCATAATTCTTCAATTTCATCCCTTAACAACTGTTCTTTCTCTGCCGTATCATCCCGACTTCTAGAATTATTAAGTTCGATAAGTTCTTTTTGTAAATTTTCAATCCTTCTTCTATTGTTATAGAATGTTTTCCTACTCCATCCATGAAGAGCAAGACAAGTAGCATCTCTTTTGTTGCAAAAATTCATAATACTATCATGATTGTTGTTTGACTTCCAATTTTCTCTAATAATGTCTTTACATTGAGAGTGCTCGATCCATCTAGTTTCGAACATGAAGTATCTTTCATATTTATCACTTTTCTTGAATCTTTTAAGGATAAGTGGTGAGTGGTCTGATCCGATGGCTGGTGGAACATTGATAGAGGCATCCGGAAAGGTCGCACACCAATCCATACTAGCAAGAGCACGGTCTAATTTTTCTTTAATGTTTTCATTCCCTTTCCTGTGATTATCCCAAGTATAATAACATCCTTTATTTGGGATGTCTATAAGGTGGTTCCCATTGATAAAATCATTAAACTTGATAACCCGTTCAAGGTTTGCATTTTTCTTACCTTTTTTTTCTTCAAAGTTAGCAATATCATTGAAATCCCCGATAACGACGTACGGCTTATCCAACCTTTTAATCTTTGCATTAAGTGAGTGCCAAAATTTCATCTTCTCCTCCTCTTTACTCGGAGCATAAACACAACACAAAACCCAAGAAATTTCATTCGATTCATTAACTTCAAGGATTACAATATTAGATGACTTAAACAAAATAGAAATAGAAATAGACTCCTTCCAAACAACTACAATCCCCCCGGACCTAAATGCTCTTCCTCCGGGGTCGATAACTAATTTATTATCAAAAGCTTTGAGGTGAGAACACGATTTAAAATCTTTCATCCTCAATCGACTTTCAAGCAAGCAGGCTAAAGACACGTTATTTTTCCTAACCAAGGACTTAAAAGAGCTTCTTGTCAGGGGAGCCCTAATCCCCTGACAATTCCAAACCATAAAACTATCCATTACGCCCAGCCGCTTTGTAGGACCGGCGGACGTCCGCAATCGATACAGGAGGAGGGTTTTCCTTCACTGGATACCCCTGAGAACTCCCCCCCTCATCAGAGCTACTAGATTCCGACGAACCATCTTCCAAATGTCCATCACAGTCATCACCACAGAATGAGACAAAAGAGAATATGCAGAGATAGTATTGCATGTCTGCCAAGTGTTCACGCATGGCTAAAAAATTGATCCAACTTCCTTTGGAAATGTGTAAAATAATCTTGGGACTCACCACAGCCAGTGCATGTTTGTCTTTCCAATACTGCCAACGGGTTTTAGGCCTTCTAACACACGCAATGGATCTGAAAATGTCATTTCTGTGTTTTAGTTCCCCATACACTTGGAGAATGTTAACATCTTTTAAACAATAATATATAAAATAGGCTGATAAATGCTGATTATAACCTTCAGCATGATCTTCAGTGAAAACCTTAAATACCATATTAAACATGGTCATAAGAATTCGACATATTCTTTTCAACCTTAAATGAATAAACTCAGTTAATCTGTTGATATAATTAATACCACAGATAAAAAGAAAACCAATTAGATGATAGCTTGAAACATAGTAACCAACCCCAAACAAAAAGTTCCTGCTCTTCCATCTTCTAGTCCGTTGTCCAAGAAAACAGATTTCGAAACTCGTTTTTTTATCACGCTTGGTAATAAGTCTGCAGCCGCCGTCTCTAAATATTATAAATATACCTATTTTAATCATCAATGGCCAATACAAGACCATGCACGTCAAGATTCGAAGCCAAGAAATCTTTCCATAGTAAGAATTTCCATTACACCAATTACATAACTTACCCAACACCATCAGACAGCACAAAGGCACAGCAGAGAAAACAGATCCATCAAATAAATCATCATCGATCAAAAAGTAGAGTAAAACCAAGGCCATACAGACAATCAAGGTCTGCATGTTATAGAAACCATCAATCAAAGCCATTTGGATTGTAAAGGGAGCTTTACACTCTTTGATTGTTATACAATTTGGTCCAGGATCAAAACAGAACAAAAAGAATATGAAACCCCAAGGAGAAATGGATTTCATGTGATTAGAAGAATTAAGAGTTCTAAATTAGATACGTAATTGTTTACAGAATTAAAGGGACAAGAGTGATTGACAATGGTAATTGATAGGAATTTTGCAAGAAATTTTTAGGCCATCGATCTTTTTTAGAGAGAAGTTTCTAGAGAGAAGGCAGAGAGATAGTGTATTTGCTGCTATTTCGACTTAAGAGTGGATCTTTTCACACAATTAATTCCATATTCCAATAATCAGCTCTTCAACCTTATGGTAACGGTAAATCTGAACAAAGGATAAAAAGAAGTAGAGAATTTAAAAGTCATCCGAAGCACACATAGTGATCCATTGTAAAAACACCCACACCTTTCAAATTCAATCCAAAAAACCAAAGAGAGAGTATCTCACCACAACTTGAAACAAAGCAAAAAAAACAAATATATAAAATTAAAAAATGCTACTATATATTTCCAAGTTCCAACAACGGGTACAGCTTACCGAGAGAAGTCAAGAATGAAGGACGCAGTGTTACTATCAATCCTCGCTTCTTCCTCCATTTCCCTCCCTCCCAATCCTTCCCCTTCACCTCACGACCACACCACCAAGCCCAAATCCAAACCCAAACCCAATCACAGACCCAAATCTAGACCCAAACCCACTAAACTCACTTCTCATCCTCCCTTACTCTACTCCTCCATCACTTCTCTCAACCGAAACAAGGACACTGCCGGACTTAAATACCATGCTGACATGGCTTCCAAGCTGGCGGAGGACGGTAGGTTTGAAGATTTTTTGATGATCGGGGAGACCATTGTGGCTTCAGGTAATAAGGCATCGCAATTTACACAATTAATGAATCTGAAGCTTGTTTCGATTGGCATTGTGAGATTGCTTAAAGAAGGAAGGATTGAGAGTTTGCTTCAGGTTTTGAATGCTTTGCATAAACTAAAGTTTTGTGTTGTGGAACTATTTGATGGAGTAGCAATTGAGGCGCTTAGGGGAGAATGTCGTCGATTAATGCAGTGTGGAGAAGTTGAGCAAGTTGTCTCTTTAATGGAGACGCTTCAAGGTAATATTTACTCTCCTATGTTTTTATTGATGGGTAAATTGCAACATTACTATTACAGGTGGATTAGTCTTGTTATTGTCTTAATATAATTAGAAATTAAAAAAAAATGCATTTTTTTGTATGACATGTTCTATTTTTTAAGTTGAAATTGTGCAATTAGTTGTGATAATGGTAAGAAAAGATTGATAATTGACATTATTTTGGTTCAGTGTTGAGTTTTCCGCTAAAGGAGCTAGTGAAGCACTCTGAAATCATAAAACTATGCGTCAATAAAAGAAATCCCAGTGCAGCCATAAGGTATGATTTTGTTCTATTTAAAAATTTGATCTCTTATAATAGCAGTACCATCATTGAATCATATTGGTCATGCTTAATTAGCTTCCTATTTTGCCTTACGTTCTGTAAACTATGATATTGTGCAGGTATGCACAGATCTTTTCTCATGCGCAAATACTATCATGTACCATAATGCTTGAATTTGGGAAAAAAGGAGACTTAGTATCTGCACTAACTGTTTTCGAAAGTTCTAAGCGAAATCTAGGTAATCCTAATATGTTTGCTTACCGCACAATGATAGATGTTTGTGGTCTTTGTGGTGACTATTTAAAGTCTCGATCTATTTACAAGGTACTTGTCTGAATCATAACATAACTAAATATGTAATTTCATACTATCATAACATTTGAATTTTACTACAGGATTTGCTAGCCAGTAAATTTACCCCCAATTCTCATGTCTTTAATAGTCTCATGAATGTCAACGCTTCTGACTTACGCTACACAATGCATGTATACAAACAAATGCAAGTAATGTTCCTTTTTCTGCAGCCTCTTTAAAAAAATTAAATTAAATAGTAAATAACTTAGAAAACGGTGTATATAGGAACTGGGTGTGGGCGCTGACATGGCGACTTACAATATACTTCTTAAGTCATGTTGTGTTGCTTCAAGAGTTGATTTAGCTCGAGGTATTTATAAGGAAGTACAACGTTTAGAAAGGGCAGGTGCCTTAAAATTAGATGTCTTCACATACAGTACAATTATTAAGGTATACTATGTTATGTTAGTTAGCTTTTTCCATTTTGTTTCTGTACCTAAAATAATCAAATATTCAGGTATTTGCCGATGCAAAACTATGGAAAATGGCTTTGAAAGTTAAAGATGATATGATAGATGCTGGTGTTAATCCAAATACAGTAACATGGACATCATTAATAAGTGCATGTGCAAATGCAGGTCTTATAGAACAAGCGATTCTTTTATTTGACGAGATGATTGAATCTGGTTGTGAACCTAATTCACAATGTTGTAATATTCTTCTTCATGCTTGTGTCGAGTCTTGTCAATACGATAGAGCTTTTCGCCTCTTTAAATCATGGAAAGAAAGTGGGTTTCGTAAGGGTTCTAATGTTAATATGGCCCACACAAGAGAAGATTGTAGAACTAGTGCACGGTATCAGATTTCTGATTTACATAGTTCGCATGTTCCTTTGAAAGTTCCATTTATACCCACTACTTCAACATATAACACGTTGATGAAAGCTTGTGGTACGGATTATCGTCATGCGAAAGCTTTAATGGATGAGATGAAAACAGAAGGTTTATCTCCTAATCATATAAGCTGGACGATTTTAATTAATATTTGTGGAAGTTCAGGGAATGTGGAAAATGCCTTGCAGGTTCTTTGATTGTGAATTTATGTTATGTTTAATAAACGGATTTAGCAATGAAATCTTACTTTGTGCAGTGCAGATCTTGAGATCTATGCGAGAAGATGGTATTCAACCTGATGTGATTGCATATACTACAGCTATTAAGGTGGAAATTTTAATGTTTTTTTCGTTGTTTTTACTTAACTGACCTTTCAATTGATGAAATTTACTAGGTTTGTGTGGAATGCAAACGAGTAAGATGTGCGTTTATGTTATTTGAGGAAATGAAAAGATACCAGATAAAACCAAACATGGTAACTTACAATACACTTCTTCGAGCTCGAAGTAAGTATGGGTCTTTGCAAGAAGTACAACAATGTTTAGCTATTTATCAAGATATGCGAAAAGCTGGGTATGATTTGATTTGAAAGTTAATTAATATATTTGATACTTACCCTTACTATTACCAAAAACTAGCTATAATGTGTCTCTGATTGAAACTGATAAGTGTTGATTTTTATAGGTATCACCCAAATGACTATTATCTGAAGAGACTAATAGAGGAATGGTGTGAAGAGGTAATACAAAGTAGAGCTAAAAGTAGAGATGACAGTATAGGTAAAATTACGTCTTTAAAGGATCAAAGTCTACTTCTCGATAAAGTTGCAGAACACTTGCATAAGAGCGATGCTGATAGCATATCTATTGACCTTCAAGGGCTTTCTAAGGTGAATTTATTGCTTTTTGGTACCTTTCACTCAGAGTCAAAGTTTTTTTCCACTTTTCAAATTCATCTCATCTGCTAGATTCTGGTTCTGACTCATACTGTTTTTTGGGAATTGGTGACAGGTTGAAGCTCGGATAGTTGTTCTTGCGGTTTTACGAAAGATAAAGGAAAAGTATACTCCAGGTAACAAAACAGAGTTATTGCATTTGCTTTTGCAACATTCATGAATTTACTCAACTAAAATCTTTGTAGCATTGTAGTAAAAAACTTAATAAGTAGGTAACATAAGCTCATTAATATCATCATATTTTTAAACAAACAATGTTTTGATCAAACAATTCTCACCAGGGTAAACAATCATAGTTTATCATACTAGCATATTGCAATATACATCTACTCAATCTGTTTAACTTTTTAAACCCTTGCAGGATATAAATTAAGAGATGATTTGGTGATCTATTTTGGAGCGGATAATAGCACAGATGTTGATGAAATTGAAGTGAAATCAGGTGTAATTAGACTTCTGCAATATGACATGGGTCTTGAGATTCTCACACAAGAATCTGCTAATACAAAAATCAACTCATCAGATAACAATTCATCATTCGAATTAATAGTTCCAGAAAACACCTCTTTTTTACTACAGTTAGAATCTCCTACTTGGAGACCACTAAATTTAAATAGTTTAAAGGTCTCAAAAAATTCACTCCACCGTTGGTTACAAAAGAATGTGAATTAATTATATACTTGTAATTTCTTGTTTGATTCATAAGTAGAAAACTCTACTCAACTTTGTTGTATATCATGTGTACAGAAAGTCATGCAATAAAATTTATATTAATCAATGGTTTGCTTACTTTCCACCTCATTTTTTGTGCAAATTGTTTAGTTATGAATTAAATAAAATCATGAAACATATTCAATACAACAGTAAAACAATTACATAATAAACTACCATTGATGCAAATAATTGAGCTCTCATAGCCAATCTTTCTGCTGCAGCTTCAATGGCAAATAAACCTCAGTCAAATACTGAAACCCAAAGGAACTCAAAGCTTGAATTTCAGCTTTCTGCTTACTCTTCACCATTAGCTCCAGCTCTCTAACCCAACCAGGGTTTTTCTTCACAAAATCCTCTTCTAACATATCCTTCCCGGTTTTGATATCCTGTTCGCTCATGGGCAATCTGCATTGCTCAGGGATGTTATACTTATCTAAATCACTTGGCCTAATCCCCAACCATTTTATATCAGGTGTAGTCAAATTTGAACTGTCATAAGACATGTTCTTTGATCCACACCCATACACTGATAGAATCTTTAACCCGTAAGGATCACTATCCACTAAAGCTAACACGGGTAACTTTAACTCCGTCTTCATTTTCTTTAAGAACAGCCTTGTAGCCACATCTGGTTGCCCTTTTGCTGTTACGATAATACATGGAAACCGATTATAAAACCTATCCTCAGCTAATCTCATGTAAGCAGCATCCTTTTCCACTAAAAGTATGAACAGTGCATCACTTGACATATCCCCAACTCGATCTATATTCGGAGGGATTGCTTTTCCACCCATACCCATTTTGGTACAATCGATCATATCTCCGTTATCACTGAAAATCAGCCTACCAACTACGATACCTTTTTCAGATGCAATTACATTAAGACTGGATCTGGTACAGCCCAATAGACAAGAAACATCGTCTAGAACAGTGTCTGACTGGGACTGGTCTTGGAAAAGCTTAACGTCGGTGTAGAAAAGGTCACGTTTAGTGACGTGGATGTTTTTCAAGGTGAGTTGGTGGATGAGCTGGAGTATACGGGTGGTGATGGTGGTTTTCCGGACAGTGGAGACATTGGCGAAGGGACGGAGAGAGGATTTGTCTTTGAGGACAATACGATCGAGTTCAGGGACGTAGAGTTGGTTACCAGAGGAGCGAGAAGGGACGTTGAAGGCGAAGCCATTTCCGGCGAGGATGGAACGGGCGAGGTCGAGGAATAGGGATTCGATGGAGGATTGAACGGCTGTGAGTGGGAGATCTGTTACTTCACGGCAAGTGGTGGCGAGGTTGAGATCGGATAAGGTTAGGGCTTTATTGTCGGCGGCGGAGGAAGAAGCTGAAGAAGGGTCGCAGGCTTCTTTTAAGGCTTTGAGGATCTGGAGAATGGTTGAGTCAGGCTTGAGCTTCGATTTGAACTGAACGGCGTCGGGTTCTGAATCGGAGTCTTGGGCTTGTCGTTTGCGTTTGTTCTTGTCCACCATTGTGAGGAAGGCTTCAGATAGGCGGGAAAATGAGGAAGGAGAAGGTTTATGAGCTTGTGAAATGAAATTGGGTTTTGACCAAAAAAAATAAAATGAATTTGGGTAAACCACGTCGTACTTATAGGAAAACTGAAAATAGAAATGTAGTTCAAAAAATTATTTCTGACTTTTTTTTCACATTTATATCTATTAGAATTTGGTTTTAAATAAAAATCGTGATATTTAATACATTTTACAAATGTATTTAAATAAAGAAAAATTAAGGAATAATTAGTAATTAACTACTACTAGTTAGCGTATCAATTACAATTTAATTACTTTATATTGTGCACAATTATTTTTAATACCTATTATATAATTTAACTAACTCTAAAAAAAAACATTCATGTAATAGCCCCATTTTTACAAATACACTAAAACATACCATACCAAACCTTATTTTGTGTATTACGCTTCTTATTTCTTCTGTTCATAGTTCATACCATCATCAGCAATATAACTAACACTTTCACCTTCAACTACTCTAACTTTGGTGCATGTTTCGACACCAAATGTTGACGCCAAGCCTTTCACAAGTTCGCAGAAGAAAAGACACACATGACTCTAACGATTGCCAATTCTTATTAAGGTACTCCTACTAATTCTTCAGATGAGAATTATACATATGTGAGTAGTTTAAGAATCCATAAAAAGGTATGTATTTATGATATAGGGAGATGTTCGATTGTGAAACTATATTGTTGGTGTTCATTGTAAATATACCTATAAATATTAAGTTAGTGAATCTATATGATGATTATATATTTGAATAATTGTACTAAGTTATTTACAGTGGAGTTTTTTCAAAACATATTCAAGAGACTTTGAATCCTAATCTATTAAGCCATTTTGGTGTTGGATTTTTTTTTAAAATTTCGTGAAACATTAATGATATAATGTATATTAGGAACAAATTATTTTAGAATAAAAATCGAAACTTATGTATGTATAATATTAATTATTTTTGCATGTTATTAGTATAAATCTTATATGTTTAGTAGTATGAAATTTATATTACTAATAGTATAAACTCTTTTTCAATAGTATATATTCATATTTAAGTAATATTGGCATTTTTCTTTTCACTACTTGATAGTATAGATATATATCTTACTAGTTCAGATTCTTGTTTAGTAGTATAAATTTCATACCAAGTAGTATTGATTAACCCATTCTTGATAATGTATACATTTCTTATATTAGTATAAACAAACATTCTTATTAGGGCAAACATTTATCCTAATAGTATAGACAATTATTTTTAGTAGTATAGACTTTTTTTTTTATCCTTATTTTTTTTTATTCTTTGACAAAAAAAAAAAATAATAAGTATAGACTTTTATTATAATAGTATAGATATCTATTCAAGAGTATAAGTCATATATCAAGTAATATAGATTTTTATTATTATTATTATTTATTTTTCTTTATTAATTTCAATATAATAAAAAATTGAATACTAAAAAAATATTGATTGATTTCAAATTTTTATTGTAAATATGGAAAAAGAAGAAAAAAAAGATAAAATTAGATAATGGTTAATATAGTTTTGTAACAATAACTTTAATATTATATTAGTGAATGTTGAATGAAATTGTTTGATGGTAATTGATATTAAAATAGGTAATTTATTGACTTCAAAAAAATAATGATTATATTTTTTAATCTGTGTGGATATTTTTTAAAAGATTTTTATTGGAAAGGTTTTCGAGGTTACTTCCCGTGGAAATTTGGGCCGGAATTTTCGATTCGGAACATATTTGCATGTTTTCATTTTCGAAAATCCAAAATTTTTGATTTTTGATTTGATTTTTGTTTCTGATTCTCGCTAAAATCGGAACTGAAATTACATAAATAAATTCCGAAATTTCGTTTTTCTGATTCTTATTTCCGATATTTATTGTTGATTTTATTTTTTATTTTTATATCTAAAGTTTTCTTTCGAATAATGTTTTGAGTATTTTTTAAATTATTAATTATAATAGATATTTATTTATATCAAGCAACTGATATAAAATATAATCATATATAGTGTCAAGAAAAATACACATACACTTTAAGTCAGTGTACTTTTTGGCTAATTCCAAATCAAACTCCAATCTTAAATTAATTTTGACCAAAAAAAAAAATTAATTTTGACTTGGATGAACTTAAAAATATGTTCTTGTATATTTTAGAACTTTTCATTTGAATATTTTTTTATAATTTTATTCGTAAACACAGCTCGTACTGAAAACGTAAAAGAGTTTAAAGGACAATGACTGTGAGCTCACAGTCCAGGAACTTTGTTAATTTTGAAAAAACACCCATAAAAACCTCCCTTATCCAAAAAACGGGATGCTTCTTGTACCCCAAGAAAAATGGGAAAAGTTCTTGAGGTTGCAAAAGCTAATCGGAAGCTTGGGGAACATCGATAAACGCTCGCCTTCAACCAAAACAACTCTTCTTTTACCAATTGTTTTAATAAGTTTCTTTGAAAATCTCTTAGTAGTAGTGAAGGTTTTATTAGACAGAGTTACAATGCCTATACATACCCACACAGTTAGCTTAGGTATTAAAACTTCTCAAAAATAGAATGTAACACAAGACACATCACTATCGATTAAATTCAAATATATCTCGACCTCAAAATGGTTCCTCAAGACGAAATTTAATCTCTGGTATACATGACATTCTAATTGCACGAGAAGACCTGTCTTTCTTCCACCTGGTAACCTAGTCTGAAACCATTTATAACAAACTAATTGCCACTTAAACAATGTCTTTTTCACCGTGAATGGCAAAAACCAATTATTCTATAATAAACACACACACAAATATACTTATTAGAACTTCCAACACTAAGAATTTGTCGCTCGGCTCCATGACAGTTCATCAATTCTGAAGGAGTTGATGGTTCAGTAATTCATCAATTATTTTATGTGCAACATGCTTTCAAGATCTCTTCTATAGGAGGATCATCCCCTGCTTCTTTGTCCTAAGCAAATTCAAAATCACATTAAATTAGAAAGTGCCTCACAAATTTATGAATTGACCCCGTTTCACTAGAGACTAACCTTGTGGAGGTATGAGATGTTGGTTTTACCTGGACCTGCTACAAGGATACCCCCTTGCTTCCTAAGAACACAGTCAATGAACTAATTAATATACTGTGTAAGTGTGATAAACAAGTAAATAGGAAACAAGAATAATATTTTGAATACTTTGAAAATTATCAAACTTGGTGGATCCTTTGTGCAAATAGTCAAGTATATCAGGTATAACATAACATACATACCAGGCACCTGTTGTCCTAGTGTCCTTTTCAAATGTAAGCCCCCAATCTTGTCGATACCCTTCCATGTATAACTTTATTATTTTGAGGCCAGACTAAATATTGAAAGAAGATGAACATAAGATTTGAGATGTTATATAATTAATTGAGTATTCATACCCCTGGAGTAAATGTGGTTGTGACACCTGATATAAATTGCAAGGCCTCGTATGATGCGTGACTAGGATCTGCATATACTTCTGCGATAGACAAGTCCTTTCATAGAGTTATTTGCAAGATTGGTAATATGGTTGTTCTAGGAAATACATCACAAAACCATACCTCCTTTAAATTTTGTTTGCTCGGAAAATACTTTTGCCTGGAGAGAAAAGAGGAGTAATCAAAACCGATTGAATCATAAGAAGTGTTATTAATTAGTAACTGGTGTGAAAATGTTTAGTTAGTTGTACGGTACCTGATCTACACTAGCAGGTCCAATTAAAACAAGCGAGACACCAGCTGCATCCATCTTGTCCTAACCAATTAAGAATCACATATTTATCAACTTGGCCTCTAAATAGTCCTTATTATCAATGGACGAAAAATTTACCTTTTCAGCAGCAAGATAATCAGCTCTCTTACGACATAGAACACATCTGAAAAGATGAAACAGTATTTAAACCTCTGTTGTAGAGAAATGCTTTGATCTTCGCGGTAAAGAAATAAAGAAAATACCCAAAATGGCGAGCAAATGCAACCACAGCTCTCCTATCTTTCCATAAATCAGAAATGGGAATTGCATTTCCATTCAAATCAAACACATTTATCTTCTCCAAAAGATTTGTAGTGTCCTCATCCATCACACTAGATTCAATTCCTACTTCATAGAAAAACATATTAAACTTGATCTTTAATTATTTACGGTGATGGACTTTTCGAAACAAAAAGATAGGATAAATAGAAACTTACCTGAGGAGTTGGACATTACAGAGACAGTGTGGAGATTGTTGCTGGTGAAATCGGTCTGCATAATGGGCAACGTATTAAGGAGCTTGGTAATCATAAAGAGAAGTACTTTTGCAGTGGTTGGTTGGTGTAACGATGCAGTTGGAAGTTGGGAGTTGGTGAATATAGTAAACTCGCCATTGATGCTTTGTAGTAGTTTGAATTTGTGAATGGGACCATAAGTTGAAATTGCGGGAAAGGAGAGAGAGCCAGGTGAGGTGAGTGGCATTTGTGGAAACCGAGGTTACACGTACTCTAATATTTTTGACTCACATAATATTTACAAAGATTTTCTTAGTGATTTTAGATTCAAAGATCCAAGTAATATGAGTCCACTTTTGTATTTTTAGAAACTAAATAGATTTTTTTTAATTAAGAATTTAATTTAATTTTTTTCATACCCTCTAGTTTAAGCTAGTTTGCATATCATTTTTATTCTCCAAATTTATTACGTTGTTCTTAAATGAATAAGTAACTGTGGTGATTCATGGTTGTCGTGGTGTAGTTGTGGTGATTCATATGAGTATATGATGTTAGATGTGTCTCCATATTTGTGATATAATAATCTAACTTGAGACATCATTTTTGGGTTATTTTATAATTTATTACGGGATTTCTCCCCAATTATTTACACTTTGCACTTTCATGTCTAGTTTAGGTATTTTAATATTTTATGAGCTTTTGCACGTAATTTGTGTGTTAAATGTGTAGCTCTTAGATATATGGAAGTTGATTTACCTATGGAAACTGATTTGAAGAGGAAAAGTCAAGAAAATCCCATAAAAGTATAAGTTTGGATAGATTTGGAAATAAAAGAAGTTGTCAAAACTGCAGATACGCCCACTAATTTAAATGTTGCACAAAATCGGCTTGGAATTAGGAGGATATTTTATATGAACAGCTAGATCTTTTAATTGCAGACGTTCCAGAACGAAAAAGTCAGTTAAGTATTGAAGGAGTTATGGTAAAAACAATATCTGCCATGTTTATCTCTTCCCAACAAGATATGAATACGAGTTTTGGTAGGATTAGGACTCCTTTACTTGAGGATTACTTCAGGATTTCGACCATATGCCTATAAATACCCATTCCTATTATAAGAAACTCATCCTTGGTCAATCTTTAAACCAAGAAGAAGCTACATCAAGAGGAGAGAAGACTAGAAGGAGTTGGACAACATCATGCCTTCCCAACCCTTCAATTATGTAATTGTGTTTCTTTCTTTCTCTAGTATGAACTAATAGCTTGAGATTAGCATAATTGTATGAACAATAGACTTGTTTTATTTATATTTTAATTTGGGATATCTTTATATTTAAACTGAATTTGTGTTTTATTCTCTACTTTTATGTGCTTAGATTTATTGTCTGTTTTCCTTACGGAGGCCTACGTATAAGACTACCTTAATAGTATTTTGATGGTCACCCGGAAGGGGTGTTGAATTATTGAAACACCACATAAACGTCTACTGTGCGGTAGTGATCCGGAAGGGCTTGCCTAACTATGATAGACATTAGGGTTTGTTATTTAATCACCGATCATTGCGCAGGACCGTCCCATCTAAGAACCTAGTGGCGTAGGAGCACCTTATTTAAGTCCCCTGACAATTGTTAGGTCGCCTCTTAACTCCACCGGAAGGGGGTTAGGAGGAATTTAGAATCCTGACTATTGCATATCACACAATTCTCCATTACATAAATATACCAGAACAAGGCCAGTAGGGATTACTTGCTAGATCTCGAGCTAAACTCTCATACTATCTTCTTTCTTTTTATTTTATTGGTTAATTATTCTTATAAACCAAACAAAAGTCTTTCATTCTTTATTTATTGCGTATTATTTCGCTAGCTTTATTAATTGCACTTGATTATTGCATAAGTTCTTCTAACCTGCTTAGTCTCTGCTAGGGATGTCAATGGGGCGCGGGATTGCGGGTACCCGCCCCACCTCACTTTAAACGGGCGGATTTTAATGTACTAAATGGGGCTAGGGGCAGGTTGTGGGGATAAGTGTTCCACACCCCGCAAACCCGTCCCGCATGTATATAATATATATTTTAATTATATGATATAATATTCAAATCAAAGTTTGTGTGATTATTACAACCCATAAAATTTTAAATTATTCAAATCAAAGTACAACTCCAAGAGAAGAATTTGTCTAAACCATAAAATACAAATACAAATTCTGAAAAATAGAATATTTGAGAGTTTAAACATACTAAATTTTGTAGTAATAGAAAAAATTTAAACGGTCAAATTAAAATCAGCGGGTGGAACCTACAACCCGTGGGGATCTAAAGAGCGGGGCGGGCGGGGGGAAGAATAACGCGGGGCAGGGAGAGGAGTGGGGTTTCATTTTTTTTGTGGGGCAGGGGTGCGGGGATAGGCAAACCCGCCCCAAATCGGCCCCAAACCCGTCCCAAATCGGACCTAAGCCCGTCCTAAATCGGCCCCAAACCCGCCCCATTGACATCCCTAGTCTCTGCGGAACGAATATTATTTATTATTAAAACTTGCATATAATCTGTGATATTTGCAGTGACTACCGTGACTGGCAAAGATATTTATTTCCTTATTTATATCTATTATTTTATCACATCTTTGCTACTACCATAGATTTAGATATATCAGTTGTATAATTCGAGATAACCTATTTTTTAGTAAAGTTTCACGGGACAAATTTAGAGGTTAGGTTCCTCTTTTATCTTTTATTCACTCTTGCATGAGAATATTGTCTTACTTTTGAAATCAATGGTAATAGGTAAAAATCTTCGTTTACAATTATTTGATATTTTAGGACTCCCTGTAATATTAATATGATTTGAATCATAACTTTCGTATCTTAGCACAAACATAATTTGCTTTAGATGGATATATAAAAAGGTTATAGGGATATTGGAAAGACAATTCTTAATAAAGGTATGAATCGTGAATTTCTCTCAAATTAAAATATAGAGTTGATCTTAGATAGATTTGACTCATTTAATTAAATAGGTTTGCTGCTGGAATTAAACGCAAAGTGGCTGCAGAATCGCGACTTGGAAACAAGACCTGCTCCTGGTACAGCAGCACAACAAAGAATAGAAAACCAGGGACTAAATGACAATTATTTCTCTGTTATGAATTGGTTAGAGGCGCACCTCCGGTCAAAGGCAAATTTCGCGGTATTAGAATGGCCATATGTCTTCGCAGCCGCTATTCGGATTATATGGACAAAACGCAACCAACTACTGTTTAATGAAGGTACAAGTGTACCCCATGTGTTAGAACTTAAGAGAGCTATAATTTCTCTAGCTAGTAACTTTATTTTAGCTTGGGGAAATAGTGTGGATGGTGGTTTAATCAAGCTTGCCAAGAACGTGATGGTACAATGGATTAAACCTCTTGAAGGCTTTAAACTAAATATAGATGGAAGCTTTACACCCGGTAAGAGATTGGTTGGTATAGGAGGCATAGTTAGGGACAAGAATGGTTCATGCCTTGCTGGTTTTTATGGGCCGTGCTTGTTTGATTCACCTCTTGTGTCAGAGATTTTTGCACTACATTATGGTCTTAAATGGGCTATTAATATGGGTTATGAAGACTTATGCATTGAAACAGATTCACAGGAGCTCCATGCGCTAGTGAAGGGCGGTGGGAGCTCAAGAACTCATAATGAGGAGGGCTCGGAGAAGCTCCATGCGCTAGTGAAGGGCGGTGGGAGCTTAAGTAGTCGCTATGTTTCAATCATAAGTAAGTGTCGTTCTCTATTAGGAAATTACCCGAGATTCGAGTTGCATAATATATTTAGAGAAGCGAACCTTTGCGCGGATAATTTGGCAAGGGTGGGAGCGAGATTGCAAACTCTACCATTGGATTTTAAGGGCCTCCAGATTTTATGTGGAATTTAATAACGAGGGATAGATGTGAACGCGCAACTGCTAGAGTTGTGCTAGATTCTCAATAAGAACGATTTTTTATTTGTAATTCTTATGCTTAACGGCTTTTAAAGCCTCTCTTGTATGCAAAAAAATATCATCCGATTATCTTATTTATATGATCCCTAATTCTTTTACTTGTAATTTTTTGATACATCTGAGAATCATTTAACTGGATAAAATTTAATTTTTGAATTTCTAAATCATTTCATACATACTTTCACCACTCAAACAAATATATTTTTAAAATAATTTTTTATACTTACATATATTACTTGTTTTTGTTACATACAGTATATTAATATATTACTAACGATACTATATAAATTAAGTGTAATGGTGTTGATTTGTATATTTTTTGAATAAATACTAATTGTTAAGTTCATCAACTCAAAAGACGAGAAACGTGATGGTGTTAGATTCTCATATTTACATTTTGGCATTGGTAGTTATTTATTTATGGATCATATTTTTACTTTAAAAATTTCAGAAAAATTGATCCCGAACTCCTAAATATTTAAAACCTCCCTTAATTTAGTGTCTGGACCCGCCTCTGCTTCGATGAACTTAGAATTATGCTCTTGTATATTTTAAAACTTTTCATTTGATATATTTTTTACAATTTTATTCGTAAACACAGCTCGTACTGAAAACGTAAAAGAGTTTATAGGACAATGACTTGAGTTCACGTCCAGGAACTTTGATAATTTTGATAAAGCGCCCATGCAAACCTCCCTTATCAAAAAAGGATTATTCCATATTTAGGCCTAAAAAATGAAAATCCTTCTAAGTTTAGGCCTCTTAAATAAGTCTTCCAAATTTAGGCCTACTACCATTTGTACCCTTTACCTTTAATTTGTAGTTTCAGAACTACAAATTTGTTGTTTTAGAAATACAAATTGTAGTTTCAAGACTACAAATTTTTAGTTTCAGAAATACAAAATTGTAGTTTCAAGACTACAAATTTGTAGTTTCAAGACTGCAAATTTGTAGTTTTAAGACTACAAATTTGCAGTCTTGAAACTGCAAATTTACAGTTGCAGATTGCTTCACTTTGAAAACGCAGAAACACACATTTGAACGTTAACAACTGCATTTTAAGCATCAAAACTGCAATATATCAACTGTTAATGCAATATCTAAACAATTGCTTAACTTTTCAAACAAAAACTAACAATTGCAGACCTTTTTTGAACAAAAACTAACAAAAAATGAAAAATAACAACTTCATTGAATTGTAAAACGTATAACTAGTAGTATATGATCATTAACAAACATGAAACGCAACTCATAACACGCAGAAAACGTCTGTATCTTTAAAAATTGTAAAATACAGTAGAAAACTTAAAAAAACAAAAAAAAACAAAAAAAATGATTTGAGCTGTAAGATTACTAGCGAATATAGATAAAAACCTTTAATAAAAACAATTGGAAAAACAGAATTTAAAAAAAAAATCACAGGAAAATTTAGAAAATAAACAAAAAAAACGAAATTCAAAAGAAATTGTAGAATTTCGTTGATTACCTCGTTCTTTAGCTTGAATTCCTTGAAATTATTAGAGTAGAAGGTTAGAGTATTGATTTAACGTCGAAAATTAGACAAAAATCGAGCAAAAATTTAATGTTTATGCTAGTGTGTGTTTTAGGTGTTAGTAGGTGTTAAAGAGAGGAGAGAGAGAGGAGCTGCGTGTGTGTTAGTGTGTGAGTTGTGTTTTTTCTTTTTTTTAAATGTAGTTATGAGAATAATAAGGGGTTAACGATGGATTAATTGTACATATATTGGTCATTTTAGGTACTAAAATAATTAGAGACCTAATTCTAGATTAATTATCTAATTTTAGGCCTAAACTTAGAATTAAGATCCTAAGAGGCCTAAAATTAGAAGCATTATTACTCTTTAGGCCTAAAAACGGAATAATCCCTATCAAAAAACCGGATGCTTCTTGTACCCAAAAATGGAAAAAGTTCTTGAGGTTGCTAAAGCTAATCGGAAGCTTGGGAAACATCGATAGCAAACGCACAACGCTCGCATTCAACCAAAACAACTCTTCTTTTACCAATTGTTTTAATAAGTTTCTTTAAAAGTCTTTTACCTATACACACAGTTAGCTTAGATGATAAAACTTCTCGATAATAGAACGTGACACAAGACACATCACTATCGATTAAATTCAAATGTATCTCGACCTTAAAATGTTTCCTCAAGACGAAATTTAATCTCTGGTATACATGACATTCTAATTGCGCAAGATAGAATTGAACCACAGTCCAAGAAGACCTGTCTTTCTTCCACCTGGCAACCTAGTCCGACACCATTTATAACATAATGATTGCCAGTTAAACATTGTATTTTTCACCGTGAATGGCAAAAACCGATCTTTCTATATATATACACACACAAATACACTTATTAGAACTTCCAACACTAAGAATTTGTTGCTCGGCTCCATGCCAGTTCCATGCAAGTTCATCAATTACCTTATGTGCAACATGCTTTCAAGATCTCTTCTATAGGAGGATCATCCCCTGCTTCTTTGTCCTAAGCAAATTCAAAATCACATCAAATTAGAAAGTGCCTCACAAATTTGTGAATCGACCCCGTTTCACTAGAGACTAACCTTGTGGAGGTATGAGATGTTGGTTTTACCTGGACCTGCCACAAGGATTCCCCCTTGCTTCCTAATAACACAGTCAATGAACTACTTAAATATACTCTATAACAGTTGCTCAAGGATCAACAAGTAAATAGGACACAAGAATAATATTTTTGGATACTTTGAAAAATATCAAAATCAGGGGATCCTTAGTGCAAATAGTCAAGTATATCAAAAATAACATACATACCAGCCACCTCTTGTTCTAGTGTCTTTTTCAAAAGAAAGCTCCCAATCTTGTCGATACCCCTCCATGTATAATTGTATTATTTTTAGGCCAGCCTATATATTGAAAGAAGATGAACACAACATTTGAGAGTAAAATCTCAGACAGATGTTATAATTAATTAAATATTCGTACCCCTGGAGTAAATGTGGTTGTGACACCTGATACAAATCGTAAGGCGTCGTATGATGAGTGACTAGGATCTGCATATACTTCTGCGATAGACAAGTCCTTTCACTGAGTTAACTATTTTAGTCTTTAGATAACACAAACGAACAAATAATTTGCAAGATTGGTATATGGTTGTTCCGGGGAATACATCACAAAACCATTGACTGATTCAGGAACTCCCGAAAAGCTTACCTCCTTTAAATTTTGTTTGCTCGAAAAATACTTTTGCCTGGAGAGAAAAGAAGACTAATCAAAACCGTTTGAATATCAACAACTTACCATAATTAAAAACAGTGTTATAAATTAGTAACTCGTCTGAAAATGTTTAATTAGTCGTACCTGATCTACACTACCAGGTCCAATTAAAACAAGCGAAACACCAGCTGCATTCATCTTGTCCTGCCGATTAAGGATCACAATTAATAGTCCTTATTATCAATGGACGAAAATTTACCTTTTCAGCAGCAAGATAATCAGCTCTCTTACGACATAGAACACATCTGAAAAGATGAAATAGTATTTAAACCTCTGTGGTAGAGAAATGCTTTGATCTTCGTGGTAAAGAAATAAAGAAAATACCCAAAATGGCGAGCAAATGCAACCACAGCTCTCCTATCGTTCCACAAATCAGAAATGGGAATTGCATTTCCATTTAAATCAAACACATTTATCTTCTCCAAAAGATTTGTAGTGTCCTCATTCACCACACCAGATTCAATTCCTACTTCATAAAAAACACTTTTAACATATATTTGGCGGTGGAAAAATCTTCCTTAGCTTTACTACATTTCTTGTCAAGAGTTAAGTTAAATTACTACTGCCAAAGCATCCTAGTTTAAGAAAAAGTATATCACAATTGAAGTCTATGTGCAATTAAGAAAGATAATATATATATATATATATATATATATATATATATATATATATATATATATATATATATTAAAATTGATCTTTAGTTATTTATGGTCATGGAATTTTCGGAACATAAAGATAGGATAAACAGAAACTTACCTGGGGAGTTGGAGATTGCAGAGACAGTGTGGAGATTGTTGCTGGTGAAATTGGCATGCATAATGGGCAATGTATTGAGGAACTTGGTAGGATGTTGTCGATGATAAAGAGTACTTTTGTAGTGGTTGGTTGGTGTAATGATTAAGTGTGAAGGTGGTGAATATAGTGTACTCGCCGCCATTTTTGCTTTGTAGTTTGAGTTTGTGAATGGAACCTTAGTTGAAATTGCGGGAAGGAGAGAGCCAGGTGAGTGGAGTTTGTGGAAACCGAGGTTACACGTGGTCTAACATTTTTGGCTTTTTTCTATATTCCTTTTTTTTTGTCAACTGCCTTTTCTATATTCCAATAGTGAAATTTTACAAGAAACCGTAGTTTCACTCACATAATAATTACAAAGATATTCTTGATTCACAAGATCCAAAAAATATATGAGTCCACTTTTGTATTGTTAGAAACTAATTAGATTTTAAGAGAAATTCAAAAAATTAAATCGAAATTTTTAATACCTTTTAGTTTAAGCTAATTTGTATTTTGTTCTTAATATCAAGATTATTACGTTGTTCTCAAATGAATACGTAACGGTGGAGTTCATGGCTGTCATGGTGCAGTTTTGATGGTTCATATATAAGTGTATGATGTCTGAGATAAATCATAACTAAAGTTAATCTCTCAGATGCCTAAAGTGGATTTAGGCTTATCAGTTGTGTAATTTCGGGACCATCTATTTTTTAGTAAAGTTTCACTAGAGGAATTTGAAAGCTAGGTTACTCTATATCTCTTATTCGCTCCCGCATATACAACGTAACTGGAGAATGTTGTCTTACTTTGAAATTAATAATAATAGCTAAGAATCTTCGCTTGATAATAGTTTGATATTTTGGGACATCCATATACTATATATGATTTGGAGAAAGCATAACTTTCGTATCTTATCTAATGGTGTACTCAAAATTTGCTTTAAGGGGACATATGTAAAGAGGTTATAAGTAAACTCTACATGAATCTTTTCTTTCTTAATAACGGCATGAATCATGAACTTTACTCAAATTAAAGTATAGAGTTGTTGATCCTTAGGTGGAAATGGATCTTTGAATAGTTGTTCTAGTATAACTCAAATATCATTCGATGATCTTGTTGATATGACCCTTAATTTGTTTACTTGTAATTTTTTGATAGGGTTATTGACATATAGGGTCTTGGAGACTAGATTTTTGTCCTATAGGAACTAGTGGGAATCTTATTTCTTCAAAGGGACGTTTAGTATGACCGAATACTAAAATACCCTTATATAATACAAAAAACACGAAAAGAAAAAAAGAGAATTGTTGAGTGCTGACCCTATTCATCTCTACCCACGTACCACCGACCTCCGGCCACAACCCACGTACCACCGACCACCGACCACCGACCAAAAAATATAAAGTATCGGAATAAAATGCAGAGTATAAAAAAACGATGAGTATCGAAATTAAATGCAGAGTATCGGAATAAAAATAATATGTATCTGAATAAAATGTAGAGTACTCATTGAAAAATGATGAGTACTCCGATAAATCTCGGAGTACTTAATAAAAGAACACAGTAATCTTATAAAAATTATATTAGAGATTCGAAAATAAGAATAACAATGGCTGAATTCAAATTTTATAAAAAAATACATGAGGAACCCTACACTAGTACATGAGTGTTCGAAAGAAAAAGAAAAAAAAGATCTCTAGATCTAGAACTAGTCAAACTATATCTATTACAACAGACAAAAAAATAAGAAAATAAAGCTCATTTCTGTGAGCATGTACGAAAGAAAAGAGAAGACTCTAGAGAAATGTGTAGCAAAGACGAAGGCGGCCTCTGAATGCCAGCTCGAGCTCCATCAGTTCAGCGGTATTCTCATCTAGCAGATTCGGTGGTGAGCTTTGGACTTCTTTTGAAACCACCAACAAATATCGAACGGGAGCACCTTCATCTTCCTCATCTCAGGCGAAGTTTCTAACGGCTTCAAAGACGACAGATTTGAAGATCCACTTATTTCACTCAGAACTTCGGCGAAGCAACACAAGACCCCGCCTATCCGACATATTGACCTCCTCCAAAGAGCACAAGAACACTACCTCCTTCTTCATCTCAGATATTGAACCACCTTATCACGGGTCGTTCAGGCTTTTCTTCTCCAATCGGTGCTCATAGATTTCTTCTCATCGCCGTTCAACTGTCTTCACGAATGGAGCTTGAAGTTTCGCATTCCTTGAGAACATGAGCTTTAAACGGAACTTATGATCTGCTTGCTTCACGTCATGCTTCACACCAAGATCTACTCTAGTTGAGAGAGAGAGAGAGAGAGAGAGAGAGAGAGAGAGAGAGAGAGAGAGAGAGAGAGATACATGGATCTGTTTGAAAGGAGATAGAGATTTACATGGCTCGGTTGATAGTGTGATGGGAATAGAGGGAGAATATGGGTTGGTTTAACGAGAAATTGGAAAGAGAGGAGAGAGTAGGATTTTTAGGTTTTAGAAATAACATAATTAGTATATATAGGAAAAAAAACAAAAAAATATAAAAATGTAATTTGATTTTTTGATTATAGGGTTAAATCTTATTTGAGGTCTTTAGTAAGAAGAGAAGGTAAGTAGGGTTGGAAAAGGATATAGCGGGTATCTTCAAGACCCATTGGGTAATAATCTCTTTTTTGATACATATGAGAGTCGTTATATTCGGTAAAAATTAATTTCACAATTTATGAAATAATGCATAACTATTTTCATCACTAAAAAAAGATATTTTTAAAAGAGTTATTTTTACTTACAAAGTCTGCAGCCTAACAAATATTTTCCAAAAGGTTCAAC
Organism: Nemophila menziesii; assembly: GCA_029959085.1. Taxonomy (NCBI): domain Eukaryota; kingdom Viridiplantae; phylum Streptophyta; class Magnoliopsida; order Boraginales; family Hydrophyllaceae; genus Nemophila; species Nemophila menziesii. Next base: position 7,355,745 of record JARWIR010000001.1, on the reverse strand, counting down.
CCACATTACTACAAATGTGGGACAAAAATACTCTCATGTACACTAATAAATGATAATTGCTTCCATATTCAACGCAATCTACTCTCATGAAACAAAAAACCAATAAGAGATAATTGCTAATAATAAAGACGAAGGTAAAACCTCTGACAGAAAACTCTTTTCTGGCGAATTCACAACGTTCTTCCCGACACACTCAAATAATACAAAACGACGAGTCGACGAAACTTGAACGTGAGAGCCTAGTAAACGAAGGTAAAACTCCGGATAAGATATACCTTTCCCGACGAAACCCACTGTTAAAGGAAATAGCCCACCTAGGCATACATCTCGGTACAATAAAAAAAACCCTAGTTCAAGGTTCGACGAACGAGAACGAGAGAGCCCAGCGGTGAAAGTTTTGCAACCCTGCTAATGAAAATGTCAATATTACTATTTGGTGGGATGATGTTATTATTTGATGTGTTGTGTGTTATTTGTAGGTGGGTTGTATACCTAACTTGGTGGGTTGTATACCTAACTTGGTGGGTTGAATATCAAAATGGATTGTGTGTTATTATTAGGTTGCATGTGTACCTATTTTGGTGTGTTGTTATTTGGTAGGCTATGTGATTGAAAAACGAAAAAAGACTCATCATCATTAAGTGGTTTTAGTGAAATTTATTTATAATGGACAAGATTCCTATCCAGAACATAACGAGAGTTTATTACTCCCTCCGTTCCACTGAAATTGTCCACTTACTAAAAATAATGTTCCAAATATATTGTCTACTTAGGAGTTCAAGACACTTTTGTTCCTATTTTTTTCACTATTACCCTTATTAAAATATTGAAATTTATATTTTCAATACATATTTAAGATATCAAGATACTTTATTAGGGGTATTTTTGTAATGGTGAATGCATTTATTATATTTCTTAATATATGTGAAAAGCTAAGTGAACAAATTAAGTGGAACGGAGGGAGTAATAATGAAAAAGACTACCTAATTAATGATAGATTCGATCCTTAAAAAGTTCTCCAAGACCGTGTGGTAACAATTCGATTATGATATATATGTATATTAAGTTGCAAAATCATATCTACCTATTTAATTCTTTGTTATTTTTGGTATTGAATGAAGATTATAAAGATACAATGAAAATGTTAGTAATAGCTATAATTTATTTTAGACCTTAATAAAATAAACAATATAGATAGACATGTTAAAACACGATTAGTTAGGTTTAGAATTTTATTAGCAATTATCTTTTTCTTTAAAGGGATAATTTTGTTGGGGGTACCAACCGAATCCGGTTTTTGACTTGTAGGTGTTTAAGGTTTTAAAAGTGACAAATCAGTACCCAAGGTTTCATTTTTGTGACGCCGTCAGTACCTGTCGTTAGTTTCTCCGTTAAATGTCACATGGTGCCCCGTGGTGTCTAAGTGGCAGGCGGAAAATCTGCCACGTATGCGCCACACAAGCGCCACACAAGCGCCACGTGACACTTAACGGGGAACCTAACGGCAGGTACTAACATAGTCACACAAATAAAACACTGGGTATTTATTTGTCATTTTTAAAACCTTGAACAAGTAAAAATCAAAATTTGATACGTTGAGTATTCACGTGTATATTTTCTCTTCTTTAAATTCTTTTTTTTACTTACATATATACTACCATGTTATAAAATATTATATTAAGTGGATATACACCAACGATATACCCGATAAAGTAGTAACGTGTATAAGTGACTTGCAGTGCAGCTGCGCAGCAGCTTAAGCCTCGCAGCAGCTTAAGCTAGTAGCTGCGCAGCTACTTACGGTTTTCTATATATAGTACGATATTCATATCATATTGTAACCATTCTGAATTTCACTGAATAATAATACGAGATTATATTTCTCTATATTTCGAGTTATCGCCGTTAATTTTATAACACGTTATCAGCACGAGTCTCTACCAATTAAGTTGAACCTATTTTTGAAGTTCAATTCTTTATTCCAATAATTATTATTTTTATTCTAAGTTATAAATTATTATTCGATAGGAGCATATGATCAGAAGGGGAAAGAGTTAACAGCATGATATTTCTTTTAAGGCTTTCTTTGAGCATGATGTTTTATTTCTAAAGAAAAGTCTGAGCATAATTCTTTTAAAGTTTTACAACCTTTTTCGTTTAAAAAGAAAAAAGAAAATATTATGAGTTACTCATATGGTAAAGAAAAGGTGGACGTACATATCTTATTGTCTATGGTAAGTTTTATCCTTATGATTCATACTATTATGTAAATAAAAAGAAACGTGCATATCCAAAGGTGACTCATACGTATATATCTTCTATTACTAACCGACCTTTTACTTTAAACTATATATACACCATACCTTACTATACTTGATAACTTACTATAGTAAAGTAGATATAGGATTTCCTATAGACTCTGAAAAAGAAAACTTTATATACTTATTTCAAAGGCAAGAAGAAAAATGAAGCGCTGCTATGACGGTTTGTATTATAAACTGGTGAGTTTATACATATATATATTTGTTATATATATATTTTGACTAATATCTTACTGAATTAAGTATTCCAAAGAAATACGGGTTAAAGAATTTCTAACCTAATATTATGAGCCACGATTATATTCCGGGAATAATAATATCGTGAGTAAAAGAAAAACCCGAAGTTTTTCCAGCCAAAGAAAAACCCGAAGTTTTTCGAGCCAAAGAAAAACCCGAAGTTTTTCGAGCCAAAGAAAAACTCGATGTTTTTTTTTGAGAATTTTATTTTATGTATTAAATAATAATTTGATTATTATTATGGGATAAGTATTCCAGATGAATACGAGAATTACGTCGTGTCACGGTAATATTTCCGAAGTAATAATATCGTATGCGTAATATTTTATGGATAAAGTATTCCGAACGAATACGAGAATTTCGCCATGTCACGATAATATTCCTGAAGTAATAATATCGTAAGAAAAAGTTTTTCCCAATATGATGGGTCAAAACTATATTTTCTCGTAAATGAGAAAAATTATGAATTGTTGATTTAAAATCACGATTCGTGCTTCACTGGTTAACTTTTATTCCCGGAAGCGGATGAGTTATATTGCTTGAAGTTTATATAACGATTATTAATAGTTTCAAATATAGACGTGGAGTTAGCGAAAATCGGGTGGTTTGAGAACTATATTTCCCGATTATAAATCATTCCCTGAAGTGAATGGTCTTCCAATATATAAGAGAGGAAGCAAATTTAATTTTATATCTTTATTCGATATTGTAATTAATTTGTGATTTATATTCTGTTTTGGTATTGTAATAAGGTTATGATTTATATCTTTTAACTAAATTTCATTCCCTGAAGTGAATGAAAATTTATTCCCCGAAGTGAGTGAGTTATATTACTTGAAGTAAATATAACAATTTTAAATATCTATGCAAATAGATGTGGTGGTGGTTAAAAACAAGTGAATTACATGTAGTATTTACATACTAATAATCATTACCCGAAGTGAATGAAACTTTATTCCCTTAAGTGAATAAATGCGTGTTTTCGGAAGAAATTGCAACGTCATTCAATATATTTGGAATTGACGTCTTGATGATCCGAACTCCAGTTGAGATTACAGTCATTAAAGAATTAGTTATTGATTATTAGTAGTCTAAATACTACAAATAAATAAATTTCTTACCACCAGACGTGGAATAAAAGAAATGTCACACAAGTGAAAGTGACGAAAAATAAGTTATCACGAAATGATTACCATGGATGTTATCGATATAGTGGAACTATATTTTGGTCGCATACCTGTCATATGCTAAACCATCTGGTTGATATAAATAAAAAATTTGGATGCCCAAAAGTTATGTTACCTTGTGGTACAAAATTGAAATTATCAACGGATTATGGTTTAAGTAAATCCTGAAGAAATTTACTAAATTTAAGATATTCCCCGAAATGAATATTTTGTGTAAACCACAAGTGTCCGTAACAATTTATATCTTTGCATTATTTATGAAAGTCACACCAGAAGTATGAACTAGAAAATATCCTGCTATTTCTTCGGGGTTGTATTATGTATTCAAGCAATTGTAATGCACATTGTGCAAAAACAAAGATATCACGATCCAAAGAATTTTATATTATGACATGATCGACGTGGTTATCCCAGGACAATAAGTCGAATAATAGAAAATTCATTTTGACTCAACTAAAAAGAACCAGAAGTTTCTTTTACTAAATGACTACCCATATGTTTAATTTTTTCTAGTAAAATTGACTATGAGACTATCTTAACCAGTAGTTGAGATTTTTATGTTGGTTTTAGTTCTAGTTCTATTATTTGATATCTTGAACACCTAAAAGGTGATATCTTTAAAACACGTCTTGCAGAGTGTTATTTTGATGAGATAATATACCCCTATTAGGGGGAGAGACATCGCAACCTGAAGTATTGTGTGAGATATCGTGGAATATAATTCATTATCTCATCTCTATCCACGAACTAAAGAATCGGAACTTGAAGTTCAAAAGACGATTCATTTGTGAAATATTGTAAATAATATACAAAATGCATTCATGAACCTAAAAGAATGTTGTAAAATCCCATAAATCTACTGTTAACGCTCCAGTAGATTATTGTCCTAGAAGGACATATAACAAATATGTCAGCGAATGCATTTAACCAGCGCATGAAGCGTGGAGAATCTATAATGCATCTAACCAACGCCTAAAGCGTGGTAAACATGTAATGCATCTAACCAACGCATGAAGCGTGTTAGACCTGTAATGCATATAACCAACGCATGAAGCGTGGTTGACCTGTCAAATAAGAAAATACCATGCCCCGAAGAAGGAAATCTCATGAGTAAATGATGATTAAATGGTAAATAATGTGGAATGTGCACATCCACATTATATGACAGGAATTACTAAGCCAGCTATTACTGGCACATGCATTACTCATAAATTTTGTAATGGTCCCTGAAGTGACCGAGGTACCTAAGTAAAGAAACGCCATTTAGATCATTCATCTACTGAAAATATATAAAACCGCGAGACTGTTAATGGGATTGATATATTTTCTTTAAACTATGGCTTGAAATAAATAATGAGGATCCTAAATCACAAAGAGGTGAAATTGTCGACAAATAATGAAATGGCCATACAATTTTATTAAATCTATAATCCGACTTGTATCACATAATTTCCTGCAGAAACCAAGAATTGATTATGGGGAGACGTCCCTATTCTCATGTTATGGATACAATGACGTTCGGATTTTACTTTTAGAAACTCTTGCAGAGTTTACTATGATAAGGAAATCACCAAGATAAATGTCATGATTCTTGGATTGATATCAATGTTCTTGATGAACAGATGTGCTCGAAGCACAAGTTCCTGAAGCACCATAAGTGCCTGAAGCATGATAAGTGTCCGAAGCACTTAGAGCGTATGAATATATTAAATTCTCAAAGAACGAGAAGTGCATGGAGCATAAAATATTCCCGAAGAATATAAAGTGCATAAAGCACAAAAGAGTTTTTTATATAACAGAAACCGTCAGAATGGATCACTTCCTCACAAGAAAATTAAGATCAGTTCGTGAGATGTCAAACTAAGCTTGAAAATGTATTATGCGGTTCAATATAATTATTGTAATAATGCGTGTTACAATGAGGGGGAGACGATACTTGTGCATTGTACTCTTTTTCCTTCACTAAGGTTTTTTTCCCACAGGGTTTTTCCTAGTAAGGTTTTAACGAGGCATGCCTAATATCGAAAGAGAACAATATACTCCTCCGTACGTCAATCTACTGTTTATTGACATTGAACAGATATGATCAAGTGAAAAATCCAGTAGATTTCTTCACTAAAGTTATACCAACAAAAGTATTCAAGCTACAAGCCCACCAGTAAAGAAGACGTTATCAGAAATATTTGAGTTCGCAACGAGGGGGAGAATTTATCGACATTCTGTACTCTTTTTCCTTCACCATGGTTTTTCCCAAGTGGTTTTCCTGGAAAGGTTTTAACGAAGCAGGCCATATATGTGTTACACCCTCCAAGAAATGATGTACTCTTTTTTCCTTCATCAAGTTTTGTCCCAATGGGTTTTCTTGATAAGGTTTTAACGAGACAATCATATATCATATCTCTCACTTCAAAATTTCGTTGGTGATATCCAAGGGGGAGTGTTATAAAATATTATATTAAGTGGATATACACCAACGATATACCCGATAAAGTAGTAACGTGTATAAGTGACTTGCAGTGCAGCTGCGCAGCAGCTTAAGCTAGTAGCTGCGCAGCTACTTACGGTTTTCTATATATAGTACGATATTCATATCATAGTGTAACCATTCTGAATTTCACTGAATAATAATACGAGATTATATTTCTCTATATTTCGAGTTATCGCCGTTAATTTTATAATATACCATACCATATACTAATTTAGGGAAAGAAACGTACTAAGGCGAAAGAAAAGGGGGAGGGGGGCACAAATGTAATTGAATATAATTTGGTGTACCAATGCAGCACCTAATATGGTAATATTCTTCGGCGAATATTCTTATTTACAAACATGTTGTAATAAAAAAAATCCTAAAATCGTGGGCCTTTTACAATATACAAAAGTCGTCTCTCATCACCCTCTTTCTCTCCACTAAACTAAATCAATCACACCAAAACTCTCCACCGATGGCGGCCGTGATCCGCCTATTGAAGTCGTCTATCTCCTCTACTTCCATTTCCATTAGCCGGAGGTATCTATCCACTTCGGCCGCCGCTACATCGGACACCTTAAAATTCCAATCATTTAATTCTCCTCGTATAGATCCGAAAGCCAGAAATGTCCAATGGGTCTTCTTGGGTTGCCCTGGTGTCGGTAAAGGTACCTATGCAAGCCGTCTTTCCACTCTCCTCTCCGTTCCTCACATCGCAACTGGAGATCTCGTCCGGGAAGAACTCGCCTCTTCTGGCCCTCTCTCCAAAGAAGTAATAACCTCACACTCATATAGAGTGATATAAATATACAATAACTGTATTTATTTATATAAATTTCATTAAGATCCTGGTTTTGTTATGTGTACTTGGTTATTTAATTTACTTATCACATAATGCAGCTAGCAGAGATAGTAAACCAAGGGAAATTGGTTTCAGATGAGATAATAATCAATTTATTGTCCAAAAGGCTTGAGGCTGGAGAAGCTAAAGGTGAATCTGGATTTATACTCGATGGATTTCCTCGTACAGTTAGACAAGCAGTGAGTCAATCAAATTCTGCATTCAAAAGCTTGTTGATTTTTCTTAGAATTATTAATCTATCTAATTGAAACCTTTGTACAAAACTTGAATTAATGGAATGGATAGGAAATTATTATCTTGATTAATTTGTATCAACAGGAAATCTTAAATGAAGTAACAGACATTGATTTGGTAGTAAATCTGAAGCTTCCAGAAAGTGTATTGATTGAGAAATGCCTTGCACGAAGAATATGCGGAGAATGTGGAAAAAACTTCAACATAGCTTCAATAGATGTGGAAGGAGAAAATGGAAGACCTCGTATCACCATGGCCCCACTTCTCCCTCCTTCACATTGTGCTACAAAGCTTATAACTCGTGCAGACGATACTGAAACTGTTGTAAAGGAAAGACTTCGTGTCTACAATGAAAAGGTATTTTATTATTCTTTTCCTATATTTTAATAAGTAATAACCAATTATTTAATGTATTTTCCAGAGTCAACCAGTAGAGGAGTTTTATAAAACTCAAGGGAAGCTTCTAGAATTTGATTTACCTGGAGGAATTCCAGAATCTTGGCCAAAGTTACTCGAAGTTCTTAACCTTGATGAACACGAGGAGAAACAATCTGCTGCAGCCTAAATTATAGCATTTACTAGGTGCACTTTCAACAATTTTGCAGACAAACACAAAGATGTTTTTTTTTTTTGAGTATTCAATTTCCCTTTCAATCTGGAAAATAATAAGAAAACCCTGGAACTTAAGTAGTCATTTGATTCTCGTGTCTGCTGGATAAGGGTTTGTTGTTATTTGTTTCGCCGAGAGGTTTGTTGTACCATAGAGTCACAAAGGCCTAAAGCGAAAAAACTTAATACTCTCGTGACTTGTGTGTAATAAGTAAGCTTGGGTAGAACACATGAATTTATGAATCTACTATATTTATGTGAATTGGTGAATTGGTGAATTGAGTGGTGAAATTTGATGTGTTTATTTTACAAGTTGTTTATATATAGTTTAGACTTTTGAGGGTTAGGTATCATTGTTGTGGTTAGTAAATAACATAAAAAATATAATCAATAAAGTCTATGATTTGTTCTAGAAACATGGACCTGAAAACCGGCAGAGGCATTTCCATAAGCTGTGCTTGGGTAACTATGGCCTTGTTCAGATTGCTCTCTAGTTTCGAAACTGGAAGCACGACTCAATGTTCAAAATTTTGGCCAAAGTGATTTTACCCACGTGTAAGGTTTAAAATTAATAGATTCATACCTGGCAGAGAACTCCTTTTTTCTATCTTGCAAGTATATTTGCTCTGGTGGATTTTTCTCTCATTTACTAAAAGTCAAAACTTCAAAATTAAGCAATATAAGAAAATCCTGGGCAATCAATTATTTGCTTGAAAGTACATAGGCGCTGAATGGTTGACATTTTCTTTCTACTGTCTAACAAAAACAACCTACGATCACCCGATCCTTAATCTTGAAAATAGTATACCCGTGTCTGGAGACGACACTTAATTCGTGACCCTTTATCTAAAATTTCTTGTAACGGTATCCGTTCAACCGTTGAGACATCTCGGGATATGGTAGAAATGCATAGGACCATACCTTTTCGTCACCTTCACAATTTTTCATAATAAAGGCCGAACTGACCATTTTGCTATTGATGATAGGCTAATACCTTGAATTATCTCAAGGTTATCAAAGAAATGAACGATAGATTGAAAAAATAATATATAGATGTAATTTTTGAAAGGTTAGTCTTTTATCATATAAGTATATGTAACACTAGTTTATTGATAATCATTGGGATAATTTTTTAACGGGTCTTGAAAAGGTCCAGCCAAAACCTAAATATCCTTTTAAAAGTTTTTTCTCCAAACAAGGTTAAACTATTGAATTGAATCAAAATTAAAAAACCTATATTATAGAAAGATAAAAGTTACATGATAAGTAAAATTACAACTGGAAGAAAACATTTAAATCAACGTATTCCAAGACAAAGGAACTCATTGATAGTTGCTGAAACCGTTGGTGCGTCTGTCACCCGATGTCTAATCATCCTAACTATGGTGTATGTCATTGTGTTTGCGCTTAGTAGGATATGGTGGAAAGTGATGAGACCATTTCTCCGCCCGATCGATACTCTTCTGAACAATAGGTTTGATCATGCAACTAGCTTATGCCAGAAAGTTGTTACATTTAACTAACTAAAGTTTGTCATAGTAAATTTCTTTACCCAACTATGATGAGCGTCGCTTATCTTAGTTGCTTGAAGAACCATCATTACTTGTCCAACCGCAGAAGAGTAGAAGAGAAATTCTTCTCCATGTGTGTATCTTGTTACCCTTCTTGTGTTTCTCAACATCACATATACTTGTTGCTTCCCACTTATTATAAATGAAACATCATAAAAGAAGATATGTCCTCATTTTGTATCATATTGTTTTCCTATGTTGTATATTGTTGATGTTGTACATTACTTTGATATCTTTCTGTCCAATTATTTCTAGAAATTCTTCCAAAACATGACATGCCTTTCAAATAAATCATGTAAAGTTGAAGATGGTTGTTCCATGAAATCTTCCCATCTTTGTTTTTTAAATATTCCAAAGAATTAGAAAAATATATACTATGATAATGTTCTTGTCCCACTCGACTTCCTCTTATGCTTGTGTAATCTTAATTAGACAGTCGTCCAATATTTCATCCATATTTTTGTTAATCCTAATTTGTGTTGCAGATGATGCCCAAACTTGTTTACTTTCTGAAAATTTTAAGAACATATATTCTACTATTTCCTCCCGACTGATACAATAATAACATGATTTTGATTTTGCACATCTTTTTCTCCTAAATTTCCATCTATTGGAAACACGTTTAGTATTCCAAACTATCTTTCAAATAAGTAGACCAAGTACTGTGTTGTTGACTGTGTAGCTATTCTTATCTTTTTGTTTACTAGTGCATAGTATCCTGACCTAGTTGTATTTTCTCCATTCCTTGTATGCGTCCAAATGAAACGTTCTTATTTATCTGTCTAAAGAATCTTGATCTACTTAATGTTTTGTTGAACTGGTTCAGGAATGATCTTTCCATCCATCATTTTGTTTGTTGAATAACTCCTTAAACGTTTGTAACTAACACGCCTCTAGGTTTTCATATTTAAAATTTGTGTCGATCCACTTATGGTTCCATATATTTGTTGTCTCCCCATTTCAAATGACATATAACCCTTTTGGCAATAACAAAGCTCTCCCTTTGATAATACTTTCCCATGACCATGTATTGTGTTTCAACCTTATGGCAATAACAAATCTCCCCCTTAATGAGTTTTCCATCGTTGGAGTCTCCAGTGCACTTATTGCAACTTCATATTCATCCACATCCTCATCAACCCAATATTTGATTGTTACCCTATCTATGTGCAACTCGATGGTTCTATTTCTTTCAGAATCTCTATTACTTGGGTGTTAATTCTTGCTTCGCTCAACGCCTCTACAAACCTCTTGTACTTGGGATAGTCCACCTTCATCGGAAGTGGTGGTGTTGATGGATGTGTAGGCGGGGGTTCCATCTTACTCTCTTCTTCTTGTACCTTTGGTGCAAATGTCTCTTCTTTCTCTATCTCTTTTTAAAGCTCTTTACAAACCTCTTTATCATCTTGATTCTGAACAATTACCACATCTAAGCTAAGATTGGTTGGTTCTTCTATCATTGGAACCTTGAACCCAGCATTTCTATCATTGTTTTGGATGACCTCATTATTAGTATTCGTTGTTTGGACCAATTCCTTAGATGAATCTTGTTGTAATTGCTGCATGATTGTAGTGATCTGCGTCACTCTTTGCTTTATAATTTGATTATGCATTGTATGTTTAGCACCAATGATGTAGTGGAATCGATATTCGATTCAAAAGGAGCTTTCCACTCATTTATACCTTCTTGTAAATGAGATGGAAGTGCCTTCGGCGCTTGATCCTCCTTATGAGGCTTTTGGATATGGTTGGAAAATTGGGTGAATTACTCAAAATTTTGGGAGATTTTAAACTCATCAAATGGCTCGTTGAACTTCTCGCCAGTAGCTCTTTTGCTCTCTTGTGTAAATATGGCGAGAGCTTTCATATTCTCTTGCACTAATCCTTCTAATGGATATGTTGGCAATGCTGGAAATGCTCCCTGAGCAATATGATTGGCCCAAGTAGCGTAAGAAGGTTGTGGTTGTGGGAACTTACTTTGATATGTGAGGTTTCCAATCGGATTTGATTGTGGGAACGCACATTCCTCCCAATGGTGCCCTAGCAACCCACACATTGAACATCGATCCTCAACGCCTTCACTGATTGATGCAAGAAAATTCTCCATACCTAAAGAACCTGTAAAATACTAAATAAAAACACTCGTAAAAACTGAAAATAAATATTAACTTTTACACTAAATAAACTCAATAACTAACTATAAAATCTCCGAAAGCGGCATCAAAATCTTGGTGGGCCCAAAGGTGTGACAAAATAACGAATAATAAAAGCACACATACCTCAGGAAATCCACGAGAAACTCTCCACAAGTGCACAAATCGTTCGCAAGTAATAGTAAATTAGTAAAACTTTGTTTTCAGGAATTTAGGTAGTTAACTCAAACTTGTGTTTAATATAAGCGTAGATGATTTTAGATGTTTTGATTAAAAGATAAAATATGATAAAGATGAATATTTGTTTTGTTTTCTAAATATTAAATAAGATAATAACTTAGGTTTAAAGTATGAACTTATCTTACTGAGTTGTAATTCTAATTATAAGGATGAATTGAGCAATATATAAGTAGTCAGGATTCTATAATTCCTCTAACTCCCGTTAGGGCAGCTTAGAAGGAAACCTCAACACTACTAGGGGACTTGGGGTAAGAGGACCTTGCGCAATGATTGGTTGTTAAATCTAACCCTATTGACTATCTAGTTAGGCAAGCCCGTCAAGATCACTACCACACACTAGACGATTATGAAGTGTTTTTGTCCTAAAACCCCCTACCAGGGTGACAGTATAATATCCTAAGGTCAAACTAGAGGTGTACAAGATCTAGCAATTTTAATAAAAACCATGCGTAATACAATTATTAAGCCAAACTCAAATAAATTAAAAGAAATAAATAGTAGTCTAGGGTATATACAAAATAATAAACCAAGCTCTGATAAATTTAATGCATAATAAAACTAAATAATAAAAGCTTAGAAATATGGTTAAACCAAAGATCTATAGCTAATTACCTTAATGAGAGAGACAGAGTGATGCATAATTGATGATGTGATGCTACAACTCTGTTGTTTCCTCTCTATGACGACTTGCTCTGAAAATCTTGTAAAGGCTGCTCAATGGAATGGAAAGGACAAGTCCCTAATGTCAATTACTGATATGTACAGATGCTTGGACGTTTTTTAAGTTATGAGCTAGGTTTTAGCGTCTTAATCCAGCTCAACCCCAATTTCCTTAGAAAGTCGACTGGTTGGCCCATAGACTCCTTCGTGACAGCTCCAAATCATGAACCGTAAGTGGACACGCGTCCGTAATTAAAATAACTCATGGATATAAAAGGTCTCTTTCAAATTCTCTGTCGATTTTACGCGAAATTGAAAATATTACACTTCCCAAATCTGGCAAACAACTTTTACACTTTCTAAAAATGGTTTCTTTAGTCCTTTAACTCTTAATTTTGTCTTTTATCATCCTTCCTCGACTTAATATCTATTTTTGGAATCTTATATCATCCTCGACTTCCCAGTTACACCTAAAATGCTCTAAAAGTAACAAACCTCCAAAATAATGCAAGAAACGAGAAACTAACAGATAATAGGGAAATATTCCCCAACTAAGCACATAATACACCTAAAATGATGTCTCGTGACTATATTATTTTATCACTAATATGGAGACATTAATAATGATCTCCTATTTACTATTATTAGATTATTTTGGGAGTTTCTCTATATCTTATTTGGATGGATACAACTCTTATATCCATTCTGATAAAATATGTACCATTTTGTTAACATATATAACGACAAAGTATTACCCTGTCCGTGATACAATTCAAAATATAAAAATAGAATTTAAGCAATACTATAAATATTAAAAGTAAAAACAAAAGAAATTTGTGACATACTTCACAGATTTGATTAGATTCATATGGCATAGTCCTGATTGCTCAAAAAATTAAGCATTAAATCTAGAGCAACCCTGCTACTCTTCTAATTCTGTCCTACCTTTTTATAGATGTTAGGAAGAAAAGGTATATTATAAAAAAACCAAATACTAAAGTCCCCCCTCTTAAAACAACGGGAACCCACTGTTTTGTGTATTTTCTTCCACTCTTATATTTCTCTCTTTTTTCTCTCTCTTCATTTGACTGATGATTTATGCGGCCCCAAACTGTCTCGCTTGTCAGATCCTGTCCATTTATGTTGGCCATTTGCTTCATTATTGAGTTGTAGAATTTGTAGCATCTACTCTTCCATCTACCAATGGTGGCACATTTCATTAATTGTATTTTTTTGATTTTGTTGTTATTAGGTGAGTGACCCTTGTCAGGGATACATCATGACTGTTTGGGTGGTCGATTCTATCTCTCTAGTTTGTTTATTGGTTGAAGGTTGCGATTTTGCTAGAGGGTTGAGGTGTTTCTCTGTGAAGTCTTTCTTATTTGAACGTTGGTCCCAATAATATAGCTTCTTCGACTTGTCACGCCCTATCAATTGTTGGTTATGGTTTATACTTGCATGTAGTGTTGTAGTGTCACGGTTTTAGTGGTACTTTACTGTGTCGTTGATAGGGTTTAGGTTGGAGTATCAGATAGGTTGGTGTTGTGTTAGTTAAAGAGTTTTGGTAGCTACTTTTTTGGTGATTTTGCAACCAGTTCACTGGTCTTGTAGGTATTAGATGTGTGGAAGAGGAATTAGTTTTCTCTAGTAGGTTACGTATTTTTATCTATATCATAAATGTTATGTTGTTATGTTAATGGGTGGTTTGGTCTTTGCAAGAGGCTTTGTGTGTTGTTTTGGATGTCAATTTTCCGGTGTTCTCCGGTATAGTTACATGTATTCTTTGGTGGTTTCAATCCATTTTACTAGTTTTGGCCTATTTGGATTCCGTTGCGACTGTGGTTGTTTTTGTTGTGTATTTATACTACGATCTTTATTTTTGGATTTTTTTTCTTTTCTTACATTGCTACTTTTCTTGGGTGTCGTCTCATCCACGCCGCTAATGGTAGCCCCATGTATTTAGAGTCATTTCACCATGTTGGTAAAGATTATTTCTTTTAATTTTTGCTTCATTTGTCCGATTCGCTTTCTTTATGTTGTGTTAGTTGGTTGGTGAATCCTAAAGGAGAAGTGGGGAAATAGGACCAGGATCGAAACTGAGAATTAAAATTTATCTTAACAAAGTTTCTAATCTGGGTTGAGAACTAAGCAAATATATAACAATGTAATATAAGACTCAATCTAAAAAATTCCTTAAATACACATATATACACAGATATAAAGAGATAAGAGTAAGAGAAATTAACACAATATATATAGTGGTTAGTCTCAATCCTTACTTCACTACCTAAGGTTCTCCCAATTTTAGGATTTTGATTATTCTTTCCATTAGAAGTCTCCCCCATCATCTTGCACTGGTAGGACATGATAACAATCCTTTTACTACTTCAATAGTCATGGTAATCACCTTTAAACCTTTCTATACCTCTCAAAGTTCCTCTTTGTATCATAGTGAAAGAACCAATTTCTTTAAGGTGATATAATAACCTCTTTATCACTTTTAATAGGTGTGCTAACTACATGCTTATCATTCTAATAAGCGTGTTAGGAAGACCATTATCACTTTTACTAGGTGTAATAAAAACCTCTTACAAACAATGACACATTCACTCCTAAATTATTTACGAAGCTCATATCTTAAGCGGACATTACAGTGATAAATAATCTAGTTATGAATATATATATATATATATATATATATATATATATATATATATATATATATATATATATATATATATAATTGGCAAGATGATGTTTGAGCACTCTCTTATTGATCTTTGATGTACATTCTATGACTTGTGTATTGTAGAGGTTATTTTGAAGAATAATGTAGTCATATATATATATATATATATATATATATATATATATATATGTAGGAAACTACCAATTACACCTGTCATAATAAGATTTAAATGTTTGACCATATCAGACCCCTATTTGCATTCTTCTTTGCTTTAGAGGGATTTTACTTGGACTGGTGTGTCACATCTTGATTTGTCAGTTTTTTCTGTTTTCAACAGTCTTATTTGTCCGTATTTCAGTAATTAATTTTTTACCTGACAGGTGCCTATAATTTGTAGTTTTGCTTGAAGAGAGCATATTAATTTATGCCTTAACCATTTTTATATTCTTCAACAATTCTTCTGGATTAGTGTTACTTTTTGTGTAGTAGACTTTGACGCGTAAAGGTGATGCTATAAAGACTATAGTGCGTGTGAAAGTTTGCTACAGACAGAAGATGGGGATGTTGGTGAACGAGGTTGCATGAGAAAAAAGAAGAAGAGTAAAGACAGAAAAAAATATTTTTAAATTAATTGAACAAAAATACGTTTCATACGTTTTCCACATAGGACATAATAATAAATTCTGGTGAAATTTGACATGATGACTAACAGCGGACAAAAGATCTAAAGATAATTTTTAACACGTTAAAATTCGAAGAGCAGATGGAGAATGATATATAGTTCGAAGACCATTTGAGAAATTTCTTACCATATTTTTTCGTGCAAGATTTTTTTAACATATATGAAATACTAAATTAAAGTACTAACATGAACATGAATTGTCAACTTAACAAACAAACAAAATTGAATTGAATAAATTTTTTTAAACGTTGTTTCATCGTCATCGGAGTAACTTTACAAAACATAAATGTAATAAAACGATTAATTTAAACCTGCATCCAAAAGACAATACAACATATTATCTGTCAGCATACGACAAACAAACGTTTATGAATATATTTCCAGGAACTGCACTTAAACAACAACCACAATCAACTATTCATACCACCATCCACCAATTAAACAACACTTAGGGAATGCAATAATTAATAACAAATGCTAACACGAACATAAATTGTCATCCTACTAGAAATCAAGCTAAAAGCAAATTTCCTAAACGTCTGTCCTTTCATTGTCATCTAAACAAGTTTTATAAACTAAGATGTAATAAAATAACTATACAAGACCTAACGAGTCATAAAACAATAAAACATATTATTCCTTAGTATAAAGAATATCAACTATCTAAAACATGTTCCTCTGAAAATCACATTTAAATAAACTACAACCAACAATCTATACCACCGTCCACCGTCCACCAACCAAGTAACCCCTACAGACTTACCATATTACATAACCAGAATTATATAACTAACCGTCATTAAACAACAAGCACTGACCGTAAAATAGAATTATATAACTAACCGTCATTAAACAACAAACACCGACCGTAAAATCTAGAATAAATGAACACCAGAGCAAAATAAAAACCAAGAAAGAATCACATAACTAGCCTTTATTTAACTCATCCAAATCTCAAAATAATAGTTAAATTCAAAATTTTTACCCATTTCGTATGCGGCGGGAATCCATATCATATAACTACATATATATCCCTTTTGGTCCAATTCTAAAAATCACTTCATGGATCAAAGATTCACTCTGACTAGTAGCCCGAGGCCCAGAGCCATTGTACACGTAGACAATTTTATATCGTAACGCTCTCACAAAGTCTTGCATGTATAAAAGACACCTGTCGTATAAAACGCGACACAAAAGAAAATCACCGAGTTAAGCAATACCCTTGCGCCGTTACTCAGTCTTCACTCCCCCAATCTCCAAGCAGCCGAGCAGAACATCAAGAGAGGTAATGATCTCTTAGAAGATCAATTAATGTAGATATTTTGCTATGTAATTCTTGTTTTTTGTGTGAATTTTGCCTCAGTTACGCAGCTAATTTTGTTATATGAACTTGAATTATATATTTTAGTTGCATTATAGATAATTTGGATTGTTGTTTTCTATTTCTGCAATTATTTTTAATGATTTCGTGCCCAGTTCTTTGTATATGAAGGTGGAACGTGCAAAGGTTTATGATGTAATATTGGTTCATTCAATTAAAAATGATAAAAAAATATTGTTTTTTATCACGTTAATTGCACTTTGGTCTGTGTGATAGTGAAATAGCCAAATATATCCCATAAAAATATTGTATTTAATTGGGATTTATTGCACCATAGGTCCCTACTATGGGGAAGGTTAGCTACATTTTGGACTATGACAGGGGTATATATTAGCCAGTTTTTAAAATGCAGCGGTATAGTTTGGCTAGATCACATAATACAGGGACCGTTCATGCAATTTACTATCTTTTTTGTTGGTCTTGATTTCTTATGGAATGATACCTTGCTTATTGAATACACTTGTTGTATATCAGCTAAATCATTAATATATTGACACACATAATTGGAATGGGTTTTTTGTACTGAGTTAATTGCAAACTGGTCCGTGAAATAGCCACATATAGAGACAGGTGTTATACAAAAAGTTTTGAACCATTAGTCCCTGGTTATGTCTCAGCCTAGGAAATAATTGAATTGTTGAGCATCTTATGTTTCAGATGAAGTGATATGATAATGTTTAATATATTGGGTTGATTTTGTCAGGTGTTATACATTATGAGCGCTTCACCAAACAAAAGACCACATGAAGAGATTGGAAAGGACTATCATGATAATTCGGGTACACAAATATCACCTTTAGCTCCAATCTCTCATGGTTCTTCATCTTTCATGGATGTAGATTCTGGTTCAGAGACCAGATTAGACATGAAGGATTCAAATGAAACTAAGACTGAATCCAAAGTTGATGTTAACAAAGAAACAAAGCATGAATTTAAAGATACCATGGACCTAGACAAGGGTACTTATGATATTCATGGAAAAAATGTTTCTTCCTCACATGGTTATGGTCCAGTTGAAGTTGCAAAGGAAGGCTTAAATGCTGAGGAAAAAGACTACCTCGAGGCTCGTGAGGCTATTGAGGATCGAGATAAAAGAAGGAAAGAAAGGAAGCTCAAGGAAAGGGTTGAGCGAGAAAAAGAAAAAAATGATCGC
This sequence comes from Nemophila menziesii, assembly GCA_029959085.1. Classification (NCBI taxonomy): domain Eukaryota; kingdom Viridiplantae; phylum Streptophyta; class Magnoliopsida; order Boraginales; family Hydrophyllaceae; genus Nemophila; species Nemophila menziesii. The sequence continues at coordinate 7,337,296 of JARWIR010000001.1, read as the reverse complement.
CTGTTCGAAATAAAGGATATGTCTAAAAAAGTTAAGGGAAAAGAGTGTGTGAAAATAGAAGCAGTTGAACATGAAAACTGCAAAAGTGTTGAAAAAAGAAAGAAAAAAGATGGAAATGAAAAGGAAAGAGAGGAATTCAAAAATAGTGTTCAACAGCGTAAAAGGAAGCCCAGTCCTCATGCAAATCGGGACCCTCGTGTGAAATCTCTTTCTTTGGATAATCAAGGGTCAGATTTTCGACTTATTTTCAAAATACTCTTGCATTCATCTAGAATTACGTCACTTAGCGCGTATTAAAAGAATCTAGTAGTGAAACTGAAAATCCTAAACACTTATATATAGCAAGAGTAACCGATTAAAATAAGTGTTAAAAATGTGTTACAGGATTGTCTATTTATAGAATATTGGCATTTACATGACATGATTTGTTGGTTATTATTTCCTATTATATCACATAAATCAGACTTACGATTTGTTTTTGACAAATCTTTTATATATGAAAACCGTGTAGATGCACTACTTTCTATTTTGATCTACTGCATTTTAAACGTTAATTAGAAATAAATTGGAGTCTAGAAATTATTTGACATTCATATTATGATGTTGAATTGACAATCTAATTCAGTGTAAAGTGCTTATCAGATCTGGGTTTTTTGTCATGCCATTGAATTGTAGGGGGTGAAAAGCTAATAATCTTGTTTTATTTCGCTTCTATGCAGGTCTGAAGGTAAGCCGTTACTTTGATTCACTTGACTGGAAGTTTTTGTTTAGTCAAAACCAGGGAGTTGTTTTGTGCATATTGTCTTAAAACATTATTTTGTTTTCTTGTCCGAGTTTCGTTAAACTTTATCATACTTCTTGCGCGTATAAATTTGACAGGCCATGAAGAATACAGCTAAATTTTAGATTTTTGACACATGCATATCCCATACTTTCCATAAATATTAATATTATTGATATCTTTCCAAGTATAAAGGGTTTTTTGTCACTTATATATTCCATGCTTTTAGTCTTGTTATGATTGCAAATGCAATTTAATTGCAAAAGTGATTCATAAATTACAGATCCATGATTCATAAATCTAATGATGATTTGAGTCTGGTTAAAATCCCATTTAACTGGAATAAACTTTTTTTGATAGTCCTTTGTTATTCTAACAAAATTGCTCCTTGTTATTTTAATAGTTGTCTGATGAAATATTTTAATTTTTATCCTGCAGGTAATAATCTTGATGCAAAAGCTATTATCTACAATGAAGGTGAATATTTGCAACATCTCACTCAATTATGGGAAGAATATACATTAAGCAGTAATGGTTCATCTATGAACACTAACAAAGGTCCCAAACAGAAAATTTGTATACCTTCTGAATTTGTTTGTGCTTCAAATCCCAAAGTAAGATACAGATATATGCTACTTTTTATTTAAGATTTTTTGGTTCTTAATACTGTTTGATTTCAATTCTTTCCAGTAATGTTATAGATAATTATGTGCCCTTGGTTTGAGTTCTTAAAGCCTTACATGTGCAGGTCAAAAGTGCTCAGCTATGGGGGACGGATGTTTACACAAATGACTCTGATATTGTTGCTGGTATGTATGTATATTTATAGTTAACAAATTCCAAATTTATTTGTCTATAAAAAATGAAATCACTAAATGTCTAAAACACCCTTTTGCTTTAGTACTAATGCATACAGGCTATTTCCGAATAAGTGCTCATTTACCCGTATCAGCCATTGTGGAACTACAAGCTACGATTAGAATGCAACCTCCACAAAGCTGTAAGTTCATATAAATCTGAATTCTAATGTCCTTTACCTTTATTTTTTTGATAAATTTATATATTTAGATGAAACTTAAGTTATGTTTTGATATAATTTAGGTTATGCATCTACACTGAGGAACAATGTGAGATCACGTGCCTGGATCTCCCCAACTCCTTGTAGTTACTGTGTTGAGAGCTGTCGTATTCTTAAGGTTCGATCTTTTTTCACATCATCTACTATATATCCTGAATTTCAAATTTTTTTTAATTTTTTTTTTCCTGATTTTGTGTTGCATAAACTTCAGAAAGGTGGTGGGACCGTTGAGCTGTCTCCTGTTCTGAGACCATCATCAGTTATGGAATTTACTATTGGACCTGAGGTGGCTGCACAACGGACTATCACTACCCGAGCTTCTGCATCTGTAATGATAATACTCAACTTCATTTACCTTTCTACCTTAATTTTTTTTTTCCTGATAATTTGCCCTACCCCACATATTTATCATAAATATTAATATCTTTTATGTTTATATGTGTTCAGAGTGTGCAGCGTCAGAGGAGAGCTACTCGGGAAGTCAGCATCCAGTTCAACCTATGCCAAGAGCCTTGGTATGTGATTAAACATTTTCTTTCGATTTCTCATTGAATCTAATCTTCCATATATTCTTGAATCTTTTCTGTATATGTTTCAATTGTGGCTCAATATTCTTACTATGTGTTCATCATTGTGCTTGCTTTTGTAGGCTAAAGTACAGCTTAAGCGTGGTTGCTGATGAAGGTCTAGAGAGACCGCTATTTACTTCCTCGCGCTTAAAGAGAGGGGAAGTACTATACTGTGAATCTAATATTCACAGGTAATTAATTACTAGACTATCAAATCAAGGCAATGAAATAAAAAAATTATAAAAGGGTTTTATTTCATTTTAATTGACCTTCAATTTATCATGTGAAGGTACGAGCTTTGCTTTGAAAAAACCAAGGCTGTCCCGATAGAGGTGGATGTGTTCCGTTGGTCTCTTTGTAAGAAGCCTCTTCCGCAGAAGAAAATGCTTCAACTGGGCATACCTTTGCCCAGTGAACATGTGGAGGTAATCAGTCATAATTTGCATAACATAAGGACTTATAGTGCAAAATAACTCCATTAAAAAAAAAGTTATTCTTTTCTGATTGTGTATGGTGGGTTTTGCAGGTTTTTGCTGATAATGTGGAGTTTGATGACATTGAATGGTCATCAACTGGGGTTGTGATCGCCGGGAAGACATATCATCTTGCACGAGCTATTTTCCTTTCCCCCATCTAGTTCTAGTTCTTTAGGAAATATTTTTTTGTTTTTATTTTCTTGTCATCATTGTAAGACTTATTAGTTTGAAGTTTGTGTTGTATTTTACTGTACTTTGAATTTGTGTTGTTGTGAAAATAGTAATGTGGTTCAGCCTATATAAAGTTGTTTAATAATTAGTTAACGGATTGTCTGTCATTTTTATTCAACTTTTAATTTATACAGGGACGCATGCCTATTTGGTGCAGTTACATAGAGATAACAGGGAATTCTGGTGGCAAGTTTATACCTGGGATTTCTCCGAATTCAAAGATTTGTTTTTGAGCCAATTATAAAAATAAATCAAGTGAAAAATTTAATTACTAAAAAATTTCTTTAATAATTTTCTTTATTAAACATAATCAGATAAAACCGTGAAGGAAGAGGGTGTTATTAATGGAGTTTTACTTTGTTTTGACGAAAAGTTTGGTAGGGATAAGAGAGAAACGAGAGAAAAGTGCAACGCCCAAATCTAGGATGATATTGGACCCTCGTTCAAAGACACGTACATCTCTTGACAAATTGGATCCTCTAATAACTTGAAATTTTCCTTCCAAACAGCATTCACGAGAGATTTTTCGATTACTACACACAACACAAGCAACCTCTGTCAACACTAAAGCATCTATAGCCGGTTTTCATCACTAACAGACGACTACACCCAACTCACAAGAAGATATTCTCACATAACCAGAATTGTAAGGTAAATATATACGGCTAGGAAATTTAAAAAAAAATTAGCATAAGGTTGGCTTGTGAGGGATTAAGGTCGAGCTAGAGATTGGATGTCTTTGAAGGTTTATTTGCTAGGGTTTGGGTTTCTTATTATGAATCGGTGTTTTTTCAGGTCAAATATGGAAGTCGAGTCAGATTATGCAGGGAATTGTGATCTAGGAACAGCTGAACAAAAATCTTTCCCTAATACACATAGTATTATTGATTCAGCAAAAAAAGTGTGTGATTTCATATTGGCCAAGACTTGCAAGAATTTTAAGAACTACTGGACTTGTTCAGAAGCTTCCGAACTAGAACTAGATTTTAGCGATTCCAAGAGAGAGAAAGACAATCAAGAAAAGGCCAAGGCCATTCGCATCCCATCAATAGTTGAGCCAATGATAAAGTACCATGAGTTTCCTAAAACGAAAGGTTATATGCGTTATTATACATTGGATAATGATTTGATGGTGTATAAATTTGATAATTATGAATCGAGAGATGTACTAGTAGCATTTACTGAAATTGATCTACAAAAAGAGAGTTTGAGTGATACGTATAAGTTCATGAGAATATATAGTGACGACGAAGGTGATGATATAAATAGGTCCATGATAATAGGTGAAATGTATGTCAATAAACGTGACCCATCATATACACAGTCTGTGATATATGAAATTGCTCCATATTCACAGTCTGTGATCTATGAAATTGCTCCTGAATCAAAAGAGGAAGTAAATGAATCAAAAGAGGAAGTGGCAGCAATAATAGTGAAAAAACCTATCAATAATTCAAGGAATAGTGATTGGAATTCATGTATCATGGTACTTCCATGTCCTTTGCATGGCTCAATAGGCCAAGATGGTTCTTCATGCTTGCTAAGGGATTGGATAATGGGTGGTCACAGTAGATGTGAAGGGTGGGATCTTGACTGCAAGCTCGATGAGCTCAAGACCAACCAGGATGTAAGTACGGATAAGCAACTGATACTCTTACGCCAGGTAAAAACATACTTATTTTATTGATTTTTAACACACGCTTCTTCAATTGAAAGTGATTCTGATTTAATGTTTTATAGGGTGGTAATAAAGAGACAATCTCGCTTTTAGCCGTAAAAAAGGATGAATTTTATGTTGAACTAGATTCATCTATGTCACCTTTACAATTTTTTGGTGTATGTGTCTCTTGTATTGCTACAGGGCGATTTTCAAGGGCTTTCAAGGGACCGTGAGTATACCACCAATCTTACTGGTGTAAATTTCTTATTCTCCTATGAACATGACTTGTCTTTTGTGTTTCTTTCTTAACATTGTGTTTATGTATATTTTCATTGATTATGTTTTTGATTACTTTGAGGGTTGCTGATTTTTTGCAGGTTCTAATTGAGCTTTGTCTCGAGTCACCTCATTTAACCTACCTGTTGGAGAGCTTCTCTGTCACGTTGAGATTCTACACATCAATTTTGTAGAATAATACAGTCTTCAAGTAATTAGGTCTTTTCGTGTTTGTAAGCTGGTGTGATTGATTTACTTTTTCAGTTGGTAATTCTAGATATAAATCTTTGATTTGGTTGAATAAAATACATTTTTATATTTATGATTTGTGATGATATATGAAACTTTCTCTCCAGGAAGGGCTATATGCTACGTATAAAGAGGAAAAATGAGATTAAATATAGTAAAACTAGAGTGAGTATATGGAGGAAGAAGACCTAATGTTTTATAAGCAACAATATGGGATATCAAGATCAGGGATCAACAATATGGTAATATCATCTATTTCATTTGACAAACTTTGAAAGAAGAATGATATCATGAGAAAGAAGAATTAGTTGACAACTAAGAAGTATTCATTGCGGCTTTGACAGCTCAAGGGGCGTTTAGTAAAGATAATATAATAATCCCAAATCAATTCCAATACATGATTTAATCCCAGCTCTAGGTTGACCTTATAGCCACCTAGATGGCCCAAGCTTTACCCATAAAACATGATTTAATTTTACAATGTTTTCACAACCCTATTCATGGCATTGTCCTCCTTATTTATTGCAACTGAGGTAATTTTTGACATTTCCCATTCCTTGATAAACGATGCATCATTAAGTCAGATAGTCTCAGATTCATCCTCAAGTACTAGGTCATTCGAAATTTTTTCCTCCTCTGAAAATTATTCTTCACATTGACCTCTCTTTGTATTTCGGCCGTCACATAATTATTTGTTTTTTTAACAAACTCATTTGTGGCTTATTTTTTCCTTTTAAAAAATCTTTGCATTCTAACCTTCGTCAATTTCACACCACACACATTTACCATTCTTGGTACACTTCTTCTTGTGAAGACTGACTTTCATTGTAATTGCCTCATTGTAGTTTTTTCATGCATATTTCTTCATATTTGCTCGCACATTAGATTTTTACACTATATTCAATTTCTAGATTTTATTTTTATTTTCTTCCCTCGTCGTTGACGATTGACACTCTCACACAATCACTTGTTGACAAGACAATGGTATTCTGATTCGGTAGTACATGTTCCTTCTTTCGTAGATGGCCAAATAATCTTATCTTCTTTTTCTAGTTGCATGATTGGAATCTTGATACCTTCTTTATTCATCTCTCTAGGATAATTTTCATAAATTGCATCAATGTCCTAACCTGTCATATTTGTGTTAAACAGTTGTGCAACCATAGTGAGGCTACAATCTTTAGGTTTTTTTTTATCTTTGTTCTCTTCTTGATCCAATAGTGATCTCATATCTTGGATGTCAGCCTATTTATAATTTGTCAAATGCATTCACTTTTTAATAGTAACACTTTGCCACATAAGATTTTTGAAATTTACTTTGTAGACATCCTCTACTCTATTTGCACTAAAAATAACCTCTTTTCGTCATTTTAGAAAGCAACACATTTCAAGGGCTCAAATTTAACTTTATAACCGTCATCACAAAATTGACTAATACTAAGAAGATTATAAGAAATACTATCAACATAAAACACATTTTTTATAAGAATAGACTTCTCCTCTTATGTCTTCGACAAAAGTCACTTTTCCACCAATCCTTCTTTTCTTGTAAACTTGTAGAATAGTGATTAATTACCCGTCATATGCCTAGAGAATCTACTAGAAAGTACCCAATATTTTTTATTAGTGCTCTTCTTCACCGACAAGATAAGATGATTAGATTTTAGGTACCCAAGTTGAGTCCATGGGGGTTAGCATTACCCTTTCCCTTTAATATAATTTTTTGGCATTTTCCATAGAGGAATTATGGGACCATATTCAAGTTTCTTATGAATTTAGAATCATCCATACCGTGAACATCACGTTCACAATAGATTTAAGTAATTACATCAAATTTTGAAAAATTAAAGCTAGAAGAGGATGCTATATTCGATGCTTTCACAGTGACGAGTCTAGAATATATTTGTTTAACAAAGGGATTAAGACCTAGATTTCCCTTCTTTTGACTTGTAACTTGGCTTTCCAACATTAAATCAAAATTTTATTTGCTTTTGTAAACTTTAAAAGAATTCCTTCAAGATCTTTTAGTTTTGTAAAAGCAAGAAATTCTCTTTAACACCGATAAAGTTATCATCCTCAAGCCCATGTTTTCCAAGGAAGTTTGTATAAGGTTATCAAATTCTTGGTTTCTTTTTTAAAGTTTTTTCAAAACTTTTGTCAAAAGTTTGATTGCTTTAAGAGAGTTTTTGTAATCACGTAAAAGAGAATCATAAGAAATTCCAATAACATCATCTATTTCATCTTGAGATAAACATAAGCTGGAGTTGGATTTTACCTTATCATAATCTTATTTTTTGGTAGCTATGAAATGAACATTGTTGGCTACATGATCTTCACCATTACTTTGGTTTGGGCTATCATCATCCCATGTTGCATTTAATGCCTTACTTGGTTTTTCTTTGAGAATTTTGGGGCAATCAAGTTTGATATAACCACTCTTATGGAAATGATAACAAGTAGGATCATCATTCTTATGGATCTTGTAAGGTTTGCTTGAGGCAACCTGATCTTTGTACCTTTTGTGTCTCATAAGCTTTTTAAAATGCATATAAATACCTCATCACCATCTTCTTGATTTTCAGAGTTTACCTATTTTCCTTCTTGCGAATTTGAGAATGAAAAGTAAGATTTCTCTTGATAATTTTTGTTCTTCTTCTTCTCTAAATCAAGAGAGATTTCTTCCATCATGAGGTTACCAATGAGCATGAGTGGAAATTTTAGATATATTTTTCCCTTCTATGATAGCCACAAACTTTGTTTTGTACTCCTTTGGAAGAGCATTTAATTTTTTTCTACAAAACTCTTGGTTTGGATGTGTCTTTCCAAGATGGAGAAGATGGAGAAGTTCTAAAATGGTTCTTGAAATCCACCTTCTGCGCTGGAAAATTCATTCTTCTAAAACCAAGTAGCTCTTTTGAGCTAATGGCTCAATATACTCGAATGAAAGGGATCTTTAGTTATGAAGTATCTGATGAAAATCATGTGTTTCCTTTTTTTATTAAGAATGATGAATGGAAAAAAATTGGTGATGATAATATGGTGAAGGAAGAAATCTTTAATTTTACAGCTATAAGGAAGATAGTACCTCAAGCTATGAATATTGTACCCTCGGATACTAAATATTCTATTGATTTTTTATTTGCTGATAAAAGGAATTTATTTCCTTGCCCTCAAGAACCTATTAAAGTGGAGGGTAATATGGTCTTTTCTTCTGACCCGAATATTAAAAGTGGATCTCATATCTGTTCACCATCTAATCCGAGCCCATCCCCTACACCTAACCCTATTATCACTCTGACGCCAGTCAATCCAAACTTCTCCGCCATACCGTCTCCGCCTCCAACACATCAAATCACCTCTCCCACTTCAGCTTTTACCACACCTATCCAAAAAACCATACCGATACCCTTTACACCTACTCCGACTACTCTAACACCTACTAAATATCCGGCAATTGTCATCGTTCCTCAAAAACCTAAAATAGAAACGCCGGCAGAAAAAGATAGAAAATATCTAAAATTTCTCGAAGAACTGATATCTTCGCAAGAAAAATCAAAAGTTGTAGGTATTAATTACAAAGCTAAGAATCTATTAGTAAAAGAGTTGAAAAATGCTGAGAGGATGGAGAAGAATCGTGATATTAAAAGAATTCGTATATGGAGCTTTCGTACTAAAATTGAAAAAAGGGGTCTTGAATTTGAAGAGAAGTTGGATTTTAATTTAATTGAAAGTCTTAATAATCGAATTGAACTTCTTCTCTCAATTGAAAAATTGAGATATACTAGCCATGTTGCCGCTGGAAACGAGCAGGTAGCGGCTTATGAAGAAATGGTTGCTATTATTCAAGCTTATAGGGTTTGCGAGATTGCCCCTCAACAATCTCTTCACGCTCAATGATGCAAATTAGCTGGAACTGTCAAGGGCTTGGCAACCCTTTGACAGTCCAGACCCTAAGGGACTTGTGTGCTAAACATAATCCTGAGGTAATTTTTCTAACTGAAACAAAGCAAAAACTTGTTTACATTACTAAACTTGCTATTTCTCTGAATATGAATATTAAGTTCCAAATGGATCCTGTGGGTCTTTCAGGGGGTTTAGTTCTTCTGGTAAAAAATGATGTTGATATTAAAATCATCAATGCTGATGAAAACTTTATTGAAACTACTATTAATGAGGGTACTATTGTTAAATATATATATGTGTATGGTGCCCCTTCTGAGGAAAATAAGTGTGATGTTATTAACAAATACTATAAATGCAATGATAAGAATTTACCTTGTATTTTCTTAGGTGATTTTAATTTAATCCGTGATTTCTCTGAAAAGTTGGGAGGCTCTAAAATTAATAAGAAAAGCATGAAAAGTTTTTGTAAATTTATTAATAATAATGCCTTGGAAGAAATTCCAAGACATGGTTGCCACTTCACCTGGACAAATAGAAGAGTGGGTGATAAAATTGTTAAGTGCATCCTTGATAGAGGTTTAATTAACAAGAAATGGTCTGATGTTTATCCAAATGCTTGGATAGCAGTCTTACCTGCTGTGGGTTCAGATCATTGTCCTTTAATACTACATAAAGATATTGAGAACAATACTAAAAAGAAAAGGTTTTATTTTCAATCTTTTTGGACAAATGAAGTTGATTGTCTAAATATTGTAAATAAAGTTTGGACTGATAATAATAACCTGAGAGGCATTCCTATTAATATTATGAATCATAAATTGAATATTACTAGAAGAAAATTGAATTATTGGAATAGAGTTAAATTTAATAACAATAGAAAAGTGATTAATGAGCTTATGGAAAGGCTTAAAATCCTTTCTGATGGTATTACTAATGAAGGAATTTGGGATGAATATAATAACATACTAAAAAATATTGAACTAGCGTGGGATAGGGAAGAACAATTCTGGAAGGATAAATCCAGAGTTCTTTGGTTGAGAAAAGGGGATAAAAATACTTCATACTTCCATGCAAGTACTAAGAGTAGAAGGAAAAGAAATACTATTAAACTTATTAAAAACTCTACTGGTACTTGGGTAGAAAAGGAAAAGGACATCTCTGATGTTTTTGTTAACTATTATAACTCAATTTTTAAATCAGTGGGCAAAAGAAACTTTGAAGATATCTTACAAATTATTGAACCTTGTATTAATGAGAATATGAATATTGGTCTGATAAAGCCTATTTCCCATGATGAAGCTAGGTCAGCTATTTGGGAGCTGGGTCTGAATAAAGCTCCAGGCCCTGATGGGTTTACTGGAATATTTTTTAAAACATACTGGAACATAATAAAAGTTGATGTGATGAGGATTATCAATGATTTTTGGAATAATAAAGCTAGCCTGGAGCAAATAAATCAGACTTTCATAGCTCTCATACCTAAAATTGACCACCCTTCTGAGGTTCAACACTTTAGGCCTATCAGCTGTACTAATTTCTTATACAAAATAATTTCTAAAATTCTTGTGAATAGGCTTAAACCTATTATGCCCTTTATTGTGGATGAAAATCAATCTGGTTTCATACCAGGAAGAAAAATTCAAGAAAATATTTTAATTTCTCATGAAATAATTACTTTTCTGAAAAGAAAAAAAACCACCAAAAAATATTATCTTGCCATAAAAGCAGATGTTAAGAAGGCATATGAATTTATTGAATGGGATTTTTTGGAACAATTACTTATTAAAATGGGCTTTCATAAAAAGTGGATAGATAATATTATGGAATGTATAACTTCTGTCTCTTATTCTATCCTTATTAATGGCAAAGATTTCCCCATTAGTAAACCTACTAGAGGGTTGAGACAAGGGGACCCTTTGTCCCCTTTTTTGTTTTGCATTGTATCGCAAACACTCAATTCTTTGGTGAAGGAAAAAGTTGATAAAAAACTTCTTGATGGTTTTAAAATTGGGAGGAATTGTCCTACAATTACCCATCTGCTTTTTGCTGATGACAGCATTTTCTTCCTTAAAGCAGAGTTTAAGGATGTTTTAACCTTTAACAAGTTAATGTCTGATTATGAAAGAGCTTCAGGCCTTACTCTTAATAAAGATAAATGTAATGTGCTTTTTAGCACAAATACTCCTGCTCACATTAGATATTTTATGACTAATAAACTTGATATGAAAGAAAAAGATTCTCTTGGCTCTTATTTGGGCCTTCCTACTGACTGGAATAGAAATAAATCCAGGGATTTGGATTGGATTATTGAAAGAATAGTTAATAAAGTTGAAAATTGGAAAACTCTTTTTCTTTCTGATAGTGGGAAAGAGACTTTGATAAAAGCTGTACTACAAAGTCTACCCAATTATCTTATGTCTACTTTTCTAATGCCTAAGAATATTTGTAATACCATTCATAATACTATTGCTAGATTCTGGTGGGGAAAAAATAATAAAAAGAGTATCCATTTTAAAAATTGGAACTCTCTTTGTTCCTCTAAATTTCATGGAGGGCTCGGTTTTAGAGATATCAATTTAATGAACCAAGCTTTGCTTGGTAAACAAGCTTGGTACATTCTCAATAATGAACATTCTCTAATTGCTAAACTTCTTAAAGGTAAATACTATTATAAAGACAATTTCATTAATGCGAAAATTGGATATGCTCCATCCTTGGGTTGGAGAAGTATTTTATTGGGCAGAAAAGTTTTTGAAAACAATTTATCTTGGAAAATTGGTAATGGTGATGATATTCAAGTTCAAAAAGAGGTTTGGATTACAAATAATAATACTTGTATAAAACCCTTTGATAATAATATAAAAGTTGTTGGTGAATTTATTAATAAAAATGATCATAGTTGGAATATTGATCTTATTGAAAAGAATTTTACTCCTCAAGTTAGTAAAATAATATGTAACATACCTATCCCTTTAATTGATTGTAAAGATTTTCTTATTTGGAATTTGTCCAAAGATGGTAATTACACGGTTAAAGAAGCCTATCACCACATGAAAATGTTATCTGATTCTTTCATTGAGAAAAATAATATTAAAGGCCCATCCTCTAGTTATAATTTGGACCCAAAGGTTTGGAAAGTTATTTGGGCTATGAAAACCATTCCAAAAATTCAAAATTTTATGTGGAAAAGCCTTAAAAACATTCTTCCAACTGAAGAAATTCTCTATCAGAAACATTGTACTAAAACTAAAGTTTGTAAACTTTGTAATCTAGAGGATGAGACTATTGAACATTTGTTCTTTGCTTGTCCTTGGGCTCGTGCTACCTGGTTTGCCTCACCTCTGTCCCTACTTACTCGTAATGATAGTACTAATAATCTGGGTGATTGGTTCCTGAATATTATTAAGAATGGAAATGGTAAAAATGAAAATAGCACTGATGTGGCTGAGCTTATCAGTTACCTTTGTTGGTTCATTTGGAAGGGTAGGAACAACTTTATCTTTAATGGTATTGAGCCTGATCCTTTGTTTACTGTTCAATTAGCTGCTAAAAGTTGTAAAGAATTCAATGATAAAAATTCTCCTAATGATGCAAAAACAGATTTGAATGAGCTGAAGGAAAAAAAGAATAAGGAAAAGCTTAGTAATCTGAATAGAGGGAAAGATTTTGTTACTAAAACCAATAAAATTAGCTCGAAAAAGAAAAATCATAAGTGGAAACCTCCTAATAAAGATTGTTTTAAAATCAATACTGACGCTTCTTTTACTTCCTCTGGTTGTGCTATTGGTTTTGTTGTCAGGGACCATTTTGGAAATTTTATAGCTGGGGAGTCTAAGAAGATTGAGGCTTCAAATGCTGCAGAAGCTGAAGCACAAGGTGTTCTTTGGGGTTGCAAAATTGCTACAAGCTTCCCCAAACACTCTACTACTATTGAAAATGATAATGCGAGCATTATGGGTCCTCTTATAGCTAGAACTCCTTTTACTAAATTCGATTGTTGTAATATTTATAAGTCTTTGTATTCTTGTGCGGAAACTTGTAATCCCTCCTTTTCCCTTATCTCTCGAGAGGGGAACTTAGTGGCTGACTGGGTTGCAAAACAAACCTTGTGTGGGTCTTTGTTTGGCAACTGGGGTTTGCACCCCCCTACCCAGTTAGTGCGTCTTTTGTGCTCTGATTTGCCTTCTAGTGGCATTGGTTGATTTTTGGTTGTAAACTCTCTTTATTATTATTTATCTTATTATAAACTTTCGACAAAAAAAAAAATGTGTCTTTCCAAGAGAAACAAGATGGTTGACAATAACAATGAATATTTAATACATGGTGTTCAATTTCTCTCTAACCATCATCTTGAACATTTCATATTGAGGTATTTATAAACAACCTTCATTTTTTTGATGGAGATGGTTCCTTCATAAGATATATCTATACATTCTCAAATGAAAGTCAAATCATATTCACTTACCCGGTTATATTCTTCTTCAGATATACCACAAATCAATAGGTTCAATGCTCTATAATTCTAGAGATCTTAAGCTTGTCATCCTTAGTAAATTCATCTTTGAACTTAGGTTGGTTGGTGATTACACTTTATCTGACATTGTTTTTGGTTTCCTTGTAGGCAAAATAGGGTCCACCACTTGTGATTCCCCATAGCTCGCAATCATATCATTGAATATATACCTCCATTATCTTACTCCAATATTTTTAGTTTGTACCTACAAAGAGAAAGGGTCTAGTAGTAGATAAACCTTCCCAATGATAGCTCCCATGTTGTTAACTCAAATACGTTTAAGTATTATAGTAGATTTAGGCTATAATACCACTTGTAAGTCCTGAAGGGGGGGGGGGTGAATAGGACTCTAATCAATATATCTACTAATTAAAAATTATCTTGAAAAATAAATATGTTTGAAAACTAGATATAAGTTATGCACGTATGTAAAGACAATAAGTCAAAGAGTATGGATTGAATTCACACACTAATTTGAAGTGGTTCGCTTCCCTTACATCCACTACCTAGGTTTCCCATCTTAGGATATTCAAGCTTCCTTTCAACAAATCTAAAAAAATCTTAATGGTTATTCATAAACCAATACACAAGAATTTTAATGTTTATGTCACAACCCGATAAGACTTTTAATGGTTACGTTACCACCAGAATTTTGACTAATCAAGACATCTCCCTAGTGAAATTTCCACACAAGTTACCACTTCCAAAAGGAATATTTCTCTTCTTCATATAGATGCAAGAACCTATACTCCTGAATGAGTGGATAAAAAATGTTTGGGCTAAATTACAAAGTAATATGGAAATATGGTTATGGATCGCTTTGGGGCTCTCTTTGAAGATTAGTTTGAAAAGGCTTCAAAAATGGTGTAGAAAAGAGCCACGTTTTAAAGTCTTAAATGCCTCTATTTATAGAAAAAAAATACCCCTAACAGATTTGTCCATGTGTCAGCTTCTGGTTAGCTGTAAATCTTCTTGGCTAATGTCTAGTCCTTTCTGGTCCGATGGCTGATAAAAAATATATCTATTTTTTCTAACGCTATAAGAAATAGTACACCAACGACTTTAATATTTCCTATCTAGATGTTATCGATCTGCCTATATGTACTTGTCATCTTCTTCACAAGGTATCTACTTGGAGTCAAGTCTTCAATTCTAATGATAAATCAAATCAGATACCTGATACCTTGGCTCGATCATCTAGACTTCAACTTCCTTGGCTCCCATTTAATGTTCGTATGTTGTTCCTATTTCTTCTCTTTGGAGGTTCGCTCTTTGTCTTTTTTCATCCCTTATTCTCGAATAGATTTAGGGACTCTGGTCTTCTCATAACTCGGGGGTCCAGACTTCTTCTCTTCTGATACTTCATTCTCCAATGGCGTTAGGTTGTCCGGTCTTTGGTTTTGTGAAGGTCCAGAATTTTGCTTCTTTTCCTTCATCTTCAGTTGGCCATCTTAGGTTGTCCGATCTTCAGCTCCTCAGAGGTCCGTTGACCTGTTTCCTCATCATCTCCATGCTCAAGGAAAATTTCCCACACCATGCTAGGGACGCCTACCTGACCAACAACCAAAGAATTAGAAGTCGCCTGGGCGTGTCAAAGTCGGTCAGCCGAGCTCGTCGGTCCATTTTGTGGTTGAGGAAGAGAGATAAGTAAAGGAGGATGAAAATGTCTACAATATGCAAGCTTTCGGCATAAAAATCAACAACATTGCGAGAGGATTTGTAGTCATCCGGATCCACAACATCTTCAACTAACTCCTCTTATCCATTACCTTCCTCACTCCACTATATTTTTTTGTTTTCTCTTCACTGCCATCAGTCGTGGAAAATGCATAATTATTATCTGTTAGAGTGTTTTTCCACCCCAAGTTTCACTCCTAGGTTCGTGTATGTCATCGAGTGAGTTTGGACTTAAAGGGCCAAAGCATCTACTTATTTAATTAGTTCACCAATGCCTAAACTATTACTCTTTACGATCGCATTTTGTTTATCATTGGAGGCGCGTTGTTTGTTTGTCGTTCTGTTTGCTTTAGCAGACGTAGCAAAAGCGAAACTTCTGTGTTGTTTCCTTGCCCATACTTGTATCTGAAAGTAACGTACTTGTGAGATCATTTGGATTTGGTGGAAAAGTGTCTTTGGGTAACGATGATGCCAGCGACACCTTTGAACGATAGTAGTAACTTTGGATTTTAGGGATTCTCCTTTTTAGGAGCCTTTAACGATAGTTTTTTAGAAAATAATTTAGCTTAGTATCATCAAATTCTTTTTATCCTTAGTAGTCTTAAATTATTTCCATAAATTTCTATCAATCAAAAAATAGTTTAGTTTTTCTTATATTTTATTTATAATTACTAAATTATAACTTAATCAACCACTTAATCAACCACTTTCACTAATCATCATTTCTAGATTATACACCTCCACCACCTAGGTGGAGCCTCATAAAGTAGGAAGAACGAGAGAAGGAGATAACCTTTTTTTTTTTTTTTTTTTTGTTGATAACCAAATTAGTGGCTGTAGCGGTCTTGAAAAGTTATCTTAATGGTATTGGTCCCTCAATTCTTAATTCTTCAGATTTCATCATTACTTGGTTTCTTTTTTTCAGCATCCTTTTGCCATTTGTTGTTAAATCTTGAACCCCACAAAGATATGTATTTAAAAGTAGAAACAAGTTGCATTATAAAAAAAAAACGAGTTGCATTCTGTTTTTTCCTAAAAAATAAAAAAAAATTAAAATTAAAATCAATATAAAACATAACCACCCTATTAATAAGTTAAGTGTCGGTTTGGAAGCGTTTTTTTAAGAAGCACTTACAAATATTTTTAAAATTTTAAAAATGTTTTAAATCTTGAAAAACATTTTAGGAGAAGCACTAATTTGATGGTTCTTAAAAAAAGCACTTAAAGTGATTTTAAATTTTAAAATTATTTTTAATAATTTTTCAAAATTTAAAATTTTACTCTACAAACGTTTTTTAATCTAAAATAAACACTTTTAAATGGATCCTAAGTCACTTAACCGGTTCCGAAATTATAATCCATTTTGCTCTTTTACATAAATTAATAAAGACTCTTTATTAATACCATACTACAAGGAAAATAACCTTCAAGATAACCAACTATATGTTAGTTGAACAAATAAGTATCTAATATTTTAATTTGAACAACATGATACCTAATATTTTAATTTTGATCTTACGGTTGAAACTCGTCGTTAATTGATAATATGGCAAAAATGTCTTTTTTCCAAATTCCTTGGATACCTTTTTATCTCTTCTTTTTTAAAATGCCATGTAGACATTTAATGTGAAATAGACGGCATGTACTAATGGTTGAACAAAAATAAAATGTTAGGTATCACGATATTCAAGTTAAAAATATATAATTTTATTTGTTAATTTTTAGCACATTATTTTTAGGTATACCACATGTTATTTTTCTTTTATTAAAATACTCTTAATAAAATATGGGATAATTAGAGATAAATGTCTCTTTAATTAAGCTTTTAATTTTTTTAAGGGATAATTAGAGATAAATGCCTCCTTAATGATGCATTTAATTTTTTTAAGCCTTTAATTTTCTTATTTAGAGATAAATGCCTAATAGAACAATTATTTATAGAAAACATCCCCTTTATATTTTTTATACCTATACTATCCTTATGATTAAATATATTATTTTATTTTTAATACAATATTTATTTTTAAATCTTAAACAAATAATAGGGTATTTCCACCACCACACCACCACCACCACCATCACAACCACCACCACCACCACCACCACCACCACCACCACCACCACCTACTACTAATTTCATCACACGCGCGCGTCCGTGAAATTTTTTTAAAATCGCCATAACTAATTCAAAGAAAATCAGAAAAATCGAAAAAAATCATATTTGAATAAATCAAATTAATATTTACGTCTATGATTTTTTTCGGAATTTTCTGAATTTTTTGGTTTTTTTGAATTTTTTTTGAATTTTTTAATTCGCAGAACATGGAATTCCATGTTTTAAACAGTGAATTTCGTCTCTGCGGAAAACAAATTCCTTATATCAAAACATGGAATTCCATGTTTAAAACATGCAATTCCATGTTCTGCGAATTAAAAAATTCAAAAAATTCAAAAAATTCTGAAAAAAATCATAGACGTAAAATATTAATTTGCTTTATCCAAATATATAAATTTTTTATTTTTTTGATTTTTTTAGAATTAGTTATGACGATTTTAAAAAAAATTCACGGACGCGCGCGTGTGTTTATTAGTTTTTGTTTTGTTTTTTCTAATTTCTTTTTTTAAATTGTTAATTATAAGGGTAGTTTGGAATGAGGCTGTTTTCTATAAAAAATCTTATTATAGGCACTTTATTTAAATAAGTTTTTTAATAGGCATTAATCTCTAATTGGCTCTTTTTTTAAGCCTTTAATTCTTTTATTTAGAGATAAATGCCTAATAGAACAATTCCTTAATATTATTAGAAACATGATTTTAATATTCTAATAAAAATGAAGTAGATATAAAAAGTAACAAATTATCTTAATTTTTTTAAATGGAAAAATATTTAAAGATAACTATATTTGGAAAGGTAAACTAAAATTTGGAGATCCGCGTCCAAAAAAAAAAAAACTAAAACTAAAATTTGAAGATAAAGCAAATAATTTCTAACCAAATCCGATTATTTATTATCAAGTCAGAATTACAAAAGTTTACTAACTAGAATAAAGGTGAAAAGTGTATTTACTCGCTTGAAAAGTCAATCATCAACCTAATTATATTTCCTATTAAGCAATACAAAGGATATTTAAGTATTTAGACAACAAACAAGTATTCTCAATAAGCAATAAGTGAAAGCATCTTATTATTTATGGGGATTTTAGTTTATAAGGCCCAAAATTTACTCTATTTTCTGTTTTAAATCTCAAAATCTAACTAGTCCAACTAGAATGAGGATTGTACCAAAATACCCTAAACTCCTTTTCCATAATGAAAAACAATATCTCACCCCCAAATCCATTAATGAACCGGATCATCCGCTCCCATTCTTCTCTCTATCTTATTCCCTCCCTTCTCTCTCTCTCTCTCTGTGTGTGTGTGTGTGTGTGAAATCCACACCGAACGCCCCACCACCCCCAAACGACTCACCCTCTGCTTCACCACATCGTCATCACTATCACCGACCCCCCACCTCCATCACCATGCCGAACCCCCACGCTCACCTTCATCACCATCACCACCAATGACCCCCTCACCACCATTCCTCTCTCTCTGTGAACTACACCCCAAGCCCCCCACCTCCACCAACATTACCACCACCAGCTTCTGATCTCTTTCTTCTTCACCCCCATCTTCACCTTCCCCGATCTACCACCGTAACCTCTCCATGGCGCAGCGAAGGCCGCCGCGTCTGGAGCACTTGAAGCCCGTCTCCTTCTTGTCGCCGCTCAACTCCTCGTCGCCGCTCACCTTCATCATCCCCACCAGATCTCACCTTCATCCCCCTCCCATCCACACAGATCTGGCCTTCATCTTCACCCACACTCTCATCTTCACATCACCACAACACCACCATTATAGACTTCATCTTTGCTCTTTGAATAAACCCACCACCACCGCCGAGACAACGAAGACATGTGTCGTCGCCTGATGGGGCCAGCCCCAAGTCGGTTCATCTCCAGACCATTGTGGGGCTCACATCGTCGCTCTCCTGCACACACCTGATCTGACCTACACAACTCTGATTTGCTACACTGTTCGTCACATCGCCAATTTGCTGGAGCACTGGAAGAGAGCCGTCGTTCGTCACATCGCCACTCTCTGCTCCCCTGTTCGTGGATCCAAAGTCAGACGTGTTACTTTTTTTTTTCGTTCTTGATGGGGCCAGCCCCGATAGGTTATTATGGGGCCATGCCCAAATATAGTTACTGTTGGTACTGGGGCAGCCCCAACTATATAGTTATTGTTGGTAATGGGGCCAGCCTGGTATGGGTTATAAAATGTTTGTATTGTGTATATTTGATCCAAGGAGTTTTAGATATTTATGTTGTGTTTTTTTTTGTTCCTACCTGGGCACATGGGTACAACCCACGCGAGTAAAAATTCATTTTGTGTTCAAAGGCCAGCTTTGTTCTTTATGCGTACAGACCCAACTGATGTTTGTTCCTGATGGGGCCAGCCCGTATAAGTATGAAAACTTGACAAAAAATGAATAAGTGAATCCAAAAAAAAATTATCATGTGTACGGATCCGTACCCATGAAGAACAAGGGTAAAAAAGTAAAAACTGAAACCAAAAACTTGGAATTGGGACTTTTAAAAGATTTTTTTTGTAACTAGGATTTTAATTGGAAAGTTGGCCCATTTGGGGACTCAATTTGTATTTTCCTCCTTGTTTATTTATTTTTTTGGACAAGTGAAGAAACACAAAAGGCTGCCAAGACCTATTATAGAAAACTGGGCTCTAAATGAAACTGGCCCTCCGTCTAGCAGAATACGTAGTTCTATTAGCTAATCTGTTGTACTGCCTCAGAAGAGGGGAAAGAACATGTTGTCATGCGTTCCCGCGATCACACCAATTAGTAAAACATACAGGCGGACTGACCACCATGCATATGACAATAACCCTATACCTAAATAATTTTAAGGTTGTTCGAACATATAACAGTATTGATTCCCCAGGAATCCTTACACGATATGAGTAGTGCTTAGCTTCAATAAGTGGAAGCAGCCTATGAGTAGTTCTTAACTTCAGTTAAAGTGATTTCAAAGCAATTGAATAATTATTTTTCCAGGAAGAGCTTGTGATTTGGATAGACTTTAATTTTAAAGAATGTATTACTATATGAATAGTTTTTGCTTCTTAGGGTGATCTATAAATAAAAGACCAAACTTAAACATTTATAATATTACCCCAAAAGTCACTACAACTACAAGCATCAGATACAATGTAAGTCAATAAAATAATTGGTTCATTCTTGATGACATGAATACTAAATATTTTTAAGCTTTAACTAAAAAGAGAAGGGCAAGAAACAAAATACTTAAATTGGAAAATGATCAAAGAGAATGGATAGTTGAGCCTGAGGAAATTGATAACACAATAAAAAATTACTATAATTCTATCTTTCAAATTGTGGGAAATAGAAACTATTCTAATCTCATTGAAAAAATTACACCTATCATATATAATGATATGAATGTTAATATTATTAAACCACTTACAATGAAGGAGCTTGAGGAAGCAGTTTGGTCCATAGGGAGTGATAAAGCCCCAGGAACTGATGACTACTCATGCAACTTCTTTAAGCACCACTAGAAAGTGATAAAACTTATTATACTAAGACTAGACTTTCACTTTCTTCAGAATAAGAGTAATTTGACTTGTATCAACCAAACTCTATATATTTGATCTCTAAGTGGCTAAACCAAAGAACATTAAACACTACACACCCATAAGTTGCTCACATTTCATATATAAAGTTATTGCTAAGATTCTGGTCCTAAGGCTCAAACCTATTATGCATGAAATAACAACAGATAGGTTGTCTTCTCTTGTTCATCTTTAGTTGGTCATCTTAGGTTGTCTGCTCTTTAGGTTTCCGAAGATCCGTTGACCTATTTCCACATCATCACCATGCTCAGTTAAACTTGCAAGGATTATACACAATCTCATCTTTTCTCGTAAGATCGATCATATTAAATTACAATATTTTGTCACAAACACATCAATCAAAGAAATGTCCTTTAGGCTAACATATAACACACATAAAAACCATAATACACACCAAACTCCCCTTCTAGCAATGTGATACATTGACGTTCTAAGAGAGATTGGAATTGAATCCCTTCACCAGATTTGAGTGCAAACAAGAGCTTTAACTGTATTTAGTTTCAAATAACTGTGAAAGGGATCAAGAATTCTCCATACAGTACTAAAAGCCGATTCCAAGGAAACCATAGACACCAGAATAGCCAAGACATGTCTAACAACTATTGTCAACACCCAGAACCTTTAAGAATTACCTTTCCACTGTCTTAACTCATCAAACACTTCATTGTCGCCCTCTATATCCTTGCGGATGTTTGTCTCTAACTTAGTTTTACCATGTTCGGCCTATTTTCCATCATAGTTCCATAAATGCCCGAGGATCAGTGGGGGAAATAGGAGCAGCAGAGCAGCAAATGCATATGATGAAAAAGTATTCATAGTTTCAAATTTCAAAGGAACAACAAAATTTGCAATTGAAGTGTAATTATTAAAGATACTCTCTAAATCATTAATTATTCTATTTTGCAACATGGTCTCCTAAGTAGCCCCATACAATTTTGTCAATTAGTATTCGAGATAAGACAACTTCTTTCTAAGGTCTAACATAACTGATATAAATAGTTGCAGGTTCATACTAAAAGTAATCCCCCAATAGTTTTCAAATTTCAGTTTCACAACCTTTTCCATAGTATTCAACGTTGAATTATCGCCAAAGATTAATTCAATAATGCTGGAATATAGAGTAACTATATCATCAAAGTACGAGTTAGTGTCACAAACAAAGAACTAGAAAATCAAAGAGTGATGTTGTAAAAAAGTTTGAGAAACTTAACCAAGCAACATGCATTTGCCTAATCAGTAACACAAGGCAGGGATATGCCTTCTTCAATAGTATATTCATTCATTTTCTTATCCACCAAAAACTAAATCTAAGAGCTTTCTCATATTTTCAGCCTCGTCAAGCACGCGATACGTAGGATTCCATATAGTTGAAATATCAAGACATACAATTCTCTTTGATTCAATGTTTGGCACATTCACACATCTTTTAAATGATAAACACCGACTTGGAGAAGACCTAACATAGCATACAATATCTCGATTTCTTTTAACCGAGACATCTAAATTTACTAATCAACATTTCACAATCAAATTCAAAATATGTGCACAACACCTAATATGTAAGAACTCATAACAATTAATAGTAATTTTAGGTTCAATTTTTTACTCCACTGCAATATATTTTATAGCTTAGCAGTTAGACCTAACATTTTTCAACCATTAATGTCAAATTAAAACCAATTTTTTTAATCATTTTACACATTTTCAATCTATTTGCCCACTGTTTCACCCTTATACGCTTCAACCATACTAAATCTGATTACTCATTTTTCTTAAATCCTAATTTTCATCTACAAAATACTCGTTTACGCACACGTAGGTCAAGTTATGTATTATGTCCATGCATAGTTGACTCTTTTCCCCTTCAAAATATATTTTCGTAGTTTTTTTGCTCATCGAATGTAGATTTAGACGAACTTAAAATTAAGGTTGCATAACAAAGCATATTTAATTAAAACCTAATACTAAGGGCAAATCAGAAACTTAATCCGTAAAGATATCTCTTTAAAAAAATTTATTTCAAAAATAAAGGTAAATGTTTTTTATGAATATGAAAATTTATTTCAGATCTTTATAAGGTATTTTTTTTTTAATTTAAGATCCATTAATCTATAAATGCCTATTAAAAAACTGAAAACATCCCCTAATAAGATTCTTTATTTAAAACAACCTATACCTTTATATAATTTTTTTTAATTACTCTATTAATTATTAATTTAACTTAACCACCCTATTACAAATTCCACCACCGCTACCCCACCACCACCACCCACCACCCCTACAACCACCACCACCTCCCCACCACAACCACCACCACCACCACTACAACCTCAACCACCACCACCACGCAAGCACCGCCAGCACCACCACCACGACAATAACAGCCACAACCACAAACACAAACACCACCACCACGACAATAACAGCCACAACCACAAACACAAACACCACCACCACCTACTACTACTAATTCAATCATGGACGCATCACACACGCGCGCGTCCGTGATTTTTTTAAATCATCTTAACCAATTCTAAAAAATCAAAAAAATAAAATATTTGTATTTTTGGATAAAGCAAATTAATATTTACGTCTATGTTTTTTTAGAATTTTTTTAAAGTGTTTAGGAATTTCTGAATTTTTTGAATTCTTTTGAATTCAAAAAATTAGAAAAAAAATCATAGACGTAAATATTAATTTGGTTTATCAGAAAATTTAATTTTTTTATTTTTCTTATTTTTTAGAATTAGTTATGACGATTTAAAAAAATTCTCAAACGCACGTGTGTGATGGAATCAGTAGTAGGTGGTGGTGGTGGTTGTGGTGGTGGAGGTGGTGGTGGTTGTGGTTATGGTGGTTGTAACGGTGTTTAAATACATGGTGATAAGGGTAATGGTAGTGGTGGCGATGGTAATGGTAATGGTGGTTGAAGTGTCTTATTATTTGTTAAATATTAAAAATAAATATTTTAATAAAAAATAAAATAATATATTTAATAACAATAATTGTATTTTTTTTTTGTCAGGAACAATAATTGTATAAAAAGATAGAAAATATGATTTTTATAAATTATTATTTTATTAGGTATTTTTTTATAAAGTAATTATTGAAAAGTTAATTTAATAATTAAATACTTTTATTAAATTTTTTTTAATAAATATTCCTTAATTTAATCAATAAAAGGTGAATTATATATTATAGGATTATTGCCCAAGAAACACCTCAAATTAGAATTAATGCCCCTCACTCCGCCGCTTTCTTCTTGCCCATAAAAGACACTCATTTTTTTTTGTTTCCTATTTTACCCCCTCACCCCAACCGCCGTCCGTTTATTAGTCGTTTGTTCGTATACATTGAGTTAGTTATATATATCTCCTCTGTCTCTCTCTTTCTCTTTCATCTCTATCTCTTTCTCTCTCTATCTCATTCATCTCTCTTCATTTCCGTTTAACTTTCAAATTACACGCAAAAATCACTCTTGGCAGCAGTAGACAGTACAAAAGTGTACATGCACGAGTGTTGGGAAACATTCCCATTACTCAACATTAACCCACAAGTACAAAAGTGTACTTGCACGAGTGCTGAGAAACATTCCCATTACTCAACATTAGCCCACAAGTACAAAAGTGTACTTGTACGAGTGTTGGGAAACATTCCCATTACTCAACATTAGCCCACAAGTACAAAAGTGTATTTGTACGAGTGCTGGGAAACATTCTCATTACTCGCCCTTGGCAGCAGCAGCAGACAGCAGTAAGGACATTAAGATATATTTACCTTAAGTGTCTTTTATGGGCAAATGACTAAGGTGGCAGGTGTTTATTGGACATTCATCCGTTATTATATACCGCGAATAGAAAAAGATGTATGTAGAGGGCAATTTGTTTTTGGGTTCGATTCACACAACTTGTTATATGTATTCTTCACTGAACTAGTGCATATATTGGGATGTACCACAATGTTTTAAAGCGCTCTATCAATTGAGTTCCAACAGAAAAAATAAATAATTCAGCGTACAGAAAGAAAATATACAAATAAATAAAAGTATTATTAAGTCCACAACTAATGCCAAACGCAACAATTTTTAAATACCAACCACCACCAACTAACTTGTACATATTTTTATAAGTCAATAGAGGATTTTATTCATCTTTAAAGTCAATAGAGGGCTCATCAAATAAAACAAGATTTCAAAGAATGTCATGGACAAATGGACAAACCATCCGTATGAAGGTTGGAGCTAAACTAAAGATGTCAATCACGGTATGTGATAGGAAGTAACACCTGGTCTTTGATTATATCACTTTATATTTGTTTCGCATCAGAAAATAAAATAAAGTTATGAGTAATTTATAATAAGTGTTACTTCCTCCGTTTCAAAATGTTTGTCTACTTACTAAAATTGGTGTTTCAAAATGTTTGTCTACTTAGTATTTCAAGACACTTTTTCCAAAAATTTCCATTACTACCTCTATTAAAAAATTAAAATTTATATTTCCAATACACATTTAATATATCAAGACACTTTATGAAGGGTAATTTTGTAATAAGAATTGTAATCATTTATTTTTGTAATTCGTGTGAAAAGTAAAGTGGACAAACATTTTGAAACGGAAGGAGTATAAGTTTACTTGATACTTTGATTTAATTTTTTTACAATAATTAAGAAAATCAAATAATTATTTCATTGTATTTACAATATCGATAACATCTATTAAATCTAATAGTCGGAATCTAGGAATGTAGAAAAAAATATATTCAATGGGGGAACAATTAAGTTTCTAATTTAGTCTAAAAAGTGTATAGTTATTAGTGTGGGTGGGGTAAACATATACGCTATCTAAATAGTAAGTCAATAATGATTCTGATGATTCTGAATGATTCCTTCCACTTCCACTTGCTCTTCTCTGACTTTGTCCTCTTTTGCTCACCAGCAGCTATCTGACTCTGTCATTACTCCACACAACAAAAGTTTCATATGCAAAGAAAACTTAAACATGGATTGGCTTCTATGTTTAGGTAAATTCAAGAAGAAGAAGAAGAAGAAAAACTTGCATGATCACATGCATAGCACTTCAGGTAGTTTCTATTTCATTTACAGGACTTAATTATAATTATACAAAAGAAAAAGATATTAGGGGCTAGTCTAGAGTAAGGAGCGGTAATTATTCTTTCGATCTAAAATAATACTCTAAATTTTTTGGTCAAGTGGGAAATCACTTAAGGATCCCCATGGATCATATAATTCTTGCTAAAAATTTGAAGGTTTTTACCTGGTTTCCTATTGCTGAGATCAAGGTGAAAAAAGGAGAGAATTGACTCATTTGAACTCTGTTTGTTTTCTATTTTTTGCTTTCAGAAAGATTGATGATAATTAATAGCTCATCAAGCTCGAATGAGATAAACAAAATAACTGCCAAGACTTTTACATATCGTGAATTAGCTGCTGCAACTCAAAACTTTCGAAGTGATTATTTGCTCGGGCAGGGTGGTTTTGGCAGAGTATATAAAGGGCGAATTGGAAATTCCAATCAGGTATGCTTCTCTAAATTCTCTAAATTCTCCATGTATACTTTCTTGGAGATTCTCAAGTAAAAAACCCTTGATTTCTTTTGCTAGATTGTAGCGATTAAGCAACTTAATCGTAAAGGAATGCAAGGAAATAGAGAATTTCTAGTTGAAGTATTGATGTTAAGTATGCATCATCATTCTAATCTTGTAAATCTATTTGGTTATTGCTCCGAAGGAGATCAGAGATTGCTTGTTTATGAATGCATGCCCCTCGGGTCATTACTGGATCATCTTCATGGTATTTACTTTAAATTAACCAGTGAACATCAATGTTTTTGTCCAAACCTATAATTCTTGTTCTGCAGATCTTGTACCTGGTAAAGAAGCGCTGGATTGGAATACAAGAATGAAAATTGCAGCTGGAGCAGCAAAAGGGTTAGAGTATTTACACGATAAAGCTAAACCTCCCGTGATATTCCGAGATTTAAAATGCTCAAATATCTTGCTTGGAGAAGGGTATCATCCAAAGCTATCAGATTTTGGTTTAGCTAAACTCGGACCTATGGGCGATAATACACACGTATCAACACGAGTAATGGGAACCTACGGATATTGCGCTCCAGAATACGCAACAACTGGACAATTAACACTAAAATCCGATGTTTATAGCTTCGGGGTTGTTCTATTAGAAATCATCACAGGAAGGAAAGCTTTTGTCCGTTCTAAAGCTGGCGAGCACAATTTAGTAGCATGGGTAAAAAAACTTTCCTCTGATATATATTCATATTCTTTATTGAATTCTTGAGAATTGATAGATAAATTGGTGTATCTACTAGGCAAGACCTATGATAAAAGATGGAAAAAAATTCTCGGCAATGGCTGATCCGATGCTTCAAGGGAAGTACCCGACAAGAGGGTTATATCAAGCTCTTTCAATTGCATCGTTGTGTGTTCACGAACAACCGAATATGCGTCCGAGAATAGCTGATGTTGTTACAGCATTGAGTTATCTTGCTTCACAAAAGTATGATCCTAATTTACAATCAGCCACTTCAACACCATCTCGAACCAGACGAGATGTAGATAACGACAGATGATTATATTATATACCTGTAAGTAGATGATAGAACAACTAATACATATACTCACCCACACACTTTTTCACAATTTTTTCCACTATTGCTTCTATTAAAATTGTAGAATGTATATGTATAATAAGTATTTAAGAATTATGATGTCAAAGGTTATTAAAAGTATGAAGGAAATTTTAGTACTTATACTGTCAAAAGTGTCATTTCTTTGTTTGTCTGGGAAAGTAAATGGCGAATTAAAAAAGGACGGAGAGAGTATATAAATCTTATATAGAAGCAAAATTTCCAAGAAAGTTAGATTACAAAGTACGCCTCGTCTGCAACAATCACATTTGAATACTTTTACACATGAGCATTGATTAATATATAAATACATTCAACTCTCGCCGCTGATATTTGACTCTAAAATGATCTACTAGATCTTGTGTTATCTAGTTAATGTTTTGTTATTCCTGATGGCCATTAGATTGCATGTGTGAGGAGTTGCTGTCATTGGCAGATTTGGTTTCTCCCGGAGCTGGAGCCGGGGCCGGAACAAGTGGACTACTCTGTTGTCCCTGTTAAATTATAGAAGTCTTAGCTAATATTTTGCGAGAAGATGAAAAGAAAAAGAAAATGATATTAAGAGATTTAAATGAAGTGACGTACTCTGGTCCTATCACGCCAAGCAAGACCGAATGAGAATAAACCTGTTCTACTCACCGGAGACTCTGGACGCTGGGGCCCAGGGGATAATAAAGCTTTGTTCTGTCCAGATTGATATTGTAATGTGGCTTCAAGCATTGATTCTGCCATAACCACCCTTTTCTCCATTTGAGCAAATGCAACCATCGCCTTTTCATACTTTTCCTACATTAACAATTAATTAAAATGGTGATCAGAGAAGGGAAGAGAAGAGGAGGAGGAGGAGGAGGAGGAGGAGGAGGAGGAGGAGGAGGAGGAGGAGAAACCTGAAGAACATGCAGTTCATATTTCTGAGTAGCGGCTTCTTGCTCTGCAAAGATACGAGCCTCTTCATTAACCTTCTGTTCATGTTCAACCCGCATCAGGACCTACAGTATTTCATATGGATGATTACATATCACAAATAGTATCTTAAGTTCAAGCCCATGAAAGGAAAGTGTGATTAATTAAATTGTTAAATAAAACCTCAAGCATTGTGGTCTCTTGCTCTTTCTTTAGTGCAAGTGTGTCGCGTAATTCAGAAACTTCTTGTTCTAATTGCTCGATCTTTGCAGTCAGTTGCCGTCTATTATCTTCTTTCACCATCTCCATCAATGCTGTTTCCAGCTCTTCAGCTCTGACAAACAACAAAAACCCATCTACTTTTCATGAATTTTGTTAAAGTTTATTATTATTGTTAGAGTTTCTGACCCAAATTATTCTAACCTCTTGCCCGTTTAGTTCTTAACCCATATCTTTATTTACCTATAAATACAGTATATTGTATAGGTTATTTGACAACACCTTTAGAACAATTTTGTCTATCACCGTTTAGTAACATTTTTCCAATTATAGTAAAACCCTCTCCTCTGTCCATGGGTTTTCCAGTCTTGTGCTTTCACGTAAATCTTGTGTCAATTAATTGATTTTGTGCATGTTTGTATAATTAATATATTTATAAGGAACACTTGAAAGAGACTGGCTCACCTGAGTTCAGCAGCTCTCTTTTCTTCCAACTTTTCACAGATCTCAGCCTTCAACCAAATAATTTGGTCTTGTAGCTCGGGGATAGAATCTACTTTCGCCTCAATTGTTTGCAAAATTTCATCCGAAATGGAAGGATGAGAGTCTGATAAATGAGGAGGAGATATTGGGTTATCGACAACAGGCTTTGTTTCTTTAGTTACAGCCATGGACTCAAGATCAGAACGAGAATTATGCTTGAAACTACAGAGCTTAGTGGCAAGACCCTTGGGATCTTTGATGGGAGTTCCTTTTGATCTTTCCTCTATCACTCCAAGAACAGATGGCCTATGCTTCTTTCTTAGATCTTCAAGCTTCTCTTGTGTTACGGTATTGAAACCCATACAAGCTGTCAAAACAAGTTGGCTGCTATCAAATGTTGAACCGGTTAAAGTTTGTAAGTAAATTATAGCATCTCCAGCATCCCGAGATGTCACAACAGTCGGACCTACAAAACACAAACGGGTGGAACCCCCTCATCAATAAATAATATAATATCTATAGTAGAAATGAAACATGATATTGACTAAAATATTACCATATAATTCCATTAAAGCAAGTGCAGTTCGGAACATCATTACACGATTTCCTTCAAACAGAATCACATCCCACACACGAAGCACTGAAAAGACAACTATCAGGACTTGGACTTAACAAAATTAACGTTAGAGTTAAGTTATAAGCCCTCACCACTCTCCCATGGAATAATATTTACAAAAATTGATAAGAACCAAGGACCAGTTATCCATGTAACCTGTACTCCCAGGTAATCAAGATGATTCACTGCGACAAAAATATTCAATTTTACAAAAAACTCCCTTCGTTTTACATAAAATAACAACTATAGATAGAAACGCATTAATACCAAGTTTGGGAAATCTTTCACGAATCAAATCCTCAAACACAAGTTGGTCAACCTGAGATTCTATCATTTCTTGTGTGTAACAACCAGCAAAGTAGTCATCAAGAATACCCACCAAAGTCCTGCAATTACAATTTAAATAATTCGTTTTTCATAATACTATATTGATGATTATAAAGCTTACCAGAAGGCATTTTCCTCAGGCATCATGAGCAGTAAGAGGCCAGCAAAAAAATTCATTGCCTGTAAAAACATTGAATATTATGAATCAACCAAAATGGTTTCTTAAACGTATTACACTTTAAAGAAAACTAACGATAAATTACCTTTAGTCTGCTATTACCTGGCAATACCCAACGGATGGATTATGTTGAGCATATGCCAACAAAACACGCCTCAATGAATTTCTTCCATTTTCATCCAAAGCTGGGTGCCCTGGAAATGTTCTAGGCAAATCCTGTTCACAAAACAAAATGTAATATTATGTTAATCCTCCCTGGATCACAAAAAGTAGAACATTCGAATTAAAAAGAGTGAACATGACCTTTTCAATCTGCTTTCTGTATTTCTCTGCCACACCATCATCACCTCCACAATCCAGCAAATTCTGGTAATACTTCTCCACTCTTCGTGTTTTAACACCAACAAAAGCTTGCCACACCTCTCCTCTAAGCTCCCTTGGAACACCTCCATGAACAAGGAATTCTAGTTCTAACCAAGGGAAAGAATCACTTTCAGTACGTTCTATTTGAGAAGTATTCATACTATCATCTACCATCTCCTTTTCTCGGTCAGAATCATCATCTACTGTCTCATTCTCATTAAAATTGTCTTCATTTTCCATCTCAGGGTTTGTTTTCGAGTGTCTCACTTCATTGATCGGTGGAAGATGTTCGTGGTTAGTGTTTATCTCTTTGTCTTTCACACTGTTGTTTTTATTTATACGAATGCTCATTTTAGAATCAATATCATTTAGAGATGATCTAATATCACACCATGTTCGTACCACACGAGATTCTTTTTTTACAGAAGCTGGCACTTCGGTTCCATTATCATTGGCTGGTACTTTCGCTGAATTATTGCCTCCTTCTCTCAGATCTTGAGCATCGTCACTTTCTTGCTTTGTTGCTTCAGAATCAAATGTTGTAATATTCTTATCGTTTGTTACAGAAGACTCTACTTGATGTTCAAGAAAATTCTTCCATTTTTCTGATCTTTCTCCTTCCTCTAGCTATAATAAAAGTGATCCTATTTAAGGTTAATGTAAAAGAGAGAAGAAACCGACAAGAACAAAACCTGAAAAACTTGTTTCTTTGTTACCTTATATATCTCTGAGTATTCCCTGTATTGTTTAAGATGTTGAGGTCTCACAGCAAATCCAAAGGCATCTCTGTCAATCATATTAACATATTATACAATTATATTCCACATTGTCCACAAAAGCGCAAATTTAACTATTGAAATGTTATCAAATGAAGGTGTATCTACTAAATTATACCTGGAATCAGCATCCAATGAACGCTTACTCAACAAGGACAACAACATACTTTGCCAAGAATTAGAATTCTGCTTCCCATATCGTTAATTTCTTTCAAACCAAACACCAATGTCTATACCACATTCCAAATTTTCTAGCACACAAATTTTAAAAATTATCTTTTTTTTAATGGAACTGTAAAACTGATCTCCTAAAAGAAAACTGATTATATAATTGTTAAATCAACCAAATTGATTTACTCGGAGGCAGTTAGAAAAGAAATACTTAAGCTCTGTCATAATTAATCATTTTTTGGAAAAAGAAATATAATGTGTTCAGAAAATATTTTATCAAAAGTCCAAAATTTTCGCATATTTCTCCTAACTAACTTCCCTACAATTTTGAAGGCTCAAGTGTAGCCATGGAACATTTCTTCATACTGAATCACTCGAATTCTGTTCTCAAGGACACGTGTAATAACACTTCTTTTTCTTCTTCAAAATAAAACACAATTTGTCCTATAATCATTTATATAATGTTATCATTCTCTAGTTAAAATCAATATTAGAAATTGTTAATGATATCAAAAGGACTATCTTCCGTCCAAAAAAATAAAAAATTAATTATCTAGGAATACCTTTTTTTTTTGTCGACATAGGAGTACCCAAACGTCACTTAAGTGTCGTTTGATTTTTAAGAGATAAGTAATGAGTAATGAATGTCATGAGACAGTAATACGTTTGAAATCTTAATGAATCAGGCTAGTTAAAAGTTATTTAGATCTAGATTGGTCAGAAAAAACAGTCTTATCGATCTATGTCTTAATTAACTAAATTAAAATTTCATCATTAAGTGTAACCAAACACCTCCTTAGAATATGATCTCCAAAATAGCCTACTTATGGCCGTCCATTTAGAATGTTTGGAATAAGTTTGTCACAGAGTGCACGCATTATGCTCCAATTATGCATGCTCTTAAATTTCCAAGCCACTGAAAAGATCCGGGGAGGGGTGTAGGGGTGTTTCTTGTTACAAAAAAAGAGTCTTACGCTTGTAATTTTTTTATCATTAAAAATTCATTTAAAGTAAAATTCAATCCTACAAATTCATGATTTTTAGCGAAACAACTATAAAAATTAGTATTTGATAGAGGAACATCTCTGAGGTTTATACTTGTTTACGGTAGATATTGTATAACTATGTCAATGGGGTGCGAATTTGCGGGGGTTGGAACGGGATGTGGGGTTGATTTTTAAAACCTGTCAGAGGAGACGGGTTAAGGGGATACGCATTTTCTACCCTGCAAACCCTTCTTACATATGTATATATTATATACCATGAGAATATATATGGGGAGGCATGTATATCTCCGTGGGATTAGTCGGGTGCGCGCAAGCAAGCCCGGAACCCATGTAACCAAAAAAAAAAAAAAAAAAAAAAAAAAAAAAAAAAAAAAAGTGTAAAGTTTTAATTACTAATTATAAAATCTAGTTAAAAGATAAAATACAAAACCTAAAAGATGTAACATAAATGTAATTTCTTGACATTGCAAAAAAAAAAAAAATAGGTAACATTTTATTTTTGTTGTTATTTAAATATTCATTCATTAAATACTTTAGATAAACTTTTGTACATGAACTTCAATAAATAAAAAATTACAATATTGAATTCTGATCATGAATTTATGATGTTTGATACAACTCAAATAACATGTATTTTTTTAAACAAATGGTTAAACATAGTTACTTTAGTGTTTAAATTATTTTGTATAATAGTTGTAAGCTACAACCGTGTTAAGTTCAGATCGTATCCATAAGACGATGCTTGGTTCAGTTTCGACTTTCATTTTGCTTATAACCTGGGGTAGAATCCAATCCCGCCGGGGATTTTAAAAATCACGCGGAGCGAGACAGGGCGGGACGGTGCGAGGAAGAATGACGTGAGGCGAGGGGGCTGTGAGTCTTCATTCTCTATTGGGTGCGGTGATAGGTAAACCCGTCCCAACTCCCCTCCTCCCCATTGACCTCCCTAGTGTAGTATATTGACCTATGATACTTGTATTCATGTTACTTTTCTACAATTTACTTGTTGATGATCTTTGGGTTACAATTTACAATTAGTAACGATTACTCCCATCATTAAAAAATATAAAAAATATTTCCTAAAGTTTTATTCTTTTAACATGTCAAATACTCATTTATAGATGGTGTATAATTGTATATTTTTGGTTTTAATTAAATGAGGTAAGGGATCAAACACTAATTTATATAGCCAAGCTTTTATCAAAATTTTAATGACAATAGGGCTTCAAGCCACTCGTGAGCAGTTAGAGCTCGACCCAAAAAAAAACCGTTCGAACTCGTTCGCTTATACAAATCAAAAAGTTTGTTTGAACTCGTTTCTTCGTTCGAGCTAGTTCGTCAACTCGTTAATAATTATGATTTGAAAATTAATGTTCCAGTTATCAATAAATATATTATTAAACCTATAAAAAAAAATTATTCGTTAACAATTCGAGTTCGGCTCGTAAAAAGCTCGTTCAGTATGTTTACAAACAAGCTTTAAATTTTTTGGCTCGACTCGTTTAAATTTGAGCTTGGCTTGACTCGACTTGTAAATATTATCAAACAAGCTTGCACGTCTAGTATTCGACTAGACTCGGTTCGTTTACAACCCTAAGGTGTTACAACCTTTTATTTGTAAATAATTAAAAAAAAGTGTTACCATTATTATTTGCATATGATTAATAGAAAAAGGATTAAGATAAAAATAATGAATAAATAAATATTTGATCATGAAAAATAAAGAGTTTATATTTTATTTATTGAATTAAAATAAGGGTTAATGCCCAATAAGCACCTGCCACCATACATCTTTGCCCATAAAAGACACCGTTTTTTTTTAAAGAACAACGAGTAATGAGAAGTTTCCCATTACTCAAAGTTTGAGTAATGGGAAGCTTCCCATTACTCAAAGTTTGAGTGATGGAAAGCTTCCATAACTCAAACTACTCTTTTTATGCGAAAGAAAAGAAAAAGCAAAATATATGTGGCCTTTTATGGGCAAAAAATGATGGTTGGGGTGAGAGGGAATTAATTCTAACTTGAGGTGTTTCTTGGGCAATAATCCTTAAAAAAAAATAAAGGGTTATATTATCCCACTTCATCCAAACATTATACTTTATAACATATCTGGTGGTTCTTTGTGTGTTCTAAAATAAATGCAAATGTAATCGAACCACAACCGCAAGTGTACGGTTGTACCAAGTAGTAATAAGTGATGCTAGGATCGTTCGCAGGGACGGTTTGGTCGACTACAATGCTTATCGATTAATGAATGATTGCACTTATGAAAGTAAATGAAAATAATATGATTGATTGGTTGTTTGTATTAATCCTAAGTAATAAAATACTAGATGGAAAATGCAATTAAAAGTTAAGACGCAAGTAAATGAATGTGAAACGCAAGTATGAGAAGACAGCACTTGAGAACGCAAGGGGTCTTCCTAATCCTATTTAGTAACCTATGCTGTTTAAGGGTTAAATTGGTCAATTACGATGGTCGGGATTCTAAATTCCTTATACCCCCGTCAGGGTGGACTATAAGGCTATCCTAGAGTGTCACTAGTCCCGTCAGGGTAAATATGATCCACTTTTAGATGTTTAGGTTGATTACCTCATTGGCCCTAGAATTAACTAAGTTTGTCAGAATCAATAGCTTCTATTCTAGATTGAATAAATATTTCCGTACCTAAACCCTCCGTCAGGATGATCCAATCGCCACTAATTAGAATAGCTTAGATACTAACACCTGTTCCTAGTTCATGACTCTAAAAACAGTGAATATTCTCAATTTATCGAAAAGAGTAAAAGACACAATCTAATTTAATTTAACAGAAACCCAAATTCAACATATGAAATTCAATAAGATTTTGGATTCACCCATAAAGCATTCTCAAGCACTAAAATGTGTTTAGCTCATACTAATTAAAAGAAAAACTAAATTAAATAAAATGGAATTCATATTGTCTTACAAAATTAAAGATAAAAGAACCTAATTTCCGGAATTGGAATGACTGAGAACGGAGATATAGACCCTCTCCAGCTCTTGCAGCTTCTTCTTTCTTCCTTCTGTTGCTTCTCTCTGATGTTTAATCTTGTAGAATGTGAATTATTGTGAAAATAGAAGTCAAAGGCTCCTTTTATAAGTGGAAAAACGGATTAGGGCTTGGACTTGAGAATAAAACACTAATTAAATGTCCAAGCCCAATTTCTAAGCCCAAAATCCCGTAACTGCTGATACACCTTCACTAAAACGGCTTTTCCCGCTTCGTTATGACTCCGATTGACTTGATTCCAGTTGCTAAAGTTCCGTAACTCGATAAGGAATGTTTTCTCTTCAAAGGTCAGCGGCTAAATCATCTCTTAAACGCCTTGAAATCAGCAATTTTTGGCCTGGAAAACAGATTTGCAGCTCTAAAAACAATTCTTTCGGGATTTATCTTCAAGTCTTGACTCCATATCACGATCTTTGACTCTCTTCTCGGATTCCATTCCTAGATAATATTCAAAACCTACAAACTTTTCACTAAAATACACAAGATTACGCGCAAAAGTTTAATAAATTAAAAATACTAGAAATAAAATAGGAATTCCGGATTATTGCATTTTTAACTCAAAAGTCTATCAAAATATTCAAATAAACACCAAAAATGATGTCTCCTAAGGGTCGAAAATAAGAACAATTAGGGAGACATCAAGACCCCCAACTCAAACCTTTGTCGTCCCGACAAAGCAAAACAAAACAAAACTAGGGGTAGAAGTAAACGCAAGAACAAATAGAAGCTAGCAAATACACCTAAAGCAATTCTTAAGATAAATATCATATAGCAAAACTCTAGGAACTAATATACACATACATTTATCATGCAAAATCGAACATAAATAATCTCAATCATAAAATTAAAGTTGCAATGCTTGAAGGTTACACTTGTACTCATATCTGTATGATGGCTATAGGGTGGTCATTAATCCTAAATCGCTTTGAACGCTCCACCTAGTATATTCCCTATCAACAGAATCATAAATTCACTATGCACTTAGGAATCACGAGGTCTTTACGGTTTTAATAATGGCTTAAGGACGGTATGGATGTATATTTGGTAAATTTGAAGTGAGCTTTTGGCTCTCTCCTCACTTACCATCAACAATGTCCTCGAGCTTGAGTTTACGCTCAAAAATGTTCTCACTCACCCATTTGACGCACTACTGTTGCGTCCCCATGTCAACCCAATATAAACTAAGATGATTTTTCAAAATATTCCACTTTGCCGATTTGTTTTATTCTTTCTTTCTTTTTATTTTCTTTTTCATTTTTTTTTTGTATAAGATACCCATGACCATTATTTTTATATGGAAGGTCATGTCTCTTATGATTTTTTTTTTCCAAATCCCGGCAAAGGGTTTCAAGTAATAATATCATCTACATTTTTGTGCCTCAATACAAACACATAAATCCCACCCAATGAATTTCCCAAATGTGGACCCTCCACCCTAAACTCAAGCTCGAGACAAGTCTCAGGGTTGTGATTCAAGTGCGGGTCATTTGGTCATGCCTAATAATCTAAAGGATAATGGGCTTATATCGTGGCTACAAAAGAAAAGCCTTAAGGCTCAAACTTGGGCTAAGACGGATAAAATTATAATAAGGGATAACAAGCTAAAAGGCTTCAACTGGCTAACAAAGAACTGCCTCTATCATTTTTCTAAGTACATAGCTTGTCTTTAGTTCATATCTAGGTGGGTTCTCTACTAATTTAGGATTTCACGTTCTACACACCAAACATATTCCTTAAGTACAAGCTTACTTCATTTGCATTGTTCAATAAATTTTTCCTATCAACTACCTATGTTCGCATGCAATTCTAAGTGCGTTTTATATTATTCCCTAAAGTCCACTATTTACTATCATTAATTCATCAAAAGTATGCTTAAATGGACATTTAAAATCTTCTACAGTCAAACGCAACTCCGAAAATTATTTTATTGAAAGCACGTAAAACATATAACACATAAAAACTGGGATGAGGCAAAGAACCCCACCCCAAACTCAAAAATGAGTCGTGTCCCCACGACTCGAAAAGACTCGACGCAAGAAAATAAACTAAACTAAACTAAAACGCGGAAGGGATAGAAAACGTATCTTAACCAGCGCGTGGCTGGTTATCGGTGTTGCGTCCATGAACTTTCTCTTGCGTAAGTAGACCATAGGTGGCGTGTTGAATTGTGCTCACCCCATTAACATGTTTCGTAGAAGTTCTAACTCTTTTGTAACGTTTTTCAAAGACGCATTCATCTTCACTTGGTTCTCTTCTAACACCTTCACTTTCGCTTCCAACTCGCTAGTGGTATGCATCTTCTTCTTTGGAGGAGCTCTAGGAGTTCGTACTGCTCTTAACACTTCATCAAGAATATTCTAGACCAAAGCTATACCCATGCTCTCACTAACTACAATACGGTCAATCTCTGCGTCTTTACGCGGAACTTTTGCGTCTAAGCACAAAGTAGTGATGGTACAAGGAAATTTGAGATTTTGTTGCGAAGTTGGAATTCTAGCAAATTCCATGATGGTATCATATATCACACGAGCAACATCCATAGGTTTCTCCTCAACAATACACTTAATAAACAAAAGATGCTCCTTCTTCACTTCCGATATGTGTTTATTTCCGAAGAAGGTAGGGATTATGAAACGGGACCATACCTTAGCACATGGTAACAAATTACTACTATACATCTGTCCAGGATATCTCTCTCCTTCGGGAATTGGGAGGGCCCCATCAACAAGCACTTTTTCCCAAAGGGACTCATAATCAAAAGAAGGTTCATTAAGAGATTCTTGGAAAGGACATATTCCGGAAAATTCGGGTAATTTCAACGATTTGCGAATAAGCTCAACGGAGAAAGGAACTACCTTTTTTCGAATTACAACTGCTTCTTTTGAGAAGGCGATTCCTTCATAAAAATCTCGCACCAAGGTAGGAATATACTCAAGCTTCCTTTCTCTCAATTATTTTCCAACCCAATTTGTCACAAGTAATACCATAATCTTTATAAGCACTAGTCATAATACCCTTTGGAAGATTCATCTCCT
Organism: Nemophila menziesii; assembly: GCA_029959085.1. Classification (NCBI taxonomy): domain Eukaryota; kingdom Viridiplantae; phylum Streptophyta; class Magnoliopsida; order Boraginales; family Hydrophyllaceae; genus Nemophila; species Nemophila menziesii. The sequence goes on along the minus strand of JARWIR010000001.1, from coordinate 7,298,393 downwards.
CACTAAACTTCAAAAATTGAATTCTATCACGAACCTGAGTATCCCACGGAATGAAGACTCTCTTTGGCTTTTGAGCCCATGTTTTCCTACGCAGAGGTTTCTGTTGTTGCACGGGTTCTTCAGGAACTTCTTGTTCTGTTTCTTCCTCAATCTCTTCTTCAACTTCTTCGTCACTTTCTTCATCACTTTCATCAATTAACCTACTCTTTTTCGGGTTAGCCTTACTTTGATTTTCCTTTCTTTTCGGAGCAATTGGGATTTGTTCAGTCTTTTTGGATCGCGAATCCGGAATCTCAATTGCTTGGTCTGGACTAGCTCCAACATTGTACCTGTTTCTTGGTATGTTTCTTCGATAGTTACACATGGAAGCGGTTCTATTAGTCATCTCTTTTCACCCCAAACTTAAAACTTCAAATAGAGAAAAAGCTAGAGAAAAGCTTTGAAATTTGATGTTTTGAGGCTTAAAACTTGAAGAATATGGTGGAATATGAGATGGGTAAGGTTATTTGAGATGAATTTGTGGAAGAATTGGGTTTAATTTCTAGGTTAGAAAGAGGGAATTTATGGAGAAAAGATGAAATTTGGTGATGTTTTGGAGAAGATATGAGTTGATTGTGTGTTTTTGTGATGAAAGAAGGCTTGATTTGATAATTTTATAGCTGTTTGTTGATGATTTTTGGAGTAGGTGGAGGCAAGGATTCGGAATATGAGTTGGCTTGGAAAAGGAGGCAAAAAAAACTAGGTTTAAGAAGCTCAAAACCGCCTCTCGCAACAGCGCACCGGCTAGCCGGCGGATTCATCGGCATGCCGGTCGCGAGGGCGGCGAATTTTTTTTACTAAATTTGATTTTTTTTACCTCAGACGCAAGCACCTTGCGTCATTGCTGACGCAATAATCAGAACCTTCAACTTCCTTGGCCGGCTAGCCGGTCATCTGACCGGCATGCCGGCGGCATGTCGATGGCGCAACTCGAGACGCAGCGACCTTGTGTCGTTGCTGACGCGAGGACCAGAAACTTCATCCTTCTTGGCCGGCTAGCCGGTCAGCTGGCCGGCATGCCGGCGGAATCTCGCTGGCGCAAATCGTGACGCAGCAATGCTGCGTCATTGCTGACGCAGTGGTCAGAGAGTTGGGGTCCTTTAGCTCTTTTGGACGGTATGCCGGCTAGCCGGTCAAACCTGCTGTGGTCTCCAATTTTTTTTCGTTTTCTCATCGTTTTGACCCCAAACTCATGACCATTATACCCCTGAAATCATCAAAAACAAACACCCTTCCTCATTTCTTAATAATAAACACTAAATTCAACGAAAATTAAACTAATTTACACTATGAAAATTGAAATACTTAAACTAATATACAAGAAATTGGCTTTTGTTTAACATCGTTAAGCTCGACGGGTTACCTCATGCTTCTAAGGAGCTTCGAGGAGGTACATGACCTCTCCGGGATGTGGGTCTTTTGCACAATTGGTATCTTCACCTCCATGATATATCTTTAAACGATGACCGTTCACCATGAATGTACGGTTTTCAAGTGGATGTTCTATCTCTATCGCTCCATGAGGTGTCACTTTGGTCACAATGTAAGGACCCAACCACTTTGATCTTAATTTCCACGGATAATTACTGAATTTTGAATTATATTTCAACACTCTTTGTCCCACTACAAAGTTCTTCTCTCGAATCCGATTATCATGCCATCTCTTGGTATTTTCTTTTTGTAAAGTTTAGCATTTTCATAAGCATGTAATCGAAATTCATCGAGCTCATTAAGTTCCATCATTCGATTCTGACTAGCTAGAGTAGGATCTAAGTTTAACTTCGCAATAGCCCAATATGCACCCATTTCAAGCTCAAGAGGTAAGTGACAAGCCTTACCATATACCATTCGATACGGAGAAGCACCTACTGGAGTTTGAACGCAGTACGATAGGCCCACAATGCATCATCTAATTTCATTGACCAATCTTTTCTAGTAGGACCAACGGTTTTCTCTAAGATAGATTTTACCTCACGATTTGAGACTTCGGCTTGACCATTGGCTTGTGGATGATAAGCAGTAGATACACGATGTCTCACCCCATATTTCTCTAAGACTGCCTTCAAATACATATTAACGAAGTGAGTACCTCCATCGCTAATAATTACCCTCGGAGTGCCATGTCTAGTGAAAATATGTGATTTCAAGAACTTAATCACCACTCGTGAATCATTAGTTGGTAAAGCCACAGCTTCTACCCACTTGGACACGTAATCAATAGCTAATAAGATGTAGAGGTTACCATTTGAAGGAACGAAAGGACCCATAAAGTCTATACCCCAAACATCAAATATTTCAACTTCTAACACCTTATTACGTGGCATCTCATCCCTCTTGGATATGTTTCCGGTAAATTGACATCTATCACATCTTTTAGCATATTCATGACAATCTTTCATAATAGAAGGCCAATAAAAACCAGATTGTAATACCTTAGCAGCAGTTCGATCTCCTTTAAAATGTCCACCATAAGGTGAATCGTGACACCCAGCTATAATCGCCTCAATTTCTTCCTTGGCTACACATCTTCTCACCATTTGATCAACACACACTTTGTAGAGGAAAGGATCCTCCCAAAAGAATTGTCTTGCACGGTGAGCTAATCTTTTTCTCTCTTGATAAGTTGAACCTTCAGGAAAAGAACCACTTACCACTAAATTCGCAATATCCGCATACCAAGGAGCTTCATAATCACGAACAACAAATAAACTCTCATCAGAAAATTCTTCTCTAACAGCTTCAGTACCACTATTCATTTCTGAACCTTCAAGACGCGATAGATGATCCGCAACCTGATTCTCACACCCTTTTCTATCCTTGATCTCTAAATCAAACTCTTGAAGCAATAAAACCCATCTGATTAACCTCGGTTTAGCATCCTTCTTCTCCATAAGATATCGAATCGCTGAATGATCTGTATAAACAATAACTTTCGCTCCAAGAAGATAAGAGCGAAATTTATCGAATGAATACACAACTGCTAGCAACTCCTTTTCTGTAACTGTGTAATTAACTTGAGCACCATTAAAAGTTTTACTAGCATAGTAAATCGAATGAAAAACTTTCTCTTTTCTCTGTCCTAATACAGCTCCCATACACAAATCACTCGCATCACACATAACCTCAAACGGTAAATTCCAATCTGGAGGTAATACTATAGGAGCAGAAATAAGATTTTCTTTAATTGCTTGGAAGGCCGCTAAACAAGCTTCATCAAAAAGGAATTTGGAATCCTTTTCGAGTAAGTTGCATAACGGTTTAGCAATCTTAGAAAAGTCTTTAATAAAGCGCCTATAAAAACCAGCATGGCCAAGAAAACTTCTTACCCCTTTAACAGAAACAGGAGGGGGAAGAGTTTTAATTACCTCTATATTTTGTCTATCGACTTCTAATCCAGCACTCGAAACTTTATGACCCAGAACAATACCTTCGCGAACCATGAAATGACACTTCTCCCAGTTTAAAACCAAATCTGTTTCTTTGCATATGATTAACACTTTCTCCAAGTTATCTAAACATTTATCAAAATCATCACCAAACACGGAGAAATCGTCCATAAACACTTCAAGAAAGTTATCGATCATATCCCTGAAGATGGCCATCATACATCTTTGAAAGGTAGCAAAAGCATTACACAACCCAAATGGCATTCTGCGATATGCAAAAGTACCAAAGGGGCATGTAAATGTTGTTTTATGTTGATCTTCCGGAGCCACGTAAATTTGATTATACCCAGAATTACCATCCAAGAAACAGTAGTATTCTCTTCCGGCTAATTTATCTAACATTTGATCAATGAAGGGCAAAGGGAAATGATATTTTCTGGTGGCTTTGTTCAGCATCCTGTAATCCATGAAAACTCTCCAACCAACTACCGTTCTTGAAGGAATCGCTTCATTTTTATCATTAAGAACTGTTGTCATTCCTCCTTTCTTCGGTACACACTGAACTGGACTCACACATTCACTACTCGAGATGGGATAAATAATCCCCGCATCTAAAAGCTTGATCACCTCTTTTTTCACTACATCCTTCATAACGGGCATTAATCTTCTTTGACCTTCAACTGAGCGTGCATTATCATCTTCAAGTATAATTTTGTGTTGACAATAGGATGGACTAATGCCTTTGATGTCAGCAATTGTCCAACCTATTGCCTCTTTGTTGGCTCTCAACACACGCAACAGTTTATCTTCTTGAGGACCTGTTAAATTAGCTGAAACAATAACAGGTAGAGTTTCATTAGTACCTAAATATGCATACCTCAAGTGTGCTGGTAACGGTTTTTCTTCTAATTCCGGAGGAGATTCAATTGAAGGCTTCTTTTTAGGAATAATCTCCCCCGGTTCTCTCACAGGTTCATAGGCAAGACGCCTATACTTCGGATTTTCAGAATTGAGAGCTTCCACTGTTTCGGCAAGCTCTTCCATCATCTCAGGCAAATCTAATGTTAAAGCGGCCTGCAAAATATCATCATAATTAAAACAAACAAAAACCTCTTGCGATGCCTGCTCAACTACATCCATTCGGAAGCAATCCTCTTGAGAATCTGGAAATTTCATAGCTCGGAACACATTGAATTTGACTTCCTCATCTTGAATCCTCATCGTTAATTCGTCATTCTCTATATCAATTAATGTACGCCCCGTGGCTAGAAATGGTCTACCCAAAATAATGGGGACATTTCTATCCGCGTCGTATTCAAGTATAACGAAATCAACGGGAAATATTAGTGTACCTGCCTTAACGAGGACATCTTCAATTCGGCCTTCAGGATGTGCAAGAGACCTGTCCCCCATTTGCAAGACTATAGAGGTTGGTCTTGCTTCTCCAATTTTTAGCCTATCAAAGATTGATTTGGGCATCAAATTGATGCTCGCATCCAAATCGCATAGTGCTTTTCCTTTCCATTCTTCCCCAATCGATATCGGAATAGTGAAACTCCCCGGATCAACTAACTTTGGAGGTAATTTACTTTGACAAATCGCACTACACTCTTCAGGAAGGCCAATCATCTCATTATCACAATAAGGCCTTTTATTAGTGAGGGCCCTCTTCAAAAACTTTGTATACTTAGGAATATCTCGAATAGCCTCTAGTAACGGAATATTAATACTTAGGCCCTTCACTCTATTAAAGAACTTTGAAAACTCGGCCAAATCACCCTTTTTCTGAACTCGAGATGGAAACGGTGGTGGAGGGCGATTACTAACAATATCATCTTTCTTCTTCGGAATCTCACTTGGCCTCTCTATTTCTTCAATCTCAACATCTTTCTCTTTCTCTTTCTCACCCACTTCCTTCTCTTTTCTTGGGACTTCTTTTTCTTTCATAATTGGAAAAAGAGGTGGAGGAAGGTTCTTACCACTTCTTAGCGTAACAGCTTTGCAATCTTCATGTTGTCTTGGATTTTCTGTGTCACTAGGGAGTTGCCCTTGTGGACGCTGATTAAGCTGTTTTGCGAATTGATCCATCTGATTCTGTAATAGCTTCATATTTGCATCAGATGCTTGTTGACGTTCCATAGCTTGTGTCTGAAGAGCAATTAAACTTTCAACGGTTTTCTAAAGGGTAACTACTCCTTCTTGTGGATGGGCAGGTAGGGCTTTTTGGTTCATGGTTTCATCGTAAGTGTTTTGAGGAGCTTGCCTTTGCACATAATTCCCTTGATTCTGTCCTCCTTGATAATTGTTGTGTGGTCTTGGATTGAAATTGTTACCTTGGGGACGTGGCTGATATGCGTATGTAGGATTGGCTGCCCCACTAGGATTTGAATATTGAAACCCAGGATGGTTTCTGTTAGGCTGATATCCATTACCACTCGAATTAAAGTTACCTCTGTTGGAGACAAACATCACGGATTCTTGGTTATTCTGACAATTCTCCCAACTATGATCATTAACACCGCAATACTCACATCCATACACCTCTTGTGCAACCTTTACCTCACCTCTTTTGTTCAAAAAACCTTCTTTTACGGCTAGAGTAAGTTGTCTTAATTGTTGTTCTAGTGTGGATTGAATCTTTGTTTCTAAGGAGTTGAACTTTTCTTCAATGTTGACGTTATTCACTCCTCCTCTAATTGGTGTTCTTGCGGTGTTCCACCCAACTTTATTTTCAACTGTTCTATCCAAAATAATTCTTGCATACGTAGGTTGAACTCGCAAAAACGCACCTCCACATAACAAATCTAAATCTTTCCTAGAGCCACCTTCAAGACCATTATAAAAAATCTTCATCTGTTGTTGTTCAGTGAGGTCATGATTCGGGACTCTTCGCAAACATCTCTGAAATCTTGTCCAACTTTTACCCAATGTTTCATCATACTCTTGTTTGAAATGTGTCAACTCTAACTCAGCATCTAACCTCATATTAGACGGATAATACCTGTTGAAAAACGCAGTTTCTAATTGTTCCCAGTTTGTTATCTTTGTAGGATCTTGCGTATCGTGCCATTCACTCGCTCCATCTATAACGAAAAATCGAAACACAACAAAGTACATCTGTTCTTTTGAAACTCCTTGTGTGATATAAGAATCACATATCTGCTTGAATTTCTGTACCGCTCTAAGAGGATCTTCTCCAGCTTTACCACGAAAATTTCCAAAGTTTTGGAATTGAGCTAACATACCCTAATCTGGACGAAACCTCGGAACATTTATGTTTGGAGCACCTACCCCTATAGCGGGAGCATGGAATGGGACTTCTGGTGGACCATTAACAAACCATGGATCTTGATTAATCACCGTCTGAGCTTGGACTTTAGGATTAGGAATGCCAGGTGGAGCCAAAGGATTAAGATTCTGTGGCGCTATGGGTTGGCCATTCGCATCTAATTGACCATGTCCGTTATTGTTTTGTTGATTCTGAATATTAATGTTCTCCATTTGGTTGATTAATTCTTCTACTTTTAAGGCTTCTTGTTCTCTCCTTCTCTTGTTAGCAAGTCTGATTAACGATTCTGGATTATTAAGGATCGGAGGTGTTGGCTCTAGATCCTTGAAGAGTCTTCTTCGCATACACCAAACCTAAAAACCTGAGAAAAATGAACAAACAAAAGCGTAAAACTGATAAAATAAAATAAATGCAACTATCACTAAAGGATAAACACCGTGGTCACACGCTACCGTCCCTGGCAGCGGCGCCAAAAACTTGGTGGTCCTTTGTGTGTTCTAAAATAAATGCAAATGTAATCGAACCACAACCGCAAGTGTACGGTTGTCCCAAGTAGTAATAAGTGATGCTAGGATCGTTCGCAAGGACGGTTTGGTCGACTACAATGTATATCGATTAATGAATGATTGCACTTATGAAAGTAAATGAAAATAATATTATTGATTGGTTGTTTGTATTAATCCTAAGTAATAAAATACTAGATGGAAAAAGCAATTAAAAGCTAAGACGCAAGTAAATGAATGTGAAACGCAAGTATGAGAAGACAACACTTGAGAACGCAAGGCGTCTTCCTAATCCTATTTCGTAACCTATGCTGTTTAAGGGTTAAATTGGTCAATTACGATGGTCGGGATTCTAAATTCCTTATACCCCCGTCAGGGTGGACTATAAGGCTATCCTAGAGTGTCACTAGTCCCGTTAGGGTATATATGATCCACTTTTAGATGTTTAAGTTAATTACCTCATTGGCCCTAGAATTAACTAAGTTCTTCAGAATCAATAGCTTCTATTCTAGATTGAATGAATATTTCCGTACCTAAACCCTCCGTCAGGATGATCCAATCGCCACTAATTGGAATAGCCTAGATACTAACACCTGTTCCTAGTTCATGACTCTAAAAACAGTGAATATTCTCAATTTATCGAAAAGAGTAAAAGACACAATCTAATTTAATTTAACAGAAACCCAAATTCAACATATGAAATTCAATAAGATTTTGGATTCACCCATAAAGCATTCTCAAGCACTAAAATGTGTTTAGCTCATACTAATTAAAAGAAAAACTAAATTAAATAAAATGAATTCATATTGTCTTACAAAATTAAAGATAAAAGAACCTAATTTCCGGAATTGGAATGACTGAGAACGGAGATATAGACCCTCTCCAGCTCTTGCAGCTTCTTCTTTCTTCCTTCTGTTGCTTCTCTTTGATGTTTAATCTTGTAGAATGTGAATTATTGTGAAAATAGAAGTCAAAGACTCCTTTTATAAGTGGAAAAACGGATTAGGACTTGGAGTTAAGAATAAAACACTAATTAAATGTCCAAGTCCAATTTCTAAGCCCAAAATCCCGTAACTGATGATACACCTTCACTAAAACGGCTTTTCCCGCTTCGTTATGACTCCGATTGACTTGATTCTAGTTGCTAAAGTTCCGTAACTCGATAAGGAATGTTTTCTCTTCAAAGGTCAGCGGCTAAATCATCTCTTAAACGCCTTGAAATCAGCAATCTTTGGCCTGGAAAATAGATTTCCAGCTCTAAAAACAATTCTTTCAGGATTTATCTTCAAGTCTTGACTCCATATCACGATCTTTGACTCTCTTCTCGGATTCCATTCCTAGATAATATTCAAAACCTACAAACTTTTCACTAAAATACACAAGATTACGCGCAAAAGTTTAATAAATTAAAAATACTAGAAATAAAATAGGAATTCCGGATTATTGCATTTTTAACTCAAAAGTCTATCAAAATATTCAAATAAACACCAAAAATGATGTCTCCTAAGGGTCGAAAATAAGAACAATTAGGGAGACATCAATATCTTAATCACAACAATAAATATATGAATCATGACGATAAATCCTCCAAGAATAAGCAAGTAGTATCTTCCATGTATCACAATATATTTATCGCTTAAATTTATTTTTATGTCGTAACTATACTTAATGGATAAACCATATGTTTATTCTTGGTCCCAAGTGAACCCAGGATGATACCCAAACGTTTTTTAGGCCGATGAAAATAAACAAAATTCATGTCCTGTGATGTTAAACCACTTAAACAAACACTTCTAGGCCAATGATCATTTAATATACTTGGTAAACATGAGTTTTAAGACCTATTTTTTATTTGTAGAGAGTTAATAATTGTATAATACCAATATAATTTTAGTGAAACACATTTTGATGATTCAATTCGAGATGTTTTAGAAGTCATCCTTACCATTTAACGAACGAACAATTACATGAAGGAATTATGATCAAATAATATTATGTTTACTTATATCAATTTTAAACTATATTGTAAATGTTAAACTTGAAATTTTATTTAAATTATGATTTTGTAACTTAAGTATGAGGTAATTCTCCAAGAGGTTTTGAAGACACCTCCTTCCCCTCCCCTTCCTCCGACACATGCACACCTCTCCAATCCCTTCTTCTTACTAATGGCTACAAATAAGATTTAACACTATATGCCAAAATTTCAATTACTTTTTGAGATTTTGACCCAAGGGGTCTTGAACACCCACCCCTTAGTCCTAACCAAACCCCATCTTCTAGCTCTTCTCACTAAAGACCTCAAAGAAATTTTAACACTATAGGCTAAAATTCCATTTACATTTTTACCCCCTTTTGTTTTTCTTTTGCCTATATATAATATTATTTTTCAGATTTATTTAAAAACCTAATACTATCTCTCTCACAATACACGCTCTCTCACGATATTTTATCTCTCTCTCTCTCTCTCTCTCTCTCTCTCTCTCTCTCTCTCTCTCTCTCTCTCTCTCTCTCTCTCTCTCTTCGAGTTAAACTACCGCCTTGTTCTCCTTCTCCAGCAGCTAAAAATTAGCCGAAATCAGAAGCCTAGTCGTTCACGTCGGGCCATGACTTCCTTGTTCGAAGCAGACCTGGGAAGCTTTGTGCTTGGGATGTTGTTTTCCTGTGCGATGAAGCAGATCTGGTTTGTGATGTTCTCCGATCTGGTGGTGAGGAACGAACGGAGGCCCGACCATTACCGGAGGTTCGAGATCTCAGTTTGATTTGCAGCGAGATTTCTGTTCCATTGTCTTTGTCTTCTCCGGAGAGGCAGCTCGAGCTCTAACAAAGGTCTGTTCGATCTGGATTGACGAACTCTGCCTTCATCTTCTCCAGAAACCGCCAAAGCTCGTAGCAACTTTTCCAGCGAAGCCTTCTTCTGATTTGCTGGTCCTCTACTGCTGCTGCGCATCCAATTTGTGGCTGCTGTCTTCTCCGACATCGATATCCAGCTCTGTCCGTGGCTCTGTTCACAACTCTACTCGTGGCTGCCATTTTCTCCGGCGGTTAGCTGTTGTGCTCCGGCTGCTAATGGTGAAGAACCACTTGAACATGGTGGTTGTTGTTGTTTTAGAGTGGCAGTGGTTTTCCTGATGTCTGCTCGGCAGAGCTTTGGTATTTTTTTTGTAAGATCTGGTCAATCCATATTTTATAGTTACTTTTTTTTTTTAAAATTAATTAAGTTTAGGCTGTAATTAGTTAAGTTTATTAGTTTAGCTGTTGTAATTAGTTAGTTTTTGTGTTCTGTTTATAATACTCATCATATTTTACAGAATACTCATCATTTTTTATAGTGTACTCATCATTTTTTTTTAAACTCATCAATTTTTTCGAAACTCTATTTGTTCTCCGGTGGCCGGTGGTAGGTGGTGGGTGGTCGGTGGTCGGAGGTGGGTGGTCGGAGGTCGTTGGCCGATGGTCGAAGGTCGGTAATTAGAGGTGGTGGGTAGTGGAGAGAGATGAACAGTGACATCACTTATTTTGTCGTTTAGTATTATTAAGGTTATTTTAGTATTTGGTCATATTTGAGGTCTTTTTAAAGAAATACTATTCCCACTAGTTTCTTTAGGCCAAAATCTAGTCTCTAAGACCCTATAGGTTAATCACCCTTACTTTTTTTATCATTTTTTTAATTTTCTATATATACTAATTTTTTCAGAATTTTTTTAAACCCTAATCATTATCTTCTCGTTACCGGCGAGTGGCGACATTTTTCTTGTTCTACTCAAAGATGCTCAGCAGACGAAGCTTCAGCTGTATTTTTTTTCTTTTTTTATTTGTCTTATAATACTCAGAAGTCAGATCCGTGCTCAATATGTTTCTTTTTTTATTTTTCAATTTTATTGTTGTTTAGATGTAATTTTTCTTTTTTGGTTTCTTTCGAATGCATAAAACCTTTTTTTTTATACGTGGGTTCCATGTTAGCTTTCGCACACCCAACTAGTCCCACGAAGAATATGTCCGCCCTCCCTAAGCATACCCCGGACACGTCAGAACTAATTATTTTTCATGGCAACTTTATTGTAATGTATTAATATTTAATAAATAAATAAATAATATATGTTTATTATTAAGATTTTTTATTAACTTAACAGTTTGCCCTAATACTCAATAAATTTTCCAGATATCCAGTTTTTCTTTTCCGATACATAATAAAAAATTTAATACTTAATAAATTTTCCCGAATACTCAATAACTTTAACCGGCGACTCAGTAACTTTTCCGAGTACTCAATACTTTTTCCGACGATACTGGCGGTGGTCGATGACGATCGGCGGTGGTCGATGATTGTGGTCGAACTCGAAAGTATTGATACTCAATGAAGGATGAGAGAATAAAATAGTAATGAAAAAAAAAATTAAAATAATAATTTTTTGTCTTATATATACTTTAAAAATATTCTTGATCTACAAAATTTTAAAATTTTTAAAGAAAAACATTAAATGTTACTTTTTATGGTACATAGATCATCTTCAAAAGGTAATTGCAAGTAATATAATTTTTATATATTTCCCAAAATCTAACTTTCTCAATGTTAAACTGCGACAATCTCGAACATGGTCATGGGTAATTTTAATAGAAAGGCGGGATATGTTAAGAAAATATGGGAGATACCAGATTGGAAATGGAGAAACTATTAACATTTGGACATATAAATGGCTAGATACGCAATGGAAACTGGGAAAACCGAGTGACCGTGAAATTTATAAAGTCAAGGACCTCTAGAAGGATGATTCAACGGAGTGGAACACAGAACTGTTAGATGAAATCTTCGCAGAGCTATTATTCCGATTATTCTGAGGGAAAAGATATTCAAACGTGATTCACCAGACAGTTTTGTTTGGCCACATGCAACAAATGGATAATATGTAACCAAGACAGGGTACAAGGTTCTCACAGATGCCGAACTATACGAAACACCACGACAATCAAGTATAGTTCCAACTGGAAGTACGCTCTGGCGGACCATTTGGTATTCAAATATTCCAACCAAGGTCAGAATTTTCAATTGGAAAGCTTGTAATAATGCTATACCAACTGGGAGAAACCTGGTTAAAAGACATTGTGACGTCGAAATTGAGTGTCATTAGTGCAATATGGAACAGGAAACAAGGGAACATCTACTTCTGACATGTGGAATGGAAAATTGATATGGGCAGGTTCGGTACTCCTAATCAACATTCGTCCTGAGATTGATTATTTGGGGGATTGGATTCTTCAGATCATTGAGACTTTTGTTACAGGAGGATGGAGATGGGACGTTGTTACATCGTATATTCTAATACTTATTTGGAATATTTGGAAATCCAAAATGAAAAACAAGCATAGTAACTATCATTTCGAGCCTAATGAACCACGAACAAGAGTATGGCAGAACATTTTGGGTATGAATGGGTCAACAGTCAAGCGGGACGGAGCACTAATACAAGTCACATAAATAAAGACAATACTGATCTGGAGTTTCAAACAAATGCTGCGTTCACTTGTGATGCCTCGTTTGATCAGCCATATACGCCAACAGGTATCGGGGTGGTCCAGCTTGATAAAACTACATGACATCGAACCGACTTTCATTGATCGCCAAGTGTAACTCGAGCGTACAAGGGGAAGCGCAGACGATTATTTGTGTTTTAGACAGGGCAAGGCAAACTACACACGAGGGGGTAACCATCTTCTCGGACAACCTTGAAATTATTCAAGGTATCCATCAAGTGTTGGCGGTTGATTGGCAGCTTAGACCATGGATCAGGCAAATTATAATTTTTGTTACAATTATAAGACATATATTTTTTTATATAAAATAATAGTTTATGACATCATCCCGATATAATAATTTAGTTTGGCACATCAAATTTGTCCACGTCATATGAACAAGAGCACCCCATGCTCTGCCTTAAAGAGATCCGAGCCGGTCCCGTCCTGAAACTGCAATAAGCGTCTGGTCTTTGTTATGTAGCATGTTATCCCAAAAGAAAAATTACCATGAAATCAAGTTTGAAATCAATAACGGGTCTGAAAATAACAGACCGACCGCTTTTCCAACAAAATTTGAAGATAACGCAGCTGAGCAAAAAAGGCCAAATCAATGAAGCCATTAAGATATTCAACAAAATTACACATCCCAACACAGTAACCTTCAACTCAATGATATCTGCCTACTCCAAAAACGGCAGAATCATTGATGCACGCAGACTGTTCGACACAATGATGTTGAAAAACTTAGTTTCTTGGAATTCTATGATCAATGGATACTTATACAATGACCAAGTTGACGAAGCTATCAAACTGTTCGATCAAATGCCGCAAAGGGATTGCTTTACTTATGCTTTGATGATTACTTGTTTCTCAGGTAACGGGTTAGTTACCAAGGCTAGAAATTTGTTTGATATAATGCCCGATAAGGAAAACATTGCTTGTTGGAATGCAATGATATCCGGGTACATAAAGAATAGGGAGTTGAAGGAAGCTCGGAAGTTGTTTGATGCTATGCCTGTTAAGAATCTGGTTTCGTATAATACTATGCTTTCGGGGTATACAAAGAATGGTGAAATGTGTATCGGATTGAATTTTTTTGATGAAATGGAAGAAAAGGATATTATTTCGTGGAATTTAATGGTGGATGGATTTGTGGAGGCAGGAGATTTGGACTCAGCTTGGGAGTTTTGTAAGAAAATTCCAAATCCAAATGTTGTATCTTGGGTAACAATGTTGAGTGGGTTTTCGAGGTATGGTCAGGTTGTAAAGGCCAGGAAAGTGTTTGATGAAATGCCGGAGAAAAATATGGTTGCTTGGAATGCAATGTTAGCTACTTATGTTCAGCATTGTCATATTGATGAGGCCATTAGATTGTTTATTGAAATGCCAGAGAGAAATGATGTCTCATGGACTACTATGATTAATGGGTATGTTCGTGTAAATAAGCTCGAGGAAGCGAAAAAATTATTAAATAGCATGCCATATAAAAGCGTGGGGGCTCAAACCGCAATGATATCAGGATATGTACAGAATAATCGGATTGATGAAGCTCGAAAATCTTTTGATCGGATAAGGACTCGAGATGTTATTTGTTGGAATACTATGATTTCTGGATATACTAAAAATGGAAAAATGGGAGAAGCTTTTGATTTGTTTCAAGAAATGTCTCGTAAAAACATTGTAACATGGAATCTAATGATCGCTGGTTATGCTCAAGCGGGAAATATGGATCGAGCTTTGGAAATATTTAACCAAATGAGAGAAAAAAATATAATTTCGTGGAATTCATTAATTTCAGGTTATGTACAAAATGGGTTTTATTTGGAAGCACTTAATAGTTATGTGCTTATGGAACGTAATGGAAGAAAACCCGATCAAGCTACTTTTGTCTGCGTGTTAAGTTCTTGTGCAAATCTTGCAGCTGAACAAATTGGAAAACAGTTTCATGAAATAGCTTTGAAACGTGGTTACACGATGGATTTACTAATAAGTAATGCTTTAATTACAATGTATGCTAAGTGTGGAAGTATATTTAGTGCGAAACATGTGTTTAATGAGATTCATGACATTGATATTGTGTCTTGGAATTCTTTAATCGCTGCGTATGCGTTAAATGGTTATTGCGATGAAGCAATTGGCCTTTTTAAAGATATGGAGAAAGAAGGGGTAGTTCCTGATCAAGTGACTTTTATTGGGATTTTATCTTCTTGTAATCATGGAGGATTTGTAGAACTTGGATTAGCTTTGTTTGAAGAAATGACTAAGAAATATTCAATCGAGCCTTTAGCTCAACATTATTCATGTATGGTGGATTTGCTTGGTCGAGCAGGGATGTTAGAAGAAGCTTTTGAATTTATAAACAAAGTGAAAGATAAATCGAATGCAGGAGCTTGGGGATCTTTATTAAATGCTTGTTATTTACATAAGAATGTAAAACTTGGTGGGATTGTAGCTGAGAAGCTTTCACAATTTGAGCCGGAAAATTCGTCAAATTTAGTGGTTTTGTCGAATATGTATGCTAAGATTGGGAGATGGGATGAGGTTGAAAAAGTGAGGGGTTTGGTGAAGGAGGGTAAAATAGGAAAACAACCAGGATGTAGCTGGATTGAAGATAAATATAATTTACTTGCTTTTGTTTCTGGTAGTGATGCTCGGTTTCAAAGAGTTGAGGTTTATACTGCGTTGGAGACTTTAACTTCGCACATGATTGATGGGATGTTTGTTCATGCTGCTAAATCGTATCTTCTTGACGTTGGATGATTTTTTTGGGAATTGGATATTTTTTATACTAACTTAAAATATTTAAAGGGGTAGTGTAGCCCTATATGTGTAAAATAAAGTAAATTATAATCTATGAAGTGTATAACATTTTGAATTATCACGTTATATCTAATTTATTGAAAGTTGACTTTTTTGGGTCAATTTATTGATAATTTATTATGTCAAAATTTTGTTGATAGTTGACTTAACTACCCATTCCTATATAATTCTAAAATAAACCTGGCTCTCATTTCTCTATCCCTCACAATTTTATTATTGGTTTGAAAACTGTATTTTGATCCATGAGATAGTTGACAAATAATTGAGTATTGAATTGTTTGATGTTAGGAGAGTGTTGAAATTGTGTATAAGAATTAGAAGTTAAAATTGACATAGACTTGATGTAGAACAAGGTCACTGGACCTTGTGAGAAGAGGACCAGACTACCGAGGAGCTGTGAGCAACAGCTGGAATTGTGAAGGAAGAGCTCAAATGCCAGAATTTCGAGAAGCCATATACCGGATTGCCGAAAAACATTCGAGAAAGGAGGCAAGAACAAAGGCATTTGGTCTCCGAACCATGGAAATGTTGAACTGGAGAAGTGCATCGGCTTAAGAGGTCTTAGAATTCATAGATGTTGGGTTGCCGAATTGCATCTGGTGGAGAGTTGAGAAAGTTGAAGACCGGACCTTCAAATAAAGGAAACGGACACCCGATCTGTTAACCGTGAAGGTGGTACCCGAATAATAAAAAGCTAATGACTATAAATGACAAAATTAGACTAGTTAGTGTACGAACGTATAGAGTCGTTAGAAGAACAAAAATTAATTGTTCATCTGCCATGTAACCAGAAGAGACACAGATACCCAAGAAGGATAACTTAGCTACTGAGGAGGTGTCGTGTGGACAGATTTGTTGGGGAGATTTTACCTATAAATAGAGAGCTTGGAGACTCAGAAAAGTAGTTTTTTTTGCACCAAATTTAAAACTTATCAAATCATATGTGATCTTCCATAAACTAGAGTCACTAGACAATATTGGTTAGATCTTGTGTAGGTGTAAACACAAGTTTGAAGGTTTCACGAGTGTATGAAGTGTTAGATCATAACTATAAGTTGTACACTCGTACTTGTGTGTTGAAACACAACTGGAAGGTTTCACGGATTTTTAAAGTGATATCGTGAGTGTAAAGTATACACTCGATTTACTAGCGTTGGTGATAATACTGGGGTTTCCTTCAATCGATATCAAAAAGGTTGTAAGAGTTTGTGATTCACCTTTAGAGTCACAAGAGATTATAACGGAAGAGTTTGAAATCCTAAGAGCACAAAGACCTTAGGTGGTAAATTAAGCATATGGAAGTCGAACCGCCAAATCACTTGTTCGTTTTCTCTTTACTTATCTTTTTATGTTGTACATGACAATTGTTTGTTATATTGCATGTGTACTTGCATCTTATATTTAGACATAAATTCTTTCATTTGTTGCATATCCCTCTCCTTCTTATAATTTGCATCATTCATGGCCACCGCCAGTGAAACTAGACATAGAATTCATGGAAGCTCTACCACCTCACCATCAGATTACCACCTTACCATTTCGTCACCAACCACCATCTTCGATCCACCACCTTAGATCTATCTCACCACCAAATCTACCACCTTCGATTCACCAATCACATTGCCACCACCATCTATTTACTTGCAACCTAGCCACCAGTTAGTCAGCTACTTGATAGATTATGGTTGTTTTTCTTAGTAAGTAATCAAAAACACTTAATATGGGTAAATATAAGAGATCATGTCAATGCTATAATATTTAAAACTTTTGGTAAGAAAAAAACAACTAGATTATGAGGAGAATCTATTCATGTAGTATGGATCTTTTAAGTCAGTGTTTATTTTTTAGTTATAACAGAGTTTATGCTTATTTCACAAAAATTGAATATTAATCTATAATATTTTTATAAAGTTATTCTCCCAAGACATAACATAAATACTCTTCTGAATTAGACATGAGTTCAAACTGAAAAAAGTTTGAATTGGAATATATCGAAAGGAAAAATGACACCTAAATTCTCGAGATTTTTATATTGTGACACTTAGGTCCCCCAGTTCTTTTTTTTTTGCATACATAGGAGGCTTTTAAAAGCCGTTAAGAACCAAGATTACAAGTGAAACACATAATTTTATTCCCTAATCTAGAACAACTCTTGGAGTTGCACATTCGCTTCTATCTCTAGTAATGAATTTCCACAAGTACTCGGGAGGATCAGTAAGAGTCACAGGTTGCGCATTCATCAACGCTCCTTCCTTTGCTAACTTATCCGCACATTGGTTAGCTTCGCGGAGTATGTGATTCAACTCAAACATACGAAAGTCCCGTAACCATGAACAACAATCATTTACTATTGAAACACAATGACTACCTAAGTTCCCACCGCCCTTCACTAGCGCATGGAACTTCCTCGAGTCTATCTCATGGTGAGTAGAGCTCCCACCGCCCTTTACTAGCGCATGGAGCTCCTCCGAATCAGTTTCAATAGTTATCTCAGTATAACCTTTACCAATAGCCCATCTAAGCCCAAAATGTAATGCAAGTAACTCCGAAGTAAATGGAGAATCCGTTACACAAGTACCCATAAAACCAGATATATACATACCGTGTTTGTCTCTCACTAATCCGCCAATGCCAGCCTTCCTTTTCGTTGCAAAAAAGCTATCATCGATGTTCATTTTAAGACCGACCTTGGGTTTAACCCATTTTACCATAATATTTCTACCAATCTTAATTATACCGCCATCAATACTTTTCCCCCAAGCTAATATAAAATTGCTAGCTAGGAGAAAAATTTCGTTCTTGAGCTCACGAGCATGTGGTATTTTTGTCCCCTCGTTAAAAATTAAATCGTTTCTTTTGGTCCATATAACCCAAATAGAAGCTACAAATACATAGGACCATTCCATACCAAATACCTTTGCCTTGGAGAGAAGGTGATGTTCAATCCAGGTCTTAATTGCATCTGTGTTCACTTTGGGAATTCTATTGTAGTCTTCCTCGGTTCTAGCGCCACCAGCAGCAGAAAAACTGGGGTCACGAGCTGTTTTGTACCGGCTTTGCAGCCACTTCTGGTTCGCGGACAGGAGGTTGAAGCTGTCCTTGGGTTTCAGCTTTGCAAACTCAGGCCTCCCAGCGATTGTTTCCTCAGCAGCAGCGATTGGATCTCTTCCAGCAGCAACATTTTCCAGCAGCACGGACCAATAGCCTGCATCAGCAACTCCACGAACAGCTCTTCCCCTGAACGCAGCAGCAGGTGCCACGGAATTCCCAGCAGCAAGCTCCTCGGATATTCCAGCTTCAGGCTCGATCTGTTCCCCTTATCCAGCAGCAACATTAACGCCTCGTTCACCTACATTTAAACCCAGTGAGTTCCAAACTAATAGAGCTATTTTACATTTTAGAAAAACATGGAAGAGGTCTTCCCTTTGAGCACCACATATTCCGCATTCTCGGGACTCAATGACATTCCTATTACAAAGATTATCCGTTGTAGCTATTTTATTTAGGAAAACTCTCCATAAGAATATTCGAATTTTTTGAGAGCATTTCATCCGCCAAATCAACTCCCAGTTAAACAACTCATCCGATTCTTCCACCATCATATTCATATAAGCCGATTTCACCGTAAGCACCCCTGAGGTTTCAAACTTCCAAATTAGCTTCTTGTCCTCTATCCCATCTACCTCCATTATACCACTCCGAATGGAATCAACCCCAGCTAAGATGGCTTTACAAACACTCGACTCATTTCCTTTTTGGCACCAATTAAGTAGACCGTTCTTGAAATATTTGTTTATTAGAACCTCCACCCACGCTACATTTTGCCCACCCTTTAGAATCTTCCATCCAAATTTCGCCAAAAGTGCCAGATTATACCTTTCGGCGCTTCTAATTCCAAGACCTCCATTCTTCTTAGATTTGCAAATTTGTTCCCAAGTGACCCAATGCAACTTCCTTTCTGAAACCGTTGAACCCCAGATAAAATCTCTTACTATTATGTCAATCTCTTTACAGACATACTTTGGTAGCTTCATAACTTGCATTTGATACACCGGAATCGCGTTAAGGACCGATTGAGCTAACGTAGCGCGACCCGCAAGCGAGAGAGTTTTTGTCTTCCACGTGGCAAGTTTCCCTCTCATCTTATCAATTATTCCCTTGTAAAATCCCGCTGGCAACCTACCCGAGAGTATAGGTACTCCTAAATAGGTACCAAAGGATTTACTAAGGCAGAATCCACTCAATGACGCTAGATTCGCTTGAATATGTTCCGGCACATTAGCTGAAAAGTATATCAGTGATTTTTCTGCACTAATTGTTTGTCCAGCCCCTTTACAAAAAATTTCCGTCGTCTCTTGCATTAGTACTACCTGTTCCGAGGAGGCCTCACCAAAAAGTATTAAATCGTCCGCGAAAAATAGGTGGGATAACTTCGGACCACCCCGACCTAATTGAACCCCCGACCACTTTCCGGAATTACAATGCTCTTGAATTAATAACGAAAGTCTCTCGATGCACATTACAAATATATAGGGCGATAGAGGGTCCCCTTGTCGGATACCACGGAAAGGAAAGAACGGGGGTAGAGGTTCCCCTTTCCATAAAACCCGCATTTCATTTTCCTTCATACTTGTCATCACAAGCTTTGTCCAGCTTTCCGGAAACCCAAAATGTCTAACCGTTTCCTCAATAAACTCCCACCTAATTTTATCATAAGCATTTGCTAAGTCAATTTTGACCGCCATAATTCCTTTATTCCCTTGTTGGTGGCGCATTTTATGATCCATTTCTCGTACTAGCACCACATTATCAATTGTTGAGCGACCTGGCAAAAAACTACTTTGGCACGGGCCAATAACATTAGATAATATAGGCCGTAGTCTATTGACCATTGCCTTCATAATAAATTTAACCGGTGAATTTATGAGACTAATAGGACGAAAAAAACGTACCCGAGACGGATCTGAAACCTTAGGGATAAAGTGTATGAGAGTACCGTTCGGACCCGTAGGTAGACAACCTGAATTGGCAGCTTCTCTTACCATCCTGCAAATTGAGGGACCCACCGTAGACCAACACTTCTGGTAGAACGCGGCGGACATTCCATCCGGTCCCGGCGCTTTGTTTGGATTGGATTGGAATACCACTATCCGTATTTCTTCATCCGAGAAAGGTTGCTCAAGTTCTTTTGTAATTTCCATTTCAGTAAGTCCAATATGAGGTAGTATCTGGTCATCCATTTGATCGTTCGGTTTCTCATATAATCGTTCAAAATATTCCCGCACTAACTGTTTAATACCTTCCTCATCTTCCACCCAATTGTCTTGGTCATTTAACATTCTAGTACATCTAGCCTTTCTTTTCCGGATAGTCGCCGCAAGTTGATAGAACCGTGTGTTTCTCTCACCAGACTCGATCCAAGTGCCCTTCATCTTCTGAAAATACATGATTTCTTCTTGCTCTAATACACTCTCGAACTCTTTCGTTAACTGCACCCCCAAAAGCCTAAGTGATGAGTTATATGAATTTTGCAATGATTTTTGAATCCCTCTAATCCTAGCGCATAATTTTCTCTTCTTTCTATGAAGGTCTCCGAAGACCTCAACTTTCCATTCATTTATTCGACTTTGAATCGCTGCAAGACCTTCACCAACCCCTAATCTATCCCCTTCCCAACTTGTTGTTACGAATTCCTGAAAGTCTTTGTGAAGGCACCATGCATTCTCAAATCTGAACCGGCGTGGTTTTTGTTTCGCTCCATAGCAATTCCAAATTAAGATATTGACGGGAGATTTTGTCTTCTCCCAAGACATTCATGTAACATTGTCACAATTCATTAGTAGAAAAAATTAATTGACTAGGATTACCTCATGGCGCATTAGACGCGAGTAGCCATATCGACATCATCGTCGCATTTTCTTGACCGTTGTCCTTCTCCTTCAGTGTGTACCGCTGCGGTTTCCTGGACTTGGCTTTCTATCCACATTGAGTCCTCGTCCTCGTCCCGCGAGCCAAGTTCCCATATTGGGTCAGGAGGTCTACCCGCCATTTCCCAATTCCCTACTTCCCCACCAGGACTTGCGAGATCAGCCCCTGCTATCACAGCTTCAAGTGGAGCGCTGTGTTGAGGAGTTGCTGGCCCCATGTCAAAAGGTGGCAAGTTTGTGTTAATTGCAAGTTGACCCCTGCTACCATGAACCCCATCCGCTACATTGCCTTCTACTAAGTCATCCATTGCATCACCCATATTAAGCACTCATACTGCTCCTTTATTACCGTCCATAACAGGTCCTTCAAAAGCCCCTGTGTTACTCAAATTTGCACCAGGTGGGCCACTTAATTTCGGCCCCTTCCTTCCAACTTTTTTTCCACCTGATTTGTCTCCATCTATTAGCTCAACCGAGGCAATATTATTGACTTCCACAACATCATCAAGCACATGTCTATGTTCAAAATTAGGACTAGCAATAATATTATGTCCTTTTGCACCTCTGATTTTTTTATTATTCTGATTTGGCCCTGCATTATTTTTTCCTTTGCTCGAGACAGCCTTAGTACCCGATGTTTGGCCTCTATTTAAATGAACCCCAGGCCTAGACTCAATATCATTTTCCTCCATTCGTAATACCTCAAATCTAGTTCCCCAGTTACTATTCGAGCGAGTCTTCAAGATATTGTTGGAGTTACCTCTCGCATTTCCTATATTCCCGCGTTTTACTGTCATCCATTCCCCAAATTTTGCCTTTGTAGTTGGGGCTTCACTAGTATCTTCCGATACTTTTTCCTTACCTTTAGCACTTCTCCTCTCTTCCTCCATTCTATTCAAAGCATTAGGAGGGAAATTTTTGCTCTTGTGACTAAATTTTCCACACTCGTAACAAATCAAGTGGAGACCTTCGTATTCAACTTTACAAACATCCGGCCCAATTCTTACTTCAGGTTCCAGTGGTTTACTCAGGTCTAGTTCGATAGCTAGCCTTGCATAATTTCCCCTTAGTCTACCCTTAGTCATTGGATAGATTTTAATTGTTCGGCCTAGCTTATTTCCAATTTTTCTTAATATTCGAGCAGTATAATTATGCATTCCTACGTTCGAGATTCTTACCCAAGCAGTCGTCGTTGTGATTGAATTTGTTACCGCATTGAAGTTTGGGGTCCATTCCCTAACGATGAGATAGTGATCAAGAATCATCCAAGGACCCCCTGAAATCGCGAAATCAAAGTCATCCCTATTTCCGAATTTTACCATGTAATATCCGTGACCAACATCCACTAGCTCAAATTGTCCCACTGGTGCCCAAATCTGCTTTAATTTCGATGATAGATAGTTAAATCCGACCTCCCTACCTAGAAGTCTAATTACAGCAGTATTGCTCCACAATCGGATACCCTCTTGAATCTCTTCCCTTGTCCTTATAACAGTAGGAATCGAATCGTTTATTTCCAATTCCTCATCGTCTTCCACGAGTTCTTCTAACTCAAAAAGATCCTCTTCATCCCTTGTATGGTTCGTATTACATTCCTCGCTATCTTCTATTACAGGGATTACTACATTATTACCCATCACCATATCTTTCCAACCCATTAACTTAGGTTTCGGAGCGTTTCCAGAGATGTTACCTTGTACCGCGGCAGGAGAGTTCTCCTTTTGATTCGCCATCACCGGAGGTTGTCTGTTACGATTCTCCGACGTTGCAGAGATGATAATACCTTCGCGGTTCGCCCTTTGTCTCTTACCAGTTCTTTCATTCGAATTTGCTGCAGCAAGCCCAGGATATTCAATCATCAGTTGATCGCTATTTTCTGCATTTTGTTGTTCATCGCGTGGTGCTGTATCATCGAGAGGAATATCAGAAACCTCCGGTGGTTTTCCAGTCCTTGAAACGCCGGCCATAGGCGGCGTATTGGTGGCCATACCAGTAACGGTATAATCTGTTTTTTCTTTCCTAGAATTATGGAGCGCAGAAGACTTTTTCTTTTTTATATCTATTTGAAAAATCCCCCAGTTCTTTTTTACCTCTTGCCAAGTCTCTTTTTTAACATGAATATTTATTTTTAACGGTCAAAATGTTGACTCTCATAAAATTCACTATGTACCATTCATTAACTACTTATATGATATATATGCAATATCAAATTTTAAAACATTTAATTGTATTATTTAATTTAAATTTAAGAGATAAAATTTATATGTTTTAGTCACAAATCTTTCGAATAATTTTTTTAGCAAAAATAATATAATAAATTTTAATATCAATTTTTTAAATCCATTTTTAATTTGTAAGGTGAACAAACTTTTATCAATTAATTATAATATAAAATAAAATATTTCATATTTTTGATAATATTTGGTATAAATAATATTTTTTAGGATAAAAATATTTCATATTTAACTTTTAAACATTCAACACAAACATATTATTTATTTTTAAGAATCAAAATTATGTTAACGTGAAGATATAAGTTAGATATTATCCAAACAATATTTCCTTTGATCTTTACTTCATTTTACAAAGATAAACACATAAACAATCTCACACCTGCATTAAATATCACAAGATTTTTCAAATTTTCTCATATTCATACCAAAATTATATTCTTGTGTCTAACACTTTTCCAAAAACTAACATATATATAATGTTTATATTCACGAAAAATATTCTCATCCATATGATTACGATGTTCAGAAGACATGCTAAAAATAACATTCATAGGTAATTATCCACCATGTCTAGAAAACGTTGCCTCCTCCACGGTGTTATTATGTCTTGTTGGAGCATAGTTGACGAGAAGACATCTTCTTGACATGACGGATAATAAAATTCTAGTATGAATCTTACTTTTGTCATGTCTTATCAATATTAAAATTTTATGGCCGGGATATACTTTTTGTCTAATTTGAATATTGAATATATTTTTGTTGATTTTTGAAAGAAACATGTACACACATGAACATGATTTTGGTATGAATCTAAATCAAATTGAATAATTTTGTGATATTCAATGCAATTGTGATATTGTTTATGTGTTTATCTTCGTAAAATGAGACAAAGATCAAAAGAAATAATGTTTGGATAGAATCCAACATATTTTTAACTTAAACACAATTTTGATTCTTAAAAATATATAACATGTTTGTGTTGAATGCTTAATATTTAAACAAGAAATTTATTTGTATGCTAAAAACTATTGTTACCAAATATTATTTGAATAATTTGTCAAATATTATTTTATAAAATAATTAATAGAAAAAATATGTTCCCCATACAAATGAAAATATGGATTTTAACCAGTTGGGATTAGCTCACTGGCCAGGGTCTTGGTCATCAAATCTAGTGGTGCAGGTTCGAACCGAGTCGATGAATCTAAGTTATTATTCGCTCGAGCGCAGCACCAGACTTCATCTTCTCTGCGAAACTCGAACACACTTGACAAGGCAAAGCTTCCCTCTTTCCAATGAGCTGAGCTTCTCTTATTCGTACTCAACTTCTTTTCAAAGCTATCATGTAGTAGATCTACTCCGGCAGTCAGCTGTCATGGTCACCGACGAGGCAACAACCTCGTCTCTTCATGAGGTTATTGCGAAAGCTTGAGGTGGCCTCGAATTTTCCACTGTGCTCAAATCTTTGCGAAGTAAGGAGCTTGTGAATTGAGTTCCCTCCCCCCTTTGTTTGAGTGTTAGGTTGATCTAGATCTAGGTTTTTGTATTTTTTTCTTTTGGTCAACAAGTAAACTGTCTTTCTTGTAATTGTAATTTATCAATTTTAAAATTTATGGCCAGCTCTATCTTTTATTTTATTTTTCCTTTTCTTTTAAATGTTTAAATTTAGTTTTCCCTAAAAGGTGCAGTCGAAATGGGTGGGTAGCCGCATGGTGGGCTATGTTGTAGATCTCCCCGCCTAGGCATCAACTCCCCCCTCAGTCGCTTACGCCTAGTTAAAATTCTAGGCATTTTTGTCGACCGCCTTAGTCGCCGTGGAATAGGCACCTAGCCCGTCTAGGCGTCGTTTAATGGCAAAAAAGGCCGCCTACGCTCCGACTAATGGCAAAACATTCCCGCATAAGCCTTTTTGTTATTTTTCTTATTCTCGAGAATTCTTTAATTGTTATTATAACTCGACTTTTAGTATGTTTATAATTCCAATAGTGTTGTTAGATGAATTTTATGACTTAAATAGTTAAAATTGTAATAATTACTACATATATATTACTAAATATATAAATTACACAGCGGGATCTAAAACCGTATGATTCCGCCTAGGCCCCGTGTAATCCCGTCTAGGCGCTAGGCCCCGGTCGACCGCCTAGCGCCCAAAATCGAGATCTACATCATTGATGGTAGGATTGGTGTACTGTTTGAGACACCTACATCACTTAGTATATATTATTTATCTCACTAGAAGGCCCCTCCAAGGCCATGGTCAAGTACACTTTAGAGCCTCTGTATTACACATAAGCATGCTACAGTGGTGTGTCTAGCATTTAGAGAAAGGATCAACACAAAGGATCGTCCACGATTTGTATGTTATGTAAAGCGAAACATGAGTTAGAAAAACATATTTTTTTGATATGAGTTCACCAAGGACATTTGAGGATTGATTTTTAATTTGTTTGATATATTGAGAG
This sequence comes from Nemophila menziesii, assembly GCA_029959085.1. NCBI lineage: Eukaryota > Viridiplantae > Streptophyta > Magnoliopsida > Boraginales > Hydrophyllaceae > Nemophila > Nemophila menziesii. Next base: position 7,272,216 of record JARWIR010000001.1, on the reverse strand, counting down.
AAATTACCACCATTTAAAGTAATTTAATAGCTGATGAAAGGATCAACGAGAGTAGCCTAGCGAAAGAAGACATGAAAGATAGTGTTTGTCTTTACCGTGTACTCGATTTGACAAGTTCGTAACAAATTTAGCTTCATATTTGGTCCCCAATTTGCAGATAATGTATGTCAAAAATATTAAATTCCATGTTATAAAGAATCTATATAGAATTTATCCTTCACATCATACAAATTAATTCAACTATGAAATAATATCTTACTGAACAAGTATTGAGATGTAATTTTTTTAGTGTGAGAATTTATAATATTTAATTTATTATGAAATCAGTCTTGTACAATGTTCATCACATTCGAAATTACGAGATTTTTATACTTTTGTAAGAATCTCATAACCTAATTATTATGTGTTTGTGAAAGTCCTAGAGGGGGGTGAATAGGATTACTAATAAGATTAATGCCTAATTAAAAAATCTTTTGGACAATTATAAGTTTAAGAAAGAAACTTCTAAGTCAACTAATATATCAAACTCCTAAGGGATCATACAATGGATAAGCTAAGAGGTTCGATATATAAGTGATACAAGTAAAACGAGTTTCTAATCTCTTACTACTCTAGATGACAATATGTTAGATAAACTAGATAATCAATATCACAATATTCTACTAGCTATTCATATAGGCATATTATCAAACATATAAAGTGCGGAAAATAAATAGAGTAGGGATAGAAAGATACACACGATTTATAGTGGTGCGGTTTCCCTACATCCACTACCTAAGGAAGCCTCCTTAGGATTTCAAGCTTTTCACTAAGCTCCCGTGTCTCTCTTAACCGGGTCGAGAACACAATAACCCTTACAACCTCTTCGATAACACGAAGGACAACCTCTTCGAAACCACGAAGGAAACTCTTGTGTAATCACAACACAAGGACACCGAGTATACTCCCGATACTCAAATTCTCTCTTAACCTATCTATTACAAGAACTAGAATTAAGAGGATAAATACAAAGTGTTTAAAGGGTGAAACAACTTTGCTAATGAACTCCTAAAGAGATGATATAACTATAAGCTTAAAACTTCTCTTGAGTTGATAATAACTTTGAAGCTCCTTTGATTTACTCCTTGAATGAGTCGATATGACAATTATAGCTCTTGACACCTTCTTGGATGATAACAATTAAGCCCCTAAGTGTATATGGGTTGAAGGTGTAGTTGTAGCCTTGAAAGACCTTCAATTTATAGCTGCAAAATGCTCCCAACGGTCATAAGACTTGTCTCCAACAGATATATTAATATCCCCAACGGATATATTCCTTTTTGTCTTCATTTTGCTGCATAAAACCCTAACCTGCGGTGCACCGTGGGTCTCGTGCGGTGTACCGCATGAACCTTCGTTTAATTCACTTGCTTTCTGACGGACTAGCCCTGCTCCGTGGTGTAGTCCGTGCTGCGGGCGGTATACCGCTCAATCCGCCGGTATACCGGTCCGGCTACCACACCAAAGGTTTAAAACACCTTCTTCTCAATGTATAGAGTATATCTTTTACTGTGATACTCGGATCAGAAAACCTTCTTCACGAGAGTTATAGAGAACATCATTCTAATAAACTTTGTAGTTGATCACTAAAGCTAATTCTCAATGTACACAAAGATATGAATAAAAGTATTTGTAAGAGAATTAGTTTCTTAAGATATAACAATAAAGCTTTGATCTAAAAGATAAAGAAGTGCTTTTTGATGAATTAGAGTGCAAGATAGAATATGTAAAACAAGAGTAATTAGCACACTAAACACAAGAGGATTTGTCACATTAAAACAACCTATTAAGGGAGGTTATAAGCCAACAGTTTGGGTTAACCAGTTGGGATTAGCTCACTAGCCAAGGCCTTGGTAATCTTCTAGTGGTGCAGGTTCGAACCGAGTCAATGGCTTCGATTCCAAACTGGCTCTTCTATGAAAAAAATATGTGTTTGGGTAGGACAATTTGAATAATAACTTTCTCTGGATGGTCTTACCTATTTATTATCTATGTATGTCATATTCTTACTAAAAAAATAAAGAACAAATACAAAATAAGATAGTTCATAATACAACGTGTTTTTTAGACTATCACATAGGAGGGTGCATCGGGTTAGAAAACCCGCATAACCCGACCAACCCGTTTACACTAACCCGAAATAATCCGGGTTAGTTTTCAATTGGGTGGGTTGCGGTTTACACTTTAGAAAAATATACACTTTTTGCGGGTTGCGGAATTTAAACTTGAAACCCGCATACCCGATTACCATGTAGTATAAATTATTAGAAAAAATTGTATTGCTCGTTTTATTCAAAGAAATTTGTATGGTCATGTGATTCTTACTTTATATTTATTTTTTTATTCCTTCCCTTTTAAATTTTTTAAATCCCTTACTATTTCAAATATATTTTTTCAAATGAATTTGTTTTCATTTCAGTTGTGATATTATCTCAATCTTTTGTTTAATTCATATTTTTATTTTTCTAAAATCTCATTTTATATTTTTTGAAAGGGTAAAGCACACGTGAAACCCTTTATGTTTGGGCGAAATGCGCAAACATAAAAGCCCTTTATTAAACCTTTTTTGTCACCGTTAGCCCTTTTTTCATTTTCTGTCAGTTGACCGTTAGTCAATGCCATTTGGCGCCACGTATGCGCCACCACGTAGACGTTAGGTCAACATCAATTACCCTGTCATTAATTTTTTTTTTCTAAAATCATTTTTTGATTTTTTTTATCTTTCTTCTTCTTCTTCTTCTTATTTCACATATCGACGGCTCAGCTTGCTGTAACAACCACTGAATGGTTTCTCCATCGGATTTATGTTCTAATTCTCGAGTCTAGATTGACCCTACAGGATTCTATAATTACTCGATTCCTCCATCTTTATATGCTAACTGTAACATAGATAACAAAAATTCAAGTACTTGTAACACAGCAGAAGGACGAGGAAAAGCACCCATATAAGCACGATCCACAATTAACCTACATAATGAATCTAAATTAAGTGCCCATCGGTTCTTATCAAGCTTTTTCTCGTTTTCTTCATCATCGCGTAATAAACACCCTTCGAGAAAGTTCATCAATCTACTAAGACATAGACCTTGGAAAACTAATACAGATTCAGCATCAACATATGATGGTACACTTTCCAAAATCGTTTCGATTATTGGTGTAGCTTTAATCTGCTCCGTAGCAAAATCCGAAAGAATTTTCCGCCATGAAATCCAAAACAGCTGTAGCACCAGCTGAACATGGACCACCACCATACCCAGATTCATCCACTTCTAAAAGAAGGTTTGGAGTTATAGCAAACAATGTGTTTGCAGCGTTATTTTCGCCCTCTACAGATTCTATAAGGGCTGATTTGTAATTTTAATCAATTCATTTTTCTTAATGTTATGTTTTGAGCAGCGACTTTTAGCAGTTTGTAATACTTTAATTAAGGTCTGGATTTTGATTACTCATGGTTTAGTGAAGAAAGGGTTGATAAAGCTTTTCAACTTTTCCAAGATATTCCTTCAGAGAGACTGCAGCCTAATACTGTTACATACAATAGTATGATACAAGGGTTGTTTCAGAAGGGTAGATGTGTCATTGCGCAGGAATTATTCATGAAGATGAAGTCTGGTGGTGAGGGAGTAAGTCCTAACTTTGTTACATATGGAATAATGTTAAACGGATTGTGCAATAATGGACGTGTTACCGAAGCTATGTCTATATTAGAGTCCATGGAAAGTAGCAATGTAACTCCTAACATTGTGATGTATAATACTATTATTCATGGAATATGTAAAGTAGCAATGTAACTACTAGATTCATCAACAATCTATCGTAGATGATACAACAATGACTTTATCGTTATGGTAGGGCAGGGCATATTTTCTCTGAGGGGTAAAAAGTTAGAACAACAAGTAAGGTTTGCAAATGTAGTCCCGATATTTTTTTTTAAATGTAATTTCTAGTTTTGGAAGGCTTGGGGGAGAATATATAGACTCTGGGAAAAAGTAAATTTCTACTAATGTTTTTTTGTTAAAATAATTTGCACGAAATTTCATTACATTCTAGGACTGAGGTGGGCGGCCTCACACCCCAGTCGACCCCTAAGTCTGCCCCTAATTTGGGGAATTTTTAAGATCAAGATTAGTATAGAAGGATAAAGTGAGTGATGAGAAATGAATTTGTTACTTAGAGGTTATTTTATTTAATTAAATAATAACAGATAAAATAGAATGGTAAAAAAATCTTGCTAGTATTGTGTAATTAATTTAAAAATAAAAGTGTCCATTTTCGGTTAAAATAAAAGAATTGTATTGTTTAGATCAAGAGAGATTTGACCAAAATAAAAATAAAAGATTTGGATCCTTAATCTATTTTAACTATATAATATACTTAAAAATTTTAACTTATAACATAATTAGTAGAAATATTTTTTTAATTTTGCTCTATATTTATTTTTCTTTACAAGTTTATACTATTTAATTAAATTATAAAGGATAAAATTGTAACTTACTTTGATTTAATAGTTGATCATTAAAAGATAGGGACTAATATATTTATTTAAAACTTGTGAGGGACTAAATCATGATTTAGGAATTTTATAAGTGGGAAATCATTTTTAACCCTTTACCATTTCGTACAAATATTAGTATTTTTTTAAGAGCCAATTGTTGATTGATGCCTATTAAAAAACTTATTTAGAAAAAGGTGCCTAGAAAAAAATATTTATTGAAAACAGCCCCCTTATAATTAACAATTAAAAAATAAGAAAAAAACTAATAAACACGCGCGCGCGTCCGTGAAATTTTTTTAAAATCGTCATAACTAATTCAAAAAAAATCAAAAAAATCAAAAAAAATTATATTTGGATAAATCAAATTAATATTTACGTCTATGATTTTTTTCGGAATTTTCTGAATTTTTTGATTTTTTTTGATTTTTTTAATTTTTTTTTTCGCAGACACGAAATTCCATGTTTTAAACATGGAATTTCATGTTTGAAACATGGAATTCCATGTACATGGAATTCCATGTTTATTTCACGGTTTAAAACATGGAATTCCGTGTCTGCGAAAAAAAAATTAAAAAAATTCGAAAAAATTAAAAAAATTCAAAAAAAATCAAAAAAATTCATAGACGTAAATATTAATTAGATTTATTCAAAAATATTTTTTTTTTAATTTTTTGATTTTTTTGAATTAGTTATGACGATTTTAAAAAAATTTCACGGACGCGCGGATGTGATGGAATTAATAAAGGTATAGAAAATATAAAGGGGATGTTTTCTATAAATAATTATTTCATTAGGCATTTTTTTATAAATAAGATTATTGAAGGCATAAAAAAACAATTAGAGAGTTTAAGGAGGATGTTTTCAACAATAACCCCTTTTTTTAATGACATTTGACTTAAAAAAGGAAAAAAAAAAAAAGACAATTCTACCGAAAAAAAGACATTTGACATCTGCGATCTGATTTTGTAACCAGTACACAAAAGAGCATCTCAAGTCGGCCTCTTCACCTAACATCACAGATTCACAGTCATTTTACAATATTAGCAACAACCATTTCCTTCATGAAGCTGATTGGTTCTTCTTTGTTTTGCTTTAGATCTTCTCTTTCTTCCATCAACACAATCGGTAACCCTTTTTCCCTCTTCTTTTATTCTTCAATTTCATCTTTTGATGATATCAATTGTGTCAAAGATGCTCGTTTTACTGTGAATCAAATGATCCGAACGCGACCTAAGCTTACTGTTATAGATTACAATAAGCTATTGGGTACTGTTGTGAAGATAAAAAATTACCCTTATGCTCTTTCTTTATTCAGAGAAATGCGTATTTTGGGGGCTCCGGTAGATATTTACACAATGAATATAGCTATAAATTGTTACTGCTCGTTAAGAAAAAGTAATATGAGTTTTGCGGTATTAGGCTGTCTCTTTAAAAGCGGTCATGTTCCTGATGTGGTTACGTATAACACCCTGATTAAGGGACTCTTTGGTGAAGATAGAGGAGCTGAGGCTGTAGAGTTGTTTGAAAGGTTAAGGAGGGAAAAACTTTGTGAGCCAAGTGCAGTTACTTTTGGGGTCGTGTTGAATGGTCTTTGCAAACATGGACATACACTCAGCGCTCTGGAATGGCTACGAATATTTGAAAAGGGGAGATGTAAACCTGACATCCAATCTTATACCACCATTGTTGATTGTTTATGCAAGGATCGGATGGTTGATGATGCTGTTAAATTATTTTCTGAGATGAAAGATAAGGGCATATATCCAGATGTGGTGACTTATAATTCGTTGATTTATGGATTTTGTACGTTTGATAGGAAGGAAGAGGCTGAGATGTTGTTGATTGAGATGTTAGATTATAAAATTCTTCCAGATGTATATACATTTAACATATTGGTGGATTCACATGGAAAGGAAGGCTTAGTTGAAGAAGCACAAGAATTTGTAGAAATTATGATTGAAAGAGGCCTAAAACCGAATATAGTTACTTACAATGCATTGATAGATGCACATTGTTTAAGGGGTGAGATGGAGGAAGCTGTAGGGGTGTTAAGTACAATAGTAGGTAGAGGATTAAAGCCTGATATTAAAACATATAGCAGTATAATCAATGGTTTGGTGAAGAAAGGTTGGGTTGATAAGGCTTTTCAACTTTTTCAAGATATTCCTTCAAAGGGACTACAACCTGATACTGTTACATACAACAGTGTGATACAAGGGTTGTTTCAGGAGGGTAGATGTGTCATTGCGCAGGAACTATTCAAGAAGATGAAATCTGAGGGAGTAATTAGTCCTGACTTTGTTACATATAATATAATGTTAAACGGATTGTGCAATAATGGATGTGTTCCCGAGGCTATGTCTTTATTAGACTCCATGGAAAGTAGCAACAAAACTCCTAACATTGTGATATATAATACAATGTTAAACGGATTGTGCAAAAATAGACGTTTTACCGAGGCTATGTCTTTATTAGTCTCCATGGAAAGTAGTAATATAACTCCTAACATTGTGACATATACAACTATTATTCATGGATTATGTAAAGATGGCCAACTTGATGCTGCAATTGACATTTTTAACAACTTATCGTCCAAAGGTTTGAAGCCTGATATACATACATATACTATTATGATTGGTGGATTTTTTCGCAAAGGAATGTTGGAAGATGCAAAAGAGTGGCTCTCAAGTATGAAGAAACATGGTTTGTCGCCAAATAGTGTGACCTACAACGTTATTATACAGGGGTTTATGAAGAAAAAAGAGTATGAAGAGGCAATTGAATCAGTCAAGGAAATGAGAAAATATGGTTTCTCAGTAGATGCAGCTACTTATAGAATCATACATGAACATCCTAAGTTTCTTTATATTATTCAACACATGTAAACTTTTAAAAATCAACAGTCCTTAGATTTACAAGTAATCAGCCTAGGCTGCTCCATTACTCCTTAATTACTCATGATCTTAAATGCCTAAATTGTTCATCTGTTTAGGCTCCAATTAGTATACTATAAAGTAAGTATATTCTTTAATCAGGGTAATTAAACTTATCTGATGATTAACATAAATATTAACTGTTTATAATTCCAGAAAGTTGAATTTACTTTCATTTGGAGAAGAAGCAGAAGAAGAGGAAAAGGAATTAGCTGATGTGAATATTAAATATTTATTAGATATTTTAATGGCTGGTATTATTAGGTGCTTGCGAGGCTTGAAAAGTTTAAAGGAATTATGGGTGGGAAATCGAAAGCTGAAAAGCTGGAAGCTAAGGGTGAAGATTTATCTGATTGGGCGAGTGTTAAGCTAGAATTTGGTCCTGAGCATAAGGTATTTTGATTATATTGATTTAATTGAAGGTGTTTTTATTCTTATTATTATTATATGTTGGACAGGATAAAATGGCGAGAAGAAATGATCCGAATGATTATGTGGTTCATGATCCACTTTTGGAGAAAGGGAAAGAGAAGTTTAATAAAATGCAAGCTAAGCAAAAACGAAGAGAAAGAGAATGGGTTGGTCAATCTCTTACTTAATAGATATGCAGTTATGTTTATGGCAGTAAACAAGTTATGAAAATGTGTATGATTGATATATTTCTGTTGTTTTGATGTACTAATGAAACTGTCTAAAGGACATTGAGATGTACAAATGTAGTAAGTATTTTGGGGAATTTATACCATACACAGCGTATAGTAGGATGTATTCATATGAATAGTAAATGCATTTATTGGCCGCAGTGTATGGTCAACTCCATCAGCTATAGCATCATCGAAAGCAGCTAAGACATCTGTTTCGGAACACTTTCTAATAGTGCAAACTTTATATGCAGCAATTCTGGCCAATGGGACACCTCCTCTAGCTGTACCCGATGCTATTCCAAAGAAACTTGCATTTTTTACGTTGGTTCCTGATGCTATCGAGGCAGCATGGGTTCCATGACCAATTATATCCCTTTTGCATCATCGTCTACGTAGTATCTAGCTCCAATGATCTTTCTGCAAAAATAATATTCCTGTATAGTAATTATAAATAGGGTAAATGTTGTTGGGGCCAATAAACTATTGCACCAGTTCTGATTAGACCATCCAACGAGAAAAGTTTCCTATTGAACCATTAGTTTATCGAAATGGTTCCAACTCAACCAGTCTGGTAAACGTGCATATACAAGAGTATAATGAATTATTTTTAATTTATTTAGTTTAGGCCCTAGTAAGTTATAAATTTTTAGCACAAAATCCTCAACAGTTTTTCGCTGAATGTTATAATGGTCAATTTCGAACCATTTAGATAACCTAATGGTCGATTTTGAACCATTTGATAAATTAATAGCTGATTTGGAACCTTTATAAGTTAAGTGGTCCAAACAGGAATGTTGCTGCTGTGATGGTTTAGTGATCCCAGAAACATCTACCTTTGGAAATATTAGTAGGGAAAAAAAGAATTTACTTATTGCAAGTGAAATTTTGACCGCCCTTGCATACTCCATTCCATTTGGAGGGAACAGGTCCATGACCTTCATCGCTAAAACTCACTGATTCAGGCCAAATCCCAGTGTCAATCACACCGATTATTACATCGCTCTCGACGGTTGGCTCACGATCGGCATTTTCAGGAAATCCAATGAAATTCCATGAACCAGTTGTTTGAGGTTCAAGAAATTTACATGGAAAAACAGACACTACCTCATCTAGACCTGCATACATATATATTCACATCTTACGTTATTTACAGTTTGCTCTACATATATAGTCCTAATCTCAAGGTCGCAAGTGAAAATATTTGGTTTTAATTAGGAATTGATCAGACAGACTTCAAATTATAGAGTATATACAATGACAAAGATAAAATATGCCATCTCCAACGGATATTCCAAAAGATACACTCTACAAACTCAAATAATTATATGTTTCTCTCTAGTGTTAATGATATATTTTTATTTTTTAGCATTCATTACCAAACTATACTTAGTCCCTTTTCAATTTTCAAAAAAGCAATGGGTTTATTTGGATTAAACAATTATATTACTCACTAGATAACTTATTGCTTTCTTCTTCTGTGAGATTAGCTGCAAATGCGTTGAAGCTCCTTGTGTAGCTCCTAACCAGCACCTGCTCAAGAACACTAGACAAGATCGCATACCAAATATAATTACCATACATGTATCTCGGTGAAAATGAAAGATTGAAGATTTGATTTAATACTTATATGCGATAATCATATTACCTGCTGTCAACAACATCCTGAAGCATATTGGTATGGTGAGTTGAACTCAGAACTTCGCCTTCTCGAAGGGATCCCATGTACACAATGTGAATCTAACAAAACATCAAGACCTTATATAAGAACGGAGTAAGATCCTTAAATAATACAAATTATGATTAAAAAATAAATAATAATTCGGAGGCGCAATGGTGCTTGTCATGCTCTTTGGCCTTGGAAGAATTCTAGACAAGCTTAGATTGTTATATAATATTATCAAATGTGCAGATTATTAACTTATTTTAAGGTGATGAAGCAAAATAATAATGATAAAAAGAGCCCATCACGTCAAATCTAACAATCTGTGTATATTTCCTTAGATCAAGTCATATATCATAGAGTTAATTATAACAATATAAAATGATCCAATGACTTAACTATCCAATATAATTTGCAACTATGCATCTTCAGAATATATGGTTCTTTACAACTGCGAATTTATTAAGAATGCGCCGAGTACCTCTCTATCTTGAACGGCTCCATAACTACTTGCACTTAACGAAATGGTATAAACAAGAACAAGGATGTAAGAAAACCGAAAAAGACAGAGTTTAGGCATCTTTTTTCGATTTACTATGCTAAAAAAATATTTGTGTTACTACCGAGTATAATATATGCTTTCAACTTATAAACAAAAAGTTTTACTTTTTTGGAAGGCAATTAATATTGCGTTGTGTATGAGGAAACTGAAATAAAGTAAGTAATATTATCAATTAGAATATTTCGTTCAGATATCATATAAGGATTACACATCTGGAAATATTTCATATAGATTAAGATGATTGATCTAAAAGTTTTCATATATAACATGTACGGGTTAGCTCAACTAGTCAGAGTCTTAATTCTCTTTCTAAGCGGTACATTTTTAAACCAAGTCATTTCCGAGTCTAAAGTGGCTCTCGGATGTAGTAAAAAAAAATCGTAACAATTAAATTATCCAATAATTCACAACAATATTAAAATAATATACTCAGCTTATTGAAAAATACCCACAATCTATTAAAAAAAACTTATGATCTAATAAAAGAAATACAATCCATACAAAATATAATAACTTATTATTTTTTCAGGAGGAAGAAGAAAAAATTAATTAGACTTTTAAAAGAAATTAGTAAAATATCATTATGACTTGTGAGTCCTTTAATCTTTATTGCATAAATTTTCATATCTGAAACGTTCATAGCTTTATCTCAATATTTCTAGGATTTTCCCTTCCGCTTAACTAAAGAAAGAGGTGTTACAGAAATAATGGATGTCTTTATAAGTTTTCATATCTGAAACGTTCTTAGCTTTATCCAATATTTATGCAAAGTCTGACCTATTTTATTTTAATCTTTTTTTTTTAATTTTATTATCTCTTATCTCTTTTTGTGGTTTTTTTTCTTAAGCATCCATGTAAATCTTGTGTTTATTATGTATTCATTCTATCTATTATAACAAATTGACATTAAAGTTTTGATTTATCTTACCCAACAAGTTACGTATTTTTCTACATAAGAATCGGGTTTTTAAGACTTGTTAGAGATTCGTTAAACTTTTAAACGTTTTGTCCCCTATTTTTTACTCAATTTTTGTATTTAAAAATATATGGTTTTGGTTTTTATTTTGAAATTTCGAAAATTCAAATTTATGGATCAAGTCTTAGAGGTTATTTTCAGCGTTTGTTTAAATGGAAGATATTGTAACCGTTATAAAAAATAAATGGGCACAAAAATTATCGAATTTTGTCAAGAATCGAATGACATAATGAGGTTAGCGTTTCTCAAAATTTTAAATACAAATTGAGATTTATCTTCCAAATTATACATCTATATAAGAATTTGGTGGTGGATTTGTTTTCTCCTTTTTATAACAGAAAAATCAGCACCAATTTCATAGTATTCAGTGAAGAAATGAATCCAATACAACCGGGTAGGGCTTTGGATTGCTTCGCGAGTCGGGTTTGTTAGTCGGGTGAAGAAGAAGGCCTTGCTCTCCTGCTTTGTGGTGCACAGTATCTCGGCGCACCAACGTGTCTGACTGAATGCTCGTCCAATCTAAGGCAATGTAGTGCACTTACCAACCATGCACCTATTTGAAAAAATAGAGATAAATCCCTATTAAGTCCTACAACCCAACTACTCACCCCCACCAGGTCCAACCCCTGATTTCTCCCCTAACAAGTCCAACAAATTTTTTGATCTACCATCGTTACCCCTAACCAAAAATCAAATAATATAAAATCTTCCCATGATTTTCGCTACTAACCAACTCCATTTAAGTAGTATATATGTCATATCCCTATAATCATGCACGTTAGTATGGTAAATTTGTCAATAAAAAAAATCAAAATCCCAATTCCATTTCAAACGAGAATAGTTAAGTTTTATCCAACACAACCAATTCCATTTCAAACGAGAATAGCTACTCGAATGAGAAAGACCCAGACCAGATATCAAAATCTGATTTTGTGACGACCTATTATCAATTTTTAGTCTAGGGTTTCTGTGGATTTCATTTATGTATGAATGTGCTAAAAACAAGATAAGGAGAAGAAGGATAAATGGGAAATGGTTGTTTTTTTACTATTACTAGTGCAACTTTTTATCCAACAATCTTCTTCGTCTTCTTGTTTTGTTAGTATATGAGGAAATCACCAACTGAAGTCTATAAGTGGTGGACTGTGGAGCCGAGCCGCCTTTCACTTTTCAGGTCTTTTCTCTTTTCTATTCTTTTCTGGGTCCGTCCAATTTGTTTATCTCTCTTCGTTTAAAACTATTTCTGGGTCCGTGGTGCGAGGTGGTGGTGCGATGTGGTGGTGGCGGTTTTTGGGTGGTGGAGAAGTGTTGTTGGTGGGGTTGAGACACTCCACATTTCTGATGGGTTACGTATGGAATATCAGTGGTGTGTTAGTTAGTATCGATGGTTTGTACAGATGGGTTACGTGTGAAGACACTGCACATTTCTGATGGGTTACGTGTGGAATATCAATGGTGTGCTAGTTAATATCGATGGTTTGTACTGATGGGTTACACGTGGACACACTGCATATTTCTGATGGGTTACGTGTGGAATATCAGGGGTGTGCTAGTTAATATTAGTGGTGTGCTAGTTAACATCGTTGGTTTGTAATTACGAGTGTAATTTATTTTGATATTACTACGCAAATATTAAAGAAAAATTGATTTCTATTAGTTTTATTAGTTTTGTTTTGTACTTTATTTTAATGTTTTTCCTTTTTTGTTTTGCAATTAATTGATTGATTGCATATAATTAGGAAATTAGTTTTGGTAAGTCAAAAAATATTAATGGAACAAAAAGGCAATCCAGACATTTTTGGTGGGATGGACCTGATAGGCAACTAACAATAGTCTGTGATCTCTTCCAATCAATCACCCAAAAAAATATTATTATATTATATTATATATATTTATATTAACTGATAATATATAATTATAAATATTTTAATGTGTTAACCGTTAACTAACGACTGGTCATTGACCAAAGACCTCTATATGTTGACTTTTTTAGTTGATTTTGACCATTTTGTTGATCGTTGACTTTTTTACCTGAACCTACCTGATGGTCTTTTGATGTTCCAAGTCTGTTTTCAAGGTCATATTCTCCAAATTGTGAATACTTTTATAGATTTTTTGGTTTTTGTCTTTAACTAAAAAATTTGAACACATTGAGTGGGGCTATTTTGTTTGTTGACTAAGTTGATTGAAGACGTTCTCAAGGTTTTTCAACATCCTTAATTGTTTTTTAGTACGACTTCTATAAATTTTGAATATTTTTGCTACTTTCTTGTATTTCTTCATTAGTTTGTGATTATACCAATTTTGAAATTTGAAATTCTGTTATTGGACTGTAATACAAGATTCTCATTATGGCAAGTTAAGTTGCGAGTTATGCTTGTTCAGATGGATTTGGATGAAAAACTATTGGAACTTGATAAAATGCCCTCGACTATGACTAATACAAAGAAAAACGAAGGATCTTAAGACTCTATCACAGACACTCTATCCCTCAAATCAGATATTACAAGATATTTTAAAGAAAAAATCTATCGCTGCTTTATGGTCAAAATTAGAGTAATTGTGTATGAAAAAAAGTCTTACTAGCAAATTATCTCTCAAGCAACGACTTTATTTTCATCGTTTAACCGAATGTTCATCTTTAAAAGATCATATATATGTATATATATGTGTGTATGTGTGTGTTTATGAAAGTCGTGTCTGCTTTAAAAGTTTTAGAAGTCAAATATGAATGTGAAGACTTGGCATTAATTTTATTGTGGTCACTATCCTATCGTATTCGAATTTTAGAGATAAAATAGTATATATTTCATGAAATCTTATATGTGGATGAGGTATATGAAGCCTTATACTCAATGAAATGATAAAGCACCTGGTGGTTGCAACCGGGACTTATGTAGAAAACTTGTATGTACGAGAAAAAAAATGCATTTTTGAAAATATGGAGGTGATGAATGGAAGACATACAAGTTATGAAACTATTACAATAAAAGGGGAATATAATATATGAAAGTCGTATTTTGCAGAACGAAACAAGAATTATACTCCACATCAAAATCGATACCCAGGAAAATCCGATGAAGTTGGTGTCATGCAAATGACAATGAAATAGAGCTTTTAGCTGCTTGTGATAATGAACCTAACTCAAGCGAAGAATGTATTATGGATTCTGGCGGCACTTTTATATGTATTTTAATCACAATTGGTTTCCTTCATATGAAATAGTATTAAAAAGCGTTGTTTAAATGGTAAATATTGTCTCATGCAATATTACTGGCAGTTGTATAATTAGAATTAAGATATTTGATGGGGTCGTAAGAAAACTTGGTAATGTGAGACAAGTCTTAGAGTTGAACAAGAAATCTATTGGGGGGCATTAGGGCTCTGGGGACTCAGTAGTAGCGTTTGGAGGGTTATGGGGAGGATTGTTCCCTACTGGTTCTTGTGGTTGTAGGGTATGTGGCAACTACTCCACTGTTTGAGGATTCAACCGAACTTCTGGATAAGGATGGGTACAACTATGTTGACGTGGGGTATGGATGGACAAGCACGTACATGCTTTGCAGTAGGGTTTTATGTATGGTATCGGTGCCCCGACCACTCTTGGTTCGAGCAGTGTATGTCTTTCCCCTCCGGCTAGGAAACTGGTTCTTATGCCGGCCGATACCATGACCAGGGGTGGGACCATCTCCTACTGCCTATGAGATTCGGCATGGTGAGTCTCTTTAAAATTGGATGTGGTGGCTCCATCTCATTGTTCATTTTGGTGTCGTTGTGTCTTGTCGTTGTCTCTAGTCTTGGCCAGTTTTGTCGTATCTCAATGGGTTGAAAGATATGTATCTGTCCGTAGATGGTGCCAAACTGATAAGACAGATTTTAACAGTTAGATTTTATCGTGAATTTGAATGAAGTGTGTGTTTTAGATGTAAAAGAAGTAAAAGAAGTAAAACGCTGTGAACGTTGATTCCGAACGAGAAAATAGAAAAGATAAATTAGAAAAAAGTAAACTCGGTTAATAATATGACTTGAATAGTGCCTGAGTAATTAAATGATTTGTCAAGATTACAATTGATCTATTTATACTACCACATGCCCTATATTTTCCATTACTTCCACTACTTCAAACTAACAACTTATATTTGATCCACGTCTATGTGCTTTTATCATATGGCCCACGTCTGGGAAATGGCATCATGGAATGAGTAAATGATTTTGGCATGAGGTTTCTTGTGGCATCTTATTATAAATTGCAATTCTAGTATCATTTATATCTCCGACTGTTAAATTGCCAACTCAATTAAAAGTCTGAACCGTTAGGAGGAGGCATTATATTAATGAGATATTATATTCCAAATCACGTGCAAACTTAGTAGAATTGCCATAGAAGGCTTTAGTAGAGAGAGCTAAGCTTGCGCGTGCAGAATTTAAAATAGGTGGCGGTCGAGAGACTCGAACCCGGGACCTCAAGTACCGTGGAGCTCTGATACCATATTAAATTGTCAACTCAACTAAAAGTCCTCAAGTACCGTGGAGCTCTGATACCATGTTAAATTGTCAACTCAACTAAAAGTCCGAACAATTAGGAGGAGGCATCATATTAGTGAGATATTATACTCCAACACCGACCTTCGTACCTCATTATCTTTCAAGGTTGTGTGGATCTTTCTTGGCCCTTAGTGCAATGCTTAATCATGGATTCATTGCTTAATCATGGATTCATTGTGTGAGCCACTTTTTTCTTCCTGAGGTTTGACGCTAACAATTTCTCTCAATCAATCCCCTTCTTGCCCGTATTCCTTGTTGGCCACTTCCTCCTTAGACCCAAAACATGTCACCCCCCATGCGTACTTATACTCGGACGATATGATTCATACCGACATGAACAATATGAAAATTCCTTTGGTACCCCGTATCTTTTCTCTTTTTACTTTTTAATCTAAGAATATTTATCACGTAGATACTTGACGTGAAATATATGACAGGTACAAACGGTTATATCAAACCAAAACATTAAGTATTTTTAAGTATGGACATTCAATTGTCCTTTTGTGAAGTATGTGGTATCCATGCCCTTTACTCCCTTATTTAATGCTACCTAAGTTATAGAGAAAGAGAGTGTTGATATATTTTATATTTTTATGTTGACTGCGTGAAGGTGTTCAATCCTCAATAGAAATTTCTACATTAGTAACGGGGAGTTCAAACCTGTTCATACGTACATAATAAATACTAAAATACATAGATCCTCTGACTCACACGGCTACAGAAGATTTTTATTTTTTTGGTCTTTTTTGTACATAAATCAGAATTTGTCCGTAAATTACTTCTGAATTTCCCGTACAGCATTATTTTGAAACTATAGGCTACACATAATATTATCTTAAATCAAACAAACACAATTCCTGAATCATTATTCCTATTTATTCATTATATCTTCCATAACAAACCTAGTGAATAAAGGAAATACTTCGCCATGGCTGAATATGGTCGATCTAGCGAAAGCCATGGATGGTACATTCCCTTTCGTTACTTATGAAGCCTGCAAACACCATAATATTGAACATTGTAAGAGTCAACACTTCTGAAGCTTTATTTAAATTGGAGAAAGAAGAGACATCACACGCCACAAGGTTTATGAAAAATTACCAAGAATTTACTCTTATAGATTGCAACAACATCTTTGGGATCAGGTTTTGTCTCCTTGTAAGCATCAATCTTATTGATCTCCTGCAGAATAATTGTAATTCTAAATCTGTTCGAGGTATAGAAATTGTTTTTCACATCAAGTAAGATAGATAATTGACATATACCTCAATCCATGATGCTAATTTAGGCCTGTCTAATGTACAATTGTATTTCCATACATCTTGTACAAAGACTTGAGCTCTCTCAACAAATGGAGCATAAGCAATATCCACCTGAAGTAGAAAATTTCGTTTTCAAGAATAAATGAATGGCTCTTTAGCAAGATTTTAGCATGGAAAAAAATTTATTCTATATATCACTAACCAGACTGAATTGGGCTCCGAGGAAGAATGGCCCATCACTGAATTTACTTAGAGCGGTTTCCAGATAATCAAAGGCACCAGCTGATGCAGATATGAAATAATTAAAACCTAATACTACTATATAAGTATCATAAATGAAAAATTAAAGAAGCTCACCAGCCTCTTTTGCTGGATCTACACCTTTAAACGAAGAAAAAGTAATTTTGAGAAATTCGTCAGTGTAGGCTATAACCTCTTCTGCAAATTTCCTTTTATCAGGATCCTGTATTATGTTAACTAAAATTACGCCATGCTTTATGATCTTTCTACATAAATGAATAAATAAATGGAGAAGATGTTACTTCAGGTAAAAGGGACGGCCCTTCAAAGTTAGTGTCGACATATTTGATCAAATCCAGGCTCTCTCCAATGATTTGGTTGTTGTGTTCCAGTGCCGGAACCTACTGAACGAGAAATTTATTTATATTGAAAAGCTAACATTCTAATCCAATAAAATTAAGAAATTATACATAGTTAATAGTTACATATGGTGTTGACGAATAGGTACCTTATTCTCAGGGTATACTTTCTCCTTGTACCAAGCAGGCCTATTTTGAAGGTCAATAGCAACAAGCTTGATCTTGTCTTGCAATCCCTGTGTATTTAAATTTTAAAGTAGGTTTCTATAGCAAGATAATCACAAATATTTAAGCAACTTATATACATAATGTAAGAGGATACCAATATGTAATCTGACTAATACCAAATTCAAACGTACAGCTATAGCTTCATCAACTGTGCATTTTACAGGTTTACCCTTTAAATCGCATATATATTGAAGTGCATAATTTAATATAATCTAGAAGTAAAAGTGATCAAGAGCCAGAATTGTTTTTGGGAGGAGGAAGGGGCAAGGGCATGTGAATATTGGAGTTAATTTCACTATAAGTGACTATATTATGCAAAAATTGCCCGATAGATCCCTATATTAAAATCTTTCTTTTAGTTAATATTACTATTCATCCTTATATTATTATTTTTTCGTTAATTTCACTATAGGTTCATATATGATTTAAAAAAATGCACAATATGTCCACTGATTAATTTTTTATTTTTTGAGTTTATGATTTCATTCTGTAAAAATATAGAAACCACATAATCCCAAATTGAACAATGCATAATAGTAAATTAGCATTAACCTAATAATCTCAACATAATTCGACAATATTAAAGTTAGATATAAGTCCCATATGAATTTAAAATCCGAAACAGCAAAGAATATGATGATCACGTGAAGGCATGAAAGTAATTAAAAAAGTTGGTTAAAATGGATTTGAAACCTTGTAATTTCTGACGATCCATACGCGCTGGGCAAAAGGACATATATAATAGGTGTATAACCTTCAAGAGACAAGAACAATTACAATCGTGTTACAGAATTGTGTATCAATTACAAAACAATACAAGATAAATAAAAATATTAGGTTCTAATCGTGCTTATAAAACCATAATCGACTTTTATAACCATGGGTTTTGATTTTATTCACGAATATCTGTCATTTGAAGTAGAAAGATACCTGGTGGTTCCATCAAAGAGAGGTGGTGGGGAAGAAGTGGAGTCCAAAAGTGGAGGAAGAACCTCTGTTGCCATATTTTATTTGCTTTCCAACTTTAGATGTTATGACTTTTGATGTTGATTCAATTTAGAGCTATTTTCCTTGTAAAGCAATAGGTAGATTTATATAGCTAGTTTTGAAGGAAAGTGCCTAGCTTAATCGTCATTGGTGACGATAAAATTTAGTAAGTGTGAAGTAATTTGTTGCTATGTTCAAGAATCAAAGATATATTCCTCTGCATTTGGTCGACTTTTCGACTATGTGCATTGGTGAGAAGAGACAAACTAGGACTCTTAACTCAGCTCCGCTATTCATCGTATAACTACACTTCTTTTAATTTAGTATTATATGTTGGGAAAAATTAGTAAATTAAATGGAAAAACTTAAAAAAAAATATTTCGAATAAATATAAAATTATTCTATTACAATAATGAAATATTAAACGAAACTTACACGGAATATATCCTCATCAAACGCTCCACGACTAATATTATTAATATAATAGATGTTTTTCGAATGATACAAGAGTTTTTTCTTATAATATATCCCCTGAAAGTCTTAATGACACTCTTATTACCCTAACACCTAAAGGTGATATTCTGGAAAAACTGGGTGATTATAGACCTATTGCTTGGGTTAACTTTGGCTATAAAATTATCGCAAAAATATTATCTAATAGATTACAGGGTTCTATGAATGCTATAATCTCTCCCACTCAACCAGCTTTCATCAAAGGTCGAAAAATACAAGATAATATCTTAATAGCTCAAGAAATTTCTTTCTTCATGAGTCGTACAAGGAAAAACAAGAAACGTATAGCGACAATAAAAGCTGATATGACAAAGCATGCGATCAGGTAAAACGGGATTTCTTATTATTAGTTTTGAATAAATTTGGTTTTTGTGAAAAATGGATAATGTGGATTAAAACTGTATCACCATGGTATCCTTCCAAATTAATCTTAACGGAGAAAGATTGGACAAGTTTACTCTAGGAAGAGGAATACAACAAGGGGACCTTTTGTCTTTTTTTTTTTTTTTACAATTATGACTAAATCTCTAATTAGTATTATTGATTATTATGTTCAAAATAATTACATTCAAGGAATCCAAATTAATAAAAATTGTTTTAGTATATCTTACTTTTTTTTAGATGATTCACTTTTCTTTTTATGGAATGTCTTGAAATTTATTGTAATGGCTCTGGATAGAATATTAACGTTAATAAGTCAAAAAATTACCTTTAGTAGAAAAACTCCTTAAGATAAAAGGAATTCCATTGTTAATGAAATTAACAATTAAAAAATCGAATGATTTAGAAAATTACTTGGGATACCTTCATGTCATAAAAGATGTAAAGTAAAATCATGGGAATAGATGACAAACAAATTATTTAAAAGAACATATGGATGGAAAGCGGAACTGCTCACCGAATGAGGTAAAGAACATTTGAAGCCGTAAAAAGTTACAACATTTGACATATTAGTATTTCGTTTTCCATAAAAAGTGGATATCCTAGGAGGGTGGGTGTCAAGCCTCGAATATTTCCACCACCGAAACCTAAGGCGCGACATGCCGCAGACTTAAGTCAAACCACCTAAACCTGCAAGGCGACCTAACCAAATTCAATAATTACAACTCATTAAGTAAAATTTTAGACTTTACTAATATACGTATATTTTACAGTCTTGAAGTTTATTTAAGAAACAATATCGCGACTCGCCTATACCCTGGTCCAATACGCCAACTAATAATTATAACGGTGGTTAACGTACTATCTCTCTTGGAAATTTCTTAGCTCACTTTCCCCTGCACAGTAAATTAAAGAATGAGCTACACAAGCTCAGTAAGTCGAAACATCTTCCAAGAAGGGGATTCACATAACCACATTATAACATGGATTATAATCAATGACATATAAGTTAAATGAATGGATGAATAATCTCATTCAGTAACCGGCCATCACTAGCCTCGAATATAAATGATCATGCACACACTACTTAGAGCTACAATAACTAATATTCGGCACTCACTAGTGCCTCGGTACACGACCCTCAGTACCATGCCTGCTCCTACTATCTCCAACTCCCTGGGCAACATATAGGCCCACCCCACACACCCGCAATGGATCTTTCCACCTACGACACACCACATTCAGTACTAGTACTACCACAGTACTTATCAGTACTACCACATTACTTAAAACTACCACAGTACCTCGACAATTCCACCTGTAGGATAGGTGTCGCAGCCCTAATGATCACATAACACGTATTGGTCTCGTACACAACTAAATACATTTCACAAGATATAGTCATATTTCACACGATCTCAATATATACAATTTAAATAACTGTCGATAACACAATATCGTAAATCGACATAAGGAAGGGAGTCTGACTTACCTCGACCGCGCTTTGACTAATTTGATCCTTTCCTATAATTAACACTTTTCGATTAATTTCACTTAATTACAAGAATATAAAATTATAAGATGAATATACTAGTTTAACAATTAATCAATTTAAATACAAATATCAAATTTTAATTTAACTACATTATTTGTCCTTGTACTAATAGTCTTTACACGTTGGAAAACATTCTCAATTTCTAAAACATAAGGCCTGTTTGGAAGTGCTTATTTTAGAGTAAAAAGCGCTTTTAGAATATAATTTTAAATTTTGAAAAATTATTAAAAAAAATTTTGAAATCTAAAATCACTTTAAGTGCTTTTTTTTAAAAGCACCGAATTAGGGCTCGTTTGGAAGTGCTTATTTTAGAAGAAAAAAACGTTTTATTAAAAATAATTTTGAAATCTAAAATTATTTTAAGTGTTTTTTTCAAGAAGCACCAATTTTGTGCTTCTCAAAAAAGTGCTTTTCAAGATAAAAAAAACTCTTAAAATGCTAAAAATACTTTTAAGTGTTTTTCCAAAAAAACACTTCCAAACAGGCACTTAGTGTTTCTCCAAAAAGTGCTTTTCAAAGTCTAAAATACTTTGTAGAAACACTTTTAGGTGCTTCTCAAAAAAATACTTCCAAACAAGCACTTAGTAAGACACAAGTCGTACAAAACTACAAAGCAAAGTACTACTATTTTAATTCTAGTAATTTATAATTCCAATTTTATTTTATAGCATATTCATATTTCCTATTTAACTTCAATTGACATGTTAAAGGTAACAATGACCCACTTTTTTTTTGTCAAATAAAATATATTAATCACGAGCGTTTATACAAAGGCTTAAGGAAAACATAAAAATCACTTAAAGATCCATTCTTCCACTTAGATGTATCGATATTGCGTCTAGCACTTTTAGCCGTGAGATCCGTAACATTATTAAACTTCCTGCTAACGAAGTTAACCTTCCAGTTAGGGAACTTCGTGAGCCAGTTCTTCATCGGCAATGAAAGGATGAATTTGCCATCAAAGACCTGTGCGTTTAGCTATACCTTGAATGAGCTCAAGGTTATCGGAGTAAAAGGAGACACTCCGGATATTACAACTAGCAGCCTTTCTCATCGCAAGAAGGACCGTCCAACATTCACGTTCAGTGGGGCTTCTAACTATATGTCTGGAGACAATCTTGTGAGCAACTTTGCCTTCCTTATCAATAGCAATTGCTGCTATACCTGTCGATTCATAATCCCTTTTAAAAGATGCATTGCTCATGAATATATATTCTGAATCGTCTGTAAGTATTGGATTGTTTTCAGTAATGTCTTCATTACTATTCTCATTCCTTATTGTGCTATTATTTTCTTCCTCCTTTCCTTCAGTAGTCTTACTATTAAATAGATCATTCATAGCCGAGTTAATTTTAAACAAGACATCTTTGATTGCCCATGGGGTTCTATTGTGGAAACTTCTCATCTTCGCCTTCCATATGTTCCATAAAGTAAGTAGAAAATAGACAGTAAACTCATTTTGGTCCCATCCATTCTTAATGTATTTTTTCCGCATTTCAATTAACCAATCTCCCAAATCAAATTTTCTTTCTTTTTCAATAACAACCTGTAGCCTTGAGTTGGCCCAAACTGCCATACTTAATGGACATTTAATATATAGATGTTCAATGTCTTCCTTATCCAGCTCACACCATTCACATGTATCATCCTTTACAACCTTCCTGATTTTAAGGTTTCGTTTGGTAGGAATAGCTCCATTGCAAATTTTCCATCCAAACGATCTAACTTTATTCATAACATTTGATTTCCAAATTATATTCCAAAGACTACTATTATCATGTTTACCTTGAGAAGATGATTGAGCCTCATTTTGTACTTCCACATCTACCAGTTTATGATATCCAAATTTGATACTATACACGTCATCCTTTGAGAAAGGCCAGATTAATTTGTCTTCCTCCTTGTTAATTATCATAGGGATTTTACATATGTCACTGACTAAGTTTGGTGGGAAAAGTTGCCTGAGTAGCTCCATGTTCTAATTTGACATGTCTTCATTAAAGAGTTATGCTACAATCTCTACTTTGCAACCAGCAGGTCTCTCCAACAATATATTATTGTTGACCCATTTTTGATCCCATATATTAATATTTAGGCCATTTCCAATTCTTTAAATAGAATGTTGTTTGATAAATTGAATTCCTTTGTAAATACTAGCCCAACTCTTTAATGAAGACACGGTACTATTATTGTATCAAACTTATTACTACTAACCTTGTTTACATTTCCTCTTCCCTTCTAGACAAAGCTACTTATTTTCTCTTTATTAACCTTTTATCTTTTCATTTTTTGATATCTCAAGTACTGGGCATTATAATTTTCCTTCTTAATTTCTATAATTGCTACTCATAAATCATAAACAGACAGTAACAAAAAATAAAAAAATAAACCGACAGTGCATAATAGTAGGCTAAAATTAAGTAACAAATCTTATATATACATAATTTTTTATATCTCACACTTTGATGTTGAAAGTTAAAGATTCACGAAGTGGGTTTTACAAACTTGGTTTCGTTTCCCCTTTCTTTTTTTCTTACGGCCGCTGAGTGCTGTTTTTCTTTTTTTGTTTTGTTCACTATCTCTATTTGTAGGAAGTAAGGAACTATATAAGGCGGCTATTTCACTTTTCTTTTCTCTTTTTTTATTCTTTCTATCCTTATCTTGCATTTCGCAAGAATCACAATATCCATACGCGTGTTATACTCCTTCCGTCCATTTTTATTTGTCCGTGTCCAATATTATTTGTCCAATTTGCAATATCAAAACACTTTTTCTCTATTTTTTCCAAGAATACCCTTAATTAAATAGTATAAAGAGTGTTGCAATAAATGACTCTATGTATATTAATTATGGGCAATTGTGTAAAATAGAAGAGTATTAAATACTCTTTTTAATATTTTTGTACCAAAAAAGTGGACAAATAAAAATAGACGGAGAGAGTATCAAATAGCATGATAAAGCAGACTATACTTCTCTCTATTACAATTAAAAACTCAAACTTAATTAATTTATTAGACAACCCTTACATTTTATTATTACTTATTAAAAATTTCTATATATTTTATTAACACTTTTTTATGATTTAACACTTAAATTAAATTCAAAAAAACATAAGGTCGGAAAATTTTCCGGGTATAATAGTGGGAGTGCAACTACAACTAGCATTGAACTCACTCTTGCACTGTTTTGGTTATTTCTCACTTTATCTTTACCAATTCACGGTTAGTTTTCATGTTATCTTAATTCTCTTTCATTCACTCAACATAACTACTCAACAATTCTTAAGGAAACAATTTAGTAAAAATAAAACTCAAACAATCGTTTACAAAGGATATGCAGTAAATTTTATTCTCAAAATTTAAATACACTCGGATTTTACATATACTTTCAAGATGGCGTAATACACAAATAAATATGATGCATAATAAAAACATAATTCAGATCCACTGCATAGCCTTCAATGGTACACAACTGCTTAATTTACATTTGTTAAGCCTGCAGATAGGAGAAGATGAATATATATTATGTCTTCTTTTACACAAAAAAAGAAAAAGATCCATAATAAGGTTGTAAGATTTTACCATAAAGCGAGCCTTCATGACCTCAATGAGTTGTATTGGATCACACTTTGTCTGCTTGTAAGCTTCCAACTTGTTGATCTCCTGCAAATTATTTCAAATTTATTTAAGAAATCAATTATTGCTTCACAATGAAAGCAAGATCATAATTTATAATTCGTGTACCTCAATCCATGATGTTAATTTAGGCCTGCCTAATGTAATATCATGGTCGAATAGTTCTTGTAGAACGATCTGGAACCTTTCAACAAATGGAGCATAAGCAACATCCACAAGACTTAATTGGCTTCCAAGAAAGAAAGGTCCATCACTATATTTAGCGAGAGCTGTCTCCAGATAATCATAACCACCAGCTAAAGCAGAAGATACGTTCAACAAAATAATATTAGAGTCAAACTAAAGTTTAAGCCCTAATACTAGTAGGAAATTATATGATAATATAAGAATCTCACCAGAAGCTTTTACTGGATCTCCCTTCAACGAAGAATAGAAAGCCTTCAAGAACTCGTGACTGTAAGCTATCAACTCTTCAGCAAATTTTTGTTTTTCGGGATCCTGTTGTAATTGTTTTGTTTAACATTATATTTAACATGAACATAATAAAGTGATGAAGATAATTATGTACCTCGGGTAAAAGGGATGGCCCTTCAAAGTTACTATCAACATATTTGATTAAATCTAGGCTCTCTCCAATAATTTTGTTGTTGTGCTCTAGAGCTGGGACCTACAGAAATAGATGATTAAAGAGAGAGATTAATTGTGTGGAAGAAGAAGTAGCTAGATACCTTGTTCTCTGGGTAGACTTTCTCCTTGTACCAAGCAGGCCTACTCTGAAGGTCAATAGGAACAAGCTTAATCTGCTCTTGTAACCCCTGTGTATCAACAAAACTTCAAACTAAGTTTTTGTGGGATTTTTGGTTATTTTCCATAATAGAAAGACCAATGATGCAATTACTAATTAGCTAGAAAAAAGACAAGACCTTATAATTCCTGGAAATCCAGACACGCTGAGCAAAAGGACACTGATAGTTTATGTACAACCTTAAAAAACAATTAGACACATTTCAGATCAATAAGTTATTGTTTTTATAGTTGCATATGTAATTAAAAAGGGAAGGGAAGGGAAGGGTACCTGGTGGTTCCATCGAAGACTGGTGGTAGTGAAGATGATGCATCCAAAGATGGAGGAAGAATCTCAATTGCCATTGTTAGACGGAGTATTAAAAGTTTGAGTTTTAAGCTTTAATATTCGATTTGTTTGATATATTATGTTCTATTCCTAATGTTTATTATATAGGCAGGGTGGGGGTCTCGTGAGTATACTTTTGACATTTATCAAAAAGAAAAGTATATATTTTGACTAAAAAATTCGAATTGAAAAAAACATATACACACACGTCATGATGACGACAGATTTCTAGATTATTGACTTTATAGCTTTCTAGACGTTCATCAAAATTGGATAATTGAAAGAAAAAAAAGATATTCATATTTATTCGGCACCTTAGCTGAAATATTGACTAGGTTCTTTCATGATTACAAACTCGATCTTTGACCCTTAGACTTTTAACTTCTGTTTTTATACAACTAGAACGACTCAGAACCTTTTTATAGCAAGATTCGATCAGGTTATGAATAAAATTATACTCCAAAACTATCATCATACTAGTAATATTATTATGATTTAATTATTTAAATTAAAAGTATATATACATAAAAAAACATATTTAAATGATCTAGAATATTTTTCAAACAAATTAAAACAACGAGCCTTGGAAGAAGAGATACTCTTAACATTATCTTTTCTCTCTTTTAGGGTTTACTTTCCAAATTTTCATTTCAATCTCTTTTCTTTTTATTTTTGATCTTTTTAATCAAATTTTAACATTTTAATGGTCATGACAGACACATGTGAGCTCTTATTTGTTGTTAGACTGTTATGGACTGATTTTAGATTTTTTTTTGAAATGGAATCCGGTCAGAGGCCCCACGGAGAGAAGATATGATGGGGCTTGTGTTGGGTCTGTGGGCTTTGGTTGATCGACAGGGAACGGTGAGTCTCAGACCTCCTTGGGTCTCGATGGCGGCGGTTTTGTGAGTGGACAGAGCGACGGCCTCGGAGGAAGGGATGACATCTGAGTAATTTTATTTACGATGGGAAATACGGCCACAAGATAGGTTGGTTCTGCTGACTTCAGGAGACGAAACCGACTCGTCTGAGTTTAGACTGGAATTTGGGTAGTGGACCTGGCCCACTTAGGGCATTGGGCCTTTGAGGTACTTGCAGATCTTATTTTCTTTGGGTTGCAAGGGCTATGTACGATGCTATTGTCCAAGTAAGAATTATGTTATTTCTCTTCACTGTCTTTGATTTGGAAAATTGCATAAGGTTTATTTTCAAGGTTACTTGTTTATTAAAATTGATGTTGTACTGCATTGGATTATTATGTTGTTTTGGGGATGTTATGAAGAATGGAGTACGCTTGATTTAGAGATGTGTTTTGATAACGATTTTGGACAATGGTTATATCACAACAGAGTTCTCAAGTGTATCCGGGGACTTTACAAAAGAGCGATTTCACAGCTCGGTATTGGTACCATAGTATTAGTTTATGGATGGATGATAACATTGGATTTATATTGTATGATGGTTGGATCCAGGTGAAAATTATCCCTCTGCCAAGCCTCTTTTCCTTGGTAACCCATCTGTTGGGTATTTGAGAGGATTTGCGGTGTTCTACACTACTGCAAGTCATGGTTACAACCATGTCTCTGTACCTCCCGCAGTTCCAGGGGCCACTTTCCGTTGTTGGTCTTGTTTCATCGACGGAGGATCGGTTAGGTATGACGGAATTGTTAATTAAAGACGGATCAATGGGAAAGATGCTTATGTTTTATGTGTAAGAGAGGATAGTTGTGTTTTGTGTTTTAACTTTTTGTTTGTGGTTATTGTGTGATGTAATTTCCTTTTCAATAAAATGCTATTCTGATTAAAAAAATAGATGATCAAGAACCGTAAAAAATAATAAAAAATATAAGACCATAAGCGCCCGCTTCTCCTGCATACACCCAAAGTCGGTCCCCATTCGATCCTCAAACTTTTTAATCACTACAAAGTATTCTAACTATTAGAACAACTATCGATATGATTTCCAAAATTTTCAATATATAATCTAAATATTGAAAATCCATTTTTTACAATAACTATTACATAATAATAATAATATTTATAATAATAATAATAATAATAATAAATAATAATAATAATAATAATAATAATCAAAAAATCTACAACCAATATAACTTTCTTCAACAAATCCAGTCAATTTCTTTAATATTTATAGTCCATAGTACCCTTAATAATTATTGGCAGCCCATTTTCTTACAGTCCTTTATCAAGTTTTTTTAAATCAAACGACCTGCACTATATAAACCAACCCACCATTATCAATCAAACCTTACACTAAAAAATTATTAGCCCATTGTCTTTGACACTCAATTCTTGATGTTGATGACGAAAAAGTTTGGTGGACTCTTGGTGGTCCTTTGTGTGTTCTAAAAATAAATGCAATAAGTAAAGAGAACCTTAACCGCAAGTGTACGGTTGTCCCAAGTAATATATGTGATAAACAGATTCGTTCGCAGGGACGGAATGGTTGACTCTAATGCTTATCAATTAATGAATAATTGCACTTTGAATGTAAATAAAAGATTTGATAATGTTTGTTTGGTTTTCTAATCCCTAAGATAATTAAAGACTAAGGAAAAATGCAAGTAATGGAACTAGACACAAATATGAGCAGACAGTACTTGAGAGACGCGAGGATTTCTCCTAACTCTATTTCATTCCATATGTTGTTTAAGTGACAAATTGGTCAAATTAACATAGGTCGGGATTCGGGAATCTTCGTACCCCCGTCAGGGTGGACTACGAAGCTATTCTAGGGTGTCACAAACCCCGTCAGGGTGATTATGATCCACCTTCGAATGACTAAGCTAAAAATACCCAATAGGCCATAAGATTAATTACGCTCGTCAGAGTCAAATAATTTCGATCCTATATTCTGTAATTAATTCTGTATCTAAACCCCCCGTCAAGATGATCCACACGCAACTATGTGGAATAGCTTAGATACTAATACCTGTTATTAATTAGCTACTTTAAGAACAGTAAATAAATACAAATTACAGAAACATGTTAAAGACCCAATTTGAATTAAATTACTGAAATCCCAAATCCAATCATATGAAATAAAACAAAGTAGGGATTAACCCATTATGCGTTCCCAAGTATTAAATGGATTTAGTTCATAATTAACGAAAAGGCAAAAACTAAAGACATAATTGGGTTCATAATGTTTTACAGAATAAAATAGAAGAACTTAATTACAGAGTTGATTCGGCTGTGAAGTGGAGATATAGACAGTCTCCAGTTCTGGGCTTCTTCTTTTCCTTGCTTCTGCTTCTTCTCCGGACACTCTCTTCTAAGGATGATTTGAATTGAAGAATAAAAATGAGAGGTAAGAAATAATGAGGTCAAAAGCTCCTTTTATAAGCACAAATTCGGAATGGGCTTTTAATTAGGGTTTAAGTGAATAATAAAAAGTCCAAGTCCACTAATCAAGCCCAAATCCCGTAACTGCTGCACCACCTCCACTAAAACGGCTTTTCCCGCTTCGTTATAACTCCGATTGACTTGATTCCAGTTGCTAAATTTCCGTAACTCGATAAGGAATGTTTTCTCTTCAAAGGTCAGTGGTTAAATCATCCCTTAAGCGCCTTGAAATCAGCAATCTTTGGCCTGTTTTCCAGATTTGCAGCTCTAAAATCAAATTCTTTCGGGATTTATCTTCAAGTCTTGACTCCATATCATGATCTTTGACTTTATTCTCGGAATCCTCTCCTAGCTAATATTCAAAACCTACAAACTTTTCACTAAAATACACAAGATTACGCGCAAAAGTTTAATAAATCAAAAATACTAGAAATAAAAGAGGAAAATCGGATTATTACATATTTAGTCCAAAAGTCTATCAAAAAAGTCGAATAAACACCAAAAATGATGTCTCCCAAGGGCGTAAAATTAGAATATTTAGGGAGACATCAAGACCCCCAACTCAAACCTTTGTCGTCCCGACGAAGCAAAACTAAAAACAAGGGGAATGAAGTAGATGCAAGAGAAAATAGAAGCTAGCAAATTGACCCTAAAGCACTTCTTAAAATAAATCTCATATAGCAAAAATTAAGAACTAACATACACATACACTAATCATGCAACATCAAACATAAATAACTTCAATCATAAAATTAACTTTGCAATGCTAGAAGGTTACACTTGTACTTATCTCATTATGATGGCTATAGTTTGTTCCTCGATCCTTACTCGCTTTGGACGCTCCACTTAGTATAAAACCTATTAACTTACCATGCACCTAGGAATCACGAGGACTTTACGGTTTTAGCGTAGGCTTAGGGACGGTGTGGTATGTATATTTGGTAAATTTGAAGTGAGCTTTTGGCTCTCTCCTCACTTACCATCAACAACTGTCCACGAGCTTGAGTTTACACTCATATAATGTTC
The DNA here is from genome assembly GCA_029959085.1 of Nemophila menziesii. Classification (NCBI taxonomy): domain Eukaryota; kingdom Viridiplantae; phylum Streptophyta; class Magnoliopsida; order Boraginales; family Hydrophyllaceae; genus Nemophila; species Nemophila menziesii. The sequence goes on along the minus strand of JARWIR010000001.1, from coordinate 7,241,678 downwards.
TCACTCAACCCATTTGACGCGCTAATGTTGCGTCCCCAATGTCAACCCAATTAATCTAAGATGATTTTTCGAAATATTCCACTTTGCCAGTTTATTTTATTCTTTTTTTCTTTTTTTTTTCTTTTTCATTTTTTTTTTGTACAAGATACCCATGACCATCATTTTGATGTGAAAGGTCATGTCTCTTATAATTTTTTTTTCTTTTCTTTTTCTTTTTCAAATCCCGGCAAAGGGTTACAAATAATAATATCATCTTTATTTTGTGCCTCAATACAAACACATATAATCCCTTCCCAATGTATCTTCCCAAATGTGGACCCTCCACCCCAAACTCAAGCTCGAGACAGGTCTCAGGATCGTGATTCAAGTGCGGGTCATTTGGTAATGCCTAATAATCTAAGGGATAATGGGCTCATATCGTGGCTACAAAAGAAAGGTTTAAGGCTCAAAATTGGGCTAAGACGGATAAAATTAATATAAGGGATAGCAAGCTAAAAGGCTTCAAATGGCTAACAAAGAACTGCCCCTATCATTTTCCTAAGTACATAGTTCGTCTTTAGTTCATATCTAAGTGGGTTCTCTACTAATTTAGATCTCACGTTCTACAAACCAAACATTTTCCTTAAGTACAAGCTTACTTCTTTTGCATTGTTCATTAATTTTTCCTATCAATTACCTATGTTCGCATGCAATTGTAAGTGCGTTTTATGTTATTCCCTAAGGTCCACTATTACTATCATAGCTTCATCAAAAGTATGCTTAAAAGGGACATTTAAAATCTTCTACAGTCAAACGCAACTCCTAATTAATTTATTGAAAGCAATTAAAAACAAATAAACACATAAAAATTGGGATGAGGCAACGAACCCCACCCCAAACTCAAAAATGAGTCGTGTCCCCACGACTCGAAAAGACTCAAAGCAATAAAATAATCTACACTAATGAGAAAATGATTGGAAAACATATCTGGATCGACACTAGGCCGATTACGTGTAGTCTCATGTTAAGGTTTTGAATACTACTTCATCAAGCTTTAAAGATCATTTAATTGTTGCATCCATCTTGACTAAAGTGTTCTTCATTACCTCGAACTCTTTTGCCATATTTCCCAAATCTTCATCATTTCCTATCTCTCTAAATCATCATCTCTTCTACGAAAATCTTTCCTCAACACCCAACTTTCCATCTTCATCATGTTCTTCGTACCTTTTCCAACCTTCATGGTCATCAGATTGGCCATTGAATTTATGATGATTTGATACCTTGCACTTGCAATCTCCAACCTTCAAAGTACCAAAGCTATTGATGAAACTTGTGTCTCTTACTATTTTTGAAAGTGGCACAGTAGTAGGATTGGTGATTTATTTGAGATGGGTATTTAATATTTATGGTGTTGGAGAGGTTTAAAGGATATAATTTAAGCTTTGGTGAAGAAATTTTTGGGTTAAAACTTGAATTTCTTGGTGTTTTTGGAAAGATTTGTGATTGATTATGTGTTGGGATGATATTTAGAGGTAAGGATTGGTGATATATTGGTGTTTTGATGATGGAATTTGAGTGTTTTTGGAGTTTTGGTTCGTCATCAATGGTGTTAAGTGGAGACGCAACCACGAGACGCAACTAATGGCGGGCCTCAAAACGCTGGGTCAGAAACTTTTAGCTGTTCATACGAAATTTTTGACTTCACCATTGGATAGATCTCGAAAAGTTATGCGGTTTAGGCTCAAGAAAAAGTTAATTCCGACCTCCGAGCGTCAAGTTATGATCTTCCGAAGTTTTGATACCTGGGGTACATCACCAAAAACGGGTGCCCGCATTCTACAAACCGGGTACCCGGTTTCTACTGTATTGGAACCCAAAATTTTCATTCTTTTTCGTTCTAGGTACCCCAAACTCGTGACCTTCACTCCTGTAATCATCAAAAACACCAACCTTCCTCATTTCTTACAAATAAACACTAAATAAATAACCATTACTCTAATTTATACTACGAATTTAAATACATGAAAGCAATTTAAAGCATGGGTTGTCTCCCAAGAAGCACTTTTATTTAACGTCATTTAAAGTTTGACGGGTTACCTCCATTATCCCTTGAGTATGTAGCCTCCCCAGCAGTGGGTGAGGTTATGTATGTCTACAATTCGCCGCCTTTGACCTCTCAAAGGTTGTATCTCTATTAATTTTGCTGTCACCAATCGAGTAACAACAAATGGTCCCATCCACGCATTTTTGAAACCTCGTGCCCTATTCTCTTGTTTAGATGCCTTCCAAGCAACCTTGGTTCCAACCCCAAACTCATCTTTAGCTCTTTTTTTCACGGGTTCATGGTGGTGGTCCTTCTCTTTAACCTCTTTAGGTACTTCTAGAACAATGAGTAACTCAAGTTGCACCTCCTCTAGCTTTTTATCCAAAACAATGGATGTTTCAGAACTTTCTTTTGTTATGAGGGACACGTCTTCAATCTCAATCTCTACACTCGCATTCTCATTTAATTCTGAAATAGCTTCTGTGAATATTTGTTGTGGTGTGAGTTCTTTTGTATCACTTTCAAGCATTTGGGTGTTGGTTCTAGCTTCGCTAAACGCTTCTACAAATGCTTTATTTACTGTATCATCCTCTAACATGTCTATCTTTATCGGATTTGGAGGTGATAAAAGAGGAGTATTAGGTGGAGAATCCATCCTAATCTCTTCTATTTCTTCTATCTCTTTTTCAACCAAGGACTCAACATTTGATTCCTCTAAAAACAGCTTGGTAGATTCTTCTATAGCCGAAATATCATCTTTACAAAATTCAAACTCATCATCAACTTCCTTATCAATAGTTACCTCATCTATGCTTAGCGTGATTGGTTCTTCTCTCATTGGAATCTCTAGTTCACTAATTGCAACTTGTGGCGATTCCAATTCATTCTCTTCTTGAAGACTAAACTCTTCAAATACATCGAACCAAACATCGCTATCAATTCCAATGGCCTCATCATCAATTGTTGTATCTTGGCCAAGTTGCATAGATGGTGCTTGTTGTATCCTCTTAATTGTCTCTGTGAGTTGCATCAATCTTTGCTCCATAATTTGATGTTTTTGTTGCATGTCTTGCACTAATGATGTGGTAGCATTGATTATTGCCTCATCATTTTTCATATTAACCATTGAAGTGTTGATGAAACCATTGAGTGATTCTTCCAACTTCTTGAGCCTTTCCTCGTGATCTCTAAAGCTCCCTCGTGTCAAATTCTGAAAAGTATATATTCTATCAAAGGAGTCTTGCAGTTGATCCCACCAGGATTGTGGTGGAGTTTGAACTTGATAATGAAAATTCTCCATACCTAAAGAAAAACCTGAAAAGAGACTAAAACAAAACAACGTAAAACTGAAAATAAAAATAAATGCAACTATCACTAAAGGATAAACACCGTGGTCACACGCTACCGTCCCTAGCAGCGGTGCCAAAAACTTGGTGGTCCTTTGTGTGTTCTAAAAATAAATGCAATAAGTAAAGAGAACCACAACCGCAAGTGTACGGTTGTCCCAAGTAATATATGTGATAAACAGATTCGTTCGCAGGGACGGAATGGTTGACTCTAATGCTTATCAATTAATGAATAATTGCACTTTGAATGTAAATAAAAGATTTGATAATGTTTGTTTGGTTTTCTAATCCCTAAGATAATTAAAGACTAAGGAAAAATGCAAGTAATGGAACTAGACACAAATATGAGCAGACAGTACTTGAGAGACGTGAGGATTTCTCCTAACTATATTTCATTCCATATGTTGTTTAAGTGACAAATTGGTCAAATTAACATAGGTCGGGATTCGGGAATCTTCGTACCCCCGTCAGGGTGGACTACGAAGCTATTCTAGGGTGTCACAAACCCCGTCAGGGTGATTATGATCCACCTTCGAATGACTAAGCTAAAAATACCCAATAGGCCATAAGATTAATTACGCTCGTCAGAGTCAAATAATTTCTATCCTATATTCTGTAATTAATTCTGTATCTACACCCCCCGTCAAGATGATCCACACGCAACTATGTGGAATATCTTAGATACTAATACCTGTTATTAATTAGCTACTTTAAGAACAGTAAATAAATACAAATTACAGAAACATGTAAAAGACCCAATTTGAATTAAATTACTGAAATCCCAAATCCAATCATATGAAATAAAACAAAGTAGGGATTAACCCATTATGCGTTCCCAAGTATTAAATGGATTTAGCTCATAATTAACGGAAAGGCAAAAACTAAAGACATAATTGGGTTCATAATGTTTTACAGAATAAAATAGAAGAACTTAATTACAGAGTTGATTCGGCTGTGAATTGGAGATATAGACAGTCTCCAGTTCTGGGCTTCTTCTTTTCCTTGCTTCTGCTTCTTCTCCGGACACTCTCTTTTAAGGATGATTTGAATTGAAGAATAAAAATGAGAGGTAAGAAATAATGAGGTCAAAAGCTCCTTTTATAAGCTCAAATTCAGAATGGACTTTTAATTAGGGTTTAAGTGATTAATAAAAAGTCCAGGCCCACTAATCAAGCCCAAATCCCGTAACTGCTGCACCACCTCCACTAAAATGGCTTTTCTCGCTTCGTTATAACTCCGATTGACTTGATTCCAGTTGCTAAATTTCCGTAACTCGATAAGGAATGTTTTCTCTTCAAAGGTCAGTGGCTAAATCATCTCTTAAGCGCCTTGAAATCAGCAATCTTTGGCCTGTTTTCCAGATCTGCAGCTCTAAAATCAAATTCTTTCGGGATTTATCTTCAAGTCTTGACTCCATATCACGATCTTTGACTTTCTTCTCAGAATCCTCTCCTAGCTAATATTCAAAACCTACAAACTTTTCACTAAAATACACAAGATTACGCGCAAAAGTTTAATAAATCAAAAATACTAGAAATAAAAGAGGAAAATCGGATTATTACATATTTAGTCCAAAAGTCTATCAAAATAGTCGAATAAACACAAAAAATGATGTCTCCCAAGGGCATAAAATTAGAACATTTAGGGAGACATCAACTCTCTGAACATTACAATCAAACCTTACACCATTCTGATCAGCCTAGTTGCACAATCAAACAACCCACCATTATCAATCAACCTTACACCATTCCGATCATCCCACTAAAATAACCTACCATTATGAATCAACCTTAAACCATTTCGATCAACCCAATTTGGTGGGCTCTCTACACAAGTTTGGTGGCTCTATGAACAAGTTGTACGTCAAAATTTGTTTCAGAGTCGCTACCATGGACCGCCAACATAATGGGTTGGTTGATGAACATTTCATCTGTAAAATCGACACCCACGAAACCTTCCTCTTCATCTGTGGTAGGTTGTGTAATGGTTTGTACCTGTGAAATAACAAAGACCGCTTGGTGGACTCAATTGTTGATGGCATAGCCACACCAGGTTGAATATGGTGAAAATGGTGGAGATAGTAGCGACAGTTTCTTGTGCAAGTAAAGATAGTTGATTAGAAACATAATAAAAGACCCACTGTAATTAAACTTAAATCAGATAACTTTGAAATTTTTTAAAAGTAATAAGATTAGGTTACTAATTAAACTAATTTTGTAAAGTTTCGATAATAAAATTAATTTGTAAATTAATTGGGTTTTCAATTATTAATGATGATAGTTGAGAATAGTCTCTAGCGGCGGGTTTCTTGTGGTAGGAAGGTGAGTGAAGAGATTTTCTTTTGCTTTTTTTGTTAGTGTGAAAAAGATGAGTTTTAGATTGTATGTTTCTTTGTTAATCAACCTTTATTTATTTATTTCAACGTTGGTGGTTGTATATTTTTATTTTATTTTAAAGTTTATAATTTTATATTTTAAGATTATATTAGATATATCATTCAACTAAAATAATATTTTACACTTTCTTTATTCAAATTTTTAAAGTGAACTTCTTAAAGGATGATTTGTTAGGTTATAAACCTAATCTCTAATAGGGTCAATTACCCAAAGGGTCTTGAAGAGAATCATAGTGCTATATAGGAACCAAGTGATTCCTCTCTCCTACTTAGAGGCCTCAAAATTGACAAATATCATTACTACCCTTGTAGTGTATATAAGACAAAAAAATAGATTCCTCTCTCTCCTCCATTACCATTACTTTCTCTCCTCCATTACCATTAATCTCTCTCCTCCTTTATCAATTTTTCTCTCTCCTTCTTCATTAACTATCAATAATTTCCAGCTCCGACCACCGCCGGCCACCACCGACCACCGCCGGATAAAGTACTGAGTATGGAAAAAGTACTGAGGATGGAAAAAGTACTGAGCATGAAAAAAGTACTGAGTATAAAGTACTGAGCATGAAAAAAGTATTGAGTATGGAAAAAGTACTGAGTATCGGAAAAAGTGCTGAGTATCGAAAAAATTTGCTGATTATTCGAATTTTTTTGCTGAGCCGCTTTACTGAGCATACTCGTTTGCTCAATAACTTTGCTGAGTATCGAGAAAATTAATTGAATTTTTAGGATTTTTATTGAGTATTAAATAAAAAACAGTTGAGTTATGGTATAAAAATGCTAAATAGAAATTAGAGCAATAAATATACCTTAACTTAATTACACCAATTATCTAATTAAAAATAAGATCTAAAGTTGTAATAAAGCCTGAACAAGAAAAATAAGAAGAAAACTAAAAAAGAAAATAACAAAGCTTATCTGTATTACATTAAGCAATAAATATACTATTCAGTAAGTATCAAACGTGATCCTTGTACAAGTACATTGCAAGCACTCTCACCCCATTCAAAACACCATTAACATGGTTCAATAGCATAACCTCTTCCCTATACACCACGCGCTGTAATGCTCTTTTTTTTTTGTCAAACGCTGCTTTTTTTTTGTCAAACGCTGTAATGCTCCACACTTTATTAATTATGTACCACCACGTACCACCAAGCACCAGGCCCATAGGTGAAGCTCTTCTCTATACACCACCACATACCACCAAGCACCAGCCCCACACTTTATTAATTCTGTACAAACAAAAGAATTGATAGCTCATTATCATAATAGATCAAATTCCAAAGCCACTTGTATAAGGATTAACTGTGATCGATCCAATACAAGATTTAACAGAAAAACAAATGAAATAATAGAAGAAAGCTTCAAATCGAAAAATTCAAAGAGTCAGAAAAATTGGAAAATGAAACTCAAATCGCTACCCATTGAATAAATCGATTTATTCGAAGCTTCGTCGGGATCTTAACGCCGCCGTTTCGAACGCTTGACTCGAATCTTCAGACCATTGGTGAAGCTCCAGCAATGGCAGCTCTGTTGGACGGATCTTCATGCTCGAGCCATGACGGATCTGTTCTCCAGCTCCTCGAATCTCGCACCATGGAAGATTAATGACGGATCTTCAAGCTCAAGCGCACCACCGGAGAAGAAGAAGACGGATGGCTGTGAAAACCGTCGACGGAGAGAGAGAGAGAGAGAGAGAGAGAGAGAGAGAGAGAGAGAGAGAGAGAGAGAGAGAGAGAGAGAGAGAGAGAGAGATTTTTAGGTTTAGAATTAATTGTAAAAATATTAATATATATAGGAAATAAAAAACAAAAAGGGGTAAAAAAGTAATTGGGTTTTTGGCATATAGTGTTAATTTTTTTATAGTGCCTTTTAGTAAGAAGAGTTAATTCACTCGGTGCTGTTGGGTCTTGAGGTGGTGTCTTCAAGACCCCTTGGGTAATAATCTCTAATAATTAAGCCTTTTTTAATTATCTAAAATTGTATATTTTTAAAGTTTTATTATTTGTTATAGATTTTATGGTATCAAACTTTATATAAAAGAGAATATTTTCTTTTATATTAATTAGATAAAAAAAATTATTGTATGAAAGACTCCCTCTAATTAGAGTTTGAATCTTCTCCCTAACGGGTATAAAGTAAGAGGTACAAGACTCGAACCCCTCCCTAAACATGGGTAACCTAGTTTTGATTTACCTGGATATATATATGGGAAGGCGTGTATATCCCCGTGGAATTAGTCGTGGTGCGCGCAAACAATCCCGAATCACCCATGTATCAAATAAAATTCTTACATTTAGTGACTGGTTATTTTATACATTGATTCCATAATTTGCTACGCAGTGGGGTTTTAAATTAGAGTCTGCAGTAGATAATCACATTAATTCTTCAAGTTGGCACAATTTGTCTGGTTGAACAGGAGAGAGGAGCTGAAACCAAGCCTTGAATTCACAAGATCAAACTGTAGAAGATTGTCCTCGATTAGATGCGCTCCTATCACTATTGAAGCCTCTGTTCTAGGACCTCATCAACAAATCCTAAACATATCACATCTTTGCTAACTTGGACCATCGAATTTGCACCAATTATTTTCCAGATTACTCTTTGTGTTTGCAAAACAAGATCAATGGAAGGACCAGCTAACTCTCTTTATTTATTTATATCAAGGTTAATTTAGAAAAAAAAAAAAAGTCATCATTCATAACATAACAAAAACAGTATTGGTGCTCACAATTTCATTCTCGCGTCTGATTCGTAATAATCATCGGTAAATTCACCTTTGATATTAGGAGGGTCTTCATCCCCAGATTTTCGAACCATATATACTACAACCTTCTTCATTTGTCTATTGTTTAAAACTTCAGCCTGTAATGATATTGGATCTTTGTTGGTGTTGGGACAAGACGCTCTAAAGGTAATATAGTACTTGAATGACCCAACATATTTCATATTTGCTTTCTCAATTTCCATTACAGTGTATTCAGGTTCATTTTTCCAATGTTGGTTATACGCCTTAATGGCTTTCTTGGCCAGCTCCATAATCAAGGGATCTTTAATATCCCTTACAGGCTTTACAGCGTTAATCAAATACCCTGAAGTCGATATGGGTATGTCAAAAAACTTCTTTTCCTTAATAGCCTTATGGTATGCTTCAAGATCCTCAGGATTGGGCATTCTAGGGGCATTACGGCCTCCCCAAGCTCGCTGAAATCTCATACTTGAACTGGGTGAATTAGATGCTGCATCCAAAGATCTACCTTCCTTCTTCAGTCTCTTCATGAACTCCTGGAAACGTTTGTTTGGGATTGGGACCCGGACTCGCTGCTCTGTTGCTTTTGGATCTTCCGTGTTTTCCGCAGATGTTGCTTTAGGGTTTTCCGAAGATGCTTCAAACGACCTCGTCCCTACACTATTAACCTCCGCTATTGATCCACTCGCACCAGAGCTTTCCTTCTTCTGTATCTCGCTGATTTTTAGGTCTTCCTGAGATGCTTCACGTTTCTTCTTAAACGACCTCGTCTCTACACGATTCACCTCCGCTATTGATCTACTCGCACCAGCACCAGAGCTTTTCTTCTTCTGTGCCTCGCTGATTTCCTTGAAATGCTTGTTTTCCGCAGATGCTTCACGTTTCTGCTTTAACGACCTCGTCTCTACACGATTCTCCGCAGCTATTGATCCACTCGCACCCTTCATCTTTGTGCTCGCCATTGAAATTAAATTTTAATATTTTAATAATATAAAGTCAATATAAATAATTAGAAGCTTTTTTGTTTTTTATTAGAAAGTGTATTTAATTTGAATACAAATATTTACTTTTTTATTTTTTATTATAGTATAGACTACAAAATTTAAAAGTACTCTATTTTATTCTTACCTTTTAATACAAGTAGGGGTGGAGCCAAGAATTTTGATTGGGGCAAGAAGGCAACACCCTGGTTTTTTTTTGGGCATAATTTCACTATAGGTTTCTATATTTTCCAAAAATTTCATAAAAATCCTTATATTTTGAAAAATACGTACATGTCACTATATATTGAAAAAATGCATGAAAATTCTTATATTGTTAAAATTGCAGTATAAGTCCATGTATTTTACCGGTTTCTAATTTGTATATCTTACAATCTCAACTCATAATATAAAATTACAGCAAAATCACATGTCAACAATTATACAATTTCATAATTTTAAAATTCCATAAAATTATACAGTTTCACAAGTTTCAATCACAACTTTATTACAAAAAACTAAGTATTTATACAAACAAAAATATATCAAAGTTATACAAGGAATAAACTTACAATATTATCTTTTTTTACTTCATAAAATTTACTTTCATTTTTACTTTCCCTACAATTTGGACAACAGTTATAAATATTAGAATTATTAGAATAGTATTAAAGTAAACTTGAATGAAAGTAAATAATGTAAAATACCTCATGAAAGTTGGACGTGACATTTTTTCATAACATAGAAATCACCAATTAGCGTATCCAGTACTAATTTTTTATGATATCTCTTTATGTAACTATCAAAGAATTAGCACGATAGTTATCTTCCATTTTGTTGCGGGGTATTGTCTTCACGATTTTCATAGCCGAAAATTTCTCTATTGTAGCCATTGAAACGGGAAGAGTGGGTACTAAACAAATTAGTCTATGAAGTATAGGGTACACCGTCGATATTTTAGTAACAACCAGTGCACGACAAGAACTTGAAATTGTTGTAAGACCGGCTAAACCATCGTAACTAGACAACATTTTCTGAAAAATGTGTCAACTTGTATACCAACCTAAATCTTTCTTGAGGAGTAAAATCCTTTGGGTTGATGGTTTTAATAGGCTAATAACACTTCTAACTGTACTTTGGTGACTAGAACAAGGAGTTTTGCTAACATGAGTTAAGAAATTAGATGGGCTCCACTACATTTCTTTCAATTTTGAAATCCATCAAAAAAATGTTGAGTTGTTTGATGGATTACCTGACATTTTGGCAAAAACGTAACATGGTAAGCAATACGCTGCATGTTTAGTATTGGAATACTCTAACCAGCTATACTCATCACACCAAGATCCATTAAATCGTCGATGGCAAGTTTTGGTGTAAAAAACAAGTTCTTTAGGTTGAGAACGATAAGGTCCTTAAGTTAGATAACATCAACGAATTTTATCTTGGGAATTAGCTGGATACTCTCAAATAGGGTGGCGTTTTGTAGGATCACGATTGAGAGTAAATTCTCATCCAATGTAACCTCCGGCATAGAAGACGATGTTGAATAAAATGCGGGAGACGATGTAGACAAATTTTTAAAATATCACGAATAATTTTTGAATTACTCATGTATAAATCGAGAAAAATAGAATCTTATTACTTTATAATTCTATTTGAATAATCACAAATTAATTAATTATAATTATACTTTACAAAATACTAATTAATATTTTGATTTCATTCCTATAATCATATATTAATTTTTTATATTAATTTTCTTATGTATTCAATTATTATTTCTTATAACATTACATAACGGTTATTTATAGAAATTGTAAAAAGATAAAGTTAATTTTTTTGTATAATTAGATATAATATAAAAGACCAAAATTAAATACTATTAATAATCATACATTCTTATATTTATTTATTTCCAATAGAGGAAACAAGATAATTAGTAGATAAATTGATAAGTTATTATATTTAAAAAAATTGTGGATAAAAAAATTAATTTTGGAGAAAAAAATATATATAAGGAGATCTCCTTAATTTACTTAAAAGCGTTTTAAGCCATACATATGTTTACTCGTCCAAAAAAAAACACATGTTCACACTATACGTACATATTTTTATAATACAATGGAGGTCATAGGACCGTGAATAAAATCAATTATAAACTAAGCGCTCCCTTCAAGACCGGTGAATAATTCCTTCTAGGAGATTTCCACTCGAACATGTCTTTCGTGAAAACACCCAAACCCCCATCTGGATGGTCGGTATATGTAGCGTAAACTATAGTCCGTTTTAGTCTAAGTTTTGCTAACTAGTACGTGCAAGCATTAGATTCTCTTAATATAATCTTAACAATAAAAGATCCATTCTTCTCCAAGATTTTCCTGATGCCATCTATCCAAAATGCAGCTGACTCTCACCTACTCTCTACGTGATTAAAAGCACCTATGGTTTCATGCGAATCCACTTCTACCCAAAGCTTTTTTTCCCCAACTTCAACGGTCATACATAATCTCTCGTATAACGCCGCGAGTTCAGCCACCATCGGCGAGCTACACCGAAGATTCAATGTAAAACCTTTTACCCACTTGTCTTCCTTGTCTCTCAATACACCTCCCGCACCTCCTATACCTTTAACCTTAATATAACTCCCATCCATATTCAACTTGAGACCAGTAAATGGCTTGGTCCAACCAATCCACCCCATAAAGCTTTTGTTCCTCAAAAAGATGCCCGGCTGTGACCTCTAATTTCGAAGGTACATGTTCACACTACATATACATGTTGGATTTGGATCCTCTCCTAACTAGCTTCTATACTAACTATCCTAAAAACCAATCATAATTAAGAAAATTATATTTTATTATATTTATCTATAATTAATTTTTTAATTCCTAAAATACTACACAATTTACATCTATTATAAAACTCCTATTATAATCTTTTAATTGATTTACCAACCATTTATAATATATTTTCAAAACTTATTGTTTATAATCTTAACAGCAATGATATAATTGGTTGTTAGGATAGTTAGTATAGAAGCTAGTTAGGAGAGGATCCAAATCCATACATGTTCACACAATACATTAATCTATTATTTTTGTCAAGCGTACTTTTTTAATGGTTTTATTAATACTTTACACTTTCCTTCCATTTTGTCTTTTTCATTTTTTTGTCAAACAAATATTCCTTATAAGTATTGTTTGGTTAACTTTATTCTTTAATTCATCCAAATATAAACAATTTATCTCCTTACTTTACTCAAATTCAATCTAAAATAAACCTTCTTCGTCTTTTCTTTTTCTGATTCTCTATTTCAATTTTAATAGATATTTAAATATACGAATTATTTATAATTTATTACTCTTCTTTTCTAATTCTTCATTTTAGTTTTATTTTTCTAGATAGACACAAATAAAACATCTATTGATAGAAATTAATCAATTCAGAAATTATGATTTGTTTTTTTGCATACATATGAGGCTTAAAAGCCAATTAAAACAATGTTAGACAATAATATCAATCCTAAATTAGGATCAAGAACAACCCTAGCGGCCGCGCATTCGTTCTTATCTTTCCTAATAAAATCTCAAAGGTAATTGGGAGGATCTTGTAATTCCACTAGACCATCGCTCGATTTCGCACCTTCCTTAACAAGTTTATCCGCACAAAAATTTACTTCACGGAAAGCATGATTTATTACGTAACTAGGATGATCTTGCAATATTTCCCAACATTCACGTCCAATATGAGACAGCCGACTACTTGAGCTCCCACCGCCCTTCACTAGCGCATGGAGCTCCCTCAAGTCTGTCTCGATAACGAGCTCTTTGTGTCCTTTCTTTGCAACCCACCTTAAACCATAGTGAAGCGCAAGGAGTTCCAAGGAAAGTGGAGAGTCCACGATGCATGACCTTGTAAAAATGGCTATAAACATTCCATTTTTATCTCTCTAAATACCACCAATACCGGTGCGACTCTTGGAACTCGGGACAACACATCATGGAAAGGCTAGACAGAGCATATGGTAACATGGGTTTGTAGTCACTATTCCCGAATACTTGCGTAATACAACTAGCAAGAGTTTATTTGGATCACATGTCAATCCTAATTCAACCATGTCGCTTTAGATTCGAGAGAGCATATCCACAGGGACTTCCAGAATTTCATAAAGCACAGATGGGTAGGAACTAGTAGTGGCCTTGGGGATGGGATATTGGCAATCCAAGAGGATCTACGTAAACTAAAGATGGAAAATTTTGGCAATATAAATCGTAGGAAAAAAGTTTTGACGGAGAGGATTAGGGGGATTCAAAGATCTCTTCAGGCTTCGTACAACTCTTCTCTTCACCATTTGGGTAACAAATTAACAAGTAAGTACGATAGTGTTCTTGAACAAGAGGAAGTTATGTAGTTTCAGAAATCGAAAGAAAAGTGGGTAGCTTCAGAAAAGAGAAACACACGGTTTTACCAACTCGCGACTACTATTAGGAAAAAACAGGCACACTACACCATCTTACTTAATGATGTGGAAGAGTGGGTTGAGGGAGAAGCAGGACTAGTCTCCTTTGTGTGTGACTATTTCGAAACACTTTACAAAGAACCGGACACTCATCTTGAGAGTACACCCTTCCCTAAATAGGTCCTATTGAAGAAGAGATGTCTCGCGATCTTGATGTACCTTTTACAGATGAAGAAATCAGGGACGTGGTTTTTCAATTAAATCAGACTAAAGCGCCTGGACCAGATGGAATGTTAGCGACTTTCTATCAAAAGTATTGGGCTATAATAGGACCCTCCGTTTGTGAAATGGTTAGAGAGTTAGTTGATGTCTCCCTAATTGTTCTTATTTTAGACCCTTGGGAGACATCATTTTTGGTGTTTATTTACTTAAATTGATAGACTTTTGGACTTAATATGCAATAATCGGAATTACCTTTTTATTTCTAGCATTTTTAATTTATTAAACTTTTGCGCGTAATATTGGTATTTTTAGTGTAAAGCTTACAGGTTTTAGATGTTAGCTAGGAGAGGAATCCGAGGAGAAAGTCAAAGATCGTGAATTAAGAGTCAAGACTTGAAGATAAATCCCGAAGATATTATTTTTAGAGCTGAAAATCCATTTTCCAGGACATAGATTGCTGATTTCGAGGTGCTTAAGCGATGATCTAGCTGTTGACCTTTGAAGAGAAATCATTCCTTATCGAGTTACAGAACTTTAGCAACTTGAATGAGGTCAATCGGAGTTATAACGCATCGGGAAAAGCCGTTTTAGTGAGGGTGTATCAGCAGTTACGGGATTTTGGGCTTAGAATTTGGGCTTGGACATTTAATTAGTCTTTTATTTTCTGGTCCAAGCCCTAGTCCGAATTTATGCTTATAAAAGGAGGTCTGGACTTCTATTTTACATACAATTCACATTCTACAAGATTAAACACCAGAGAGAAGTCAACGGAAGGAAGAAGAAGAAGCTACAAGAGCTGGAGAGGGTCTATATCTCCGTTCGTAGTCATTCCTATTCCGGAAATTAGGTTTTTCTTATCTTTAATTTTGTAATCAAATATGAATTCCTTTATTTTTAATTTAGTATTTCTTTTTAATATGAGCTAAACAATTGATAGTGCTTGAGAACAAATAATGGGTGAATCCCAATCTTATTAATTAACGAATGTTGAATTTGGGTTTTTATTGAATTAAACTAAATTAGGGCTTTTACTCTTTTCAATAAATTGAGATTATTTTACTGTTTTTGGAGTAGCTAACTAAGAACAGGTGTTAGTATTTAGGCTATTCCAATTAGTGGCAATTGGATCATCCTGACGGAGGGTTTAAATACAGAACCATTTATTCGAATCTAGGATAGAAGCTATTGATTCTGACGAACTTAGCTAATTCTAGGGCCAATGAGGTAATAAAACTTAAACATCTAAAGGTGGATCATATTTACCCTGACGGGACTAGTGACACCCTAGGATTGCCTTATAGTCCACCCTGACGGGGGTATAAGGAATTTAGAATCCCGACCATTGTAATTGACCAATTTAGCCCTTAAACAACATAAGTTAAGAACTAGGATAGGGAGGATCCTTGCGTTCTCAAGTGCTACATCTCATATTGCGTTTTACATCATTTTACTTGCGTCTTAGCTTCTACTTGCATTTTAATATTTGTCTTTCATTCATTAGCTTTAATAAACAAAACCAACAAACATTTTATTATCTTTTACTTTCATAAGTGCATCAATCACTACTTGCTAAACATTGTGATCAACCATCCGTCCTTGGAACGAATCTTTATTATCATACATACTACTTGGGACAACCGTACACTTGCGGTTGTGGTTCGATTAGCATTTGCATTTATTTTTAGAACACACAAAGGACCACCAGTAGTTAGTAAAGGTATCTTGCCATCGGGTCTAAATGGGACACTTATACATCTTATCCCAAAAGTGTCAAATCTGAACCGCGTACATCTTTTCGCCCTATTAGTCTAATTAATTTCCTGTTAGGTTTATTATGAAGGCTATGGTCAATAGACTAAGACCGATTCTTGCTAATATGATTGGTCCTTGTCAAAGTATCTTTTTACCAGGTCGCTCCATGATAGACAACATAGTCCTTGTCTGTGAGGTAAATCATAGGATGCGGCATCTACAGGGGAAGAAAGAATCATGGCGATTAAAATCGATCTTGCGAAAGCTTATGATAAAATTAGATGGAAGTTCATTGAAGACACAATCAGGCATTTTGGGCTCCGGGAGAGTTGGATCTCGATAATCATGTCTATCATGGAGGACAATGAGATGCGTGTACTATGGAACGGAGACCCACTAACACCTTTCAAACCGCACCGTGTAATTTGGCAAGGAGATCTGTTGGTACCATATATCTTTGTAATGTGTATGGAGCGTCTTTCGCTCCTTATCCATGAACTTTGCGCAAAAGGAAATTGGGAGGTTATTCAAATGGGTAAACAGGGCCCAAAACTATCCCATGTATTTTTGCTGATGATTTAATTACTTTTTTGTGAAGCTTTTTTGTCTCAGGTACATCTAGTTTAGGAGACGATGAACACCTTTTGCACGGAAGCAAATCAAACTATCAGCGCGGGAAAATCACTCATTTATTTCTCGCAGAATGTTCCGGAGTCAATACAACAAGAGTTGGTGGAAGCTAGCGGGTTTGACTCTTCTGGGACCTATCTGAGGACTCCTATTCTCTTGGGTAGACTTCCTAAAGGATTTCACAAGAAGATTTTGGAGAAGATGAGAGGAAAGTTGGCTGCATGGAAGAACAAGACCCTCTCGCTTGCTGGACGTGTGACCTTGGCGCAATCTGTGCTATGCGCAATTCCGTTCAATCAAATGCAAGTAATGAGACTTCCGAAGTATGTATGCGAGGAAATCGACAGGATAGTTAGAAACTCTATTTGGGGTTCGACTTCTTCGGAAAGAAAACTTCATTGGGTAGCCTGGGAACAAATTTGTAAACCAAAAGTGGCGGGTGGACTTGGCTTAAGGGGTGCAAAAAACTACAAGTTAGCTCTATTAGCCAAACTCGGGTGGAAGATGTTACAAGATCAGAAAGTTGCGTGGGTTGACATAGTTAAATCTGTATATAATAGCTTGAAAAATAACATCTCCAACACGAATTTTAAGTGGGAAAGACTATGGAAACTCAAATGAAATCAAGATTTAAATAATAGTATAATAAAGATAATATCAACACAGATAAGAAAAATCTAATATTACTTTTTTTTTAGAAGGTTGATTGTTGATTTTTGTTTAGTATTTAATTTGGTGAATCTCTAACTTATTAGAGAAAAAAAAATGATATTGCAAAAAGAAAAAAAATGTTGTAAAGATTTATCTGTTTGATTGTGCTGGTTTAATGGATTGATAGATGAGCTTGTTCAAGGTGGGGCTTCTCAGTATCAGTCAAGCGGACAATCTTTTTATAAAGAGATTTTCTGAGATATTTCATACAACCGTACAACTAGGGGGTCAAGTTGTATCTTGGGAAGAATTTAAAGTTTTTTAATGTTTGGACGTTAATATTTTTTTATTTTAGAAGAACTCAAGGTGGCCATCGTCCCCGAGTTTCTACCGCCTCCTGAATATAAGTAATATTGAAAAACAGTATATATTATCGAAGTACTAACTTCTTTTTTCAAAGAGATATATAATATAAAGATTAACAAGATTACAGATTACTCATGTAACTCAAAACCATGGCTATCCAATGATTCATACGCGTATTTCTAATAAAGTCAACCGTATACATGTCAATAAAAACACACCCGACAAAAAAATGTCAATGAAAATACAAGACTTTAAGCAAAATATCATCTCTTAATTTTGACAATTGGATAGTTTGAATATAGAAAAAAGTCTCAAACAATGTCGACCAAAGCAAATAATCGTATAATCACTATTAAATCATGGAGTAATGATATATGCCACCCAAATTCATACTACTCAAATGTCATCCAATGACGTGGCGTGAATTGATTGGTTACAAATCTTTAATCAAATCAAAAAAATAAATACATTATCGATTTGTAACCAACCAATTCACGCCACGTCGTTGGGTGACATTTGGGTGGTATATATAGCTTCGCCTCATTCATTGTCAAATTCTAACTCAGTATACTATTTTCTGTTTGACTATTTTTGCCATCTAATCAATAGCCTTATCTTATACAAGCTTATCCAATCCTATATTTTTCGTTTTACTTTACTAGTATATATATATGTGAGCTTAGTAAAACTACTAGCTATCCCGCACTTTTAAGTCTTCAACCATGGCTTTAGCTTATGATATTATCCTGGCCGTCTACTTTCTTTTTCTCCTCCGTTCAGTATCCACAGCCACACTTAATGGGATAATCCTTCCTGTAACCAAAGATTCATCTACCCTCCAACATATTGCAATTATTCAACAAAGAACACCTCTTGTGCCTGTTAAACTAACTGTTCATCTTGGTGGCCAGACTTTGTGGGTCGATTGCGAAAAGAACTTTGTCAGTTCAACTTACAGAGGCGCTCTTTGTAATTCATCCCAATGTGCCCTTGCCAATGCTTTTAATTGTGGAAACTGTAACACTTCACCTACCATCGGGTGCAACAATAATGCATGTTATAACGAACCTGATAATCCTACAATCAAGACTCTTTTTACTGGTGGTGAAGTATCTGAAGATGTCATATCAATGGTTTCCATAGAAGGTTCCAAGCCAGGACAGGCTGTTACCATTCCACGCTTCATTTTCACCTGTGTTGGTACATTTCTCACCGACGGTTTAGCTACTGGTGTTACGGGTATGCACTATGGGGTCACTACCCCATGAGATTATTAATTTTTCTATTTTTATTTTAGTCTTTAACTATCTATATATGCAGGTATGGCTGGTCTGGGAAGGAGTAAAATATCATTTACTAGTCAATTGGCTCAAGCTTTTAGCTTTAAGAGGCAAGTTGCTATTTGCTTGAGCTCTTCAACATCATCCAATGGGGTTGTACTCTTTGGAGATCTTCCATATTCTTTCCTACCTAAAAGAATCGATTTCTCTAAATCACTTATTTACACCCCACTATTCGCAAATCCATTTGGTCTCGCAGCTGTAGGATTCTTAAACGTGACTTCCTCAGAGTACTTTATTGGTGTAAAAGATATTCTAATCAATGGAAAAACTATTTCTGTCGATAAAAAGTTGCTAGGGATCGATAAAAATGGAAATGGTGGCACCAAGATTAGCAGTGCCGTACCCTATACTATCTTGCACCCTTCTATTTACACTGCTGTAACAAATGGTTTTATTAAGGAGCTTGCTAATGTGCCTAGAGTGGCCTCAGTGTCACCTTTCGAGACCTGTTTCAGCTCTAAGAACATCGCTAGCTCACCCATCGGACCAGCTGTTCCTTCCATTGATCTTGTATTGCAAACACAAAGAGTAATCTGGAAAATAATTGGTGCAAATTCGATGGTCCAAGTTAGCAAAGATGTAATATGTTTAGGCTTTGTTGATGGGGGTCCTAGAACAGAAACTTCAATAGTGATAGGAGCGCATCAAATTGAGGACAATCTTTTACAGTTTGATCTTGTGAATTCAAGGCTTGGTTTCAGCTCTTCTCTCTTGCTCAATCAGACAAATTGTGCCAACTTGAAGAATTAAAGAAAATTTATAATATCAGTGAATAAAGGCTATCACGTCTATGAAATGTAATAGGATTATATCTCCATGAATGCTTGAACTATTTGTCACTAAAGCTGTAATGTCATATTCAGATTAAAATTCTATATTGGGGATTTGAAATACTCTTCAATTTAAATCATACGTTACTAAATTATAAATAATGACTAAATTTATTAATTCATAAATAACTAAATAATACGTTTTTTCTTGCTCAACCAAGCTTAAGAGAAGACCGTACAACATTGTGGAAATAAGAGTTATCCAAGAACAGGAACAATCATTAAAAAACAATATTAAAGGAAAATATATAAAATGCACAATCATATTATTCCATACATCATAGACTTAACATACAAAGAGATGTATTTTTATTTTTTGATCCATCACAAATACATACCCATACACATAAACATTACATAGATCTTCAGTGCATAACCTGCAATGTACGTCACTGTTTACTTTTGCTAAGCCTGCATAAGAGAGATAATGAATATGTGAGAGATAGTACTATTTGCCATGACAGCCATGTTTTTATCTACTACAAATTAAAAAACATGAGATAACACCATTATGTTCTAAGATTTTTACCAAAAAGTGAGTCTTGTAGTGCTCAACAAGAAATTTTGGATCACATTTTGTCTGCTTGTAAGCTTCCAACTTGTTGATCTCCTGCAAATTAGTACCAAACTCGTTACTCCAGCAACTCTTTTAGTGGAATTTGATTTTCCTCGATTGGAAAATCAAGAAATAATTTTATATATAGTCAAAAAGATAATTTAGACACCTCAATCCATAATGCTAATTTAGGTCTGCCTGATGTAATATCGTACTTCCAGATTTCTTGCGAAAAGATTTGAAACCTCTCAATAAATGGAGCATAAGCATTGTCCACCTAAATGTAAAAAGCTTTGCTTTTTAATAAGATTTCGCATGTAAAAGTATAATCTAGAAACAAGCATACCCCTCAATATGACACTATCGATTCCTACTTATCTAAAATACAGTCAAATTGTACAAGATTATTTTGCTACAGTGAACAAGAAGATGAGAGGTACCATAAGTGCATAAGACAAGGAATAAGTCACATACCAAACTGAAGTGGCTTCCAAGGAAGAAAGGCCCATCACTGAATTTACCGAGAGCTGTTTCTAGATAGTCATACACACCAGCTGAAGCAGGTTCAGAATTCAAGTGAGACTTAAGCGGAGGTAAATTCAATCCAACGTATTTGAATAAATAATCTAAGAATCTAACCAGAGTCTTTTACTGGATCTCCTTTCCATGACGAAAATATAGTCTTTACAAACCCGTCAATGTAGGCTATAGTTTCGTCAGCAGATTTTTGTTTCTCAGGATCCTGTAATTAATACTCATTTAACATCACGGTTTGCTCTGTAAATTTAAAAGCAATCAAGAAAATCTTACATCGGGTAAAAGGGACGGTCCTTCAAAGTTACTATCGACATATTTTATCAAATCCAAGCTCTCCCCTATGATTTTGTTGTTGTGCTCTAGTGCCGGCACCTAAATAATAGTAGAAAAATCTATTGAAGCTATTCCAGGAATAAAAGACACAAATGTACATTTAGAAGAATATATGTGCCTTATTTTCAGGGTACACTTTCTCCTTGTACCAGGCAGGTCTATCTTGAAGGTTAATCGGAACTAGCTTGATCTGGCTTTGCAATCCCTGTGTATATCAAAACTTCAAATTAAGCTTTCCTTTTTGTGTTATTACAAAGTTATGTAAAGAAAAGTTTGGAAAAATGAATTACCTTATAATTTCTTGCGATCCACACTCGCTGAGCATAAGGGCACTCATAATACAGGTACAACCTTTATAAAGAAAAAGAAAGCAATAAACAATTAAGATCATGCAATTATATAACACAATTAGTTTTAAAATGTTTTTTTAGTTGTATGTAATTGATAAGTGCACTCTCAGGAACGTGAAGTGTACTTGGTGGTTCCATCAAACAGAGGTGGTGGTGAAGAAGTGGAATCCAAACTTGGAGGAAGAATTTCGATCTCAGTCGCCATTGTAGATTATTTTGAATTTTTCTTCAAGCTTTTTAGTTTTTCGATGTGTTAGTCAACGACAATGAAATTTGCTAACTACAACGTTTGGTTATATAACGAAATTGTGGTAAAAAATGATGAGAGAGAAAGAAATATAATACTACTATTGGATCATGAGATGAGATTCGTTTATATAGTTTATTTTGTTTAAGTTAAATATTACTCCTATTTAATATTGATCTTGTATTTTGCAATAATGGAGGTCTTGGGTCTAAACTCCATGGTTGACTAGAAAATTATTAAGCTCATTCATGTTATTAGTTGGAGTAAGTGCATAAACAACCCATAGTTTCAACTCTAGCAGTTCATTTTTCTAATTCATTAGAAAGCCAATTTGGACTCGGAGTCATTGGCTCGATTTAAACCTGTACCGCTTTGAAAAAGAGCCAGTGGAGCTAACTCCAACTGGTTAACTCTGACAATTCATATCAAACAAGTAAAACATATTAGCCCCCTAACTTAAATATTAGTCTCTTTAAATTTCAATATAAGAATTTTAGTTAAACTAAAAAATAAAATTATTTTTCCATACAGTAGCAAAACCCTATCGCATATTCTAACATTTAACCCCGACGAAAAAAGAACTTGCCGTAATCAATTTATCTATCTTAATTAATTATTTATTTTCTCTCTTTTACCATGTATCAACTCTAAGGGACGAAAAAGAAGTACTCTTACCCAATAGAAGAAAAAAGAAAATCCAACATGGTCAAAAGCAAAACAAAATAAAAAGCTGATCAAAGGACACACATAAACCCTTTTTCTATCTAAAGAATAGATGATCAAATCAAAAGTAACATACACTAACATTCTTTAAATTTTTCTACTAAAAATAAAAATGTGGAACCCAAATTAGGGTTATTATTGGTAAGCAAGTATGAGTTCAAATACAAGCTTTATAGTAGAGATCCTCTGATCTATTCTCTACTCAGACTTTTTTAACAGACTCAATAATACTCCAGCACTAAGAGATGTAGCCACAAAACCCAAAGAAACCTCAGTTGATACATGGTACCCTGCATAAAACACATAAAAGACATTACGATTTTAATCAAACTCGAAACATAAGATAGATAAAATGATTCATCACAAATACAAAAACCCACCAAAAAAGTCTAGGATCATCTTCGATCCAATGAAGCCGAGGACTATAGCAATGGCGGGCTAGTCAAAGAATTCAAAGACAAAATTTACCACACAATCAAATTACTTATATACCCTTATGTTAACGAGAGTGAATAAGTAAGTGTACCTGTAAATACTCCAAATCTCCCATACTTTCAGATATTATCGTGTAGAGTGACCGTAGTCCTACAAGTGGGAAGAACAAAGCTATGTTAGTATCTCAAAAATATAAAAATAAAATGTTTAATATATTCAATCGTGGAAAGGTGATAAAAAAAAAATGCACCTAGAATGGCAAAGAAATTTGATGTGAAAACTATGAAAGGATCTCGTGTAACACCAAATACTGCTGGTATAGAATCCACCTGAAATAAAAAAAAAATACATTAATTTAGCAAGGCCAACTTTATATGAAGAGAGATATACAGAAATTTACCGCAAATGCAATATCACTGAGTTCAACTACAGCTACAGTCAATAGTAAAGGAGTAGCCTGCCCAAAAGGTTCGATGCCTGTTAGAAATCAAGTCAAAATTATTCTCTTTAAGGATTTACTGACTTTTTTATGTGTAGTTACATATGTTTATTATGTATCGAAACTGCTGATTTTATGCTTTATTTATAAGATGATGGTAGAGCAAATATTGAATAAACTTACTTTTTTTATACCATCTTGAACGGTAAAAAATTGATTCCCATCATAATCAGCTGCAGATTTAAATCAAGAATGATTGGGTTAGAAAGTTTGATTCATTTCAAGAGAGATGAGTTACTAAACAAACAACACACATGTGACTGGGATGAATTTCTGACAAGTCTTTACAATAAAGTTGTCAGATAAATCGGTATCTTCTTCTTCATCTGAAAATAACTAACAAAAACCAAATAGATGAGAAAAAATTTGAACAAAATGAGCTTAATATATGTATTATATAGCTACCTTAAACGCAGAATACAGAAGAATTGCTGCCAAGAATAGATTAACAGCTTCAAACCTCTATAATATTAACAATTTAAATATAAATGAAAATCTTGGAATAAGAAAGGAATTAAACGAATGATAAATAGAAACAGAAAATAACCTGAAGTGTGGCTGTTCCGAGAAGTATTAAAGATAGTCTAAAGACTACTGCACCAGCTATACCATATGATAATACACGATTCTGTTTTTTCCCAAACATATTTTAAAATATTTAAATATTTTAATACAAAATAAAAATGGACATGTAAAGTATACGAAGATATTGTACCTGATACACAAGTGGAACTTTAAAGTACTTGAAGATTAAAACAAACACAAAAAGATTGTCCACTGATAAACTCTGTTCCAGTAAATATCTGGAATAGATTAAATAACAATATTAAGTTAATACGAGGATTTGATTTATTATATAGATGAAAATTCGAGATAAATATAAATTAAAGGTTATGATCATACCCGGCAAAAAACTCGGATGCTTTGCTAATTCCACCATTGAAACCTAGTCCAACACCAAATGCTACAGCTGAGATTACCTAAATCAATTATTACTATATTGAATTTAATTCAGATTATTCCGAATTAATTAACACTCGTATATTGAGACACAATGACAAGTCATGATATACATACACATAAAGCAACAGTTTTGACAGAAGTTTTATAGTTCTTATGCCCCAGTGAAGTCTCTTCTGATTCATCAGCTGAGGATAAATTTCGAGAGCCCTTGAATTTTTCGATATTGTCAGTCAATTGCCCACTTTGTGTTTCCCTCTCTGAAATATTAAACATTAGTGTTATGTGTTTTGTCGATAATTATATCAGACTTTGTGAAATTAGGGTACCTTAATGATTTTAATAAATGAGTTATGAACATCCATTTACACAATTTAAATGAATTGTTAATACCTGAAGTAGAAGCTTCCTCCTCTTGTTCAGTTTTTCTTGAGCAAGCAACTAGTGATAAATCCTTTCGAACACATCTACATCGGCCTGCAATTCAATGAGAGGGTTCTAATCAATATAAATATGCTAAAACCCCATATCAAATATGCTTATATATATACCTGAAGAAATGGAGGGGTCAACACGAGAGGGAACAAAATGGAAGCGAACGCATCTTGGGTATGGCGAAGTTAAGAGTGAAACGCAGTCATATTTGAGAGGAGTCTGGAGTGGATTTTGGTGGATTATGGAGGCCATTTTCATGGTGTGTGCTCTGCGTGTGATTATCTATTTCTTCAGCCACTACTAGAGTGTAGAGACACAAAACAAAAGTGTTATGTGGAGAGGAGGAGTCTATCTATTTTTTCTCGGTCAACGTACAACAATACATCCATCTTATTTATTTTCAATATATCTAATTATCTATAGTTTGATTCTCACACAACTAACCAATAGATAATCTATTTGATTTTTATAAGCGTTTGGAACAGAAAAAAAAAATCTATTTGATTTTTTACAATAATTCGACAAATAATCTAAAACCCGAATAAAATATAAGAAATAAAAAATTTAAAAAATATATATATATATATAAATATTCTATATATGATAATTGACTCATACAGTTCATGAACTATGGTCAATTTCCCATCAGGTCCAACCCATTCAAAAAATATGAATTGCCCTCCTACACTAATCAATGTCTATTGAACCTTAACTAATTTCCCTAATTCCATGCAAATAGTCAAACTATATTAAATAAAAAACAATGAAGCGCCAAAACATAATTTAGAAGACGGAGCAACCCACCGGTAAACGATAAATGGCGAAGACGAAGAAGCAATAAATGCCCAATGATGTTGATGAAGGTAGGGTTACGGTGAAGACGACTCACCCAAGATGTCGGGCAGGTTGAGTCAGACGAAGGGAAAGAACAAACAACAACCCAGTGATAGGGAATTTGAAGGAACAATGCCGGTGAAGACGCCGACGAAGAAAGTCAGGATTGATGATGGGCATAGGACTGTTACGATAAAAACAACAAATAAAACGACAGCCATTGAAGATGACGGACAATGTATGATTCCGGGTAGGAGGAAGAAGAGGCAGGAACCCGATGATGATGTCATTGAAGGTAAAGTTCTATCTTTTAAACTGTGGGTAGAAACTTGTGATTGAATACCTGATTCAGTGTTTTGATGTGTCAATTATGTCAGTCGATAGGTTATATTCGATTTTCGTGGGTGTGTGTATGATGTGTTTTTTATTCTATGATAGGTAATGCATTATTCTGTTTGTGGGATGTGGTTCTATATTCAATTAGTATTAAAGATGATGTGTTGAAAAAATAATGGTGTGTGGGATGTGATTGTTTTTGTGCAGATTTTTTTTGTAATTGAAACTCTTTGATTTTGTGTTTTTGTAGTTAAAGCAGGGTCAAGGAAGATCCAGTACAGATTATCCCTAGAGTCTATGTATCTCATTTTGAAGAACAACCAAATAAGAGAACGTCATATTTAATGATAAAGGGAATACACGAAACAAGGGAGACTGTAAGTAGTTTCAAAAATGGAGGGAAGCAAATACAAGAGATATTAAAAACATTCGACGCGCAAGCAGGAGGTTTCGTGTTAGCCAAAATGTTGTTAGATCTCACTGCCAACTGGTGTGAGGATTATAATGGGAGTAGTTGGTGGAGAAGTTAGCTTTTCTTTGATACATCCTTTATCAGTAATTATGAATCGACTGGGATAGCCGTTGTTAAGAAGGCCAACGTGGTTGGTAGCTAGATGCATTTTGAAGAAACTATTTTTTGCAACAACATTGAAAAAAGAGAACCCATAATAGTCCTTAAAGCGACACATGAGGCATGGGTAAATCGTGATAGGTGTACGAATATCTGCTCAAACCTTGGATTATTCTGACTTCTGAGGGATTAATAGATCGTCAAAGGTCTCGTAGAAAGCGAGTCAGGTAGTCCAGTTTATAAGTAAATGGCGGAAGAGGGTCATCACATCACTTTCCGATAGGGTCGGTCCTGGTCATAGGCCCAGGAAGCGACCGCATCAGGACCCAAAAATTTGGTATTTTTAAGGGTCCCTTTGTCGGGAGGATTAAATATTTATATTTATATAGTTATATATTTGAATTCAGTAAAACAACATGAATCATAAGTTAGCTCATTGATAAAATGATATACTTTTTACGAGAAATTCAAGGTTCGAGTCTCATCCCAAAATAATTTATTTATAAAAAAGTTTCTCGATTTTTTTTATAAAATTATTTTTAATGTATATATAGGGGCCCCTATTATGGAATTCGCTTTGGGCCCCAAATATGCCAGGACCGGCCCTGTTTTCCGATATATTTCGATAATGGCTAACAATATGGTTGATCTTTTAGTCAAAATGACTAGACAACTAATTCCTCCATAAACGAATCTCAATGAAGTAATCCTTACCGGGTTTTAAAAAATCAAAATAGGTTAACCTTCCGATATATATGTAGGTACGAGTGCAGTAGTTATATATATATAATGTTAATGTAATTTACATACCTTTAATATATAAAATTAATCTTTGAAAAAAAGTGCCCTATGAAAGTAACCAACTTTAATCTGGAGAATTGTAGGAGTATATAGTATTGGTAATTCTAAAGTGTATATAAGTTGGAATGTAACAAGTTTATTCATGTAATGAAATATAAGGTTAAATAATTAAGAAGCCCATAACCCATTGAATGTAGCTTAAAGAATCCAACCCAAACACAAGTCCAAAAATGCCCTTTAATCTCCACAGTCAGCACATACACCCGTCGAATTTTTTTTGTTGTGTAATCTATACCCTTAAATAACTCACACACCATGACCATCATGAGCGGAATGACTGCGAACTCAAAACTTACCTCTCCAATCCAACTGGTTCGAATCCAATCAAATACATAAAACCACTTGATAACCCGATAGTATTGTGTTAAGCAAGGTATAGTTCATGAAGCAAAGTTATTTGCACATCAAACAGATAAGCATTTAGAACACCATATTTAAATATATGTATGTTGTTGCGGGCTTTATAATCAAAAGTGTGGTGCTAATGTGCCAATGACATATATTATTTACATGGTGCAGGGACTTTCTAGTTGGGAATTTGTTAATAACGTGTTAAGGCCATATATTGTTGATATGTAAAATTTTGTATATAAAAAAGCTAACACAACGTTTATCCTTTGCAAACACTTATAATGTAGTTTTGGATTGACATATGATTGTTGGGCCTCGAAAAGAGAAAATTTGATTGGGTCTTTAATGATTAAGACCTCAAGTTTGAGGTAGTTAACTAGTATTTGAAGTGGATCTCTCTAGGCCTAGAATGAAGAACTCAATATCATTATGACAGGTGTTACAAATTTTTTACTATTTTGTATATTTTATATGGTGTACACAATTCATTTAACTATTCACCGTGTGAACAATTATAGTTCTCTTTATATATATTTCCAAAACCCTAGTCGCCGCCTCCTTCTTCTTCTTCTTCATTTCACTTTCTCTATCTACACTCAGTATATTTTCTTTACCTTTATCAACTTGTCCACCATAATCTAAATACAATAGTTTTGGCCAACCGTTCTTCTTGAGTTGTCAATAGTTTATTGGGTTTTCTTATTTTCATATGCTTACTCAACTGATACATGATTCAAGCTTTTGGTGATGGATCCATATTATATAAAACAAATCTAGATGGTAAGTTTCATACATGTCGTTGGTGATTGAATTTGTTTTTACAATTATGAGCTATTTGTTTCAAGATTAAATTTATATAATTAAGATTATATGTACTCCTACCTAAATTAACTATCATATCTCAATATTGTGCATCTATTGTTCGTGTCAATATCTAAGTATGGTATTTTTTCCATACGTCGAAGGAAAAGGGGGATAACAGTCGTTATACTCAGAATTATTTTAGTATATCTGAGAGTCACACACACAATATGACATTTATTTACGATTTACAATTTTATATATTATAAAATATATTAACTTAATTAAAAGTAAATACATGACTAATTCGTTGATATCTTTATAAATTGATTGGCACATATGTAAATAAATTTGTAACATGTGTTTTTAAATAGAAAAATCACATAGATTGTTGAGCAATAGATACTATGTTCACATTACTAAAAAACAAGACTCCGTATTTTATTATTGTTATTTTGAATACAGGACTTGCATTTAATAAAAGGATACTTACTTCACTTGAAGATGGTCGTTGGTCATGAAATTTCAATTAATACTACATATATACAGTAAGACTATCACATCTATTAACTCTATAAAATGTAACTGATGTTTGAGTTTTACATGTATAAATAATAATTTGGACCAGTTTGTTTAAGACGTAGTTAAATATATCAAAATTTGTGTAGTTCCTTATGGTATTTCTATTCCATGAAATGGATATGCAAAAATCGTCCCTTTCAAGAAATGCTTAAGGGTGTTGCCTTTCAAATGTCTCGGCAACCTACGCCTTTGAACGTTCATAATCTACTAGAGATGAATGTGTGAGAGAAATTGATGGTGTGATAGGTCTAATTATTCCCCATCACTACTTCTCGAGCATAGGCCATAGTCATAATACCTTACCTTTGGGTCTTCATAACCAGGATACATAAACCTTGGGATTCAAAGAGTACTATGTTGGTTTACATAGTTTCCTTCTAACATTCTAACTAACCCCTACATTATTTCATAGATCCCTTCCATATCATTTTTATAAAAATGAACAATTAGATCCACCATATGCAATATTGGTCAAGCCACTTTGTGACTGGGGTGCACCATAATTTCCATAACAGCCTATTGGTACAGATTAAGGGTTGTGATTACCAAAGGATTATTTGATGGTTCATAGAATATATAATCCTTGTTTCAAAATGGTTAAGGTAACTATTACATTTTTAATCTATAATAGTCAATACTTAATCTTTAACAAATAGATTTTAAGTTGTCTTCAATTAAAAATGATAGTAAAGTCTCCAAACCTTCACTAGTAAACAATATATGATGTCGTTAATTGGAAACAGTGATGAAATTACTAAATAAACGAATAATTGAGACGATAATTCTAAATTCTAATGAATAAATTCAATTGTAAGGACATTGTATGAGTTTAAATTTATTATAATGCATAATTTAAGAAATACGATTATAATTCGTTTATGTTTATTTTTTCCTCTTTACATTAAATAGGGGGCTTGAGAAGATGATGAACAACAAAGATCTGATCAGATAAGAGAAGTTGAGGCTATTTATGCTTTGCTAGAGCTGTCAGGTACGTGTGTCACGTATGCACCTCCACAGGAACCTGGGTTTTCGTTTTCAATCGTTCATCTTCTTTCAGCCGTTCGCATTGCATTGATTACTCCACATGCAAGCCAAAGTGATTCAATAAACGGGAACAAGAACATAAATTCATTCACAACAGCTGAACTTGTGAATCGGGTGAAATCATATCCTGGAGATGCTCGTGCTCTTGAAGTGGATATTCTATTTAGAGGAGTTTCGCTTATATTCATGTCAAAAACTACACTTGCGGGAACAAAGGAATGAAGACCACTTACGGAGTATGACATGCAAAGTAGAAAATGGTCTTGGACCGGTCCATTGCATTGGTTACTCCACAGTCAAGCGATAGTCATCCAATATAGGGAAGAAGCTACGTTCATATCATAGCTAAATCCGTGAAGAAGATCTTCAGAAACGTGATAATGGAAGCAACAATGCCAATATAAATTCTTTATCAAAGATTGATCTTGTGCATCGGGTGAAATCTCATCCTAGATACATCTAGGTTCTTGAAATAAATATTACTCTTTGGGAATTAATTAGAGGAATTTTGAAAATATTTAGGCCAAAAACTACACTTGTGGGAATAAAGGAATAAAGTTAGGTGAATAATTGTTAAAGATCAATAGTTGTTCTAGTAATTAGATTACTCATGTATGTGATAACCCAAAAATCTTGAGATCAAATCTTATCCAAGTAAACTGGCTCTCAAATGTATTTTCCATTTAAAACTGTTGATAAACCAAACTTAATTACTCATAAACTTGAAACATGTTTTGAGTAATATGTGTATCTTTATTTTTATACTTTTTTCCAAAATTAATTACGTAGATACAATTCTTAGTAGAATTAACTTATATAACCAAAATATGTCATGAGTTGTATAATAATAGAATACCTAAAGTGGGCAAATAGAGAGGGGATATTTTTATCACTTTGATGTTAACAGAAAAGGTAAACATGGTACGTGGGGTGGTCTCGTTATCCTATGAAAATAGTATGTTAATCTAGTTGTTGTTCAGTTGATTCATAACCTTGTAATATGATATGTGTTGAATAACCAAAATTTGTGTTGGTATGCTTTGTTTGTTCATGCACCAACATAATTTTAAGAATTTATGAAACTTTGGAAAGTTATTTCGGATTGGAGTCAGACTCATAATGATCTGTGGATTATTAACAAAGTCTGTAATGAGGTTTTGAGAGCTTCCGAGAAGATACAGGCAAAAGAGGTACACTACCAACGTCTGGAAGTGTTTGTTAACTTTGTTAATATTATTAATAACTTAGTGGATATACCTCTTAAATAATTGTTTTATACATGGAAGAATAAGAGGAGATATAAGGATTATGTGAAGGAAAATTGGTTAAAATTCTACGCAGTCACGAATGGATGCTTTGATTATCTAATTCTTGTTTGTTGGTCCATCAAAAATAGGATCAGACCATTCTCCATTGGTTTTTTTCATGTAGAAAGTTAAACTCCCTGGCCAAAAACTATTAGGTTTGATTCCTTTGGTGTAATGAGAGTACATGTCAAGATCTTATCAAGTTTTCTTGGGACTAGTCAGATGAGTCTGTGAATATAAAATGTTTATAGCTTAAGAAAAAGGTATCATGTTTGGTTCTAGAGAGATGGAGTAATTTTTTTAAATATAACTGAATGATGATTAACAAGTTTAAAAAGAAATTACTGAAATATTAAAACGATAATACTCGAACACCAATTTCAGAATCATCCCAAAGCGGCCAGATGCCTCCTTTAAAGTTACTTGCTTCCACTCTGGCTGAATTTGCTCTACCCGGGCCACTAATTATACGATTCGCCTTATCGCCACTTACCCAAGGCTCAACTATGACCGTTAGCCAAACTTAGTGTATTCACATCATTTCTCGCACTACGCGTAGAAAATTTTCTGCCGCTGCGCTATGCCAGTTCCATACAAGAAAATTTAGTAGCTGGGAAATGCCTCCCCAGCTTCCATTACTCCTATGCTGTGTACACATAAAAACAACTATATTAGTGAAACAAAGAGGTTTTATAGGGGTACCTGTCCCGCTTTATCCGCACACTCCGGCAAAAGGATCATCAACTCATCATTGTCTCTCCCTTCCATTTGGGTCTCCGGCATAAACGAGGGGCTGATTTCGCCCGGATCCTGCGGTAATCGACCTTCTTGTGTGTGTGTTAACTCTCCCGGAACTCCTATGTTACCGTTACATTCCAATGGTAAATCCAGGTATATGTCATTCATAGATCTCACTTCTGTCTAGGGCTGCAAACGAACCGAACCGAGCCGAACTTTAGCTTTCTTGAGTTTGTTTGCTAATATTTTAGTGAGCTTGAGCTTGGTTTGAGCTTGAAACGAGCCGAACCAAGCTTTAGCATTCTTGAGCTTGGTTTGTTAACTAACGAGCCGAACTCAAACAAGCCCTTAGCGAACTCAAACTCGAGCCCTTAGTGAGAGTATCGGTTCATTTGTAGCCCTAGATACTAGTAGTATATTTATTAGATATAAAAAAATTACTTAATAGATATAAAATATTTTAGTTATGATTAATTACATAATACAAAAGTTTGGACTTTTTGTATGTATACATATATAATTTTTAATTGAATATATCTATCAAGCCTATTAACGAGCTCTTAAAGAACCCTTACCAAACTGTTCACGAGCTTAACGAATCGAGCTTATATATGTTTGAGTTTGTCTCGCTTAGTAAACGAGCCTGAATTCAAAGCTTGAGCTTGGCTTGTTTAACTAACGAGCCGAACTCAAACAAACCCTTAACGAACTCAAACTCGAGCCCTTGGTGAGAGTATCGGTTCATTTGCAGCCCTACTTCTGTCCCTCTTGTGGTAGTGACCGACACACCCACTTCTTACTCAGCGCCTGAAGTTATATTAATTGCAGCATCAGTCCCTGTTACTATGCCCTTCTCCTCAGCGCTGCTGCTCTTTAAAATATCTGCACTTTCCTTATTTTTATTTTTTTCATTTTCTTCTGCATCAGTTTTGACCTCCTGCTCCCTATTTTGTCCATCAATTTCTTACCTCATCAGCCATGTACCACTCCCAAAGGCCATCCTATTTCCGCCCCCATTTTGTTCAACCAAAACACATGTTCCTTCCCCATCCTTAGCAGCTCCTGTTTTAACAAGCTGCTATTTTTCCGCCGCGAACACTTCCACTTCCGGAATTGAAGCTAAAGACCTCCTACTCTCAAAGTCAGGCGCAATAATTATCTTGTGTCTCCCACCCGAACGATTTTTCCCCTTAGCTATTGTCCCCGTCTTCTCCCACTTATTTGTATTTCCCCTGGTCCTAGTAGAGGCACCCCTTGAACCCCCTTTATTCATGTTTGTCTTTGGATCAAATATATTACCTTCCTCTATAAATAACGAATCAAACGCGATCCCAAATCCTTACTCAGTACACCCTTATATCCACTCAGATTCTGATTATTACCACTTGTATTATTTATACGCCCCCTCTGCCTCACCGTCATCCACTCGCCATAGGTTGGTCCCGCCTACACCTTCTTTTTGTTAGCTTCACCAGGATTCACCTCAGCGGGCCCTCCATTTGTTTCTGGTGTTTGTGGTGTAGGCTTATTCACACCACATTTATCCTTTTGATGCCCGAACCTACCATACTCGAAGCACACTAAATGTAGTCCCTCATACTCAACTAGACACATTTTTCCACCGATATGAATTTTAGATGTAAGCGATTTGTCTAGGTCCAATTCAATTGCATCTTGCAAAGTAACCTAGCTGTATAATTTTGCATTCCAACATTCGATATTCTAACCCAAGATGTGGTGATGTTGATCGAGTCCAGACGTGGCTTGAAATTTGGTGTCCACTCCCGCACAACTAAATAATGATCGAATATCATCCAGGGTACCCCGTCTAACGCGAATTCGCAATCATCTTTCTTTTCAAATTTCACCATAAAATACCCAATCCCACATCAACTAGATCAAAAAGTACTTTGGGTTTACATATCTGCTGTAATTTAGATGTTAAATAACCAAAACTCACCTTATAACCCAACAACCTAACAACCACTGTATTACTCCATAATTCAATTCCCCCAATGATTTCGTCCCTATATCCCAACACTTGCACAAACTCACAATTTTCAATAGGCTCATCATCTTTTATATTAGCTAAATAATCACGGTCTATCCCATTATTTCTTGTTGATTTTTCCCCTTCATCAATAATTGAAGGAATAATTTGACTTTTACCTAATAGAGGAGATTGCCATCCGGGTGTCTTCTTCGCTAGATTTTCAGCCGCCATCGCGTCTGGCCGAAACAATCTTATGTGCGTCGCTTGGTTCCAATGTCAGTGGTATGGGCCTGGCCTGTTTAGAACCTCGTGCTAGGTGATGTAATGGTAGATATTCCTTATCAATTCTTTCAATGTTCCCATCCACCATCACCTCATCATGTGGCGTAGCAGTTTCCAGCGGTGTAGCTTTGATTAATTTTGTTTTATCCGGTGGCGCCCCCGCTATCAGATTCATGGGAGATTCAATTTTGCCTTATAATGGCTAGTTTTTTTATTTTCTTTTGTTTTCTTCAGAGAGCGTCAATTCCTTGGTTTTCTTTATCCTCAAATGCCAGTAGTTTATAACCATTATACGAATTAAGCCCGAGGCTTGGATAACAGATCTTAATTCCAGTATAAACTGTTGATCTCTACTAAATCATCCTATTTATTTTCATGTTATATTGCATTATATATTTAAGCATTTGAAATAAAAAATGTTATATTACTTTTTTAGCTCTAGTAACTACGTATAAGTATTCTAAAACAGGTCGTTTAGGCGTTTCAAACTGCGATCTACTACTAGCAACATGATAGCCCATAAATAATTTATTCAATCTATAATTAAATCCAACACATAAGCAAAATATAAAAAAAACTACTTAGTTTAGAATTTTAACACGCGAAAAGAAAAGGTAGGATTTTTTATAATTCAAATCTAAATTTCTTGAATTTGTCATTCTCTAGGTTAATACTAATGAAATATTATTATTTTATAGTTAAATATATGTTATTTATGTTGGACCGAACTATTTTAAGTATATTAGAATGTAAATATTATTCAAATCAGTGTATTAGTAATATATAAGTAATATAAAATCTGCCTAAATTTTGATTAATGGGTCCTAACCATCTAGGGGCTCAAGGGTATTCGACCGTCCTAGTAGCACCTAGTGCTTTTTAGAATAATGCTAAGGACCGTCAGGAATTTGATTCTACATGTCTAAAAAAAATTCTATATCTTTAAAATTACATTTGAAAAAGTACTAGATGTGTTATTCTAAAAATTTAAAGTATTTTTAGGAATGTAAAATTATTTCAAGTAATTTTAGATGTCAAAATATTGTTAAAATTCTTTTCCAAACATTTTAACTATAATTGAAGCACTTTTAACTTTAAAATAATCAATCCCAAACGGGTATTAAAGAATTAAAATGACTCTGGATCTAAAGTAGAGTGACTCTATGATGTATTAATAGAAAAATTTCAAAACATTACATTTTTAGTCAATGCATATTGCATTGCTATTAAATAAAAGGAGCTTAGCTAATTAGTGAGGAGGTTCACCGTTCAAAGACAAAACAATGTGTCACTTAACTTGTGCTTCGCCACCCAATCCACGATATTGTTTAATTTTCTCGAAATTAATATTGTATCTACTCTTATAATTCCAAATTTCATTAAAAAAAAGACAAATATTACTAAACATGTTACTTTTTCTTGATTGAATTAGATTACTCACGATTGCACAATCATTTTCAATAGTTATTAATCCATGAGGTAGTAATGTTGTCATTCTACATGCCATTTGAACTCCTCTTGCCTTAGCTTCCATTGTTGATTGAGCTTCAAAACTGATTGAAAATCCATCAAGCAATTTGCCTGCAGAATTTCGCAAAACACGCGATATGGAAGCATGATTAGTATCACTTTTACAAGCGGTTTCAATAAAAATGATGGTTGAACCCTGTGAATTATATGAAAGTAAGATACTCCAAAGTCGAGGTCAAAGAGTTTTTTAAAACGTTCTTGGTAGAAAAAAATTATGAATGAAAGATCCCACTGAATTGAATTGGATTCATGAATCTAAGAAATAGTAAAAATACTTGATCTCTCTCAATTCGAAAATCCAAGATTTGAATTATTGTCTTTCCATTGATTCTTTCCATTGATTCTTTCCATTGATTCTTCCTATATTGCCTTGATTTATCCTAAATATTTCATTTCAAACCCCTATGAGGTTGTAAAGGTAGGATTTTAGGGAAAGCAGTTAGTGTAGATTCCCATGCAGAGACATTTAGTTTTCTTGTCTAAAGAGGGATAAGTAGGGGGATCCAACATTGAGCATTAATATTAATACAATTATCACTATATATCTCAACAAAGTCAAAAATATTTATAGTTTCAGCTCTGGTCTCCGTAACAAAGTTGATATTTCACATAAGTACTCATCATTGAATTTAATAACTTTTCTAACAGTGAGAAGAGGTCCAGGCTTCCAATCATTATACATAAAATCATTTATTCCATTATAGAAATGCCACAAAATAATTACAATTAATTCCCCATAGTAGGGATTATTATTAGGTGTCTTATTAGTATAAGTTATAATGAAATCAATCCATTTGCTTACCGGTAAATTTGAAGGATTATGGGACATCATTTTAAAGGGTCTAGAAAGCCAGGTATCCGTGGCCCAAGAGAAACGAAACATAAATATGTAGACTCCATATGTTCCCATATAAAAGAAAACAAGATTTTAGAGCACTCTTTCTTTTGACCTATTTTCATTAGTGAGTAAGCCATTCTTACAGACTTTCCAAAGAAAGTTACTGACTTTTCGATCCATTTTTAAGTTCCATATATATATATATATCCAAGTCTTATTAGTAGTGACATAAGAAAACCTGCTAAATACGTACTTTTATCTTCTTTAGGTGTCGTTTGTTTTTTTAAGTAATAAGTGCTGAATACTGAATGAACAGCTGAATAGAACTTCATCTGTTAAGAGGCAGTGTCTGAATGATTCAGACTTAGTTTAAAATCTTAATGAAACAAATCAATTAAAAGTCATTCAGATCTGAATTGGTCAAGAAAAACAAACAGTCTGATTGATGATGTGTCTTAATGAACCAGATTCAGATCTCATTAAGTGCAAACAAACACCCCCTTAGTGTCTTTTGGAGCCTTCCTTAAGACTCTATAGCATTTCTTAACAATCACATATCATGTTCCAGATAATGTCCAACAAGGTATATCTGGGCAAGGGTGGGTGGAAGATACAAAAAGTCTTATAGTTGTTGTAGTTGACACTGAGAATAAATTGTTGATAATATCAATATTTCAAATTGACCCATCAGTGCTAATTAATTCATGCACCCTTACAGAACAAGGTTCGGTAGACCTTTGGATAGAAGATGGAACTTGAATCCACTGATCCACCCAAATATTAATGGATTTGCCATCCCTCACGGGGCAAAAAAGTTTTTTTTTTTGCAAAGCAGACGCTCCCACATATAAGGCTCTTCCAACCCCAAGAGGTTTTGTTATCAACATATATGCAAATTCAATGTTAGTTTTATTAATAATCCAAGATCACTATTATTCACGATCAGGTCTGAAACCACTCGAAGCAAGTCTATTATGATCAAATTCAATTATTTTTCGTAAAAATATCCAAATACCCATCAAGGCCAAGAGCTTTATCAAAGCCTAAAGCCCAAATTGCATCCTTTAACTCACTGACAATAACTGGTTTACTAAGCACTTTATTCACTTCAAGAGTGACCAAAGGCTTGACACAACTAAAAATAGGGGAGTAATCTCTTTCTCCCACACTTTTAAAAATATCATTATAATAAGAAGAAATATCATTAATTATATATAACTCAATCTCAATCCAACTGCCATCACGTAATTTGAGTCTAAGTATTTTGTTTATAACCCTCTTATTTTTTTTGTAATAGTTTTAAAAATATTTAGTGTTTTTATCTCTTAGTTTAAACTAGTTGTTTATCACATTACTTTTCTTCCTTGAGACAAAAACCGCAAGATCATTTGATGAAGACACAATCATTCCTTGGTATCTATCATAACAAGGTTCATTATAAAGTATCGCAAGACTCTTCATAGTCTTTTTAATAAGAATTATCTGGTTTGGGTCTTGTTCCTAGCTCAATTAGAGATGATTTTAGTAGCCATATCAAGCTTAATATTGAATCTATAAATAACAAATCTAATAACATTTTTTAGGCTTTACCAAGAGGAAGAGTCATAAGTCATTCTCTAGAATTCTGTCTAAAGCTACTTAATAACCTTTTTCTCTTGTTAGTCTAGGTAACTTAACACCCTTTAGATGGGATTTATAATAGCTCACAATTATTAAAGAAAATCATTAAACCATTGCATAGTTTTTTATTTGTCTGTCCCCCTCCAAGTTTCTCAAAAGAGAGCCTAATTGAAGTTCAAATCCCACATCATACACCAAGGTAACTTCAAAGGACTCTCAATAGACAAATCACTGAGAAAATTTTGTTTATCTTCTTGCTTAGGGTGACCATATTAATATTTAAAAGTTTCCATAGAAGAGTTTATAAATGAGCATTGTATAGTATTTTTACTGTAGCCAATGAGATTAAAAGGGGACTTATTTTTAGAGAAAACTACCAAACTCCCTAATAGATCACCAGGTTTCTCAAAATCCAATATATCCCTATCAATCTTATTGTTAAGCTTGACAATAGAAGAAATTTTTTTATCATAGATAAAAAATACCTCAGTATGATGAACTTTGCTTGTTTCCATTACCCAGCTTTGACAAAGGAATACCAAGGCTCCGACAGTTCCATCCTTGTATCATATACACCTATGGGGTTGTAACCCTACAACTACATAATTAAAGGGAAGAAAAAATTCTTCATTCATGCAATTTGAGTCCCACTTATCGATTTCTTCATCATTTCATTAACTCCTATCCGTAGTCCCAAATTCGCCATCTCACTATCGTTCCTAGGGTAATTATCTGCCACAAGCTCACCATTGATGGGGTTGAAATGAGTTGTAGAGGAAATTTTATCTTCATCGGCTACTCCTTTTAGACCAAGGCTTAAGTCAATTTTGACTTGTATAACTATATGCCTTTCTCTTTCCACTGACACAAACAAAAATATTAGGCTCAAGTTATTTAAATTACCCTAGCCTATAATGACATTAGAGACTTAGCAAACGTCCCATATTAGCATTAGTCCCACTCAATATAATATTTTTCCTGGGCCTTTTTAGCGGTGGACCACCAAATCTTATCTATCTCATCTCTATTAAGAGGTCTTATATTGTGGGTCATTTTTATCCACTTAAGACATTTGGGCCCAAGTTAACATTAAGCGTGGTTATTGGAGTATGGACCATATAATCATCCTTAGACTCGTTAGTCATCGTCTTCCCCCCAATATAGAAACATTATCAGTAAACTTCTCATGACACCTACAAAGTTATATCCCTTATCAAGCCTATTCCTACTTTTTCAGTTAATTCTTCTTATTTTTTTCGTATCCCAATATTTTTTTCAAATTTTGAACCTCTCGCCTTGGACACAAAGCCCGAAAAATTGTTTATGTTGATCGGAAAATTATCAGTTGCTCTGATCCAATTACGAAACTTGGTAACTAACTTATATGGATTATCACAATCTCCTTCTTAATGAGATATAGTCCCACAAACATAGCAAAAATTAAGTAGTTTTTCATATTTGTATGATATCCATACTGGTTCTCTATGACGAGGGTAGAAGTAGAATCTCGTCTCCAATTGTTTATCCACTCTACAAGTGACCCTTACCCTAATGCTACAGAACTATTTAACCTTATCTGGATTTGGTAAAACAATATTTTAATTTTTACCCATTTTAGAAGCAATCTTTTGCATATTATATTATTTGATAAACATTGGTAAAATCCCATCAATCCTTACCTAAAAATATGTGTCTTCAAGAAATTCCAGATTACCTATACATTCATCTCATTATGAAGAAGTACATGGAATCCAAAAACGTTTTTGAAGCTTAAAATACACACATCGGGTCCATATTTTTTTGTAGAAACTCTTCCCTTAATTCCCCAATTTTGAACAACAATATTGTTAAGGTAGTTAAAAGTGTCTGGACCAGTTGGAATCATTCTGAAGAAGAGGTTAGCCTCACCATATTTAGCATATACAAATTCTATATTAGGAGATAAAGTGAATTATTCCTCAGTATCCCCATCAATGTTTGCCTAAAAACACTTTATTAATGCTAGAAATAGATGTTGGCAATGATTTAGAAATGATATGAGCTTATATAATTGATATAAAAAATCATAGCTTGACTTCGTGACGTCTCCCTATTTGTGATGAACTAATCTAGGCTGAAGACATCATTTTAGGTGTTTATGAGTAATTAATGTTAGGTTTTTGTCCGTATTTTAGTATTTTCCTATTTCTTGTCTTGATTTGATGAATTATTATTTTTAGAGCATATTTGATTTAATTTATATGTTAATGTGAAGCTTTAAATATATATGAAAATTAATTAGATGCTAAATCAATTATGAAGAGATGAGGATGGAAGTTGGTGATAAAAGGAAGTAAAGATAAACTAGGAAAAGAAAAGTTGTCAAGTAAATCTGAAATTCTGCAGCTACGTCCACTAAAGTGAAGATAGCTTAAAATAGGCTAAGAATTTGGAGATGCAATCAAAAGGAAAAGTATAGATCTTTTCGACGCGGTCGTTTCGATATAAAGTGGGAGAAAATCGAAGCAATAACGAAGAAGTTACGACCGAAACAAGACAACAACAGTTTTTACCTTCTCCTATATTTTAGAAAACGAATTTGATTTGGAAACAGAGTCCAATTGCTTGCCTTCTACTCCAAGAAATCCGATCTAGGGATTCATAAACACCTATAAATACTCCTTTTAACTATTTTGAACATGTCCTTACTTAGCATTTAATTATTATTACTCTTAGAAGTCATCCAGAGAAGAAACAAGGCTTGTCGAGAGGAAGTCAAGAAGTTGGAAAATAGTAGTGTCTTTATTAGTTGTATCTGTACTCTATTTTGATAACTTATAAAGTTTATTGACTGATCGTTTGCCATTTTTGTATATCAGTTTGATGACCTTTTTCTCTGTTCGGTACTTACAAAAATTGATACCTACATGTTATGTTTAATCGGTTTGGCCGAAATAACCCTCAACTGGGAAGGGTCAAATGCGAAATACAAACACCAAACAAGAGCCATCAGCCATCGTCTCCCTTCAACATTAACTAGGTGGAAGCTAACTTAAACAAAAACTGATTCATACAACTAACGAATGAACGTGATGCATTTTTGGTAATTATGGGTGTTTGTGACACATGCTATTTAATATACGATCTTTGTGCATTTTTTTGTTACATATCATCTCATATGTCAGCTCAAAGTAAGTAAAATTGACATTAATTATTTTTTAAAGTGTTTTCAGACACGGGCAATACCTAGTATGTGTATATATATATATTTCAAAGGAATATTTTATAAAATTGAAATAAAATAAAAACGATGCAAGATATTTAAATCTATAACTTTAGATCGAAATATTTTAATTAAGAAACCTGAACTTTTTTGCAAAAATAATAATATTTTGTAATTCCTTTTTTATTTTTAGACTATTATTTTTATATTTTTCTAATTGTATTCTAATATGATATAATAATTAGGATTAAGGTAATTTTATTCTTTATAATATTTTATTCTTATTCAAATTTATTATTGTGTGCCGATCGCATCGCACTCAATTGGTTTTAACCATAGTTATATAATTCGATTTTTAATCAATTCAATCATCATTAGTTTCGGTTTTTAACAATAACCATCGCCATCCCTATGAAGCCTATTATTACTGTTTTGGGCGATATGCAAAACTAGGGGTGCACACGGGTCGGGTATCCGACCCGTAGCCCCTTAGTCAAGAACCAACCCGCACTTGCGGGTTTTTGGTTCTGAGAACCGAGAGTCAAACCATATTTGTTTTATGGTTTCGGGTTGGATCCACTTGGTTTTTCACTGGGGGGCGCGGGTTTGTGCGGGTTGGTTTCGGGTTGAATATGTTTATTTATTATTTAGTCCCTGAAAATTTAAAAAAATAAATTTAAACCACAAATTATCCAAATACACTACTATGATCAAATACAATACAAGTTAACTTAAAAGACTGAATTACATTGAATAGCCTATTACAACTTTGATCATTAAGCTAATACATTAAGCTATTACAATCCAAAAGTTACTGAATAACATAAGAAATTAAGAATACATCCAAAAACATTCCCAAAAACAAACTACACCCTTGATCAAAGTTTCCAAAATTTAAGTTTGAAGATACAAACATTCAGTTGCTCAAAACCTGCATTTTTCTTTACTTCTTTTCATTCCTTATTCTTTTCCATCCTGTTTCATAAGAGTTGTTCAAGGCCTCCCTTATTTAGTTCCATTTTGAGTGTTAAATGAAGCAAAATATTCAAGTCATTATCCTCGTATTATAAAGTAATCATTGGATATTAATCTGTTAATGTTCAAGGGACATTTAGAACTCACAGTAAGGTTCAATGAACTACTTTGCCACCATTCTTAACAACATTAACACCACATTGCAATTCTTGTCACCATACTGTTATTGTTGTTATGAAAGGTGACAAAGGTAGTCCACAAACTATTGAAGTTAAGCCTCAAAATTAGCAAAAGTATTCATCACATGCCCTTTATAAACCTTAGGGACAAGGGACAATTTTAACTCGCAGTTAGCTTCATTGGACTACTTTTCCACCATTCTTAACAACATTAACACCACATTGCTCTTCTTGTCACCATATTGTTAATGGTGTTGAGAATAGTGAAAAAGTAGTTCAATTACTATTGGAGTTGAGCCTCAGAATTAGCTTCCTTTTCATCACAGGCCTTTATAAAACGAGGGACAAGGGACTTGGTGAGTTTTACAAAAAAACCTGCAACTTTTCAACTAAAAATGCATAACAAAAGAATGCCATCTCTAATGACTTCCTCAGCTGAATTATATATAATAATAAACCTGTACACATCATATTCAATATATTTTGCATCATAGGAAGCTCATGAGTTGCTTTCTAATGTCTAAATGCACATGTATAATGAAATGCAAGTTTAAATTGTATGAAACTGATGTATAACTCACATTAGGTTATTGGCTAAGCCATTGAATCAGTTAGATTGGATTGTGGAGTTTCACTCATACTTAATTTATCTATTCCAAAATAACCTACAAAAGATAGACAAAATTCAATTTAGGTAGTATTAAATAGTTGAAGTTAGCCTCGCAAATTGCAAAAAAAAAAAAAGATAAAAAGTATTGAATTTACCAATTTCAGCTTCCAAGTCTTCCACTAGTTGTTTAGATGTTCCAAGATTAATTGGAAGTGAAGATCTTAGCCAATTCTGAGTACAAATTAAAGCCTCAAAATTTTAGGGGACAATGAACTTCTAAATTGATCAAGTACCCTCCCACTAGTGCTAAATTCACTTTCAGAAGCAACAGTAGAAACTGAAATAGTCAAAACATGTTTGGCTAGTTGGGACAGCACTTTAAACCTCATTGCATTACTTATCCACCAATGTAAAATGTCAAATTGTGAAGACATCTCTTCTTTGTCCTCTTTTAGATACTTATCTAACTCAGTAGCTTTAGAGGGATGTGTCTTAGCCATAAAAGATTGAAACCTACCACCAAAAACACAAGGACTTTCAGTTGTACTTGTAGTAGAAGTAGAACTTGCCGATTCACCACTGGTTGAACTAGTAGGAGCAACTTTTTTTTTCATACACTTCAAACATCTTAGT
This sequence comes from Nemophila menziesii, assembly GCA_029959085.1. Taxonomy (NCBI): domain Eukaryota; kingdom Viridiplantae; phylum Streptophyta; class Magnoliopsida; order Boraginales; family Hydrophyllaceae; genus Nemophila; species Nemophila menziesii. The sequence continues at coordinate 7,197,561 of JARWIR010000001.1, read as the reverse complement.
TAAAGCATCTATAACTCTTTTAAGTAATACTTCACTTTCTGCAGGTGTATACATAAAACTGAAATAACATTCAAGGTATTGCAGTTTTTTCCTTGGATCTAAAGCAACTGCCACATAGAGAATAATATTGATACTCTTAACTCCCCAATATAGGTTGAACTTTTTCTTCATGTCAGTTGCCATTTTTCTTAGTACATGAATTTCATTCGCGCACAACTCGACAATTTTTTCCCAAATTCGAACTATTTCATCAAAGAATAGATTGGTGGTAACAAATAAAGTTCCACTAAATTTCTTAATGGAAATGTAGAACGATTTCAGAAACTGAACGAAACACCTCGCATTTTCCCAATCTATAATGCTTGGAGTATTTCTTAAAGCATCATTAAAGTGTGTTGTATAACCAGGATCATCCACTTTCATTCTCGCAAAAATACTTTCGAATTTTTTAGCACACTCAAGCATTTTATATGCAGAATTCCATCTTGTAGGGACATCAAGGCACAAGTTTGACTTACATTCAACCCCACACAAAGCCAAAAAACCTTTAAAAGCTCTAAATCTTGCAGGAGAACCTCTAACATATTTAACCGCCTCTCGTATATTTTTGATACAAGCATCTAACTCAAGCATACCCTCTTTTACAATAAGATTCAATATGTGAGCGCAACACCTAACATGAAGAAATTCATGTTTAAGTAGAGATTATGGTTTTTTCCCTGCAACTTTCACCAAATACTTAATAGTCGCAGTGTTAGAAGAAGCATTATTAACTGTCAAAGTAAGATATGATTGGATATTCCAATCCATAAGAATTGCATCTACTTTTCTACCTATTGTTTCACCTTTATGATCCTCAACTGAACAAAACCCTATGATTCTTTTATTTAACTTCCAATTAGAATCAACATAATGGGCAGTCAAACACATTTAGTTCAAGTTTTGATTAGAGGTCCATGTATCAGTGGTCATACTAATAGTTAAATCTTTCAACTCTTTCTTTAACTTAAGCTTTTCTTCTTCATATATAGTCATACACTTTTGCATAATGGTCATTCTAGATGGTATGGTTTTATACTTGGGTTGCATTACATTACAAAATCTTTTAAATCCAATACCTTCCACAAATCTAAAACTCAACTCATCTATTATGTCCATTTCTGCGAGAGCCTTAGTACAAGCTTCAATAGAAAACACATAAGGAACAACAACATTCTTTCCTTCATCAGTTTTTTTAAAATTTAACAAAGACTGACCATCTTCTGCTGGAGGATAAAAGGGATATTTTGGGCATCTTTTAAGGTTAATATGATTATTCATATTAGTTGTACCATGTTTTCTAATATTAGCAGCATATGAATGTTCACAATATTTACAAACTGATCTAACACTACCATCTTCATAAGTAACAACTTCAAAGTGTTTCCAACAATCAGAAGTTTCTTTCTTAGCTTTTTTAGGGGCAGGGGGTAAACTACTACTAGATGTGCGAGTGTTAATAAGAGTATCATAAGAGTTACCAACAGGTGTTTGATCAACACCTTGAGTGGGTTGTTCTTCTTCTATAGTAAAATCAATGATGGAATCAGAAGAATCATTTTCCATATTCATTAATCCGCAAAACTAAAAAACAAAACAACAAATTAATTAGTATTAATCAAAAACTGAAATAATATTGAAATATATTTTCGAAAAATCATTTACAATGTTTTAGAACTTCAAATAGATTACAAGATTTGAGGAAGAGAAGAATTGTAGAAGCAGATTAGGGTTCATACCTTTAAAAGGGGCTTTGAAGAACACGAACCCTATCTCGATCTTTTATACAAAACCAGAAAACCCCAATACTCATTAACCATAGCAAAATAAGTATTAACCATGGTTTAATCGATTAACCATGGTAAGTGGTAACCTCGTAAATCGGAGGCTAGAAACTCAGAAACAATAAATGCGGACCTCAAAGGTTGGTGTAAACGAGCTAAATAATTAATGTGGAGTACAAAAGATGCCATGGAGGGATGGAGAAGAGACGGTGATAAATTATTGTGAAGGGATGGTTTCAGAGTCTTAGCGAAGATAGAGGAAGAACCCTAGGGTTTTTAGCCCCTTTTGGGGTAAGAGAGAGAAGACAGCGAATAGAGTGAATGATACGAGTGAAAATGAGGTGGATTTATGTTGACCACCCCATTTATATGGTCTTATATAAAAAAATAAAAATAATGGGCTAAATGTGCGGGTTGGGTTGGTTCTCCATGGTTTGGGCTTTTCCCAAACCGAGAACCAACCCATATCCACCAAAAAAATTATTCTGGACCCATAACAAACCATGGACTGGGCAGGTTGTATTTTTCAGGTTGGGTTGAATTGTTTTTTTTCGGCTTTGCAGGTTGGGCGGTTTTTTGTGCAGTCCTATGCAAAACAACCCAGGAAGGAAGTAATAGGTATAACTAGGGCTGCACAAGGATGACCCAAACCCGCCCAACCGAAAAAAACCGACCCAAAATCGGCCCGAAAAAACCCAAACCGAGCCCCACCCGAACCCATTGGGCCAAAAAAAATAATTATTTGGGTATTGGGCCGGTTGGTGGGTTTGGCTTTGCCAAACCCGCGGGTAACCGAACCCGACCCGTATTTTTTTTAATATCAGATAGGTATATATGATATTTATATAAAATAAATATCATTCACACGGCGTATAACATACGCTTCATTCCTTAACCTTTTGTCTTTTGGTTTTGGCTTTTCATTACACGAAAGGCCACACTCTCTCTTACTCTCTGGTTTCTCTCTGGGTCATATCGAAAACCCTAACCCCCGTAGCCCTGCTTCTCTCCTTCCCCGTCTAATCTTGCCGGCGTTTTGAGCGATAATATACACCGCCTTAAGTACTTCTCACCTATTTACGGTTTGCATTTATTGCTCTGATAAAGCTAGTCCTTTTGGGTTCTGGGTTTAATCATCTAACCATGGTTAGAGGTGTAGATCGAGGCTTGGATTATGAATAAGCCTATATATGGCACGGTCGTGGTTTATTATGCATTAAAAATTATTTTCGAGAGGTTTTGGATCTTGGAAACCCTAAGGTTCGTGTTTTGATTTTCTGTAATTCCGATTGTGTTATAAGTTATTGCATGTGTAAATCTTTTGATTTTAACTCAAACTTTTGTTAAACTAAAGGATTTGGGTTTCTTAGTCTTTTGATTTATGACCTTGAACAAGGATTTATCTTTCTATTAGGGTTTTGTTGATTGTTTGGAATTACATTATTGGCTAATAGATTCTACCTTGTTTGTTTGCATGTGGGCTCAATTCTTGTCTCGTAGGTATTATACTATTCTTCCTCTTCTTGCTCTGATTCCGTGACTCTCCTTAATCCATCAATTAGAAGGTAATAATTTTGTTGTTTATATCTTTCAGTTGTTTTTTACATTTCTGTTTTAATTTGTGGCTAATTGAAAGCTTCCTTTCTTTACTTGCATGGTCTCGCGAATCTTGATTATGGACCTGTGTTTGATGTTATATAACTTAAAGCTTAATCTGTTACTTCATTTACAGGTAATGGGTTAATTACCTTTGATTTCATTTTACTTAAATTTTGTGGTTGTTTAATTTTAAATTGACTACTAAAGTTTGTTATTTGTGTTTGTTTTGCAGATTCTTCCTTTGCAGGTTATTTTGGCTTAGACAAGTTAAGTGAGTCCTCGCAAGACTCATCTTTAACAAGTTAGAAACCAATAACCTAAGGTATATACCTGAAATTTAATAACTTACTTGTAAACATTCATATTCAACCCACTTTTATAATGCATCTCCCAATTAGTATAAACTTTCATCAATGATTAAGTTTTGAATTATGAGTGTGAATTATTTAGTTTGGAATATTGGTTGAGTTGGCATAAAAGATGGGTTGATTGGTGTTTCTTGTGAGTTATAATATTAGTCCCTTGTCCCTAAAAAGGTCCCTAAGGTTTAAAAGCCAATGAAGATTTCATATCTGAGGCCATATATTTGTAGCCAATGATGAGAATTTTCTGAGGCAAAAACTAACTGATTTTATTCTTTTATCCTACTTTCGCAAATTTCCAGGTTATAAGGAACTTGGAAGGTGGTTTTTGGACTGTTTTTGGAAACTTGAATGGATTTGCTACAACTGTTGCACCCAAAGTTGTACAATTTGTTTATTTTGCACAAGTTACAACTTACAAGTTCTCAAGTTTGGAATGTGATGTAAATTGTAATAACGTATTGTAATTTACTAATTTGTAGTGTTTGATTCAATTCAATGTCATGTAATTGTAATAGCTAAGTTATTAAGTTTGATGGGAAACTAAGAACTATCTAAGAACCCAACTATTTTGAGAAAGTTACTATATTTAGGAAGTTTCTAAATTAGGTAACTTTCTATTTTTGGAAAGTTTTTAATGAATTTATGTTTTCTTAATTTGTCATTTTATTAATTTACAAGCATAACACTTAACCGAACCCGACCCTAAACCGACCCCACCCGCCATGACCCAACCCGCGTAGTTAATAAAAAAAAATTGGTTAATGGGTTAAACAAATACAAAACCGAAATGTTGGGTTGGGTATTGGGTTTACCCCTACGGGTCGGTTAACCGACCCGTGTGCTACCCTAGGTATAACCGTATAGTGCAGGTGATGGGATTGGGCCGTTAAAGTGACATGTTGTGTAATGTGTAAAGGCCCAAACCCAACATACAACTTTGTTGATTTTTTTACATCTTTTGTCTATTAAAACATAATTGAGATCCATTAACATATCAAACATTTTCTCACTCATTTCTCCCATGGCGTCCACAACCGCAGCATCAATTAATGAAACCCTAGCTCAGCCCCAATCACCACATCCTATCGATCTTAATCCCTCTTCCTATACCCTTCCTACGAAATCGACTTCTCAGCAACCTCCATCACCGGCTTCAAGTGGCGATGATGAATTGAAGGCGAATGAAGCAGCTATACCAGTTTCTGAAACACCGCCGGTGGTGAATTCGAGCAGCAGCGACGATGGTGGTGCAGCCAATAGTATACAAAAGAAGATTAAGAGAGCTGAACGGTTCGGCGTGCCGGTTCAACTCTCCGAAGCAGAGAAGCGGAACTCTCGAGCTGAGAGGTATTACTCTGCATTTCATTCATATATACGCTCTGAATTTCTCTTTAGGGATAGGGTTTTAGTTTATTTTCATTGAATTTGTTAGGTTAGGTTATGAGATAGGGCTAGGACGTATTGAATTTTAATTAACCTTAATGGCTATATGTTTAGCACAGAAATGACTCATTTTGATAGATACCTAGTTTACATTAATAATTTGGGGATGTTTGTGTTAATAAGTTCATGTCTCTGTTTTTAATGTTGCAGATTTGGATCAGGCCCTGCAGTGAATAATTCAGATGCATCAAAAGCATCAGAAGAGCTAAAACGAAAATCTAGAGCTGAGAGGTTTCTTTTTAACTTTATCAATGTTTAAATACTTATTAATTACATATATGTAATGACATTTTGATTTTCCTTTAGGTTTGGGCTTGTGCAATCTACATCAACATCTACTGATGATGATTCAAAGAAGAAAGCTAGACTTGAAAGGTTTGGAGCAGTTAACAAGACTAATTCAGAAGATGAAGAGAAAAAGAAAGCAAGAGCTATCAGGTTTGTAGAATAATTAACCTTATGCCAGTTTTGAAATGTAAGCTCATATAATAAAGTGCTTCTTTTCAGGTTCTCACAAACTCAATCTACACAAACAAATGGTGTAGGACCTGTTGAATCTGTAAGTTTATACATTTCATTTCATGCGTTATATTCATAGAATATTCCTTATAATTGAACTCTTTACTTCTCAGAAGACAGCTATTAATGGAAAAGCAAGTGGTGTGGCCTGAAATCTCAACGTTATTATATTAGATTGTAAGCTCTTTTGACATTAGTTATGAACAAGCGAATTAAAGATTTAGTGGTCTGGTTAATAATCGGGTGAAGCCATGGTTTAATTAACGGAAACTTTCTCAGTGTTAAGATATCTCAGATGACCTATACACACTATTCATGGTATCTACAGTTTAAGAAATTTGTTGACACCCCCAAAAGCATTTTTAGTTAGTAAAACTTTTATACTTTTTTTCTTTTTCTTTGTTTTTAGTTTATTTATCATCAAAATATATCTGACTGCTATGTGATTGTAATCTCCCAAACTAATACAGTCTAGTTTGCATCACATAAATTATGTTGCATGTTTATAGAGTCTTTGAAACCATATCAAAAGATTTTTATCAAATTTTCTTTTTTGAACTATCTTTCATATTTTTTAATTAGTAACTCAAGTTTTTATCAAGCCAAAGTAAATTTATCTTGTGATGAAGCTTTGATCATAAGATATCTGAAGCCACTACTACATGATGAGATATTACCTAGTATTTAGATATTGTGTAAGGTAAGCTCAATTTTTGTGTTATCTATAATTATGTTCACTTAGCAATGTGAAACTTGTAGTGTAAGTTTACTTAGCAAAAAAAAAAAAAAAATTGTAGTGTAAGTTAGTATTTATTAATTGTTTGGGGGATGATGATTAGTTGATGGTAAGGTAGTTAAATGTGCAACTTGTTTTGTTTTGATTTTCTAAAATTGGGGTGCAACAACTTAAATATAGGGTGGATTTTTAAAGTGTTACTATTAGAATGGTTTGGTCATCTGGAATATGTATTAGTACTGAGAAGATTCTGGTTAATTACCTTGTATCTCACTTGATTATTCTGTTAGGAGTTCAAATTACAGAAATGCTTGGAGGATTATGTTCGAATTTCGTTGTAATTTAATTTCTTTTGTACATTTCTTGGGCGGACTCATCTTCAGTGCAAATGGATTGTTGTTCTTTGCTATAATATTTGTAGAAACAATCTAAGTTTACTAAAGGTGTATGTGATTTTTCTTTTATTAAAGTTCTTGTGTTGTTTTATTATATTGTTACCCCTGCTGGCAAGCTATTTTTGGTTAGTATTTCAAATTTAAATAAGTTATTTATAGTAATGAATAGGGATGAGCAAATGAAAACCAGAAAACTAAACCAAACTAATAACCTGAAAGATCTGAACCAAAAAAACCGATTGGTTTGGTTTTAAAATTTTCGAAAATTGGAACTTAAGAAAGAATGTGTACTATGCTGTTTTTGCTTAAAAAACTGAATCTGGAATAGGAATATGCAAGTTGTATGATCCGCTGCAAAGTTTGTTTCATTTTTTCCTGAGGGATAATAGCTTATGCATCTCACTCATTCACCTGGCTACAGACAACCTGACTCATTCATAGGCGTGCAAACAAATGGTGGTGCTTTATTTTTATTTTACTATGCCTCAGATCGACTGTTTCCTTGCTTGATGCCAAACACCTGATGACTCCAAATACACTTTACACAACTATATATATCCCGTAAATTACTCATCATATTCCGTATCTCGCTATTATCTGATAGTTATCATACCCACTAATCAATTTACCACCTGATATTCTTTTCTCATCATACATTTAAATGAGTTTTGATCAACATCTTGTCCCATTGGGACTAAAAAAAGATAAAACCTTAGATGGTGTAGGGTAGAAAGAAAAAAATCAGATGGGGTAGGGTAGACTATATCGTCTCATGCTTTTGGATCGAGAGGAGAATGGTGTAGATCATGGAAGCTTGTATATACAGCCTTTTTGAGGTGTATTTTTGTCCTAAGGTGTGATATTAGAATAAGTAAATGAAAGATTGACATCGTTATCATTAGTAAGCTGAGAAATAAAAACCAAATTATATCTAACTTTTGGCACATGAATAAAGAACTAAGCTTAAAAACATATGATTGAGTGTAATTAACTCCTTTACCAATATGAGCTATGTGAAGGGACTAACCCTTGTGCACATTAGGAATTGTTCAAATTTTAAAGACGCACCATTTCATTTGTTACATAATTATTGGCTCCAAGTTCAAGAAGTCATTGATCTGGATTGAGTAACAAAAAGTTGCTTCTTCAGGTAAGGATTTGGTAAAAATCTCTTTCCATCAAATCTATTATAATTTTTGAGCAAATTTGACACCGTTGAATAAAATTGGAAGTAAAACTTTGCTGATTTGGAGTTTTGAATAAAAAAGTATTATAGTAATAACCTCTACATTTTCCTTTGTTGCCTCTTTTATCTCTATATCTGCTGAGTATTATTAGTGTTTTGATAGGAACCACTTGAAGTAAAGAATGCAGTGTGAGAAGGTACGGTAACGTGAAGATTTTGAGAAGACTGCTAAGTTCATTAAAACTAATGATCTAATGTTGAGCATTTTAATGCAATAGCAGACCTGAATTGTTCATAATCATTAGCTAAAACACACATGATGAAGTCAGAATGACTTAATTCCTTTTCAACAGAAATAATCAGTCAAACAACAAGAATAAACACGTATCTCATTTTAATGCAATAGCAGACCTGAATTGTTCATAATCATTAGCTAAAACACACATGATGAAGTCAGAATGACTTAATTCCTTTTCAACAGAAATAATCAGTCAAACAACAAGAATAAACACGTATCTCATTCATCAAGTAAACACGTTCCACCACTTTCACGATCTAAAGAGAGTTTGAACAAAAAAATAAAATCTAAAGAGAGTAAAATCTCCAACAATTTTTTTTTTAAAAAGGAACAGTTTGCACCAGCCGGGAATCGAACCCGGGGTACTATTCTACCACTAGACCACTGGTGCTAGTTATCTAAATATATTAAGCGCTTTAATTGGACGGTGATCTAAGCCTTCTTCGGGTTGTCTAGGGTGTTCTTTAATCGACACACAGTTGGCACGACGCGGGCCATTGGTACTGTGGGATACATGGCACCCGAATAGCTAAGACATGGGTGTGCCTTGGTCCTATCAGATGTTTACAGTTTCGGGATAGTAATTTTCGTGGTAGTAATATGTAGAAGAAGATCTATAGAAGAAAGAAAACTAAATTTAACAATGAGCCAATGCGATTCTAGAATTCCATATCTGATATCTACAAGTATCCAACAACCTTATAGTCATATCAGAGAATTCCTTGAACGTTTCCCTAATGCATTGTGACTGTTGAGTCATGATGATTGTTTCATCAAAAAGTTTAAGTCTCCTCCAAATATTTTAGACGGCGAACACAAAATTTGAAGATTTTATACAACTGCTCAACTTGAAACGACAAAAGGATCGGTAATGTTGTGACATAAGCAAATTCTTCAAATGATATATGAATGTACTCATCGAAAATATTTTCGATCTACAAGGTTAAGCAAGGTCGGGTCCCAATCAGAAGAATCTTCGACCTGATGTGGCCGACAAAAATATATTAATTTATGTTTCTGTGTACATTTTGTTTTAGAAATTTTAAGTATTAATAATTGAACAATAACAAGACTAGTTAATGGAGGGATATGCCGAGGCTCAAAAGAAATTGACAAGCCAAAAACTGCAATCTCCAATAATCCCTCATTGTTAACTAGAAAATTTGAACTCTTAATGTCTAGGAAGAACACCTCTATAATAACAATGCTTGAGACCAAATAACAGCTTATGCCTAATTGCATATAGCATTTGACCAAGAGATTATTGAGGTTAGATATTAATCGATACGTTACACAAAAAATTGTCAATTAAACAGAAAAACTGTTGGATATAACCTGAGGTTTATTAAGCTTGATATTAGGGGTTGAAACAAGTCCAGTAAGACCATGTTCTATGTATTCAAGAACAAGGTATCGGCATTCAGAGTCGTAGATTTTTGATTTTCTTAAAGTGACCACAGCAAATGTGGTTAAGCCTTCACATATTTAGTATTTCCCTTTCCTTTAGTGTTACCCATAATTTACTACCAAAACATATATACAAAAAAATTATACATTCGAAGTGGTCACTTCTTTCAAAAAAGATACATATTTTAACATACATCTGACCAAATGGCATTTAGAAATAATCCTACGAATTCTGTTAGGGTGCTCAAAACGATCCTAGGCATATTACCAAATACTCATATATGTGGATCTCTAGTGATAAAGTCCCTAAGCCATAAGGGTATATGTATACAGTACCGGCCCGTTCATTGCACCTCTCTTTACAGCCAATCAGCACATGCATTTGAGTTGATTTGACTTTGCCTTTTTATAGACGTGACACACCTCAAGCACCAAATGAGTATGAATTGAACTTTTATACAAAATTGAAACTTGTCAAAACATAGGGTTCTGAAATAACCACCTGTTAGAAGCATCAAACAAAACTAAACTACTGAAAACAATGCTACCCAGTTATACTTGCATGTGTTCTATGGAACAAAGGGAAAGAAAGAAGGAGCACCAATGAAAGAAGGTGGCTTGGGGATTAAAAATCCATTTTATCAAAACCAAGCCTCCATTCTTAAATTGCTATGGAACTGTTGCTTTCCAAGAAATACCTTATGGTCTAATTGGGTACAACAGATTCTCCTTAAAGGTAAATCTTTCTGGCAAGTGGATATCCCTCAAGATACATCTTGGGGATGGAGAAAAATTTTAAAAATGAGAAGTATAGCTAAAGACTTTATTGCTTATAGCATTGGTAATGGTAACAATACATCTCTGTGGTGGGACTATTGGCTTCCAGATGGTAAGAGGCTATGTGACTTACAAAGAAGTAGTTTAGCCTCAGGATACTTCACTAATAGTAAGCTATCTCAGTTTATTAATAAAGATCAGTGGAAATGGCCTGCAAAGTTTACATTTATGGAAGATATTACTAAAGAGATACAACATAACTATGAAAATGAGGATAAAATTATATGGAAATACACAAAGAAGGGTAAATTTACCTTTCGAGAAACTTATGAGCAGATTCGAGCTAAACAACCTGAAAAAGAATGGTGTAGGGTTATTTGGCAGTCAAGAGGATTCCCAAGATATAAATTCATACTATGGTTGGTTCAGATGGACAGGATTGCTACTAAACAGAGATTAATTACATGAGGGGTCATCTCTAACCCTATATGTGAATTTTGTAATCTGAAAAGCGAAGATCGAAATCATCTATTCTGGGAATGTTCAGCTACAAGTAGAATCTGGAATAAATGCTTAAAAACTCATGAGATCCAAGATAAACTTACAAATTGGAATACGCTAATGATGTGGTTCATCTCTCACCACAACACGAAGAGTGTTTCTGACAACATCTTGAAGACTCTTCTATCGGTAGACGTGTATACGATTTGGATTGAACGGAATAATCGGATCTTTAAGAAGGAGTTCAAATCGGAAGATACGTTATTTGATGATATCTCGTTGGCTTTCCAAGAGAACCGTGCAAGGTTTCAGAGAGAAAGAGAGAGAAAAGCGGTGGAGTTGACCGTATCAAAGTGGTGTACGTGAAAAGACGGTGTACTTTGTTGTACTTGGTTTGGACTGAATTAGATTTACTTTTGTCTTACTATGTCTGAAATGTAAATGGGCCATATGACCCATTAGTTTAATATTTTGACTAGTTTTATTAGAATAGCCCATTAGAAAGTCTAAATTATGTAATAGCCTATTAGGCCCATGTACTTGGATATGTTTGAGTAATAAAATAGTTGCTACTTGCCCAGCAAAAAAAAAAAAGAAGGAGCACCTCGCCCCGCCACACCCGCCTCACTTTGACTCCTTTGAATTTTATTATTCCTTGGCCGACGATATTTTTCTTCCTTTGTTTCTTGAGTACCTTTTGAAGTCGAAACTTTGACTCAAATTTCATTTTTTTTCTGCTAAACTAGGATATATCAATTTTGTAAGATATTATGTGATGAGAAAAAGAAAACTACAATAACCTCTTATAGTTTGTTTTGAATATGAACTCAGGACATATCGACATAATAGTATTACAAGTTGGAGATTGTCGCAACAAATGCTTTTTCCGGGAGGTGGGCTTTTCAAATTTGCACAAACTCATAAACTGCTCGTACTACATCTTTGTATGTAGTTTCACTTGTAATTTTTATAGTTTGTAAATTGGTTCAACATATCCAATTTATGTTTGAATCTCGTTGCCTGAATAGCCGGTGAGCAAATCTCAAGTGGTTGCACGTGTAACTGTAAGCCTTGAGCTCCTCTTACTTGATTAATTTGAGGGACTCGATTCTCTCTATTCAGATTTCTCGTTTCATGTTGCACATAAATTATGGGTGGTACCAGACCAACTGATGTAACTAGATTATCTCCTTCGAGATTCTCATTGTTTAATTAGACCCACTAGTAAGATCACCGGTGGAACAAGCGCATCATACACCGGTAGTGCAACTATTGCTTCTTGTTTCTTTTTCCTTCTCTCGCTTCTTTTAAAGACAAAATAACTTCTTAGAATCGTCTATAATGGACTACATATAATACTCGCAAGAAGATCTAAACAAAAACAAGCGTAAAATAATAAGGAAACACTAAAAGTAACCTAAAAGAACAAATAACTAGTGAATCTCCGATAACGACACCAAAAAATTGTTGTCTTCCGAGACATGACGTAAAATTAAAACTCTAAAGATAAAAAATCACAAGTGTACGAATATTCGCAAGTAATAATAGATGGTAAATCAATTTGTCTCCACAATGTTTAAAAAGATAATAAGTTATCTAGTTTGATATAGATAGTTGACAACTAAAAAATATCATTAAATACAATTTTTATTTGATTTTTTATTAGATTACTACGAAGATGATAATTAAATACTAAATTAAATCATAAAAATAAACTAATGATTTGAATGGATGGAGAAAAACTAGCTCGAGACACTCATACTCTCACCACTAGTCAAGACGAGGATATAAGTGTAATTTTAAGGAAAAAATGGGATGTTGTTGCTAATTGTGATTTAACTGTACACCCAAAGTCTCTTCCGCGCAAATAAGGGCTTCTATTTACCATTAGGAACCTCTCTCGAGCATGAACCTACAATTTTATCTAACGATTAAGACTAAAATTACGCTCATGCAATTGTCTAATTAGTTTAGCTCTTCCAAGTCTTTAACTCAGAAGGCGTAATTGTACTAGTTCCACTACCAAATCATCCTCCCCGGTGTAATATATACCTAACAAACTGTATATTTATGTCCAACATACAATAATTAAGAACATGTTTAAGCATAATTACAACATCAACAACAACCCCTATTTTATTTAAATTTAATATCCCAAAGTCATACAATAAAGATTCAAACTAACAACTAGGGTTCATACTTTGAGTAACTCAAGATACTAATGAAAATGAAAGAAAACAAAATCTAAAAGAATCTTAATTAAAGACATAATAGAAAAATAATGAGAATTACACTAATTAGGATGACAAAGTTGTGAATTAAGGTGTTATGAATGAACTCTTTGCTTCTTTCCCTTTCTCTCAACTTTCCTTGCTCCAAAATATAAATAAATGATCTGTTTTGAGGCAAAAAACTAGGATATATAGTCCCCATCTACGTTTTAGCTCAACTGAGCCAACTTAAGTGAGTCAAAAGTGGTCCACCAGACTCTTCTAAATCTGGATAACTTTGGATCTTGTCAGTAAAACATCATAACTTCTTCAATTCAACTTCCAATAGAAAACCGTTTATTCTCACTCTATTTACACTCAAAGGTATATCTTGAGATCGAATTTCATGATCATAATATTTACCAATTATGAGTAATGACCCTTGAAAGTTGATGGAAATATTCTACCGACAATTACTATTGACCTTTAAATGGACTTCCTGAATCCTTTTGCGCCTTGTTTTGGGTTTCTTCTTGAAATTTTAACTTCCTAGTTTCATCTTGGGGTCTAAAGATTATCCATGTACCTAGGATCTACACACTTAACACACAAATTATCTCAAATTGCTTTAAAACACATATATCATCCAAGATTAGCTAAAAATCAAATAACGTTATTTAAAGGGATAAATCCCACAATTAGACCTAAAAAACCAACCCAAATAATATCTCTTAAGTCTCTAAATATATCACAAAAGGATAGACATCAAACGTAAACTAACACAACTTCAAAACTGTCCAATAACGATACAATCGCAAGGACAAGATGATAGGATAAGAGAGACATTGGATGTGTTATTGTCAAACGAGGAGCAATACTGGGTAGATGGGGCTGAACAACAATGGATACACAAAGACGACAACAGTACCAAGATTTTTCATTCAACGACAAAATATTAATATGATTATAAGAACCAAGAATGCGCAAGGAGTTTGGCAAGGGGATCGGACAACAACACATAATACGTTCACACATTTCTAATCTGAGTTATACAAAGTGAACAATAATGGATATTCAAGAGGCAACAAAGTTCATTACAAAATGGGTTACTCTAAAAATGAATAAAGCTAACACAAGCATTAACCATGTAGGAACTTCACATGGTAGTTTTTAACATGTCACCATCAATGGCACCCAGACTGGGTGGATTGAACGACAAGTTTTACCAAAAAATTGGGAGATTATAATATAGAACGTGTATTTAACGTCACATGATTAATTCAACAACAAAATCTCTTTGGATCAGATCAATGAGACACTTATAACACTTATTCATAAAGGTGAGGTTCAAGAGGGGGTCGGTGATTGCATACCAATTCCAATTTTTAATTTTGGAGACAAGATTATATCGAAGGTTTTAGCTAAGAGGTTACATATGTTCATGGGCGAGCTAGTTTCACCAACACAATAAACATTCATTAAAGGAAGATTCATACATGAGAATATTCTCATAGATCAAGATTTTCTTATTTCATGGAAAAAAACAGATAAATTCAAGGTTAGTGGAAGCAGTCAAACTAGATATGGCGAAGTCTTATGACCACATCCGATAAGATTTTCTATTAACAGTGTTACAGAAGATGGGATTCAGTGAGACCTGGATTGAATATATACGACATTATATTTCATCAGTTTAATTTCAGTTGAATTTTAATGTGGATAGTTTACCACGTATTAAGAAGGATAGAGGATTAAGTCAGGGAAATCAGTTTTTTCCCTTTCTCTTTACACTACTCACATAATCTCCAATTAGTCTTATTGAGGAACGAATACAAATGAGGACTATCAAGGGTATTCATACTACACATAATTGTCTAATTATTTGCGGATGACTCAATATTTTTCTTATCGCTGGAAGGAAGGGAAGTTACAAAATTCAAAGAAAGCATTGATATTTAGTGTGATGGGTTAGGACAAAGAGTTTATTTTAGCAAGTCGACAATCTCTTTCAGTTAGGGTGCACAATAGGAAATTAAGGATTGTACAACAACACAATGACATGTCCAATTGAGATATGATTTGGGAAATTACATAGGGTTACATTATGTCACCAAAGATCGAAAGTCAATACACTCACATGGATCACGGAGAAGGTATTTTCAAAGTCTCAAGCTTGGAAATTGAAGCTGTTATCCGATATAGAAAGGAAGTTCTCATCAAGGTAGTTTTACAAGTTATTTCAAGGTACGCAGTGTCGGTGTTTTTTAGAAATCTTTTTGTAAGAAACTATCCAACATGATCGTAATTTTTTGTGAAATTCAACTGAACCCAATAGGATTAATTGGGTTTTGCGGGAATATATACTAGTAAACCAACTCATCAGCGGACAAGCATTCAGGGATTTTCAACGTATAACATTACACTTTTAGCAAGACAGAAATGGCAATTGATGTGAAATTCAGAATCACTAGCATCAAGAGTGACTTTCCATATAAAGACTTCATAGACGTCAAACTTTGACTAGGTACACAATGCCAATGTCTTTTTTGAAATCTTTTGGTAAGAAACTTTCCAACATGATTGCAAATTTTTGGTGGAATTCAACCAAACCCAACATGAGTCATTGGGTCTCGTGGGAAAATATACCAATAAACCAACTCATCGGAGGACAAGGATTCAGGGACTTTCAACGTATAACATTGCGCTTTTAGCAAGACAGAAATGCAACTGATGCAAAATCCAGAATGACTAGCATCAAGAGTGATGAGAAAAATCTACTTTCCTAACAAAGACTTCATGGACATCAAGCTATGACAAGGAGGGTCATGGACATTGATGAGTATTTCCGAGGGCATGAAGTTCTTACCCAGACATGGAATAATGCAAACATGTAGCGGGAAAAATACTAACATCTGGCAACACATGTGAGCGGATGTTCCTATCTAGCTTGAGCGACCAGTAAAACCACATGTACAACAGGTTTCACAACTTATAGGAGACAATGTAGATGAATGGCAGATATAGATGTTCGATGAACTTTTTATTGAGTCGACGAAAAAGAACATAACACATAATCAAATTCATCATTGGCAACAACATGACAAGTTGGCCACACACGAAGATATGAGCTTATTCAACAAGACCATGGTACTATATTCTTACAAAAAAAAAGAACTATCATCAACAACACAATCGACAACGACCAATGAGAACTCCGAACCAGAGATCTGGAAGCTAGTTTGACAAACAAAGGTAGAAACAAAAAATTGTATTTTTGGTTGGACATGTTGCAAGACGCCTTTCCTACGACGCTACCCCGAGGAGTCAAAAGTACAGATAAGAAGATAAATGTTATTAGTGTTGACATAGCAGAACAGGTTGAACATTTAATGTTATGTTGCCTTGTGAGTATTCTTATTTGGCCAGGATCTACACCACAAATTTAGGTGGACAATACAATTGAGGAATCAATTGGCGATTGGATGATCCAAATGGTCAAGACATCAATTGGCATAATGATGTCTCCTCATTTGTGATAATATAATATACTTCAGAGACATCATTTTAGGCTTATTTTGTTAGTTTATAGGTCGATCTTAGCTTAATTTAGTGCACTTTCCTATTTTGAGTCTTGATTTGTAGAATTATTATTTTTAGAGCATATTGGGTTTAATTGTTTATTTAGTGTGAAGCTTTAAAGATAATTATGGAGATTAATTAGAGTCCAAGTCAAATATTACAACTTATGGAAAGAGATTTGCATGGAAATTGGAGATAAGGAAACATAGGCTAAAAAGATGGAAAAGGAAAAGCTGCCTAAATCTGGGATTCTGCATACACGTCCAAAGATATGCGTTTTTACCTAAGAAATAGGCTGAATTTGGTAATTTCCTTCTAAAGGGTCAAGATAATTATGTTGCGATTCTTTTGGTATCTTATGGAGCTCAAACCGACCAATAACGAAGAAGATATGCTCAAAACGGTCCAGCAGTGTTTATCTTTATTTCCTTACGAATTTAAGTTGGACTAGGAGTCCATTACTTTCCTTCTCCTTTAAGAAAACGAATTACGTCTTCCTATAACTTATAAATACAGCCTCTTAACACTCTAAAATCATCCTTGGCCAAAACCTAAGGCCAAGAGAAAGCTGCAACACAAGAGAAGAAGTCTGGAGGGAGCTGTGCATCAATCATATCTCCTTCAACCTCTTATTTTGTAATTCTTTCTTCTTCTTTTCTTTGTATGAATTAATTCTATTAGCTTAGGTTTTGCATAATGTATAAACTATGAATTCTAATTCTTCTATCTAAGTTCTTTGGGAATTATATGTTTTAATCTGATATTAGCTACTTACCTTTATATTTGATTATGTGTTTTGATTTAATGATTGTTTTCCTTGCGAATGCATGCGTATAGGATTACCTTAATAATAGTTAGATGGTCTCCTTGACAGAGTGTTTAACTATTGAACCACCACATAACGTCTAGTGTCGATAGCAATTCTGACAAAATATACTTCTAACTAGATAGTCATTAGGGTTTGTTTTAATCACCATATCACCAATTGATTGTAGTGTGCTGGATAGGGCCTTAGTGGCGTTTGATAACCCTATTTGAGTCCTCGTCTTGGTTGTGCCGTAGCCCCCTTAGTCGCTCTCAAGGTCTAAGATTGGGGAATTTAGAATCCTGACTAAGTATACCAAGAGCTAATATTCTCCCTTATAAATTAGGTCTAATAGCTAGAATTAGAAGGATTGGTGCATACTAGTAAAACCTAAGCTATAACTTCCATACTATCTTCTTTTCTTTTCTCTTATTTATTTTATTGTCTTTAGTTTAGTAGTTTAGTTTATTATATAAAAACCAAATAAAAATCTATTTTCCTTTTCTTTCTTTGCGTATTATCTTTTCTATCTTTAATATCTGCACTTGATAAATTGCATAAGTTCTCTCTAACTTTCGTCAGTCCCTGAGGAACAAATCTTCTTATCATTAAAACTTGCATACGTCCTGTAATACTTGCAGTACAGTGTTAGTTTAGGGTGTGTATTTGCACTTATTTATATCATTATTTTATCACACCTTAGGCCACACCAACAATACAATTGAGGAATCAATTGGCGATTGGATGATCCAAATTGTCAAGATATTTGGGGAAGGAGGATGGGATACTAGAATTTTTAAGACATTCATCTTACTAATTATTTGGAATAAGGCAAAGATGAAGGCGTACCATAAGAGCAGAAACATCTACTAGACACGATCATACCATCTATAAGAAAAATGGTAATAAAGTTATTTGAACATAACTGGGCATCAAATCACCCTCTCTTCCCAACGATGGTAGAGTCATACCTAATTGGGGCTGCCACCAAAGTAGGATGGTTCACTTTTATGCAATGCATAATTCACTCAGACGTTAAGGACATCATTCATTCAAAAGTAATACATTATGATTCAGCTATTGAAGGAGAGCCACAGACAGTTTTGCATGCTACAAAATTTTGCGAGCAGTTCAAGGATCAAGGGCAGACTATATTCTCAAATAACCTTGATTTTATTCAAGGTATTCAACAATTGTCAGCATCTAGCTGGCATTCTCGACCCATTCTTCTAATAATCAGTGAAATGGCAAAACGATATACCCTTGTATCTTTTCACTATGTTCTCCAAAACTTCAACTTTAGGCCTGATGTCATCAATAGTAGGGATGGCAACAGTTTGAATTTTTGCAAAAATATAAAAAACATAACTGTTTATTTTATTAAAAACCATAACCTAACGATTTTAACCAATCGGTTACATGTTTCAGCACCATAACCACATTATTTGGTTTTGGTTTTATAAAAGGTCTTGCAGTTTTTAATCATAAACAAATAATAATATAATAAATATATTATTTTTCATCAAATAAAATCACACAAATAAGAAAAGTTTTCCAGGTATATAAAATATTGTGCTGATCTTTGATTAAAGAGATAATTACATTTAGGGTCTTGACCACACCTCCCTCTTCAAGATGGGGACCCGGCCTAGAGCCTCTTCTTACTAAAGACCTCAGCAACTTTTTAACACATGAACCCCAAAACCCCTGTTACCTTTCTACCCTTTTACACTTATATATATACTAATAATATCATTTTCTGAATTATAAAACAAAACACAACCAAAACCCTAGAAAATAGACTCTCTCCTCTCCTCTCTCCTCTCACTATAGCCGAGATGCCCACCACCATCAACAACCACCTCCGAGAGCCACCACCGTACGAAGCTGATTCAATGGCTTCGAATACAGATTTCCACCGTTCGAAGACTGTTGCTCCACCTCTGTTCGAGCAGCGTTCGTGAAGCCACCATTCCTGCGGTCGTGAAGCCAGCTAGCGAACTGTTCACCGGAAAAACCTTACCACCACCTCCATTTCTGCGTTCCTTCTCGGCGCTGCACCTCCATTTCTGAGATCCAGCATGCTCCAAATCTCTTCATCTCCGTTCGTGATCGAGCTTCACCATAGCCGGAAAACTGTGCAGCGAGGTTCGATCTGAGTTGCAGTGGTGGTGGACTTCATCTGCTGCTGGTTGTTGCTGCTGCTTCGCAGCGAAGTCCGAGCTTCACCATGGCCGGAAATCTGTGCAGCGAGGTTCGATCTGAGTTGCAGTGGTGGTGGCCTTCATCTGCTGCTGGGTGTTGCTGCTGCATCCTCGCGAGTGGTGGTGATCGGCGCTGGAGTGAAAATCAGGCCAGCTTCGATGGAGAAGATGAAATACGATCGACGCTGTTTTGAGTTTTTTTTTTCCATATCTAGATCTGGTTTGACCAGATCTGGTCAAACAAAAAATTAGCTAAATTTATTTTATTATTTTTAATTGTATATTGGGTTGTAATTATTCAATTTTGTGTAATAAAAGATGAATAAAGATTGTTTTGACTATTTTATGCCTTGTTTTTTAATAATACTCACCAAATGAATAAAATACTCACCAATCTTATGAGTACTCATAGATTTCTTAGAGTACTCCGAGATTTTTCTTAGAGTACTCCGAGATTTTTTCGTGCACTCAGAATTTTTTTAGAGAGTACTCTGCAAAATTATAGAGTACTCCGCAAATATATAGAGTACTCTATGTTTTTTCCGATACTCTCTGTTTTTTCCGGTGTCCGGTGACTGGTGGTCGGAGCTCGGTGGTCGGTGGTCGGTGGTCGGTGGACGGTGGTAGGTGGTCGGAGGTTGAAGGTAGGTGGGTAGTGGTAGGTAGAGGAGAGAGAAATAGTGACATCACACTTTTTTGTCTTTTAGTGGTAGTAAGGGTAGGAAAGACTATTGTCAAAATTGAGGTCCCTAAGAAGAAGAGCATTTTTGGAACTACTCTATAGAGAAGAAAGATGTTCTCGAAGACCCTATATATAATTCACCCATTATTAAATTGCATACTTATTATTTAGTGCTTTAAATCTAATATTTGATTTTGGTTTTAGAATTTTAATATATATAATCTAACCTGGATTATTATAGAACAAAAAAACATATATGATAATAAATGGTTACAACCATAACGTTAATAACCATTGGTTACACTTTTCAAAATCATTACCTAATTGTTTTAACCACAGTTATATAATTTGGTTTTTAATCGGTTCGGTTATCATCGGTTTCCGTTTTTTTACCGTAACCCATTCCCTAATTATTAGGTCTATTAGACGACAGACATATCTCAAGACTAGTTTTTATGATTACGAAGCGAGTTTAACTCGACTCAGGATTGGTTAGTGAGTACCTCTTGTATTTTTTTAATTTTATACCATGTTGTTTTCTTAGGTTTATTTATAAATGTAATCTCCCAAAAATTAATGAGGGCCCACCTTTTTGGCGTGTGAATCTATGGAGTGAGTAGTTTGCTTTTTTATGCTAAAAATATAATATTTTATAGTATTCCCGTGCTTGCCAAATTTTTTTTAAAGATTTTTCTTGGAGATGGTCTTTTTTTTTTTTTTTTTGTCAGATTGGAGATGGTCTAAGAGCACAACTAAAAGATGTTTATTGATAATTCAACATGATGATTGTAGCCCAGAACAATGCAACACTCTCCCCTAACAAACCAAGCACGAGTGATGAGTAGATAGATAGATACATTTTGCTAAACGAAAGGGACAGGACATATATTGCACATTCTTATCACACTCTTAAGCTAAACTACTTATTCCATCAAATATCGACTAATACTCCGTTATTTTAAATAAAATTATTCTCAATTTAACCAACTTTAACTGTTCGCCCTTGTTCCATAGAGATCTGAAGCTTTTGTTTAATAAGGTGTAAAGATTCAAGAACCTCTTTTACTGTAGCATCAAGAATATTTGGGTCCATGGTCCGCTTTGTCTCTATCTTCGTCACAACAGGGACCAATGCCATTGAGTTATCAACATTCTCTCCTTTTGGAGTTTCTAAGCTAAGAAAATAAATCATGGGTTAGTACTCTAAAAATTAATAAACATAATGTTATATGTTACATACCTATGATCATATGTATTTGAATTATCATAGTATCCACTGAATTCGAGCCGATTGATTGATCTCTCACAAGAGGCTTCACCTGAAGAATTGGATTCTTCACCTTGGCTAGATGTAGTAGTACTTGTTTGTAAAGCGTTTTGCTCAACATTATTCGAAGCAATTGATGAATTTTCCGTCTCAATTGACTTCACAGAGTGAGATTTTGGACTCATAAATTCAGCAAAACAAGCATCACTTACAAAATCTAAAGTCTCTTCAACTGGATTATCATCTTTTGGGCTAGATAAACCATTGTCCGAAACCATTTGGCCAAGATTCTTGGAAACTGATGATATATTTAAGGATTTAAGCTTCTTTGTTAAGAATTCTAACTTCTTTTGAGCTCTGTTTCTTGATTTAATCTCTTCTTTTAGCAGATTCTCAAGCTCAATCAACTGTATATTTCATTATTTCATTCAATTAAAATGAAAATCACTAAATCAAAACAAACTTGTATATTTGTTTACCAATACCATAGACGTAGTCTTTACTTTTACCTCATTTTGATAATGCTCAGTAAAAGCAAGAAAATTCTATTCGGATCCAGTAAAAATCCTATAAATTTATACACGCTAACACTCAAAAAATCAATTTCTAAATCTACTCCTATATTAAAGGGAAGGGGAGAGATGATGAACCTTGTTTTCCAATTTGTCATTCTCTTGTTTTGCATTTCTTGAAGCTTCCCTCTCTGCAAGTAATCTTCCTCTAAGACACTCCACTGTCTTCAAATCATCTTCTTCTTTCATCTTCTTCTCACTAATAATCAAAATGTTGCAAGATTGTAAAAGCTACTTATATATGATCACAAATTTTCAAGAGAGAGAAAGATAAGGAAAGTGAAATTACCTCCATTTCTCTCCTACATGACTCTCTACGATTATCTTCTGCATTTTTCTGCTTTTTCACTTCACTTAAAAAAGAAAATGAACTAGTACTTTTTCTGTAGCTGAATCATTAATGAAATGGTTAGCTTTTCAAGACTAGGAGACAAGAAATGAACTTTGCTTGGTCTAAGTGAGCTACTAGTATGAGATTTAGATCACGGGTTTTAAATTTTGAATATTGTGAAGGTGTTAAAACAAGTACTTGAGCGGTGTGAATTTTATACTCCAATACGTGTATTTAATTAATTTTTAAATGGAAAGAACAAAAATGCTCTCAAGACAAGCGTCAGGGACTTGGACGGTTCTGTTGCCCCCACCATTAATGGCTTTTAGCTCCACCTCTGTGCTGCCATATCTTTTACGTTACTTAACATTAAAAAGCGTAACAGGTAATTTACTGATAGTTATATATTCAATTTTCTTTGTCTTTTTTCTACAGGTATATAAACAAGGAAGTCATGCTTCCCCATGACTCGATCCTATGACTTTTTCTTAGGATTAGTTTTTTATTATAATACATGGGAGGTTCTAGGATTGTGGTAACCAAATTATATTAGACAACCATGCCCTTCTAAAGTGAGGACTATAAATAATTTTTGAAATTTTACACTCGCAATTATCTCGTATTATATACCTTTATATCCGATCAGGTAGATCTAGATATGTCAACATAGGAGCCACTTGAAAAACTTGGTATGTGTCATGCAATCAACACAAATGTTTGGAGTTTTTTTTAAAAATATACCAAAAATATAAACTAATTGCAAGAATCTACCAAAAAAAAAAACTAATTGCAAAAATATACCAAATGCCGATTCGGCATCTCAGTTGCCGAATCAAAAGGGAATCAAGTTCACAAAGCCAACTTCATATGCTCCGAGACATTATCATCATCAACCTTCGTGAACGCCGCCCCTCTCGCTCCAACTCCGACCACCAGCAAAAACTCCGTTAACGCTGCCATTAACACCGTTCCGATCCTCCATCATCTCCGACGAGCAAATCCAGCACAGAACACAGCCTCCTCTCCGCGACCTCTGTTCTTCATCACCACCCATCATCACCGCCCCTCCGTGACCGACCAACGACGTCCATCCCCGCCTTCATCGACATCAAGTCCAGGCCCAACTCCGATGCAACCGCAGACATCAACACAACCCATTTCCGCTGTGATAGAAGCCCGCGTCTGAAGCCCAACACCACCGGTTCAAGCCCATCTCCGAGCCGCCGCCATTCCGTAAATCAGCGGTCCATTCACTCCGGTCCACCAAATCGGCAACTGGGATGCCGATTCCCTTTTGATTCGGCAACTGGGTTGCCGATTTGGTATATTTCTGCAATTAGTTTTTTTTTGGTACATTCTTGCAATTAGTTTATATTTTTGGTATATTTTAAAAAAAAACTCCAAATGTTTGCTTCTTTATTAATGCACATAATCTTGAAGGACGTATTCCTGCATCGTATACTCTGAATGACCTCAATCCACGGAACCCGTGACCCTAGCTCGTGGCTTTTGTACCAACGCTATGATGACTTCTTAGGATTCAACTTCACAACGATATATTGGCTCTGAGCTCCTCAACCAATACCAGCCCCTCGTGTTAAGTTATCAACTCTGCAACAATCAACAAGGTAATAGTAATCTTCATCGAAAAACCTCATATACCCGTTCCCTCCTTGTCCTGTATTAATCCACCCACACCCTGCGTTTTCACCTGGAGTTCACGCTTCCATTGGTATTTAGATTCCATCCTTAATGTGGTTTGCACCACCCCACTAGTTTAATTTGTTCTCGTCGTCTTGAGAATCCCCTTAAGGATCTTCCCTACTCTCGAACATACTCAATTGCGAAAAACATGGTCTTGTTGATTTACGTCACGCCTTACATGAATCATATATTCTCAAAAGCGCATTTGTTCATAGCGATCCATATCACCAAGATTAAGGCTTCAAAATCCATATGTGTGACCGAGCTTGATCCTTGTTTTCAGAATCAAATTCTGACTTGGAGACAAAATACCTTTTATTTTTCTGTAAAAAAAAAGATTAAGGCTTCAAAAGGTATGTTCCAATATACCTCAACAAAAAGTCACTTATGAGATAAATTCTGATTCCCCTCCTCGTTAGAAGATATCTAGGAGGACTATAAAAACTGGCTTGTAGTGACGCGAATTACCGATATATGCTTTTACTGCTATATATTGGGATTTATGCTTTTTACTAGATGATCCAGATGCCATAACTACTGGTTGCCTAAGACCCTGAACACTTAGTCGGTTGTTGCTCACCCCAATTTCTCCTCTTGTTTTTGTAGCTGACCCGCCATTCCAACCACCCGCATGGTGACTACTAGCCCCCTTGTCAAAAAGTCATGATCAAGGGTGGTTTGATGTTCTTTTGATATTACATAATTGATTTTCTAATTAAGTATGATGCATATTTGTTGTGTTGACGAGCAATTCCCAAAACAAATGTCAAGCGTTTTCATATGAGACCCCAAATTACATTTAAGTAGGAGATATCCCTACCCTTAGTTTCGTCAAGTTAAAAAGAATTAATAACTTGTCTTGAATAGCATGCCACATCAAAACTCTATTTTTTGAAAAGATATCAGAGATTCTACACCCTACCCACTCCACAACCTCATTCACCTCTATTTCAGTGCTGCTCATATTTGTCCTTTTTATCCAAGTAAATCTCGTGAGCTTCATTCTGGCATGATAAGTAGTCTGGGATCTCTATGTCACTCCCCAAATGGACTCTTGTGAGCTCTTATAACTTAGTGGTAGGGAGAAAATGTTGGGACCTTTCCCTTTTCGATGAGACACCAGCCCTCACAAAGAACTCTACTTCTTTAATTATTACATTATTTCAAATTGGGTGTAATGGTAATTCAGTTAGCGGTGTATCTCTTAACCATTATTAAGCCAGAACTCCACGCTCTTACCATATTGTATGATCCATTAGAATCCCCATCTAACCATGATAATACCTTCCCCGATTGATTTTGAAAATTTATGTTTCGGTTGTTCAAGGCTCATAATGTAATAGGTTTCTCTTGAAATACATTTGATATAAGGATTTCAGTCAGCTACCTGATGTATCGTGCACTAATTTCCTTCCTAGTTTATGATGTGTCCTATTTATATGGTATTGTACCTATAAAATGACACATTTTATCTATTTTACCTCGTTACTTATGATACTGCACGGTTTATAGGTAAATGGACAATTCAATCCCTTAAAGAGAAAATGATCTCAAAAAGAAGATATATCAGTTAATATATCATGGATTTTAGTTGTTGTTAGAGGATAGAAATATAAGTTGGATCATAAACCAATGCACATAAGGAACATTTAGATCAATTAAGTGGGTCCATAAGTATAGAATTACTAACCTCACTATGGATAAATAAAACTTGATAGTCTAAGGAAGCCAGATTAAATAGAAGAGAAGGAAAAGGAAAAGAAAAAGAAAAAGAAAAGAAAAGCAGTAAAGAACGTGTCTCACATATAATTGTACCTCTTTAGGATAAAATATAATATTTTAAACTCTATGACTATCCTAAATGAAATATAAGCTAGACTAAATATATCAATATAATTATGGAGAGTTGAAGTGTATGTCCTAAAAGTCGTGGGTTACAAAACCATTCTCCTTTCTTCTTTATGACACCATAATTGGTGTCATATGTAGGGTCATTTGTACCCAAAAATATGAGACCCTTCTATCATTGTAAACACTACCAGTTGAAAGAAAAACATATAATATACAATTTATTTTCTTCTTTGTTTGTCTTATAACACATTATCAACACAAATCGTCACTATCAATCATCACTTTTTATTTTAAAGTACCATTGTGAACATTACCAATCTTAAATGTTTCTAGAAGAAACTTCTTAACTTGGGTCCTTGATGCTGAGACCCACTTGAAAAAAAAGTACTTGGAAAATTGCATCAAATAAATAAATGCAGCTAGTGCACAAGACAAGGCTCCAAGAATGATTTCCTTTGCCACCATATTGATGACAAGTGGAAATTTGAGTATGTTGGTGTAAAAGACCCTTCTATTTTATGTTAAAACTTGCAAGAAAAATATGATCACCAAAAGAGTGTGATGTTACCAAAGGCTCGCTATGATTGGATGGATTTGAGGTTGCAATATATCAAAATGGTAAACGAGTATAACTCTACATCATTCAAGATTATGTCTACGTTGATATTGTGTGAAGACACTTTTAAAAGATGAGATTTGATAGAGAAGACATTCTCTATATTTCATCCATCCAACATGGTTGTGCATACCACATATAGTGAAAAGAATTTTAAGAAATACTTAGAATTGATTTCATGTCTCCTTGTTGCTGAGCAAAATATGAACTCTGGTTGAAGACTCATAAATTTCATCCTACCAGATCACTTCCATTCCCAAAAGCAAATGCAAGTGGCTTATTCCCATAAATGTATACAAGAAATTTTGGAAAGGCTTGGAATATTTATGCTCCAAAAAATCACCCATATGCCTCGAAGTGGAATACCTAATGATGGAAAGCAAAAAAAGGCAAGTGAATACAAAGATGTTGAGAGTGACCTGATAGATGTTACTCATTTGGATGTTGAAGATTTCCTGAACAAGTCAAGTGGAGGAATTGCCGAAATTGAAGTTTTATCGTGTGTAGGGAATAATTACTAAGTCTTTTGACTTGAGTATCTACCAAAAATAATTTCAAAGTCATGTGCAAAACAAGTGGATCATTTTTACACCATTTTCAACATTCTTCTTTCTTTAGGAAGGACAAACCACATTCTTTAAGTGGCTACAATTTTCCACGATGTAATGTAGATGTTGGAAGCATGGAAACTTCCTTTTGACAAGGCTCTTCATCACATCTCTTCCCAAGTTATATTCTATCACAAATTTGTTTGGGAATATAAATTTAAAGGTCAAATGAATAACAAGTTGAAGATTGCATGAACTCCTATACAACACGAATTAGATCTTCTCTAGGTGCTCCTTAGAAATTTCCATAATTCTGAAATTGAGACAACATACCAGGATCGGGTCTGTATCTCGCGACATTAATATCGGCAGTCCAAGGGCAGGAGCTCGATATGGAGCTTGTTCAGGACAATTGATGAACCACAAATCGTTAATAACTGGAGGTTGAACTTGTGGAACAAGGGGATGATCAATCTCGTGTTCTTCATCCATTGCTTCTCTCGCTAATTTCTCCTCTTTTCCTTGGCTTTCGCTTCTTTCTTTTGTTTGCTTCTCGAACTAGGATTTTGGGATTCTCAAGGATCACAGGATCTTCGAGCATATAACAAACCTTTAAGCCTGAGAAAGAAAGAACAAACCAAAGCGTAAAATTGAAAAATAAAATAACAATTAAACTACTAAAGATTAACAACGGGGACACAGGCTACCGTACCCGGCAGTGGCACCAAAAACTTGGTGGGTCCTGGGGTGTTATAAATTTAATGCGATAAATAAAAGGAACCACAATACCGCAAGTGCACGGTTGTCCAAATAATATCCGATAAATCGGGCTTCGTTCTCAGGGACAGATTAGGTTCAACTCAAGTATTAATCAAGTAGTAAGAATAACTGTTTAACAGAAAAATAAAATAAAAGATTTTGGTTGGGTTTCTAATTTTAAAAGATGCAATAAAATAAAAGTGTACTTAAAATAAATAACTGAAAAGAAATAATACGAATAAAAGACTAACTTCAGAGATGAGAGATACTTGAGTCTCGCAAGGAATCCACCTAATTAATGCAATCAATATTTTGTTTAAGGGTAGAATTGGTATTATTATATTAGTCAGGACTCTAATGTCTCTTAGCCCCCTGTCGGGTGGACCTAGGAGCTATTCTAAAGTACTATAAACCCCTATATGGGCGAATATGCCTCTTCGGATGATATGTATTTACCTCTTTGGCTATGTAATTAGTTTATCCTGTCGGTCAATAACGGACATTACACGGGTATTACCTAAGTCTGTATTCAAACCCCCTTGTCGGATGATCACTTTTGCCACTAAAGTGAATAGCCCAAATACTAAAAGCTAATTCTAGTTGCGCATAAAAGAATTAGTAATTAAGAACAAAGTAATATCCAATATATAAGACTCAATTCAATTGAAATCATAACAATCCCAAGTTCAGAACATAGAATAAATTAATTAAGGTTCATCCGTTTATTGCGATTCTCAAGTATATGAAAGTTTAGCTCATAATCAAATTAAAGACTGAAATTAAATATAAGAAAGACATCATATTCAATTACAGAAAAAATAGATAACCTAAAGGTTTGATTGGCTGTTGTTGGAAGAATAGAATTCCTCCAGCTCTAACTTTGCCTCTGCCTTCTTACTCTGACTTGAAAATGCGAAGCCTCTGATGTAATTCTCTGAAGTGTGTGTAAAAAGAAGGCTAAAGGGTCTATTTATACAAGTAAAAACGGATTAGGGCTTAGGTTAAGAGGATTAAGTCAAATTATAAAAAGCCCAAGTTCATCTTCTTCTTTAATTCCCGTAACTGGTGTGCAGCCTTTAGTAAAACAGCTTCAACTTTTGCATAACAACTCCAAACCATGTTTCATGGCACATGGCTAAATCTGCTCCTAAGTAGCCCAAAAACAACAATCTTTAACAGCCTTTCAGATCTGCAACTTCTTTAGTTAAGTTCTTGGAAATTCTTTTCTTACCTTTAGCTCCTCCACTCGATCTAAGACTTTAATTCTCACTTCTCCTCCTTGTATTGGTTCTTCATGAATTCATAAACCTACTAAATTTGCACTAAAACAAACAAATGAACGCACAAAAGTTCTAAAAATGCAATAATTCCAAGGGGAGAAAGTGTAAAATGACGAAATAAGTATAAAAGTATATCAAATATTCACCTACAATGATGTCTCTTAAGGGCTAATATTTAGAACAAATAGCGTGACATCACCCATTAAATGTAGCTTAAAGAATCCGACCCAAACAAAAGTCCAAAATGCCCTCTACTCCGCACAATTAGCATACGCACCCGTCCAATTTGTTTGTCGTGTAATTTACACACCCTTAAATAACTCACACACCATAACTATGATACCCTGTAAAGATAGTTAAATTTTAAATGTAGTAAATTATAACTTTAGAAATTTCATATTTTTTTGATATACATAATTAGGTCTATAATTAATTAAAAGATTTAAATCATTAAATTAAAAAAAAGAAGAAGTAAAACAATAAAAGAAAAGTCTTAAAAGAAATTGATTAGAAAAAGAATAAAAAAAGAAATTAAACACTTCATTGACCAACCTCTTTATTTCTTCACTGTCGAACCACCTCCCCAATTCTTATAGTTTACAGTATTTGTAGCTTTTCATTTTATTATGTTTATATTTCATAATAATAAATCAGCTTCTTAGTAAACCCAGATACTTTTATTTGTTACATTGACCAGTTGACTAACGTTTGGCCATCCATTTCCCTTAGCACCCATATATTACACCTAATCCTCTTGTTATTAGTCATTAGGACATTTGTCCTCTCCCCAATCCGTGTAATAAACCGCCTCCCATCTTTTCTTCTAATATATATACTACATCCAAGAATAACAAAAATATCTTCAGTAATACCTCTCTATTATAAAAACCATTCCTACATATTTTTAGCAACACGAGATAATAAGACACTCCTATAAATATTAATATAATGTTATTTTATAATAAAAAAAGAGATTTAAATAATATATGGCCGAACACATATACAAAAAAGGGAATTGGCGGTTCTGGTCACTACAAAAATAGTAGCATTAGCGACGAAGTTATTGCGGAAACAACTAAAATGACCTCTAATGATATTTTTAAAAACCAAAATGGCGTCTAATTATATTTTTAGCAGCAATATTTGCCGCTAAAGATAAAGTTAATAGAGACAAAAACAAATAATTTGCTACTAAAGGTATCTTTAGCGACGAACTTAAAGAGGCAACAAATAACGTCAATTAGCGGCAAAATTAAGATTTTTAGTGTTAAATTTTTTGCCGCTAAAGATACTATTTCTTGTAGTGGGTTACGAAGACAGCCACTTAATAAATTATATGTTAATAGCCTCTTAATCAGGTGAGAGTTTAAATAATCTTTAATATGTTTATCTTTAATCTTCTTTAAATTATTCAGTAATATATTTAATTCGATGATTTTGGACTCTGTGTGTTATTATTTATCTGAATTATATTGTCTCGTTATTGAGTTGATTGTATTATTTTATTATCATATGATTAATTGTATATTTGGGATAGCACGACCTACTTTGTCGTCTATCCATTAATTGTTAATTGCTATCGTTGTTGAATCAACCTACTTAGTCAATTCATATTTGATATTTGATATATCTATCGATCTATTGTTCGACATGGTACAACCGTGTTACACTGGGCGGCAGCGGGCTTGCCAGGGTTAACAAGACTACCATGATCTATTCCCACATGGCGCATGTGACAGAGAGTTCCTTGGCCAGTGGGTTATAGGTTCCGTTTACCCGGGGTATTACCAGTGGGAGTGATAAGGGACCGAGAGTTGCGGCGGGAGTTATAAGGGCAAGACCACAGTATCCTTTGCAACGTGATTATTACTTGCTAGTGTATGTAGCCTGCTGGGTAGTATGGGCTGCCTAGTTTGATATACCCTTATTTGATTTATATATCGCTTTATGAATGCTTATATTATATTTTGACCTTTACCAGTTCAATGACAATGTATTAATAGAATTACTGCCCCTAGGTTAAAGTCTATATATGACAATTATTTATTTTCTCGCTGAGCAAGTGGAAGCTCACCTCCTTTCCCCCACCCTTTCAGGTTAAGATAACTTAAGGACTTGGGTAGTGGTCAGTAGCACATGAGCAGGGTGCAGAACAAGAATAGATTTTTGAGGTTATTAGTTGTATTTACTTAACTTTAACCAGTGTAATGTGATAAATAGTCAATTATTGTAATAAATTATGTTTATAATTATTTTAAATTAGATAGAATAGTCGTGTTTTTCGGGGCGTGACAATAACCATCATCAGCGGAATGAATCAAAACTTATCTCTCCAATCCAACTCGTTTGAATCCAATCAAATACGTAAACCACTTTGTAACCCAATAGTACTGTGTTAAGAAATGTATAATTCATGAAACAAAGTTATTTTCACATCAAACATATAAGCATTTAGAACACCATATTTATTGGCGCTAATTTAAAATATATGTATGTTGTTGAAGACTTTCTAATCAAAAGTGTGGTGATAATGTGCCAATGACATATATTATTTATATGGTGTAGTGACTCCTAGTTGGATGTTAATAAAGTGTTAAGGCCATATATTGTTGATATGTAAAATGTTGTGCGTAAAAAAGCTAACACACGTTTATCCTTTGCAAATATTTATGATGTAGTTTTGGATTAACATATGCTTTTTGGGTCTTAAAAGGAGAAAATTTGATTGGGTCTTATATGATCAACACCTCAAGTTCGAGGTAGTTAACTAGTATTTGAAGTGGATCTCTCTAGGCCTAGAATGACGAACTCAATAACATTTTCACAGGTGTTACAAATTTTTTACTATTTCGTATATTTTATATGATATACACAATTTACATAACTATTCACCGCGTGAACAATTATAGTTCTCTTTATATAGACTTTTACAACCCTAGCCGCCTTCTTCTTCTTCTTCTTCTTCTTCTTCTTCTTCTTCTTCTTCTTCTTCTTCTTCTTCTTCTTCTTCTTCTTCTTCTTCAACTAGTCCGCCACAATCTAAACACAGTAGTTTTAACCAATAGTTTTTCTTGAATTGTCAATATTTTATTGGGATTTCTTATATTAATATGCTAACCCAATTGATACATGATTCAAGCTTTTGGTGATGGATCCAGAGAATATAAATCAAATCTAGATGGTAAGTTTCATACATGTCGTTGGTGATTGAATTTGTTTTTTTAAATATAAACTATTGTTTTCGAGATAAAGTTGTGTAATTAATATTATATGTATTCCTACCTAAATTAACTATTATATCTCAATATTTTGTATCCATTGTTTGTGTCAGTATCTGGTATGGTATTCTTTTTTCCATACGTCGAAGGAAAAGGGGGACAACAATACTTATACTCCGAATTATTTTAGTAAATCAGAGAGTCGCACACACACACACAAATATATATATATAACATTTATTTACGATTTACAATTTACAATTTTATATATTATAAAATATATAAACTTAATTAAAAGTATATATGACTAATTCGATGATAGCTTTATAAAATTGATTGGCACATATGTAAATGAATTTGTAACATGTGTTTTTATATAGAAAAATCACATGAATTGTTGAGAAATAGATACTATGTTCACATTACTAATAAACAAGACTTGGTTTTTTATTATTGTTATTCTGAATACAGGTTTTGCATTTCATAAAAGGATACTTACTTCACTTGAAGATGGTCGCTGGTCATGAAATTTCAATTAATACTACATATATACGGTAAGACTATCACATCTATTAAATCTATAAAATGTAACAAGTTTATATGTATAAATAATAGTTTGGACCAACTTGTTAATGTCGTAGTTAAATATATCAAAATCTGTGTAGTTTTGTATGGTATTTCTGTATCACAAAATGGATATGTGAAATTCGTCCTTTTCAAGAAATGTTTAAGGGTGTTCCCTTTCAAATGTCTCGGTAAGCTACGTCTTTGAACGTTTATAACCTACTAGAAAATAAAAGAGAGAAATAGATGTTGTAATAGGCCTAATTATTTCCCATCACTACTTTCTGGAGCATAGTACATATTCATAACACCTCACCTTTTGGTCTTCGTAACAAGGACACATGAACCTTAGAAGTCAAAGAGTACTAGATTGGTTTACATAGTATTCTCTTCACATGCTAACTAACCCTTCCATAATTTCATAGATCTTCTATCTCATATATATAAAAAGGAACAATTAGATACACCATATGCAACATTGGTCAAGCCACTATGTGACTAGGGTGCACCTTAATTTCCACAATAGCTAGTTAGTGCAGCTTAAGGATTGTGACTACCAAAGGATTATTTGATGTTTCATAGAATATATAATCCTTGTCTCGAAATGTCTAAGACAACTATTACATTTTTAATCTATCTTATACATTAACACCAAGCTTTCTTATGAGTTGTTCTCAAAATATTCACTATGGGTGGGTATATTTTATACATTAACCGATGTGTGTGGTGATGTACAATTGGGAGCTTTCTCTTAGGGTAGAGCTAGAACACTTGTTTATTTCTTACATATGACAATTAAAGTATTTGGTAGATGTGAAAGGCAATTTCTAAAACATATAGTTCAATCATTACACAGTACAAGAAATAGATGCTTTTTAACCTTGGAAATGTATGTATGAATGTGTCAATTCCCTAACTATACTCGTTGCGAGCTCTTCACCATGACATTCATACATGGACAAAGAGGTCGTGGTGAATGCATCCGTTATGGTTTCTCCCGTCCTCATAGTAGACTAAGAGGTCATTTATTGCACATAGGAATACACCCATTAAAGTGTAGAAAGAGAAGTTACATGGGTTTGCACTGTCACACAAAGTTTGCATGTTCTCTACATGTCCAAGGCATTGCTTGGCCTACTGTATAGTCTGATTATCCAACTAGGGTTTCCAGAGATTTAATTCTCACCACCTTCCCTACTTTATTATATATACAATTTGTTAGGTATATTGGAATGAAAGCCTTTTCTCCATAACACATAATTGCAACATAGATATCCATATCATGTCAGATCTAGAGATACAATTAGAAGGTAGGGACCATCGTGCAGTCGAGTATGTTAAGATAAGAAATATACTCTATCACCCTACATCCAAGGGGTATAACAATGACATATTAAGGGTTTATCAAAAACATATATATGGAAATAAATACTTACGAAATAGAAATACACACAAAAAGGAATCGTTGTGAGACTGAATTTTGACATGGCTTATTTTCCTTGTCTTGTTGAAACTCTAGCCCCTTTTATAAGGAAGACTTTAATATATAGAAATACAGTTTTACTAATTAGATATATCCTCACTAATGAATGAAAAAAAAGAATATATATATATATATGTTTAAATAAGTATAGTAGCACTTAAAGTCTTCAAAATGGTCTTGGTCAACCCTGAAACAAGTTTAAAAGTTGACCAACAAGATAAATCACATGTTTATGTTGTTCAACATTACCTTGCTATCAAACTGATACACATCACTAGAAAGCAAGCTTTCAGTTTTTTTATTTTTGTTTTGATCATATCCCCCTTCCTTACCTAGGCGACAAAATCGACTCATATATAAAATCTCCATCTCTCGTGGAATTATTCATAACCTTTCAATATGACCTTGGATCAATGAGTGGTTATCCAATATTCCTAGATATATGTTGAATTAGAGTTGACATATTGTGTTTTTTGTATGCTTCTAGGTTTTGACTCAAGTCGTCTGGGGGTTTATTTTCTCATATATTGGTCTCATGTACCCATGTCTTACCTCATTATGTTTATACACCTCATTCTAGGCTAATCAGCATAAAACACATCAAATAGTCCCAAAACACATAGACGACTCTATTATGCACAACAAGACTCAATCATTCAAAAAAAATCAAATATTTCCAATAATTTATAAATTCTAATGAATAAATTCAACTGTAAGGATATTGTATGAATTTACTTTTATTATAATGCATAATTTAAGAAATACGATTATAATTTGTTTCTGTTTGTTTTTTCCTCTTTACATTAAATAGGGCTTGAGAAGATGAATAACAAAGAATCTGATCAGATAAGAGAAGTTGAGGCTTTTATGCTTTACTAGAGCTGTCAGGTGCGTGTGTCACGTATGCACCTCCACGGGAACCTGGGTTTTCGTTTTCAATCATTCATCTTCTTTTATCCGTTTGCATTGCATTGGTTACTCCACGTGCAAGCCAAAGTGATCCAATAAACGGGAATAAGAACATAAACTCCTTCACGACAGCTGAACTTGTGAATCAGGTGAAATCATATCCTGGAGATGCTCGTGCTCTTAAAGTGGGTATTCCTTTTTGGGAATTAGTTAGAGGAGTTTTGCGTATATTCATGTCAAAAACTGCACTCGCGGGAACAAAGGAATGGAGACCACTTATAGAGTATGACATGCAAAGTAGAAAATAGTCTTGGACCGGTCCACTCCCATCTTTTCTACCACTTTCACACGGAATGGATGAAGATTTATATCCCATGACTTGGGAGATTTCACATAGAACTCTCTAGAAAATGGTGGATGCCTATGCTGACTGGCTTAAAGCTTTCCTAGAAGTGCTCCAAAAAATCCAGAGTCTTCCAGAACCGCCCTTTATATTATTGAAATGCCCGAGGGTATATGAGAGATTCAAGAATTGTAAAGCTAAGAAAAACCGTCCAACTATAAGACTGAGCAGTGAAGAAATTAGGGAATATTTCCGTGCAGAAGAAGCGTTAAGGTACTCCGTTCCTGATCATGCCTTTGCATATACTGCCCTTGACGGAAATAAATCAAGGGTTGCTCCTTTAAGCTGTTTTGGTGGTACTTTAGACACCAGTTATTATAGGTATTTACTTCTCAAGGAAGATCACCCTACGCAATTTTATGTCTTTGTCTGGTGAGAGATGCAGCTGCAAGACTACCTGATCGAGTAGGGACAAAATTAGACTTATGCTGTCTAGTAAGAGACTCGCAGTTCATTCGAGAAGACATGGATGATTATACAATTGGCCTCATTGTAGATATAATGCTTGATCGGTTGCGTTATGAAATTGATCATTGTGTAAAATTTGATAAAACTCAAAATTGTTTGGTTTACTTGCATGCCAACATATGTTGTGACCAATTTGATGTAGATGGCACTGCTAACTAGTAAACGTGATGTCTTGAACTATTCAGCTTTTGTGTAAACCAAGACAATAGAACTTACATAGTATACCTTCAAACATTATTTGGTTCTCATGGTTGTGTCCATTTACGGCCCTGGACAACTCCTGGTATTTCATGAATAACCGTCGGAGAATTTCGCCTTTAAAATTTCTCATAGGGCGGCCCTACCCATGTTATTCATATAGGTGGTCTCTTGTCGAATTATTCTGTATTACTCTATCTTATGTTATCTAAGATACAAGAACCATTAAAAGTTTAACTTATCCTTCACTTTTACAAGTAGCACTGTTTAATTTTGTCCTAGGAATGGTTTGGGGAGGTCTCCCCACAGTGCGTCACACCAAGTTGCAGTTTTATGATTCAGTTTTCCCTTTGAACCTAGATTTTAGGATCTCCACTCGGCTAGGTAGGGTTCCCATCATGGCAACTCAACTTTCGTAGGCTTAAGACCTATTCCCATTGACAACACTCGCACTTGCTCTCTTTGTAGACCTTTGGTCAGTGGATCCACTATATTATCCTTTGATCGAACATAATCAACTATGATAACTCCGTTTGAGAGCAGTTGTCTAACGGTATTGTGTCTACGACGTATGTGTATAAACTTAGCATTATACATTTCGTTTAGTGCCCTACCAATGGCACTTTGACTATCTCAACATATGCAGATAGCTGACGTAGGCTTTGGCCAATTAGGAATATCCTCTAAGAACTTCCGAAGCCACTCGGCTTCCTCAATAGCTTTGTCTAAATCTATAAACTCAGATTCCATAGTGGATCTAGCTATGCACATTTGCTTAGTGGATTCCCAAGACACGGCTCCTCCTCATAACATGTAGACAAATCCACTTGTGGATTTTGAGTCGGTGGAGTCTGATATCCAATTTGCATCACTGTATCCTTCTAGTACAGCTGGATATCCTGTGTACAACAACCCTTCGTTCATAGTGTATCTAAGATACCTTATAACTCTTACAATAGCAATCGAGTGGTTCTTCCCCTGATTATGTGTAAACCTACTTAGCTTGTTTACTGCATGTGCTATATCTGGCCTAGTTCAGTTTCTTAGGTACATGAGACTCCCAATAATCCGAGAGTACTACAACTGGTTGATCGTATCACCAGTGTTCTTCGCAAGATGTAAATCAACAAGTGTCTTGGAAATATTTGTGTCGCCATTACTAAATTTGTTTAATACTTTCTCAATATAGTGTGACTGAGATACTATAATACCTTTAGATGTTCGGAGAATCTTGATACCCAATATAACATCCACAAGGCCTAGATCTTTCATGTCAAACTTACTTTAAAGCATCCTCTTGGTGAATGTAATCACATCATTGTTACTTCCAGCATATCATCCACATATAAATAGACAATTACATATCCTGTCTCATTTCATTTTACATAAATACATTTGTCACATTAATTGATCTTGAAATCATACAAGATCATGAATCTATGACATTGCTTCGGTACCTGTTTTAAACCATATAAAGATTTAACAAACTTACATACTTGGATCTCCTTCCCTGGAAATACGTAACCCTCAGTTGTTCCATATATATCTCTTAATTTAGTTCTTCATTTAGGAAAGCTGTTTTTTACATCCATTTGATAAATTTCAAGCTTGTATATTGAAGCTATAACGATTAGCATTCGACTGGATGATATTCTCGTGACTGGAGAATAAGTATCAAAATAGTCAAGTCCTTCTCTTTGACTATAACATTTTTCAACAAGGCGAGCCTTGTATTTCTTAGTAGACCCATAGGTCTTTAGTTTCTTCTTGAATATCCATTTGTATCCAAGTGGTTTATTCCCAGGAGGGAGATACACTAGTTCCCACGTATGGTTTTTCATAATGGATTCTATCTCGCTATTCATCGCTTCTTATAGTAAGAGGTGTCAAGGGTTGACATAGCATCCTTGAATGTTCGTGGTTCGTCATCTAGAATTTAAGATAGAAAGTCAGGACCAAAAGACGTAGCGGTTCTCATCCGCTTACTTCTTCTTGGTTCACTTTCATTTGCAAATGATTCTTGATCTTTCTTTTCAGTTGGCAATGATTCTTGATCTTGCTCTTCTTGAACTGTATCACGTGTTCTTTTCAAGGAACCAGATTCTGGTGTTGTATGGAAAGGTTGTTTCAAAGAAATGTGCATTTTTTGATTCAATCACCGTATTGACGTGAATGTCAACATGACAAGATTTGAGTACCAGGAATCTATATGCATAACTGTTGTGAGAATATATCCAATGAAGACGCAATCAATGGTCTTTGATCCTATTTTGACCATTTTATGAGCAGTAATTGATACCTTTGCCAAGCATCCCCACACTTTTAAGTATTTGAAGGAAGGTGGTTTTACTTTCCATAATTCGTAAGGAGTTTTATCTACCTTCTTGTGTGGTACCTTGTTGAGGATGTATTTGCAGTGAGCAAAGCCTCTCCCCACAAGTTTTGTGGTAACCCTGAGTTAATTAACAAGGCATTCATCATTTACTTCAACGTGTGGTTCATGCGTTCAGTAATCCTATTTTGTTGAGGCGAGTAGGGGGCCGTGGTTTGATGGATGATTCCATGTTTAGCACAAAACTACTCAAAAGGAGACACATATTCTCCTCCCATACCTGTTCTAAGATTCTCAATCTTTTTATTTAGTTGATTCTTTGTATTGCATAAATGCTTCTAAGGCGTCATCCTTACTTCAAAGAAAGTATATTTGACAATACGTTGTGCAATCGTCAATGAAAGTTATGAAATACTTTTTACCACTTCTAGTTTGCACAAATTCAAGTCATATATGTCACTGTGAATTAACTCTAAAGGTACCGAAGTCCTTTCTGTAGATTTAAATGAGGTTTTTGTTAATTTTGACTCAACGCATACTTCACATTTTTTTGAGAATTGAAGTTCACATTAGATAGTAACCCGACGTTTACTAACTAATTTAATGAACCAAAATTAACATCTCCTAATCTTTCGTACCATAAATTAGGTGAGTCAAGGATATATTACTTTCTCGGTTACATTTTGGTAGGTACTACGGTCATTACATTCATCTTAAATAAACCATCACATAGGTACCCTTTGCCCAAAAATATCCCACCTTTAGTGAGAATATATTTATTAGACTTAAATACTAGTTTGAAGCCATTCTTACTCAATAATGATCCTGAAACTAGATTCCTTCTAATGTCAGGCACATGGAGAATGTTATAGAGACTCAACTCTTTTCCAGATTTTATTATTAGAATAATGATTCCAGACCCAACTACTTCTGATGTAGAGAAATTTCCCACACATAAAGTCTCTTCAGTAGTTGCAACTTTGTATGTCTTGAACATACATTTCAGGTGGCCCTAGTATCCACCCACCAGTGTTTGGTATTGCCAACCAAATTTACTTTAGAAACTACTGTAGTAAAATCAATCTTATTTGATCTTAGTCATGGTTGCTTGGCCTTGTTTTCCTTTCATGGAATAACCTTTACCGTTTCTCTGTGATTTCGGACATCTACTCCTTTACACAGATAGTCATTTCCATTTAACTTCTTAGACCCCTCAACGGGTCTATAAGAGTCGGGA
This sequence comes from Nemophila menziesii, assembly GCA_029959085.1. NCBI lineage: Eukaryota > Viridiplantae > Streptophyta > Magnoliopsida > Boraginales > Hydrophyllaceae > Nemophila > Nemophila menziesii. The sequence goes on along the minus strand of JARWIR010000001.1, from coordinate 7,157,292 downwards.
TCATGTCCCACAAATGCATTTTCCATAAGTGGAATTGCTGATGGTATGTTGTTACTGATTCCATCATTTCTGGATATTTTGTTTATCTTGGTAGACATCATTTTAATCACGAAGGACTACACAATATTATAGATAATTCAAACAAACTAATTATTCAACCTTTCTCACTAAAAGACAACACGAAAAATTAATTCTTTCTTACGACAAAATGATTAAATTAATTTTAATTTCCCAAGTTTTTATATTCTTGTTAGTCCCCAAGTTTTTATATTCTTGTTGTAGAGGATCGAGGAAATTTAAGAGATAATCAATTCACGTAAAAGGAGAATCTCAATCAATTAAGAATTCTTTAAGCGGAAAATTTTCAAACCACAAGGTACGACAACTATAGATACTAGCAAGATTGATATTAGTTGTTAAAAACACACTAATATTACAACATAATATGACGTTAGTAAGCGAGTATTTTTCTAGTATGTATACACAAGCCTAGTATTTTTTTTAAGTTCGTTGAAATTCTTAAGAATTCGTGTGTCAGTTTCTTTTGAATTGTTTTGTCGTTGTATCCTGGAGGTTGAAGCCAGCAAACGTAAGACACTTGTACGTGGCCTAAATACCTTAAATTCATCAGATCCAATCCAAGCCTCGACAAGTAAAGTTATTTATTTATTTACTTTTATTTTATTTCTACATTAGTTTCTATATTGTTTTACTGGTTTATACAAATAAAACACAACAGGCACATCTGCAGCAAAGTAGGCTGAAAAATCAGTCACCAAAGAAAGAAGTTTTTGAGCAAGATTTGCAGATCAGATGAAACTTTGTGAAAGCAAGCTTTTAAATATGTTAAATTAATTATGTCACTTTAATTTGTTTTGGTATGTTTTCCTCATAAACTTCTAGCATGTTTTGATGTGTTTCCTTATTTCTAAACTTTATATGCAAGTTTCTGCATCTAGTACTTGAATGCTTCCGTAAATTATTATAAGACACTTACGAAATATAGATTATTTTTATAAAGTCAAGCTGGTAATATGATCATGTTATCACATAAACCTACTCTCTTGCAACTGGATCTTTCGAATTGGCTTATAATATTTTTTTACAATAACCAACTAGATTCATTCACATTAAGTAATAAAGAAAAGACAAAGATTCAAAAATATGTAGGATCACAAGGCCACACCTACACATTACAGACAAAAAACAAATGAAATTTTGCAACCCCTTCAGAGTCAATACTCAAGCTTGTAGAAAGCCTTCTGGTCCAAGACTTGCATTCCATGTTCTTGCTTATTTTGCTAGTTAACACAGGTGAATAAGATAGTTGTTGTTGGGGAACTTGGTGGATGAGATGAATAATATTCTCTAGTTGAGGCACTCAAACAAGGAAAGGTATACAAGCATGTGTTTGATTAAGTTAGTGTGGTACTTGTACAACCCTCTTCAATCAGAAGTATAATTTGGTCACGAGCGGCTACAATTTGGTCACACACATGCTATCTATCTATCTGCAAAATCTGTCTTCTCCTATATCACTACCAAGTGGACTCCCTCCACAGTTTTTTATTCTTATGAATATTTGGCAGTTTATATGATATAATATAGTGACTTGTGCAATTAATTACTTCAATTTTTTTATAAAATAGAGACACATGGTACAATTTTGAATAATATAAGAACCTATAATGCAATTAAGTAAAAATAAAAATAAGAAATGGTGCATCGTTCACAAGACCCTCGGTCCTCCCTCCTGACAATTTTTTTTGACTATGCCTATGTAACCACCCTGTCTAGTTTTTTGACTGCTTTTGTGATTAGGGTGTTTTTGTTCCTACTGTATTAGAAGCATTTGATATTCAATTAAGGAAACATTTGTAAAGTTAGTAAAATCTCAATCCCATTATGAGCTGTGATACTTTACATATTATATCTCCTACCTAAATTTTACATACTTTACATATCAACATGTTTGTATATTTATTTTTATACTTTATTTCCAAACTTAATTATGTAGATCCAATTCTTAGTAGAACTAACTTTTGTAAACAGAATTTTTGTCATAAATTGTAAAGTAGTAGAATACCTAAAGTGGCCAAATAAAGAGGGAATTTTTTATCACTTTGATAATTACTTTGATGCTAACCGAAAAGGTAAACGGGGTACGTCGGGTGGTATCATCGTCCTATGGAAATAGTATGTTAACCTAGTTGTTGTATTGTCGATTCATAACCTTGTAATATGTTGTGTGTTGGATAATCAAGATTTGTGTTGGTATGTTTTGTTTGTTCATGCACAAACAAAATTTAGTGAATGTATGAAACTCTGGAGAAATATTTCAGATTGGATTCAAACTCGTAATGATCCGTGGATTATCTCTAATGAGTTTTTGAGAGCTTCCGAGAAAATACAGGCAAAAGAGGCACACTACCAACGTTTTGAAGTGTTTGTTGACTTTGTTAATATTATTAATAACTTAGTGGATATACCTCCTAAAAATTTATTTTTATACGTGGACGAATAAGAGGTGATATAAGGACCATGTGAAGGGAATTGGATAAAATTATATGCAGTCATGAATGGATGCTCCGATTTCCATAATTCTTGTTTGTTGGTTCCACCGACAATAGAATCAGACCATTCACCATTGGTTTATTTCATGTGAAACGATAAACCGCCCGTCCAAAAACTATTTAGGTTTAGGTCCTCTGTTGTGATGAGAGTACATGTCAGGATCTTATCAAGTTTTCTTGGGACGAGTTAGATGAGTTTGTGTATATAAAATCTCTAAATCTTAAGAAAAAGGTAGCACGTTTGGTTCCAGAGAGATGGATTAAGACAAAATATAAAAACAAATGAACGATGATTAAGAAGTAGGAAAAGAGATACTCTAAACATTTGGCACGATAGTAAGAAAGCTGTTAAAAAGAATGTTTCAAGAACTATACAACGAGCTGTTCAAGTAACTGAATGTTGCATATTCTTCAAAGCCGGTAAGTGAGGTGCCGTGTAATGTCGTAGAACAAATGAATGATATTTTCATGACAGAACTGACAATAGAAGAAGTTAAGATGGAGGGTTTCAGTATGTCTCCCTCAAAGGCTCGAGGACCAGATGGTCTGCATGTCATTTTTTTCATAAATATTGGAGACTCTTATATATTTGCGATGGTTAATTTTTCTCATAAATAACGTGTCGTTGAAGGCTTAAATCACACATTAACGTTTTTGATCCCAAAGGGAGAACATCAAGAGCCACTGGTTAATATTATACCTATTTTGTGTGTGGAATTTGCACATAAAATTATTTCAGAGATTCTTGCACTCAGGTTGCAACCATTTAGTGAACAAATCATTTCTTCGACACAATCGACATTTACTAAAGTTCTAGGTATATAGGATAACATCATGATTGGTTAGGAGTTAGAATAAATTTAAAAGAAAGATGAACTCAGATAACCACTATAAAGTAGTGAAGTTGGATATGATGAAAGCATATGAACGGGTAAGATGAGACTTTTTATTGATAGTTCTACGGAGACTTGGTTTCCATGACATGTTTATTAATTGGATTCGTATTTGTATTATCACAGTGACGTTTGATAACAAATTTAATGGTAAGATTTTACCTTTGAAGGCATTAACCTAGGGAATTAGACAATGTGACCCCTTGACATCATTTATTTTTTATCTTACGACTGAAGGACTCGTTCCTTTTTTAATAGAGAGTGCAATAATGGGAATATAAAAGGGTTGTAGTTATCATGAGAGTGTCTAGCACTGATGCATCTGTTGTTTTCCGATGGGTCATTGTTCTTGACGTCAACTAAGAAAAAGGAGATTTAAGAATTTTATAAAGTTAATAGGATTTATTGTAGTTGTTCAGGGTGGTCAATTAACATGCAAAAGTCAATGATTTGCTTCTCAAAATGTAAGTCTTCTAACAATATTCAGGAAATGATAGACGCATTCGAATTACAAGAGTTAATAATTTAGGAAAGTATTTAGGAATGCTGATAAGTTTATCAATATGACAATGAGATGGATGGAATTTTCGTTAATGAAAGGGGGTAAGAAAGTACTAATTAAAGAAATATTATAAACGATCCTGAATTTCGCAATGTCAATTGTTTTATGAATAACTAGTTGAAGTGTTCATAATTTAGTACACAATGGATAACATATGTGAAATGCTTCTTTTAGGATGTACGCCTCAATTTTCAATTTCTTTTATACATTTTAATAAAGGAAATCAATTTCATTTTGTTTTATGTGAGCCAAAGGCTTCAATTTCTTATGCCAAAATATTTCATTGTTCTTGCTTATTTGTTGGATTTGTTTCCTCGATTACTTTTCTCACATAATGAGAATTATATATCTCCAATATTGACGGCGGTTTCTTATCACAAATTATTTATCTTAATACGTTTAATTAACAAGACATATAACTTTTTATTTGGATTTTATAAAAATATTATGAATAAGTATTTTAAACTCAATCAATAATCGTGCTCCATCTTTGGAACATTTTATTTCCAATGGTATTGATCCATTTGGGTATTACATGTTTGATGTTGTGCACCTTCCTTAAAAAATCCCAAATAAAATTCTACTTAGTAATTCTTTCAGTTTCAAATGACCATACTTTTCTTTGATAACTTTTATGAGTATTAAATCAATCATGTAGGTAATTCCCTAAATTTAATCATAACCATTATTGCTGAGATATGCCTAAAGTTTACAGGTAAATTTATTTACAAATCTTATATTTTTTCCTTGAGAAACTCGCTTAAAAATGTGATCCAACATGTGAGTAAGTGGGTTTTTGGGTTTGTTTTCGATAACCTCACGTAGGATGAAAAATAAGTATATTTATATCTTGATGAGTGCAACCAACCAAGGTCTGAAATTGATAGACTCACATATGGTTAATCGAGCATACCAGTGACTCTCAATGAGTTTAACCAATTAGGTTTTAGTTTTGATTACTTTATATAGGGGTTAATGGAGCATATCAGTGTCTCTCTTTGATTTTAACCAACTTACCTTGTTTAGGATTTAGTCGAATGTGATGGAAACTTTCTTGAGTTTGAACGATTTTGTTACTAGCTTCGATATACTTGCATATGGTTTAATCGAGTGTGTTGGAACCTTCCTTGAGTTTAACCAATTTAATTATTACCTTTGATAACCTCGCATAGATTTTAAGCGAGTGTATTCATAACTTTCTTGAGTTTAACCAATTTAGTTTTTAGTTGCGATAACCTCGCATAGGGTTGAATCGAGCGTAGTGATAACTTTCTTGAATTTAACCAATTTGGTTTTTAACTTTGATAACCTTTCATAGGGTTTAATAGAGTGTATTGTAAATTTTATTGAGTTTAACCAATTTAGTTTTTAGTTTCGATAACTCCACATATAGTTTAATCAAGTGTATTAGTAATTTTCTTGAGTTTAACCAATTTAATTTTTAGCATAGATAGCTTCACCAAGGGTTTAATCGAGCATATTAGTAAATTTCTTGAGTTTAACCAATTTAGTTCTTAGCTTCATTAACCTTGCATACAGTTTAATCTAGTGTATTGGTAACTTTCTTGAGTTTAACTAATTTAGTTTTTACCTTCGATAACCTTGCATAGGGTTCAATCGAGCATATGGCAAACTTTTTTGAGTTTAACCAATATAGATTTTAGCTCCCATAACCTTGCACATGGTTTAATCGTGCGTATTATTTTAACCAACTTAGTTGTTAGCTTCGATAACCTCACATAGGGTTTAATCGATCATATTAATAACTTTCTTGAGATTAAACAATTTTTATTTCTATATTGGGTTTAACTGAGTGTGCGTCTTAGGAGTAATTATTTTCTTTTCACTTAGTTAGGGTTAGCATACTTGTGTATGGACATACTTCGATTTTGTAATATGAAATCTTATTAGTTTAAAATAATTGAATCTAGACATAAAGCAACTACATTATTAATCATCCGCAACCTCGTTAATAACCTCCCAATGAGGAAAAAGAGTGTGACGAAGATCATATCGAAATTTACCTATTTACATTTCATGATATATATTATCTTCCTTTATCGAGATGAGTAAAATCTCTTCTTCTCCAGAAATAGATTGATGTGTACCTTGATTCGTACGACTTGAATGAACAAGTGCCGTCTCCCATTTTATTCTAAATATATGCCCTTAGGAGACATTGTTTTAGGTGCTTTAATAACTTTCTTCCGCCTACAAGATTCGACAATTTTCTGCCGCCTACGGGATTCGAACCATGTACCTCTCACTTGAGAGAACTTCCCAAACTTTAATAACTTTCTGCCGCCTGCGGGATTCGAACCCTGTACCTCTCACTTGAGAACTTTACAAACTCTAATAACTTTCTGCCGCCTGCGGGATTAACTTTCTACCGCCTGCGGGATTCGAACCCTGTACCTCTCACTTGAGAGAGGTAGCCCTGGCCAGATGAGCTAGCTCACCTGGTTAGACGTTTATGCTTATATTGATATACTACACTTTCTCCCCTTGGAATTATGTTATTTTCATTTTTAGAGCTTTTGTGCGTTAATTTGTTTGTTTTTAGTATAAAGTTCTTAGGTCCATGGATGCTTTGGAGCACCAAGATAAGGAGGAGAAGTGAGAATTGAAGTCTTAAATCAACCAGAGAGGTCAAAGGAAGAAAAGATTACCCAAAAAGTAGACTAAAAGAGATGAAAATCTAAAAAGCTGTCACTAATTGCTGATTTCGAGCCACTTCCGAACTAATTTAGGCTTGGAGATTTGAAAGAGAAAAATGCGCCTTTGAGTTAGGAAGATTTGAGGACTAGAATTAGGTTATTTAGACGTGAGATGCAAAAATTACGACCGTTTTACTACAGGATGTACCTCCATTATGAGATTCTTAAAGATGGACTTGGAAATTATATATTTTGACTTATTATTCTTCAGTAAAAGCTCAATCCGAATTAGAGCATTATGAATAGGCTTTTAAACCTCCTTTTTACACACACGTCATGCAATTCAATTCCACGCTTCATTATTTTCAAGTCAGAGCAAAAGGAGAAAGCTAAAACTGGAGAATATCTATTCTTTCAACAACCGCCAATCCTATCCTTAGGTTATCCATTTCTTTTCTGTAATTGAGAATAATGTCTTTTATTTATTTAATTTCAGTTTTTAGTTTGAACACGAGCTAATCTCATAAGTACTTGAGAATCGCATTTATGGGTTGAGCCCTAATTTATTTAGTTATTGTTTTTCCGAATTTGGGATTGTATGATTTAATTTAAATTGGGTATTTTGTATTGACTATTATTTTGAGATTATTTACTATTTCTGACTTAGCTATTCAAAAATAGGTATCAGTAATTAGGCTATTACTTTAGTGGCGAAGTGATCACCTTGATGTGAGTGTGTGTGTGTGTGTGTGGGGGGGGGGGGGGGGGGTTAATTACAGACCTAGGTAATATACGCGTGATATTCGTCAATGATCCCGACGGGCTTGACTAACCACGCAAGGCCAATTGGGTAAAAGATCTCAACATTCGAAAGTAGATATAATCGCTCTGACAGGTTTTATAATACCGTAAGATAGCTCCTAAGTCTACCCTGGTGGGGTTAGGAGATATTAGAGTCCCGACTAATACATAAATTCCAGTTTAGCCCTTAAATAGAAGCATTAAGTCTATAGATTTAGGTGGATCCTTTGTGAGACTCAAATACCTCTCTCATTCTTGCGTCCAAACTCATTTACTTTCAGTATTTCATTTCAATTAATCAATTTAGCATCTTATTTTACTGCATTATTAGTTATAAATCAAAACCAAACAAATATCTTATCAATTTTACTTTTCTGTATTAACAATTACTTCTACTATTCTAATTAATACCAGTGTTATAACTATCCGTCCCTGAGAACAAAATCCGTATTATTTACACATTACTTGAAACGACGCGTACACTTGCGAGTAGTGTCCCTCTTTTTAGGGGTGGTGATTTTATCACATACCAGTAGACACCAACAATGTCTTAGATTTTAAACTTTCTCTTTGGAAGGTATACATGAAAACATTGGCGCTCTAGCTCCAACTCTTGTGTAACCATGAATACATAAACTAAACCTCAGTTGCTTAATCTTGAAGCAGGTGCTCGAGTTGAATGTTGATTTCACTTGGATCCTTATCCACCCATTATCAGAGCTGAACAACATTAATGTTTGTTCTCTTGTGATTTCAAGACCACTTACCTAAAATTTCAGCATGGTGGCTTCAATTTGTAAACATTTCTCCCTGGCATGTCTATGGCAAAGATGTCTGATCCTACTAGAGAGTTGATATAACATTACCAGACCCAAGCTTGATTGCCTCCAATTGTGACTAATCCTTACTTTTTCAGACTTCATGGTAAGATGATATGTAGAAATTATAGCTCCAAGTTTTTGAGAGTTTTTTTTGAGGATATCGTGATATGTTGAATCGCATTCTACAACCACACAATTTGTCTTGATTGCAATTACTTTTCATGAGTTTTGATTTTCAATGACCACTCGATGTGCCCTATTGGTATAACACTTTGCTTGTTAAATCCTCGTATGGGTCCGAATAGGTTAATATATCTATACAATGGACTATCATCTTATTGATCATAGAACCAAATACCTATGCTTTACCTATATCGACTAATAACCGTTTAGTTAGAGCGTTACCGATGATAGCAAGAATTACAAGCGCATCGTTGTGCGAACACATTAAACCCTTTGCATCATTGGCAGTGAAATTGTCATCATCATGATGCTTGAGTCTTAAGGATGGGGACTGCTTGACAATATATCCTCAAAATCAATGGATGGTTCGGTTTCTTCAAAAATTTCAGCAATAGTAAGGTCATGCTTTGTGTGCAACTTTATTTTTAATTCTTTGTTCCTAAGACCATGCGTAAAAGCAAGTCATGCAATTGTATTGTCAAAGTTCTTAGTGTTGTATGATGCCTTTCTAAAGCGCTTGTTTTAACTTAGTAATGATTCAACTTTTTGTTAATATAGTTCTAGTAACGATGATGAAGCTCACCCTGAACATTTTCTTACTACTAAAAAAGCTCTAAACCTTCAACTTAGATGGTTGAACAATCCAGTTGATTGGGTCCCGAGTTCAAAAACCATTGATGTAATCTTTTAGATAGAGTTGATGGAAAAGCTCGACAAAAAATGGCATCATATTTTTTATTAAATCCATGTGTCTCTTGTACATATTGACACGTTGGTATTGATCCTTCGATCCATCAAACGCCTACAACTGTAGTGGCTTGATCCTTCATGGTAGTGACACATCTAAAATTTCCAAATAGAAGGGACTAACTTGATTTAACTCGGCCTACATATATGCCCTGTACAACTCTGATATCCATGCAGAAAACATTGGTTCTTAAATACCTGAATTGACATTCAAATGGGTGTGGAAGTAATGACATGTCATTGTTGTAGAGTTTAAAGTAGATGGCCCAATTTTAGGAGTTGATCTCTACCATTGGAGATGGTTAATTCACAACTACATGGACATTAGGTGCCACAGGGGGCAGGGTTCTCTTAAATGGTTGGTTGCACTTGTTCTATGATGATTGGGGTTGTTTCATCCCCCATATCATTAGTGTTACTCATTTTTCTACTACATGAGCAACAATATTTGTTATCACAAGCGCGGTTGACTCTTGTGGAGCTTTTCCTTGCACCTTTAGTGAGTTTTAATTATTAGTTTTTGTAGAAATTGAGGGTGTCACTCCATATATCAATTCTTCATAATGTACTTGTCTCACTAGCTCTAGTTTTATCAACTGCGGTATCTCAATGGGTTAAAAAATTGTCTCTTCTATAGACGACGTCAATCAAATAGAACATATTCTACCAAATAAAGTAAAACAACGTAATTAATGAAAAAGAATAGTTTTATTGCAAATATAATACTGTATTGTGGTGTAATACAAAAACTGGAGAACCCCTATCGTTTACACAATGATCATATTTTATAGACCTCAATAGGAGTTATGGCATGATTTTTTGTGTTGATTTGTAGCTCGACACCTGTCGACGTAACTGCTTGGTTGAGAGCCACGAGCTCAAGGTTGTCGTTGATGATTCCAACTTTCAGGTCAGTTTATAGGATAAGGTAAGACAACTTTTCTTACCATCGTGGTGTTGAAGTGGCATTTAATTACCTCTCAGTCGACGTTTGTCGCTTGTTTCCCTTAACTTTGTAGGTTAATACTCCATCCTCGGTAGTATGAGGTCAAGGGAAATTCTCTCTATCAAATATAATGTAGATGTTATCATAATTTTAATATTTCTTATTTACAAATGTATTGATTTACATTTTCTCGTATATTTGTTGAATAAATCTAGTATTTTTATATTATTTTAAAATTTTGTAAAATATAAAATAATTAAAGTCTTAAATTTTTTAGAAATTTTATTTAATGATATATTCTAAGATACAATCTATATATGAAGGCATATATAGATAATTAATAAAAAATATATTATATCAAATGAGTTATCATATTTAAAAAACAAAAATCATTAAAGGGTCAATGACCCAAAAAATCAAAATAATATTATACTTGCCCCAAAGAATCATCCATTAACTTACTATTATAAGATTACATGTTTACCCGTCAAGGACGATTCCCGTCAAGGACGATTCCCATCAAGGACGATTCCCGTCAAGGACGATTCCCGTCAAGGACGATTCCCATCAATGACAAAATTTAGTTAATGATGTTATTGGGAAGAAATTTTGTCATTGATGTTATTGGGCTGAAAATAATATTATTTTGATTTTTTGGGTCATTTTCCCATCATTAAATTCTCTAATTATTCATATTTCTTTCTTTATCATTTAGTCATTTTTTTAACGACGCATCTTGTCTTCCAATTTTTTTTCCCTAGGCTAGAGATCATTTCCCTATATATGATCATAATTCATTAATTTATTGACACATTTTTATGATTTATTTAATATCATATAAAAGTTACTTTAATTAACTACAATTAATAATAGAGTTAATTAAAATATGGGTAAAGGCCACGTGTGGCCCTCGATCTATACCCAAAGTGCACGGGCCGCCCCCGATCTTCAAAATTACCCTTTTACGCCCTCTATCTTAACCATTCGTGACACCGTTAGCCCTTTTTTTATTTTTCAGTTAGTTGACCGTTAGTCAACGCCACTTGGCGCCACGTCAGTGCCACCTCAGCGCCACCTCACCGCCAACTCATCATGACGTCACATGTTGCTCTGATGTGTAATCCTATGTGTCCAAGGGTATGCTTGTCTTTTTACTTATTATCTACCCATTCACCTACTCAAGTTACTACCCCGTAACACCCCTTTCCCATTATAACAAAACGAAAATCGGATCAAATCGCACATACTAGTGCGTGTTCTTGGTGTTCTTCGTCAAGTTAGACAGAAAATTTCCCAAATTCGTTCCAATCAAGAACGAATCTCCAATTCTCATTAGCACCCACGTTCGTACAAACACGGTGTAAGAAACCATCTTCATTTATCATCTCGCTGCTAAACGTTTGAAGAAATGAATCAAGTTCTCGCCGTTTCAAGTCGACTCCAAGAAAAATTCGAATAGCAACTTCGTACGTGGCATTTCAAATCAAATCTGATGGCGTATTTAAGTGAAATCGTGAGTGATTCAGGTACCAATCTTCTTCTAGAGTCATTTAATTTGGGGTTTCTGGGTTTTTTAGGGTTTCATTTACTCGTGATTGGGTGTCGTTTTTAATAATAGTTTCGATTGATAATCACAGATTCGGAGAAAGGTGAAGGCGATAACGTTAACTCAGGTATCGATGATAGCGGTTCAGATTTTTCGTTTCACGATAGCGATAATAACCTCGACGACGATGAAGATGATATTTTGTTCCAAAACAACGTTGATATCGGGGTTGAGTTTGTCGGTGTCGGGTCATCTCCGTCGGTTAAATTAAACGGGTTAGAGCTCCCTTGTCCTAAAGAACTACCTGTTATAGACGATGAAGACTTCAACGAGGGTTCGTGTGGAGAGTCAGAGAATTTGAGAAGTTTAGAAGGATCAACGGATGAGGAGGATTGTTTGGGAGGTCGAAGAAGGAGAAGCCAACGTTTTAATGTAGTGGTTGACAAGAACGAGCCTAAATTGAAGATTGGCATGATTTTCGCAAACGGAGTTGAGTTCAAGGAAGCAGTGAAAGCAACTGCTATTTGTGAAGTAAGGAATGTTTGGTTCCCTTGTAATGAACCAGGAAGAGTTAGAGCTAAGTGTAGAGGGTTGAACTGTGATTGGTTTGTGTATGCGACGAAATGCGTGGATGGTAGTTTTCAGATTAGGACACTTAATCTCATTCATAATTGTGGATGTGCATTAAACAGTAAGCACGTAAATTCGACTGTTTTATCGACGAGGTATGCTCATCAATTGAAGTTAAATTCTTCAATGCGAGCAATCGATTTACAAGAGCAAGTGTTACATGATCTTCATGTGAGTATTAGTAGGAGGCAAGCATATAGGACCATCAAGAAGGGTAAGGCGTTAGATGAACTACAATTTCTGGACCAATATAGTTTGCTCAACAACTATTGTGCTGAGTTGGTAAGGACTAATCCGGGTTCGACAGTGTTTTTAAAAACTGAGGAAGATGAATTAACTGGTGAACAAAGGTTTTTAAGATTTTATTGTTGTTTGGGCGAACAAATCCGAACAAGAGGCTGTCTTGAAACCTTCATCCTCTTGGGCGACGGGGTATCTTCGCCTTCGGAACTAGACTCAACCAGTATTAACTCCTTTCCATATGGTAGTGGAACGACCTGCGTCTTTACCTTCTCACGTACACAGATTGGTGCACGCCTGACACTCCAACAGTTGCCTGGTTCCTGGAACGAGTACTTGCTCTTGTAGGTCTTGGGTGCTGGTCGTGTCTTTGGTGGGGCTGATTGAGACCCAGAAGTCATCGCTACGAAAGAAAATGTCAAAAAGAAGTTAAGTACAAAACGTGCTATAGAATACTTATATCATATTAAAACAAATACTTATTGCTTGATATAATAGCTTTTTACTACAGAAAAAAATAAAATAAAAAAAGACTTACGCTTTTTTCCCTTCTCCTTCGACGATGGTTCTCCAGACTGTTGATCCTTCATCTTAATTCTAATTAACTTATACAATTTTAGCTAAAGGTTTTTGGTTTAAGAAAACCAATAGAGGTAATCACTATATATATAGAGGGGGTTACTTGGTGTAATAATTACAGTTTTTTAGTCCCCGAGATAAACCCTTGGGTTTCCATAGACTAGCCTTCGGTTTCCCATGCATAGACGTTTCGTATTCCACATAAATAAAAAAAATGAATATTAGTACGCGGTATACTAGTTTGGGCCACAGAAGGTTACTTAACCATGTTCGAGGGCCCAGCGGGCTTTAAAAAAAAAGGGCCAAAACATACAAAAACTAAAACTTAATGGGCCATTGGGTATAAAATAAAAATAAATCGAGTGCCACATAATCACCATCTTGGATACAAATCAAAACACGGTTCAACAACATTCAAATAACTCAGATTCAGAATAACGAAATACGTTGAAACAACAAACCATTAAAAACCCAGAAAACCAATCCACTACTAAAATCCCCTAAAACATTCGAGAAACAATAAAACCTAACAAAAATGAAATAAACATATACCAAATCCTATGGTTTTTACCTTCATTACATTTCAGAGCTTCAAATTCTTCCTCTTTCCTCGACAACGACCGGAGCAACCCGGAAATCACCACCCGACTTCTATCACACATGGGAGGATCATACCAGCTGAAGAACGAGCATTTTCTCTCCACTGACTGATACTTCGAGCATCCAAGGAAACGCCTTCCCGGATTCGTGTCCGTCCATGAAGTGCAAATCTTCACACGAAACCCGCAATAACATACCCAATCTTCCTTACCTGGGTCATTCATCAGAGGAGTTGGGGCGTTGGTGTTTCTCGAACCCCAGACCGGAGGAGAAGAAGCGTTCGTTACTCTGGAACCGGCCATCGGAGGAGACGATCCATTAGTATTTCTGGAACGAGCCATCAGAGGAGACGAATCAATGGTGTTTCTAGATCCAACCATCGGAGAAGAGATTAAAGGGAGAAGAGATTAAAGGGAGGCGAACGAACGGGGAGGAGATGAAGGAGGGTGAACGCGGGGAGGGTAGGTTAAATTGATTTGGGGTAATTGATTTTAGGGTTATTGAATGGGTAGATAATAAGTAAAAAGACAAACATACCCTTGGACACATAGGATTACACATCAGAGCAACATGTGACGTCATGATGAGTTGGCGGTGAGGTGGCGCTGAGGTGGCACTGACGTGGCGCCAAGTGGCGTTGACTAACGGTCAACTAACTGAAAAATGAAAAAAGGGCTAACGGTGTCACGAATGGTTAAGATAGAGGGCGTAAAAGGGTAATTATGAAGATCGGGGGCGGCCCGTGCACTTTGGGTATAGATCGAGGGCCACACGTGGCCTTTACCCTTAAAATATTATACAAGTATCCTTATAATCTACTGAATTAAAAGGAGAGAATTTTAAAACTATGCTTTTATGTTTTTTATGTCATCAAATCATAATGGTAAAGAAACAAAATATAATCACATTCCTAAATATACATATAAGTTTTTGAACCTTTTTAATATACTATTTTTTTAAATTTTTTTTAGGATTGTAACATTCTTTTTTTAATATAATATATTTTTAGTTTATCATGCGATTTTTTAATCAAAATTTTGATTAGATTTATTTTTAGAAAGAGAAATATTTAATTTCATACATTATGAGTACTACTATTTATAATAGTTGTCATATATTCCTCATGATAATATAATGACAAAATTATTAAGAAAAACTTATAATATATGATTGTTGTTATAAACTAAGATAAGACAAACAAAGAGAATAAGTAAAATTATATTTCTTTCATTCAACTTATGTACAATATAATGATCGGAGAGTCATATATATAGGTAATATATGACCCTTCATTTGATAAAATAATTATGTCAGAAAGGAGAGAGTATGAAGGGTTTGTAAAACCTAAACATTTAGGACATCCACGAATTATATTCCATTATTCATAATACTTCCCCTTATATGTCCGTCCATCATAAATATACCTCGTTAAAACCTTGCCAAGAAAAATTCCGTGTGATAAAAACTTGGTCGAGGGAAAAAAAGTACATACTCATAGAACTAATCATCCTAAAATGCTGCCTCGTTAAAACCTTGCCAATAAAAATCTAATGAGATAAAACTTGGACGAAGAGAAAAGAGTACATTGTCTTTTTCGTGCTCCCCTTGATACTGGCAAGATATCTCTGAGTGGCCGCATTCCAGCATTGTAGATCAACTTCTTGAATGTTGTAGTTGACAATACTTTGGTGACAAAATCAGCAAAATTATTACATAATTGTATTTGATGAATGTCAATATCTCTATTTCCTCGGTAACTCGTGTGTGTAGAAAATATAGGTGATATATATTTCAGTTTGTCGCCTATTATGTAGCCATTTTGAATTTGTGTGATACCAAAAACAATATCCTCATACAATACCATCAGTATATTTCTTATTGAAGATATATTACACTTTTCTCGAATATTTTAAATTAACCACTTAAACAAATATTTTATATCACTCCTCTTGGATATTCACTGAAGGATACGACTCATTAAAACCTTATCAAGAAAGCCCATTCGGACAAAACTTGATGAAGAAAAAAAAAATTACATCATTCCTTGGAGGTATGACACATATTCAATCTGCCTTGTTAAAACCTTTCTAGGAAAACCCCTTGGGAAAAAAGAGTACAGAGTGTTGATACATTCTCCTTCTCATTGCGACGTCAAGTATTTATGATAATTATTTTTTACTTGTGGTCTTGCAACTCGAATATTGTTGTTGATAAAGACTTAATGAAAGAAATCGATTGGATTCTCATTTGATCATTCATTCAATATCAATAAATAGTGGATTGATATAGGGAGTGGTATATTTTTTTCTTTATGATAGTAGATATTTGGCATGCCTCGTTAAAATCTGACTAGGAAAAATCCCGTTGAAGAAAACCTTAGTGAAGGATAAAGAGTACAACGCACAAATATCGTCACCCCTCATTGTAACACGCACTATTACAACAATTATTTTAGAATCACATAATAGCCTACCATTTAACATAAGTACACAATATAGTTTTAGTTGATGAATCTACTGGATTCTCGCATGGACAAATTTGTTGAATACATTCTCAAATTCGCTGCAAAAATCCTTTAGGTGAAATATATTTCAATATCTCACGAATTGATCTTCAGTTGTCGTAATATCTTATGAATGATAAGAATATATGTATGATTTGTGAGGAGGTCATCGGTTATTCTCTATATCTTGAATCTCCAGGACGAGACAATATCATTATAAAGATAATATCGTACTTGTGAGGAAGTAATCCATGCCAACTGCCTGTTATATAACTAAAAAAACTTTTCTAGTTGTGCTTCATGCACTTTATGTTCTTCAGGAAACTTTATACTCCATGCACTTCTCGTTCTCCGAGAATCTAATATTTTCATACGCCCTAAGTGCGTGGGCACCTATCACGCTTTAGAAACTTATGTTTTTGGTACATGTGTTCATCAAAAGCATTAATATCAATCCAAGAATCATGTCATTGATTTATCATAGTAAACTCTTTAATAGTTTCCAAAAAGTAAATCCGTAACGTCATTGTATCCACTACACGCAGATGTCTCCTCATAATTAATTATAGGTTTTTGCATGAACCTTTGTGATACAAGTCGGGTTATAGAATTAATAATATTGTATGGTTATTTATTTATTTGTCAACATTTTTCACAACTTTGTTATTTATGATACTCTTTATTCATTTTCAACCACAGTGAAATAAAATATATCAATCCCATAAACCTACTCACGATCATATATTATTGCTAGATAAATAATATACATGGGTTTATATCTCTAGGTACAATACTCTTACTTCCTTTTAAGAGTAATGCATGAGCCAATATTAGCTGGCTTAATAATTCTCCGTCATATTACGTGGATGTGCACATTCATCGGGTTTTACCATTTCATCATATACTCATTAGATTTCCTTCTTTGGGGAGCCGTATATTTTAAATCGACAGGTCAACCACGCTCCATGTGTTGGTTATATGCATTACAGGTCTACCACGCTTAATGCGTTGGTTAGACGGATTACATATCCACCACGATTCATGTGTCGGTTAGTATTATTATAATCTAACCACGCTTCAAGCGTCAGTTAAATGCATTAGCTGACATATCTTTTATATGTCCTTCTAGGACAAACATCTATATTATAGTGTTAACAGTTAATTTATGGTATTTTACACTATTATTTTGTAACATGTCAATGCATTTCGTGTATTATTTGCAAAACTTTGCAAATGACTCTTCTCTTGAACTTAAATTTCCAATTCTTTACTTAGTGGATAGAGATGAGACAATAAATTGTATTCCACGATACGTCACGCAATACTTCAGGTTGTGATGTTTCTCCCCTATAAATGGATAAATTATATCATTAAAATAACATTCTACAAACATGTTTTTAAAGATATCACATCCCAGGTGTTCAATATATCGAATAATAAAAGACAATCAAAATCAATATAAATCTCAACTGCCCGTTGAGATAGTCTCATAGTCAATTTTACTAAATAACATTAAACATATGGGTATTTACTTTATAAAGGAAACTTCTTGTTCTTTTAAGTATAGTTCAAGTGAATTCTCTATTATTGATATATCATTAGTTTCCTTGGATGACCAAGTCTATCATGTCATAATACAAAGTTCTTTGTATTAAAATATTTTTGCTTTATCACAATGTGCGTTTAAACGACTCGAATATGTATATACAACCCCGAAGATATAGCAGAGAACTTTTCTAATACACACTTCTGGTATGTCTTTAAAAAACAATGCATAGACATATATTGGTAGAAATACTTGTGGTTTATACAAAATATTCATTGCGCCGAATATCCTTAACTTTAGTAAGATTCTTCGAGATTTACTTAAAAACATAATCTGTCAGTTTATGTCAATTTAGTACCACAAGGTAACATAAATTTTGAACATCCATAGTATCCCTATATCGATAGTATTTATTGTTATCATCTCTTGATGCCTTGTTTTCAGTGACTTTTTACTTTCATGATATTTGTATTTATTCCACTTTTGGTGATAAGAAATTTATTTCTTAGTACCATTCATACTACTAATGTATCAAGAGTTAATTATTAAACGATATCAACCTCGACTGGAGTTTGGGTCACCACGACATCAATGCAAGATAAATTGGAGGACATTTTATTTTCTTCTGGTAATGCAA
This sequence comes from Nemophila menziesii, assembly GCA_029959085.1. NCBI lineage: Eukaryota > Viridiplantae > Streptophyta > Magnoliopsida > Boraginales > Hydrophyllaceae > Nemophila > Nemophila menziesii. Next base: position 7,138,828 of record JARWIR010000001.1, on the reverse strand, counting down.
TTTTCATTCACTTTCGGGAATTTCTTCTAGTCAGGGAATAAAATATTTTAACTATCTAGCCAGCCTCACGTCTATTTTCATAGAAATGGAATGTGTTATTCATTTCAGAGAATGTAGCTTTATCCATTTTGGGAAATACAACTCAACCCGTGGAACGTGAATCGTGATTTTAAATCAACAATTCACTATTTTTCTTACTTAGAGGAAAATATAATTCCAATCCATAATATTGGGAAAAACCTTTGCTCACGATAGTATTACTCTAGGAATATAATCGTGGTTTAGAAAGTTGGAGACGAAATTATCGAACACGTATTCATCTATAATATAAATTTCAATGAATAAGAAAATACAAAGAAAGTATTTTACGAACATAGAGATATTACATGGGGTCTACTTGTTATGCATGCCATATAGAAATATATACACAACTCTAAGAAACAAATATACATAATTGAATAGTACAAATTAGTCCCATAGTTAAACTTAAAAATTATATTCATTAAATTATTCCCGCTCTCATTTTCGACGAGGTATTCAAGATTTTCAGTTCGTCATCAAATAAGTCATTGATTTCTACAGATAAGCCATAAATAAAAAAATTAGCATGGTCATCAGGACCATTATAATCGATATAATAAGTTTCATTGACCTTTTTCTATGATTTCATTTCTACTCGATAGATATCAATAAGATACTTTGGCATATGACAGGTATGCGCCCTATGTCAGTATACTTATAACATTTAGTGTTATCATTTTGTGATAAAAAATTAGTGGTTTTACCACTATTTTTCAGCTTCCAATGACGATGATTATTTTTCTTAATAGTATTCTGCCTACTATAAGCAGTACTCTGACTACCATGAGACTACGAGTTATTCTTTCCACGACCTTAGACTCTTCTAGATTTCTAGTCACCAGAATTTCAGTTTCAGACATAGTAAAATATATTGTATTTTTTTTTCAAGAAATACAATTCCATTTACTGCATGGAATGTTTATTTTACTTTTCATTATAATAGGTATCAAAATTATTCCATTCAAATTAGGAAATGGTGCTCAACTAGAGGAATGTAAATTATGTCAACAATTTAATATAAAGGTCTACGAGTAATTTGTAATATCTTGTAAAACATCTTTTCACGATATTGCTATTAAAGGAGTGTATTTGTAATATAGGACATTTTCACAATATTACTAGCTCAAGAGTATATTCGTGATATAAAAAAAAATATTCATCCATAATATATGTTCCATATCATATTGTTATCCCAATTGACCCATGTTTTGAAACTGACCCATGTTTTGAAATCTGAATGTAATTTTCTCTCGATTCATTTGATCATAAACTTTGTGGGCATAAATAAAACTCCTTGGCCGCAAAATTGTTTATATTGCCGCGTAAGTAATCAAAGAAAATAACAATATTTAAAGAGCATCTCATGAATTCTTTTATATAGAACATCCCGATCATATTTTTTCTTTTCCATAACATAGATGTAAGTGCACTGGATGAGTTGCTAACAAAAGTAAGGGATTCTATACCATTTTTACTAATTAACATCTGCAGAAAGGTGGATTATTCTACCGATCATCCGAAAGATCTGGAAAAAATCAGTGGACCATGGTCCGATATCCTTTCGGCACCTGCCGAGGGGATTGAATAGCCAGGCGGACAGACTTGCGAAAAATGCTAGGTGCGGAGCCAGAGAATAAGGAATGGATATCAATAGGATTATGACGGAAAAAAAAAAGTTGGGAATCGAATAGACAGGTGATTTTCGTGTAACTTCTCTGACAAAAAATAAAAAAATTAACACCTATGACACTAATATTAGAATATGAAAAGATGAAAACTAAAAATAAACAAGCCTATCAAATTTAAATGTTTACTAAGAAAATATTTCTGGACATCTCTTTTTAAAATTGTAAAGTTAAGCTTATATTATACAAAATAATTCTTTCCAAATTAGCGTATGTTTTTTTTTTTCTATGAAAAATACAACTAGAAAATATAAATTATACATATATATAGTTTGAAAAAGAAAAACTTTGAATTTTTCTTTACTATTTGTTGTAATAATAAAATGTAGAAAAGAAACAGTATTCATTCGGAATACTTATTCTATATAAATTTTAATAAAATAAGTTATTTTATATGAAATAAAAATATATATACTTACTCGTTTATTTTCTTTTTGGGTAACTTTTTCAAAGAAAATATCTTCTTCTTTGTTCACTGCGATTTCTCTTACACCTTAATTTTTGCTTTTTGAGGTGCACTAATAATTTTTTTAGTTATTGACTTTGTGTTTATTAAAATCCTTAACTTTTTTTTATCATCTCTAATTTCCTTTATTTTTATTTCGTGGATTCAATATTTCTTCTATCAATTATCTATGTTCATAATTTTTTTGATTAAATAACTAAAATATGATTTAATAAGAATTATGTAGTCCACGAGCTATTTTTTTTAAAATCATTTTACAAACACTACTACGTTGGATTCAGTTTCACCATTCGATTACCAACCTTTATTTAGGTAATACAATATTCAGTTTTTACTTATCCATGATAGGAGAAGGAATATGGAAAAAAAAAACATAATCTATATATGTGGCAAAAATCTTAAAATTACCTTAATATTTTCATCTTGGGGTCTCGAATAAAATTACCGCATAAGACATCTTCAAGCATCATAAAAAGGTTTGGTGTTGAAGCTATCGGGAGCTTATATATGTTGTTGAAAATTATTTTACACAATTTTATATATTCATGTTGACGATCTTTCTCGTAGTAAATATTCGAAACATTGTTATAAATAATTTTGATTAAATTGATAAAGATTTGTACTGATAACGTGTTATAAACTGAGATAAGACAAACAAAGAGAGTAAAGTATACTCGTATTTCTTTCTTTCAACTAATGTGATGCCTGAATATTTAGGATATCCACTAATTATATAGAATTACATTTAGAAGATAAAAAATCAAACATAATAATTTTTTCTTAAAATAATTTAGTTTTTTGATATATAGCTTAATGATTAATATAATACATGCAATGTCATTTAGTGTAAAATAAACATACGTTTCATTTATTTAATATCCTATCTTTGTTTTTTGAATAATGATTATGCATATTGTGTTGTAAACGATTCGAGCGAATACTAGATGTGCAAACTTGTTTGTTTAAGTTCTTGAGCTGAGCTCAAATCACAATGAGCTAGTAATATATGTTCAAACTTGTTAATTTAACTTTTCAAACGAGTTTTTTTTTATTTGAACCCAAGTTAATATTTTGACTATATTAATATATCCACTTTGAGCTTGTTACGAACAAACAAATTCACACGAGTTTTTTCTCGAAGCAAATTCAGACTACTTTAGAACGATTTGGTTCATTCAAAACTATAGGTGCATACACAACAAAGAGCTTAAATAATAAAAAAAATATGAATATAATATGTCAATATTTTAAGTATATTTTTTCTTTATATATTAAACTTTTGTTTTATAAATTTTTTTATTATGATATCAAGAAATATGATGATAATATGAAATTAAAATATATTATTTAAAAGATAAATCTAATATATTTTATTAGGTTTGATAAAAAAATGTAAGGTTGATAAAAAAATGTAAGGTTGATAAACTCAGATAACATTATAATATATTAGTAAAAAATATATTATACTATAAAAATCAAAATATATAGTCAAACATGTTTACTCTTTTTTTTTTTCAAAACATTATAACACAATACTATTATTAAATTAAAAAAAACAATTTTTTTTTAAATATATATCCTTGATTTCTAAAGATTCTAAAAAAACATAGACGTAAATATTTATTTGGCCTTGTCCAAAAATGAATTTTTTTTAGAATTAACTATGATTTTTTTTGAAATTTCATGGATGCATGCGTTTGATGGAATTAGTTGGTTGTGATTGGTAGTGATGACGGTAGCAGAACTAGTCGATGGTATTTGTGGGTGAAGGGTGTGGTGGTCGGTGGAGAATAATGAAGGTGATGGCGGTCGGTGGAGGTAGTCGGTGGTGACTACTTGAGGGGCTGAACACTACTAGAAACAGCGTCTTTAGGGACGAAAAATTACCAAGGACCCGTACTTCGTCGGTAAGTTTTCAAAATTACCGACGAGATTTTGTTACCGACGACAAATAACATCGTCGTAAAACAGCGGCGACAAAATTCGTCGATAATTGGATGTATTTCGTCGGTAATTATTTTTTTTTAATTTGATTTTTTTGACCTCTGAAATATCGTCGCTATATTTGCGACAACGTATGTCGTCGGTATATTGTGTAGGTTATCGACGACATTAGTATAATTACCGACGAATTACGGGTCGTCGGTAATTAAAAAATCTATTTAATGAAGACAACAGGTTTTTTAACTCACAAATCATCCAAAACCTCCAAAAAATTTCTCCATTTTTCTCTAAAAAACACAACTATTTTTTTTAATTTCTAATTGATTCTTCACTTCATCTTGCACCATTCCCGGGTTCATAATCAAGGTGGGACACTACCAATATCCAATTTCATCACACAATTTAAGGTAATTGCATGAAAATTCATTTTTTAATTTTTTTTTGGTTTCTAATTGTGTTTTATTCTTGCTATATGGTTTGAATAGGCGAATTAATACATTTTCAAGGTGGGGCATTATCATCAATCTTCATCTTATCCATCCAATTCAAGGTATTTTCAATAAATTTCATGCTTTTTAATTTTTTATTTATTGGATTATACTAATTGATATAACATATGATTAGGTTCATGAATTACATGTTTTTTGGTTGACTCGTTTATTAGGATGTTGTAAATTATGCATGTGTTGTGTTATTTATATTTTGTGCTCATATATTTTTATTTGTTTAATTAATTATATGATTTTTTATATATTTATTGTGTTTTAATTTTATTCATTCAATGGTTTGTAATATTTATTCATTCAATGAGTTTGTAATTTTTAGTCATTCATTGGGTTGTAATTTTTATTATGTTATTTATTGTGTTGTAATTTTTATTCATTTTATTAATTGGGTTGTAATAATTATATATTTTATTTTTATATGAATATAGTTGCATAGTTTTATAAAATTGTTGCTAAGAGATGGTTTCGGGTATGGATAAGAGTTGGATTGATACGACAGATTATTACACGCCAAAAATATATTTTTGGGGTTTCGAAGTTTATCAATTTTTCTAAGAAAAGTAAAGTTTATACTGGTTACTTGTCTTGACCGTGTAAGAAGTGTAATAATTACTGCCGATTACCCACCGAAGATGTTGGCGCGCCTTCTAAAATCCGAGTTTAAGCAAACATATCAGGTTTGGACAAAACACGGTGAGGATGGGATACAAAAACATACACCCCATGCAAGTCAAGATCCAATTATAGTAAATGAAATGCAACATGTTTATTACGATGTGAGACAAAGTTACTATGTTGGGGGACATCCGGGAGATACCGAGATGAGAGATGCACATCTTCCAAGTCGAAGCAGTTTCGAAACATTGTTCGAAGAATTGGAGACATACTTATATCCTGGTTGTACATCGATGAGTTTTTTGAATTTCATTGCCAAGCTTATGCACGTAAAAGTAAAGAATAAATGGACTAACACATCATTCACCGAGCTATTGGACTTGGTTGGTCGTATTTTGCCCAAACCTCACAATTTACCCGAATCTTATGAAGCATGCAACAAGAAGTTGAAAAGTTTGGGTATGGGGTATATTACTATCAATGTCTGTTTGAACGATTGTGCCATTTTTTACAAAAAGAATGAAGACCTCGACAATTGTCCAGTTTACGGTGAATCGAGATGGGACCCAATGAAGGGTCGGAAAGTACCGTATAAGAAGCTCAGTTACTTTACGATTGCCCCGAATTGCAACGACTATACGCTTTGAAGCACACCGCTGAAGACATGATATGACACCATACCGAAAAGAGTACCGATCCAGATGTGTTACGTCATCTAGTTGACGGTGATAGCTAGAAAGGATTTGCAGAGATACATCCAGAGTTTGCCAGTGAACCTCGGAATGTGTATTTGGGCTTGGGTATCGATGGTTTTTGTCTGTTTTCTATGCAGAACAACTTGTATAGCATGTGGCCTGTCATATTGACCGTCTACAACTTGCCACCGTGGACTTGCATGAAGGATACCACATTTCAGCTTTGTTTGTTGATTCCGGGTCCCCGATCACGCGGAAAGGACATGGATGTCTTTCTCCCCCTATTATAGATGAGTTGGACATGCTGTGGGAAACAGGGGTCCTTACGTATGATGCTCATACGAAGCAAATGTTTACGATGAAGGTTTGTCTGTTGTCCACTACTATTAATTAATTAGCGAAGACATTGATGTCGTCACTAATATATAAAATAAATTAATAAATAAATCCTTTACGTTGGAATAAAGAAAAAAAACATAGCGACGAAATTTCCGTCGCTAAGTTCCGTCGGTACAATAATAAAAAAAAGGAAAATGTAAAATCAATAATCAACGAATAAAAAAAAGAAAAACTAATTATTTAATTACCGACGAACCTAGTCATCGGTAACTTGTAAACCTAGCGATGACACGCGTTCTCAGTAAAGCTTCTGAGTAATTAGGGACGAAATCACCACATTTCGTCGGTAATAGACCAATCACCGACGAATCTCCAAGGACGACAGATTACCGACGACACGTCGTCGTTAATCTTGAATACCGACGAATTATGGGTTATTACCGACGACGCGTGTCGTTGGTAAACATCCAGAATCTTGTAGTGGAAGTTTAAAATAAAAAGAAAAGAAAATAAATAATATTACATTATGAATATTATATAATAAAAATAATAAATAAGTAATAAATGACATTAAAGGTAGTTGTGGTATAAAATTATCTTTTATCACTAACTGAGAAACATTTTCTTTAACTTGTGATTAAATAGGAAGTTAAACCTCATTTCCATTAGTAAGGAATGAAAAGTTATGGACTTGTAATTAATTAGAAATTATCCCTATATATTAAAACAATTGTGTAAAGAAATAAAATATTAGATACCCTTTTTAAGTTTCTGCATTATATAGGTGAACAAATCAAGTTAGACAGACAGATAAAGTATCGTTATATTTATCATAAACAAATTAAAAAATAATAATATATTACATGTTTTTTAATAAATAAAAAATATATTATTTCAATTATTTATTTTTTATATTTTTAATTCTCTATACAAAAATTACGGATCTTCCTTGTTTAATTTCTTTAAATATGAACTAGATCATTTCAGGTATTTTTAATAGTCAGTATTTCGTATCTTATATGATGATAACTTATCAGATTCTTTCACTTAATCTTTTTATTTTTATTTTTAGACAATAAGGATTTTATTATCCTTTTATCTTTCCTTTATAGTTCAAAAAATGAATAAATTTTGCTAGAAAAAATATTCTCTTTTTTGTTTGAATTTATATCAATAAGTTACTGATATGTATAAAAGTATTAATCAAATTATTTGTGGTAGAGAAACAATGTAATTGGATTAAAATATGGTAATTAATATACACTACTAGACTGCGTCTCTTTAGGGACGGGATCTTAGAGACGACATGGTTGTCGTCCTTAAAGATAAACCTTACCGATGCGCTAAGCATGTCGTCGGTAGTGGGCACTATTAAAAAAATTATAATGTCTTTTGAGACGAAATTGTTTTGTCTCGAAAGAGCCAAGTCCTTATCGGCAATATGTTTTTGTTTATAATGATATATTTTGCGAGGACTTATTTTTAATTTAAAGAAAATTGTTTTATTGGTAATGATTATGAGAGACAAAATTAGTCATCTCGAAAGATGTCATTACGACGACTTGTAAGATCTTTATAAACGACATAGTAAATTGGAAAAATAAAGTGTTAGTGCAAGTTCAGATACTACTAAATTAATTGAGAGTTTTGAACGAACAAATATAATATTATCAGGTGGAACATATATTCGGCTCCTTGTATCATATCACGCATATACTCCCGAAGTTGATGTAAAAATCATAATACACATTTCCATTGACTGAATACTATTCTCTGAAATGATTAAAGTTACATTTCCAAAAATGAATGTAATCATTTTCAAATATGTATTGAAATAAACATTGTGGTAGGAAGATTTGATTGGATAAGATCACATTCTCTGGCTCAAGACCATTCTCTGTAGTGGATGAAATTGCATTCCTTGTAGTGAGTGTTGCATTTTTCTATATATATGAAAATAGATATGGAACATAAAGATGATAGGGTTAAAATTGATTAATATTGTATTCTTTAGCTAAAAATATTCCTTGTGGTGAATGAAAATGCATTTTTTGAAGAAAATACTTCTAATGTGTATTGAAATTAACGTGGTGGTAATCATGGATCCAATTGAGGTTGAGATCATGGTAGGACTAACATCAAGTTCATTAATGATATACATATTTCTAATAAATTTCTGACCACATAAGATATATCATGAGGAATATTATAAAATTTAAAGTCAAGAAATATAAACTATCACAAACGGACAACCATGAATTTTATCAATAAAGTAGAAGTTGGAACCATATACTGTTTGTGTACCCGTGTATGCTAAGACATTTAGTTGACCTAATTAAATTTTTTGGATGTCTAATAGTTATGTTATCTTGTGGTACAAAACTGACATAATTGACACATATGATTTTATTAAGAGTAATAATATGTATCACCCATAATCATACCACCCGATTACCACCTATAACGTGTCGTGAATTGGTTGTCAATAAATCGTTAATCAGGTCAACAAAATAAATAGATTAACAATTTATAACTAACCAATTCACGCCACGTCATGGGTGGTATACTTGGGTGGCATGATTTTGGTTAGTATATATCATTACTCTTTTATTAATTTCAGAATAATTTTATTAAATGTAAAGATATTCACCAGAATTAATATTTTGTACGAATCACAAGCATCCGTAACAATATATATTTTCATTAGTTTTTGAAGATAACACCAGAAGTGTGTATTAGAAAATTTTCCTACTATTTCTTCAAGGTTGTATTATTTACATATACGAGCTGTGAAAACACTTATTGTGCAAAAGCAAAGATATCACAATCCAAAAAACTTTTTATTATGACACAATTGATATAGTCATCTAGGGACAATAATGATATGTCGAATAATAGAGAACTCACCCACTCTCTAATTAAAAGAATTTGAACATTCTTGTACAAAGTGACTATCCACATGTTTTAATACTCTAGTAAACTTTATTGACTATCCCAACCAAAATTTTGGGATTTGTCTTGAATTTGATATCGTTCTATTATTGGATATCGTGAATTCCTGAAATTTGATATCTTAAAATAAGATTTGCAGAGTGTTAATAAAAAGAGAAGATCTGCCCCTTATTAGCTGAGAGACAAGCCAACCTGAAGTTGTGTAACAAATAAGAGAATGCAACTTATTGTCTCATATCTATCAAAAACAAAAGAATTAGAAGTTGAAATTTGAAAGACAATTCATTTGCAAAATATTTCAAATTACATACATAATGCATTCGCAGACATAGAGAATATTATGAAATCCATTTATTGTAAACGCTCTATCAAGATTATTGTCTTAGATGGACATATAGAAATATTTCAGCGAATGCATCCAACCAATTCATATAACCAATGCATGAAGCATTGTAATCTTGTCAGTCAATATATTGCATGCCCGGAAGAAGGACATCTCATTAGTAAATAAAAAAATTGTCAAAATTTATGGAATGTGCACATACATGTAGTATGACATGTATTATTGAGCTAGCTAATATTGGCATGAATTATTCCTAATGGAATTAGTGTTCATTGAAGAGACCAAGGTACCTGAATACGAGGAAAGATATGCAGATTTTTGTCTACTCAATATAAATAAAAAACCGTGAGACATTCAATGAAATATATATATATATTTCATTTTCTATAGCGCTTGAAATAAATAATAAGGATACTAAAACACAAAGTGATGAAATATGCCGACAACAATAGAAATGATAATAGTTAATTTTGAAATAAAAAATCTACTTGTATCACAGAGGTTCCAGTAGAAACCTAAAATTAATATGGGGAGACATCCTCGTTTTAATGATATTGATACAGTGGAGTGATGATTATATGTACATTAAAGTTATCGACAAACACGATATATGCTCAAATCACCATAGTTTCCTGAAGTATGACAAGTGCCCAAACACGAAAGGTGTTTGACGCACAACAAGTGTTTAGAGCACGATTGGTGCCAAAAGTACTTAGAGCGTCTAAATTGGAAATTCTCAAAAATAAAGAAGTGTCTGGAGCATAAAAATTCATTAAGAACATAATTTAGTTAGAGTACGAGAAACAAGTGTCTGGATTATGAAAGGCTACTCGAAATAATTGTTTTCATAATTCATGTCATCATGAGAAAGATGCGATATTTGTGTGTTGTACTCTTTTACCTTCACTGAGATTCCTCTGGGTTTTCTTAATGAGGTTTTAACGATGCATGCCAAATATTCATTGTCAAAAGAAGTATATACTCTTTTTATTGATCAATAAAATAATATTACTAACACTCAATACCCACAAATAAAAATCTAGAAAATTTACTAATCAAAGTTTTATTAACGACGACAATTAACGTATAAGTCCACAAGTATCTAATGTATTAGAAAATATATAATGTCGTAATGAGGGGAGAATATATTTAAATTCGGCACTCTTTTCAATCACCACGGTTTTTTCCATTGGGGTTTTCTTGGTAAGGTTTTAACGAGACAAATTGAATACGTGTTATAACCCCCAATGAATGATGTACTCTTTTTCCTTCATCAAGTTTTGTTCCTATGAGTTTTCTTGAACAGGTTTTAATGAGGCATATATTTAAGTGAATATTCAAGGGAGAGTGGTATGAAATTATATATTCAAGTGGACATTTCAACATATCTGAGAGAAGTGTGGTTTATCTTCAATAAGATATATACCAACAATATCGTATGAGGATATTGTTTCTTGTATCACGCGAATTCAAACCGGCAACATCAAAGGAGAAAATATGAAACATTATCACCTAAATTTTTTAATCACACGAGTTACAGAAGAATTGAGATATTGAAATTTATCAAATACAATAATGTAATAATCTTGCTGATTTGCGCAACAAAGTATTGTCAACCACAACATTCAAGATAATGGTTCACAATATTGGAATGCGCCAACACAAGGATCTATTACCCATTCAGGGTGAGCACAAGTAAATACACAATACTCTTTTCCCTTCGTCTAATTTTTTATCACATTGGGTTTTCTTGGCAAAGTTTTAACGAGGCATTGTTTTATGATGATTAGTTCCATAAGTATGTCTTTTTTTCTTCGACCAGGTTTTTCATCCCACGTGATTTTTCTTGGCAAGAATTCAACGAGGCATATTTCCTAATAGATGGACATCTAAGGGGAGTATCATGGATAAATTATACTATTAATGGTGGATATCCAAAGGACCAGGATTTTATTATCCTATTAATGGCTTGTAAACGTGTCAAGTGAAGTGTCACTCATTTTATATAAATATAAGTCTTATTTTAGTGTAATACTCCGAGTTATAGAAATATAAGAATAACATTCTCTCCAAAGGTCTGTTCCGGATTGCTTTTTAAAATAATCACTTGAAGTGATTTTAGATCCCTAAAAATACTTTAGACCTTTAAAATAACTTTTAGGAAAAACACTAGTAGTCCGTTTGTGATTGATCATTTTAGTGTCAAAGGCGTTTTCAGTTAAAATTTAAATATTTTAAAAAAAATTTAATAAAACTAAACTTATTTTGACCTATAAAATCACTTTAAGTGATTATTTTAATAATCACATATGTTGTGTTTTTCCTAAATGTGATATAAAAGGTCTAGAGTATTTTCAAGTAATTATTGTAAAAAGCAATCCCAAACGGGCCCTAGATATGTGATTATTAAAATAATCACTAAAAGTGATTTTAGATGTCAAAATATTTTTAATTTTTTTTACAAGTATTTTAATTTAATTGAAAAGCGCTTTTGAATATAAAATAATCAATTCCAAACGGTCTCATTATCTCTTCTTTTCCTTTACTTTATTAAAAAACTCTTTAATTATTTAAATTTTCCTCTTTATTATTTGGTCATTTTTTCTACTTTTTCCAACAACACACCTTACCAATTACTTCTCTCTATATACATCTACTCAAACAATATTTTCAATCTCTCTATGTCTCTCTCTCTATCTTTGTTCAAATCTTTTCACAATTGTTACAAGGTTGTACTAATTTAAATATTTATACAAATTATTTCTTTTTCGTACTAAATTTTGACAATTGTCTTATTTGCAGACTCTGGCCCCGTTTTGGTAGAAAATATAGATTTTTGATTGATATCTTGTCACTACTACTTGTTTGATTAAAATAAGTAAGCAAATTTCTTACTTTTAAAACTATATGTGTTACTTCTTTGATTTTTCATACATTTTCATTGTTATTATAAAACAATTAAATGATAATAGATGATCCTTTTTTTCAACTCAAATTAACTTTTCTGCTGGATGTGTATTTGTTTAATTAAATTGAAAATGTATGATGCCAATTGTTTATTTTTTATATTTTCAACCCCTATACCAAAATCTTAGATCTTTTCCACATAATTTCAATGAGTCCAATGTTATTCAATGATTTTTTTCTGTATGACTTAGATATTTAGATTTTTATTGACCAACAAAACAGTATTTACCAAACTTTTTGCAAGGTTGGCTTAGAAAATAGATTAAACTGGTGTCCAAGGTTCACTGTCATGAATAGATTTCATTAGCTTTATATATTCACCATATCGTCTATAAGATGTAAGTTGTGAAGATGTATCTTTCTCACCCTTTGTTGGTAAAATTATCAATGATTTTTTCAATCTACTTGTCAATGTTGGTACACTCATGTCGATCAATACACAAGTGAACATGCCCGACTTCTCAATGGGCATTTACTAATAAGATGGAAAATGTTTTCCTTTCCCCATCCACATATTATGAACTTATTTTTAGAGGCATATTTAATCTAAAACAGATTTATTTTGAACTATAAGGCATTCCAACAACATTTCCATACAAATATTCATATATTTGTAAGGGTCGAGACTTTCCAAATAAAATTCCAAGTTTTCCTATAGCCCCCACCAGTGGTGACAGAGCTGGAGGTGGAACCCATCTTGTTTGCCACCGTAAGAGCATGATATGCTTATCTAGTAATAACATACCATCTTTTGTGTGGGCTCGGATTAGACTATCATTTTATTCCCATGGTAGCATAATTCATAATTTCAATAATATTAACCATCGGTCATGGGAAGATTCTAAAGATGATATCACGCTTCTATCCTTCTCCATGAGCGATGAAATGATGGCTAACCACTTTGAGATTACATTGTGGAGGTTTTATCAATTGGAATGATTGTGAAATCCATGCATGCTTTTAAATATCTACACTTCCTTTTTTTTCCAGTTTGGAACACACACTCACTCTTAAATGAATTTTAGAGTTCTTGATGGTAACGACCAAACCTATGATTGTCCATTAGTTTTCTTTATATCTCAACATTCATATTTTGGGAGATAAATAAATTTTAGAGTTCTTGATGGTAACGAATTTGGGTTGTGGTATAAACCCATGCCTAACCAGCGAGTAACAAAATATTCCAATTTGGAAATCCCAGAATCCCAATTCTTTTGTTAATCAAGATTTTATTCTCCAATTTGATACCCACCATAATTTGACACCATAACCGCATGATATTTATGAAGTTTTTCAAGAGAAGTAGTATAAAAATCTCATAGTTGAGAATAGCCTAAAGTACCGCTTTTATTAACATCTCTTTGCAACCTTTCTAGAGGGAACTTTCTTTCCAACCTTGTTTAGGCTTAGGCTTAAGCAATAGATCTTGAATCCATTTTTGTGTGTGGACCTTTGACCTTGAAGGATCCATAGGCATATTGATATTTCCCAACTCAAGGTTGTTGGATTTTTAAAGATTTAGTAGTACTATGAATCAACTTCGTATAAGTACCTTCTTTACTAAAGAAAATAACCTACTCACAAAAATTGTCCAATTTTCCTCACATTCGACAATAGTTTTCAATGAACTTTCTGAACACCCTCAAATTATTAAGAAAATTTAATGTATAGTTTAATTATTTTTAAAATCTAATCTATAATTAAGGTTTCAACCCATTTAGCTTTACGTATAAAATTTAACTTAAAAATTATATTTACTTCCATAATAAATTTCACATAATTCAAAATTACAATCGGTATTAACAACTTATCATTAATCTTCAAGTAATTTTTAAATTTTTGTTAATTTTTTGATATATTATTAAGGTTTTCTTATTTTAGTATAATATTATACATATTGTGTAAGTAGATAATAATTTTTTTATATAATTTAGGTTTAATAGTTTGATTTAGATTAATTTTTAGAAAATAAAATTCTATAGTATATAAATAACTTGTATTTTTTAATATAGTAAGTAAATTTATATAATTAAATTATTTCTTAATTGATTTAATCTATAAATTAATTTTTATGGGGTTTTATCAAATACCAAAAAAAAGTGTTTCCCCGAAACCCTAATGATTTAAACCCACCCTCATATATCTTTCTAGATTCGACACTTCTCTTCCTAGTTAATAAACACAAGAAACAAGGCACCATAAACAAAAATAAGGTGTGTAAGATCTGTATATTCTCTTGTGGTTTTTACCTTTGATCATCCCTTCCTAAATCCTGCATTAATATGGCTGACAAATGCCTTTATGAGGAGGAAGATCGAGAATAGTGACAAGGGGTCCCCTTGTATAAGTCCTCTAGGAGGTTTGTAAGGGCCAAGCTGTTTGCCATTAAAATTCACCTGAAAAGAGAACTTAATAACATAATTATGTAACCATGCAATCAATTTCTCTTGGAACCCAAGATTTTAAGTAGTTCAAACAAGAAATCTCATCTACCGCTCATATGCCTTGGCCATGTCAAGTTTGACTACTACAAAATGTTTCCCAGATTATAGTTTTTTCTTCAGAAATTGAGAGACCTCCTTAAGCCACAAAGGGTGTTCTCATAAAACAAACAATCTTTAATGATAGACGAATGTGCAAGGTCAACAATAGAATCCATGATCCCCTGAAGATGCAAAAATACAATTATTGCAATGATTTTTGTAGACAAAGTTTGCACACTCTACCAACTTAAAATAACACATTATTTCTTAGCAATATCATTTAGGAACAAGGGTTAAAATTGTGTCGTTCAACCCCTCCAACGTCACATTGACAAGCGCAAAGACATCCACACAAATTAGATCCCAATTTATTTTGAAAGAATAAACTATAGAATCCATCCAAACTTGAAACATGCTAAACACCGCAATTTTGACCCCTTCCACAATTTATTCTCAGATTGAAGTATCATTCATTTCTTTCATAATCTTATAAGGAATCTGATTAGTATCTCCAAAATTCTTCCCCATTTCCCATCTATTGAACATACATTTGAAGTGTTAACAATCAATTCAAGACTTGTAAGATCATCATGTTAGATTCCCATCTACTCTACAATCTAATAATGTTATTCCTATTTCTTCTCTAAACGGAAATACCATGGAAAATTTTGTATTTCTTTCTCCCTTATCGATCAATTTGACTTTTTCTATGTCCACCAATTTTTTTTGGCTTCAACACAACTTTCAAATCTACATTTACATATGTAAAGTAGTCAGTAACTTTGCAGATTGCAATTTTACTCTTATTTTTTAAAAATATTTTATTCAGTTTTACAAGTGGTTAATTATTCCGATGTTCTTATATCTTTATATAGGAAGTTGATTTTTTAGAATATCTAATAACAAATTGTGTTTCAATCTTTATCAATAACCATTAAAAATAGACTTAAAGCGGTTACCTCATAAAATTATATTTCCATAAAATAGATTTACTGTATAAATGTAATAAATTTTTCGAAGTGAGAAAATATTACTACTATTTAATAGTTTTCTTACAAATTATAACTTTGAACAATAATTTCTCTAATAGGTTTCATACCAATTATAACTATGAAAATTCATTTGATTGCATATTATTTTATCTCATTTGATATATTTCTTTAATTGAAAAGTCATTTATATAATTTTGTAAGTATCCATAGGGTGAATGATATATAGGGTATTAGAGACTATACTTTTGTCTTATATGGAATGGTGGAAATCTCATTTCATGAAAGAGACCTCTAGGATGACCAAATACTAAAATACCCTTATATAATACAAAAAACGCTAAAAAACTAAAAGACAAAAAAACCGTTGAGTGTTGTCACGTTCCACTACGGCCACCACCCACCACCCACCGACCACCGCCACCACCAGTGATGTACTCAGTAATTTTATAGAGTACTCAGCAAATAAAAAACACAGAGTATCAGAAAAATACGGAGTATCGGGAAAAAATACGAACTATATGAATTAAAACACTAAGTATCAGAATAAAAACAATGAGTACCCACTGAGTAATATTTAAAAATACGGAGTACTCAATAAAAAAAATATAAAGTATATTATTCAAAATCACTAAGTATTAGCCAAAAAATTATATTTTATTTAAATTTCACACAACTTACACTATTACAATAATCAGCTAAGTACTTTTGGAAAAAAAGGCCATGTCCGATCTGTGAGATCTGAGTAATACAATACAAAATAAAATAAAAAAATTCAGCTGCGACTCCGAAGGTCACGGAAGAACACGAAGCCTGCTTGCTTCTCTCCTGATGTTCACAACTACACGAACAAGATCTCGCCCCCTATGCACACGATCTCGCCGGAGGTTCACTCTAGAAGAACATGAGTTGTACACGAATATGTTGGCCTCGAACAAATCCCCTTCTTCTCCAGCCAGAGCCTGCTCGCACCACCATCTCACCAACGCACCACCTCGCTTGGATTTTCACTCTACCTTCGAATGGTGGACCTTCCTCATCTGAACTTCAAACTAGCTACGTACGACGAGACTTCTCCTTCACACAAGAAAAACGCCGCCACTTATCCATGGCTAGATCTTCAGAGTGAGCTTTGATTTTTTTAGCTTATTGAGAGAGTTTTGTGAGGTAACCGTGAGGAAAATGGAAAGAGAGAGTAAAAAGATAGAAAAGAAAAAAAAACATATTAGGGGTTTTGAAATAAAACATGAAACATTATGTATATATCGAAAAATAAAAACAAAAGGAGGTAAAAAATATGATTGCAATTTTAGATTATAGTGTAAAATCTTATTTAGGATCTTTAATAATTAAGAAGAGAATGTAAATGGGATTGGAAAAAGAATATAAAGAATATTTTCAAGATCTGTTGGATGAAAATCTTTATCTAAAAAACTTATTAAAAATGTATGTAATATTAATAAAAAATGCATAGATTATAACTTAGTGTATAAAAAAAATATATACATCAAAACTGAGATTTTAGTTTGACTGGTTAAAAGACTTATAAAATATATATCTTTATAAATTATAAATACGCATAATTCATAGTTTATAATTTTACTCCATAGAGTAAATTTGATTTCTATATTAAGTAAAAATTATACTATTTAAAAATTGATTTTAAGCATTCTTTAATTAAAAATGATAGTCAGTCTACAAAGCTTCACTAGTAAACAATATATGAAGTTTGGAAAACAATGAAATAAATATATGAAGTGGTTTAGTGTAAAATAGTGATGACATTACTATATAACGAGTAATTGAGACGATATTTATAAATTTTAATGAATAAATTCAACTGTAAGGACATTGTATGAATTTACTTTTATTATAATGCATAATTTAAGAATTACGATTATAATTTGTTTCTGTTTGTTTTTTCCTTTTTACATTAAATAGGGGGCTTGAGAAGATGAATAACAAAGAATCTGATCAGATAAGAGAAGTTGAGGCTTCTTATGCTTTACTAGAGCTGTCCGGTGCGTGTATCACGTATGCACCTCCACGGGAACCTGGGTTTTCGTTTTCAATCGTTCATCTTCTTTCAGCCGTTCGTATTGCGTTGGTTACTCCACGTGCAAACGGGAACAACAACATAAATTCCTTCACAACAGCTGAACTTGTGAATAGGGTGAAATCATATCCTGGAGATGTTCGTGCTCTTGAAGTGGGTATTCCTTTTTGGGAATTAGTTAGAGGAGTTCTGCGTATATTCATGTCAAAAACTGCACTCCCGGGAACAAAGGAATGGAGACCACTTATAGAGTATGACATGCAAAGTAGAAAATGGTCTTGGACCGGTCCACTCCCATCTTTTCCACCACTTTCACACGGAATGGATGAAGAGTTATATCCCATGACTTGGGGGATTTCACATAGAACTCTCTGGAAAATGGTGGATGCCTATGCTGACTGGCTTAAAGTATTCCTAGAAGTGCTCCAAAAAATCCAGAGTCTTCCAGAACCGCCCTTTACATTATCGCAATGCCCGAGGGTATATGATAGATTCAAGAATGGAAAAGCTAAGAAAAACCGTCCAACTATCAGCCTGAGCAGTGAAGAAGTTAGGGAATATTTCCGTGCAGAAGAAGCGTTAAGGTACTCCGTGCCTGATCATGCCTTTGCATATACTGCCCTTGACGGAAATAAATCAAGGGTTGCTCCTTTAAGCTGTTTCGGTGGTACGCCAGACACTAGTTATTACAGGTATATACTTCTCAAGGAAGATCACCCTACGCAATTTACTGTTCTTTGTCTGGTGAGAGATGCAGCTGCAAGACTACCTGATCGAGTAGGGACAAAATTGGACTTATGCTGTCTAGTAAGAGACTCGCAGTTCATTCAAGAAGACGTGGATGATTATACAATTGGCCTCATTGTAGATATAATGCTTGATCGGTTGCGTTATGAAATTGATCCTTGTGTCAAATTTGATAAAACTCAGAATTGTTGGGTTTACTTGCATGCCAGCAGATGTTGTGACCAGTTTGATGTAGATGGCACATCTGCAGCAAAGTAGGCTGGAAAATCAGTCACCAAAGAAAGAAGTTTTGAGCAAGATTTGCAGATCAGATGAAACTTTGCAAAAACAAGCTTTTAAATATGTTAAATTAATTATGTCGCTTTAATTTATTTTTGTATGTTTTCCTCATAAACTTCCAGCATGTTTTGATGTGTTTCCTTATTTCTAAACTTTATATGCAAGTTTTTCTGCATCTAGTACTTGAATGCTTCCTTAAATTATTATAAGACACTTATGAAACGTAGATCTCGACCGTATTTTATAAAGTCAAGCTGGTAATATGATCATGGTATCACATAAACCTACGTACTCTCTTACAACTGGATCTTTCGAATTGGCTTATAATTTATTTTTACAGTAACCGACTAGATTCATTCACATTAAGTAATGAAGAAAAGACAAAGATTCAAAAATATGTAGGATCACAATTCACAAGTCCACACCTACACATTACAGACAAAAAACCAATGAATTTTTCCAACCCCTTCAGAGGCAATACTCAATCTTGTAAAAAGCCTTCTGGTCCAAGACTTGCATCCCATGTTCTTGCTTATTTTGCTGGTTAACACAGGCGAATATGATAGTTGTTCTTGGGGAACTTGGTGGATGAGATGAATATTCTCTAGTTAAGGCACTCAAACAAGGAAAGATATACAAGCCTGTGTTTGATTAAGTCAGTGTGGTACTTGTACAACACTCTTCAAGTCAGAAGTACAATTTGGTCACACGATGAGCGGCTACATTTATATATTCTTGGGAATTTTCACACACATGCTATCTATCTATCTGCAAAATCTGTCTTCTCCTTTATTACTTCCAAGTGGACTCCCTCCACAATTTTTTTCTTTTATGAATATTTGACAATTTATATGATAGAATATAGTGACTTGTGCAATTAATTACTTCAATTTTTGTATACAACAGAGACATATAGTACAATTTTGAATAATATAAGAACCTATAGTGCAATTAAGTAAAAATAAAAATAAGAAATGGGGCATCGTTCACAAACCCCTTGGTCCTCCCTCCAGACAAAATTTTCTGATTATGCCCCTGTAACCACCCCGTCTAGTTCTTTGACTGCTTTTGTGATCAGGGTGCATGTTATTTTTCCTACTGTATTAGAAGCATTTGAAGATATTCAATCAAGGAAACATTTGTAAAGTTGGTAAAATCTTAATCCTATTATGAGCTATGCTACTTTACATATTAAATCTCCTACCAAAATTTTACATACTCAAAACCTTCACTATTTATTAGTTTTAGCATTTAACAGCAACCTTTGGTCATATACTTAAATTTGTGATGAAACGTTCTTAGATTTGCGGTTCCATTGTTGCGCCAAAGAATCCAAGTTTGGATACCTAAATGACTCTTATATATGGAAATATTGTATAATTCATGAATAATCCTTATTGAAATCTTTTAATCTGATTTTTTCTACCTTTTTGGGTGACGCAGGTGGATACTATCGCCTCAGATGAAAGTCTTCCAGCAATTGAATGATTATTTTACTAGAGTTACAAGTTAATGGGGAGCAACGAAATGTAACACCAAAATTTAGCATCATCACATATCCCTAATATTGAAAAGAACGTTAGCTAACTGGTGAATGAAAAATCTTGAGAACCAACTTAACATAAACATTACTTTTCCGTATGGGAAATCATGTAAGAGGGCTAAACCACACGGGTACTTTAAATTCACCTATTTACAAGAAACTAATGAACATATAATAATAAAATAAAAACTATTATATATGAAATCAAAACTAATTTGAAGATTCTACACTATTAAATGGACTTTTGAATCTAATGCACATTGCATCATATCGGGTCATATGTTGTAGGGGAAGCACGGGTGTTATCCTGTTTTGAGATTAGGATAAATTAAGAGTAATAATTTTAATTCAAGAAATTGCAAAGGTAAACCAAAAGCCGTGTAAAAAAAAAAAAACTACCCTTTAGTTCCATCGGTAACCTTTAAATTAACCAATTAGTCAATCTTGGTCAATTTTTTTTTTTTTTATACAAGAGAAGAGGCATTAAAGCCGTTAAGAATTATTGATTACATGAAGAACAATTGTTCTTATTAGAAGTCTAGCATAACTCTAGCAGTTGCGTGTTCACACGGTCCCTCATGATCCAACTCGAGAGATATTCTGGAGGTTCTACAAACCCTATCAGGTTTGTGTTCATAACTGCACCTTAAAGCTAACTTATCCGCGCAAAGGTTCGCTTCCCTGAATATACTGTTAACTTTAATGTGAGGAAAATCTCGTAATATCAAGGTGCACTCTCTAAGAAATGAAACATTACGGCTACTTAAATTCCCACCGCCCTTCACTAGCGCATGGAACTTCCCCGAGCCTACCTCATAATGAGTTGAGCTCCCACCGCCCTTCACTAGCGCGTGGAGCTCCTCCGAATCTGTTTCAATACATATAGCTGTAATCCCTCTATTGGTAACCCATTTCAAAGCAAAATGTAGCGCGAGCAATTCCGAGATCAGTGGAGAATCGACTATACAAGGACCCATAAAACCCGCAACACACGAGCCGTATTTGTCCCTTATAATACCACCAATACCTGCTACCCCTTTCCTTGGGGCGAAGCTTCCATCGATATTCAATTTCAGACCATTATCGGGCTTTGTCCAATTAACCATCACATTTCTCGCTACTTTAACTATTCCACCATCTACACTCTTTCCCCAAGCTAAGACAAAGTTTTTGCCAACGAAAAGATTTCTCTCATTAATGTTCTTTGATGGGGTATATTATCAGTATCGTTAAAAATTAGATAATTACGCTTAGTCCAAATGACCCATAGGATAGCTATGAACACATACGGCCAGTCAAGACCCGCGATTCGGGCTTTTGAACTTAGGTGAGCCTCGATCCAGAGTTTAGTAGAATCTGCAGCAGTTATAGATCCTCAAAATTCTGCAGAAATGTCATTACCGGCTCCTGGAAATTCTGCAGCAATTCTTGGTCTTCATCCAGCCGGGAATTCTGCAGTTCGGTCTTCGGAAGTCTGTCCAGATGTTCCTGTCACACGTGCTGCAGCAGTGTTGGCTCTTGAGCAGGCCTGTTCCCAATCGGAGTTCAGTTGCAGCAGGTGATTGCTGTCTTCCTTTTCAGCAGCTGGTCCGCCGAGAGCAACAGCTCTCCCTCTAGGTCAGTCCCTCCTGTCCAGCTTCCAGCAGCAGCTATCGTCTCCGCACCAGCAGCACACAAGACACCAACACCTGCATTTAAACCCATTAATTTCCAGTTTCAAATTATTTTTCTTAACACATGAGAAAGTATAAAAAATTGACTAAAAATATATAAAAGTTTAAATGGTTTTCAATAAACATCAAATTCACAAATAATATTATCTATTACAAACTAATAAGGCTCTCTCGTCTGCGGCTGGGATTAGAGAATGGGAGAAAGAGAGGAGATAGTGTATTCGAAAACACTGAGATAATGCGTCTTTCTCAACTGATTTGAATCTTTTGCATTTTATTAATTTCTAAAAAATTGCCACGGAACCATAAAAATAAAAGGGTCAATGACCCAAAAAATCAAAATAATATTATACTTACCCCAAAGAATCATCTATTAACTTACTATTATAAGATTACATGTTTACCCGTCAAGGACGATTCCCGTCAAGGACGATTCCCATCAAAGACGATTCCCGTCAAGGACGATTCCCGTCAAAGACGATTCCCGTCAAGGACGATTCCCATCAAGGACAAAATTTAGTTAATGATGTTATTGGGAAGAAATTTTGTCATTGATGTTATTGGGCTGAAAATAATATTATTTTGATTTTTTGGGTCATTTTCTCAAAATAAAATCTCCCGGCCCTCACTAGAAAAGTAAAATTTTAAAAAGTATTAAAAATTTTACTCTAGAGCCACTTCCTCGAAAAAAAATATATAAAAATATTGCCCCGCCAATCTATGCTGTATATCTCCCCGCCTAGGCACGCCTAGGCGCCGCTTAGGCACGCCTAGGCGCCGCTTAGGCGTCAACTCCCCCTTCAGGCGCTTACGCCTAGTTAAAACTCTAGGCGTTTTTGGCTAGCGCCTTAGTCGCTGTGGAATAGGCGCCTAACCCGTCTAGGCACCGATTAATGACAAAAATTGGCCGCCTAGGCGCCGATTAATGGCAAAACATTCCCGTATAGGCCTTCTTGTTATGTTTCTTATGCTCGGGAATTTTTTAATTGATATTATAACTCAATTTTTAGTATTTTTTATATATATACTATAGTGTTGTTAAATGAATTTTATTACTCAAATATTTAAAATTGCTATAATTACTACATATATTACTAAATATACAAAATTACACAGCGAAATTCAAAACCGTATAATTCCACCTAAGCCCCGTGTAATCCATCGACCGCCTAGGCCTTAAAACCGAGATCTACAACATAGCCGCCAATGCTAGTAAAAATAAAAAAATAGTTACACAGGCCACTTGCTAGAAAAGTAAAAGCATTTATATATTTTTTTTGCCACCGAGTCCTCGGAAAGACAAAAAGATCTAGAAATTTTCCCCTAATTAGACCCCGTTAGGAAAGTATAGAAATTAAAAAAAAAAGTAAATTCCCACGATCCATTCCTTAAAAAAAATTAAAAAAAGATTGAAAAAATTCACACAAACACCCCGCTAGAAAAGTACAAGAATCTAAAAAAAATTGTCCACCCGAGCCCCCCTAGAAAAGTAAAAAAAACAAATTCTTTTTGCCCCAAGTCCGTGTTAGAAAAGTAAAAAATTTACAAAAGAATTCCCTCCAAGCCTCTCTTAAAAAACGAAAAAAAAAAATCTAAAAACAAATAATTTTCCCTTAAACCCTCCTCTAAAAAAAGTAACAAAATCTAAAAAAAAAGTTCCTCGAATCTTTGCTAGAAAAGTAAAAAAATCTAAAATAAAAGTTGTTTTGGTTAAAAAAATAACCAATGATTTAATTATGAATTTGTTAGACTAAACTTATCTAATTGAGTAATGACATTTACCACCTAAAATTATACTACCATTTATCATTCATGATGTACTGTGAATTGGTTGGAATAAATTGTTAATCAGATCAAGAAATAAATAAATTAACGATTTATAGCTAACAATTCACGCCACGTCATGGGTGGTATACTTGAATGGTATAGTTTGAGTGCTATATATCATTACTTTGTTTAATTACACTATAACTTTAAGGAGGATATTTTGATAATATTCCATACTTAAGTATTATGTGCTTTAAATAGAAAGTGGATGATTTATTTTGATTTAAGTAAAAATTGTTCAATTTTTTCTAAGCAAACTTTGTTTTCAAATTACTTTCCATTTTTTCTTTTAAATTTATATTGTAACAAATCTAGAAAAGGTTTAAAAAATATTGCAAATATTATTAGAAAAGATTCTTAATTTTTTATAACTGAATACGTTAAATTAAGAATACACATGATTAAATCTAATCCGTTCAATGAGTGAAACAAGCTTGCCCGTAAAATAAATCAGTGTGAAACCAACACTGAAATCGATAATAGAAATTCTTGAATTTTTTAAAATAATATAAGGACTTACCATTTTTTATTAATATAGGGACTTATGGGCAAATGTTCATACTATAGGGTCCTATGGTAATATTCTAACATAGCCTTAGGACTTAAAAATATCATTTGTGCATAATATAGGGACATACGGTGAAATTTTTACATAATATAAGAGAAAAACATAAATTGCACTATACGTCACAATACCATGCACAAATTGTAATAATAGTCCATATTTAACTGAAATTTTGCATATTAAGTCCCTATAGTTTGAAAAAAAATCACAAAATAAGTCCCTATGTATCAAAAACTAGCCTTTACCCCATTTAAGGTTAGAAAATTGATTGTTAAATCCCTATAAGTCTATATATTACTCAAAATTGCAAAACAACTCTCTATATTTATAAAAATACACTACTAGACCCTAAATTTTACAAAATTGCACTATAAGTCCTTATATAACTCTAAAATGCAAAATAAGTCCTTATATAATTTAAAAAAATTCACTATTAGTCCCTTATAATTTGCAAGATTGCAGAATAAGTCCTTATCAAACTAATAGATATACTATAAGTGCCTAAAAGTTTTGACAATTGCAAAACAAGTCCCTATATTTATTAAAATGCATTAATAGTCCCTAAATAATTAGACAATGCATAATAAGTTACTAAAACTTTAAAAAATATCATTATTGGTCCCTATAATTTGCAAAAGTGCATATTAAACCCCTAAATAAACCAAGAAACACAATAAGTCCCTAAACTTCACAAAATTGGACCCTAAGTCCCTAAATATATATTAAAAATGCATAATAAGACCCTAATTACAAAATTCTACATAAAAGTGGGAGGTTAGAGATGAGGGGCGGAGGGGGATATACATACACAAATGTTTGATAAATATTATATATAATATACTATATAAATGGTTAAAAAACTCACCTAATATTAGAGATGAAGGGTATAAGGTGGCGGAGGTGCCAAAAGTCGTTGGGACGGCGATGAAAGTTCTTGTTGTACAGAGGGGGATAAATTTCTAGAGGGGGAGGGGGGTCCGAAGTAGGTAAATGAAGACTAAAACCCGTATGAGTTTTATAAAGTTCAAGACTTCTAGCGCCTACCAAGTGTTTTCTAGTGATTAATTGAGTGGTCGATAAAAAATAGTACTTTAAAATAGGCAAAACTAGACTACCAATATTTTTGGTGGGAATTTTGCCGATTACGTCCTTGGTCGGTAAAAGTTATATATTATTATTTTTATATTTTTAAACCTTTACAGACCACTTAGTGGTCATCAAAGCATTCTTTTTTATTTTTCCCAAACCATATCTATTTTGCCACAAAGTTGGCCAGTAATGATTTCATAGTCTCTACTGACCACTTATGTGATCGCCAAAGACATTTTTTTAATCTTTTTTTTGGAATACTAGTCACAATTATTGGTCGCAAGAGGTATAGTTACTAGCTACCACTTTGAAGGTCACAAAAAAAGTAGTCCCCGGAGAGGTCATTTCTAGTAGTGGGTATAGATGGATCTGCATATCAAAAGATCAGTTACTCGATTATAATCGTACTGGTAAAGGAAGAGATTAGTATTATGTAGTAACTGTTAATATATATAATGGGTATATTTTTAAGTTTTTCCATACATGAGAGGCTAAAATATAGTTAGTTTTAGTTATAAACAACTTGAAAACCTTTCATAGGAGCTCAAAATAGTTCTAGATACCTCTAACCGCTCCTACCTCGAGTAATTACTCTCTAGAGAGCATCCGGGGATCCACGTACCATATCGAGGCAACTCTCGAATCGCCTCATTTCTTTGCAACCTAATTTGCACATGTTTGTCTCGCGATAGACCTGATTGACCTCAAATGATGAATTCTTCCATAGAATTTTCAGGCAATCGCGAACAATTGACAAGACCAGTTCCTGGAGTCAGTACCACATGAAACACCCAAAAATCAATTTGTATACACAGATCCGAAAAACCTGCATTCCTCAACCCACAAAATTTTGTATATACAAGCTAAATCTAGTTATGATCAATCTGTGTCAATTTTTGGTATCCACCCATGGTATATCTGGTGGTCCTTTGTGTGTTCTAAAGTAAATGCAATAAGGAAAAGAGAACCACAACCGCAAGTGTACGGTTGTCCCAAGTAATATAAGTGATAAAACAGATTCGTTCTCAGGGACGGAATGGTTGACTCTAATGCTTATCAAATAGTGGTTAATTTCACGTGAAAGCAAGTAAATGATTTTTAGATTTGTTTGTTGGTTTTCTAATACTAAGACAATAAAGTAAAATACAAAATTAATGCAAGTAAATAACTAGACGCGAGAAACTAAAGTGTTTACGCAAGTTGAGAAGGCAGTACTTGAGATACGCAAGGATTTCTCCTAATTATCCTTCATTTCACACATTGTTTAAGGGACAAATTGGTAAATTGATATTGGTCGGGATTCAGAATTCTCCTTACCACCGTCAGGGTGGACTAAGGAGCAACTTTCAAGTGCTACAAACCCCGTCAGGGTGATTATAGTCCACTCTCAAGTGATTAAGTTTAAATTACCCAATTGGCTATAGGTTTAATTAAGCTCGTCAGAGTCAAATAATTTCTAACCTATATTCGTTAATTAATTATGTACCCAGACCCCCCGTCAAGGTGATCCAATCGCCACTAATTGGAATAGCCTAGATATTAAGTCCTATTATCAATTGATCAGATCAATAATAGTAAATAAAATACAAATTAAAGAAAAATATAATTTACCCAATTTGATTTAAATAATAATTATCCTAAATTCAAACATATGAAACGAAATCAAATTGGGATTAACCCATTATGCGTTCTCAAGCACTTAATTAAATTAGCTCATACTAATGTGGAAAACTAAATTAAAAGAAATAAAAGTGTTCATATTGTTTTACAGAAAGAAATAAAGAAAAACCTAATTGCGGAATTGGATTAGCTGTGATTTGGAGATATAGACCGTCTCCAGCTCTCTAACTTTTCTGCTTCCTTGCCTTGACTTCTCTTTGATATTTTCTTTTGTAAAAAGTGAATTGTATGAAAATAGAATTCAAACCCCTTATTTATACTTAGAAATTCGGACTTGGACCTTAGGCTAAAGTTTAAATGAAAAAGAAAGGCCCAAGTCCATTATCTTAGCCCAAAATCCCGTAACTGCTGCACCACCTCCACTAAAACAGCTCTAACCGACTCGTTTCAACTCAGATTGACCTCATTCTAGTTGCTAAAATTTCGTAACTCAATGGGGCACGTTTTCTCTTCACAAGTAAGCGGTTAAATCTACTCATAAGTGGATCTAAATCAGAAATATTTGGCGACTTTCCAGATTTACAGCTTTAAAATATCAATTCTTTTGTGATTTGTCTTCATGCTTTGACTCCATATCATGATCTTTGACTTTATTCTCGGATTCCTCTTCTAGCTAATATTCAAAACCTACAAACTTTACACAAAAATACCCAATATTATGCGCAAAAGTTTAATAAATCAAAAATGCTAGAAATAAAAGAGGAAATTCGGATTATTGCATATTTAGTCCAAAAGTCTATCAAAATAAACGAATAAACACAAAAAATGATGTCTCCCAAGGGCATAAATTAGAACATTTAGGGAGACATCAATATCCATGTTCCTCAACCCATCAAAGTTTGTATATATAAGTTATCCATCTTGTGGTGGGTGGGTTGAATGGTCGGGGAAGGGGGGTTGGAGGAGGAGGTTTTGCTGAATCTATTTATTATCAACCTAGGTTAAGTTTTACTGTCCACCCATGGGTGATACCTTTACATTGTTTATAGTTCATATAAGATATTCTTAGATTTAAATAGACTAAGAATAATTATTGCTTGGATTACAAAGGAAGCTAAACTACAAGTTATATGTAAATCCGAATATGATAATTGTGATTAATATAATCACTGGTTGTACAAAAAGAATGGTTTCCAAAGAAAAACAAAAGAAGTAAAGAAAACAATTTTAGTGTAAACTAACGATTACAGAAAAATTGAATTACGATTACAAGGAAAAGTTGAATAACAATTACACGGAAATTAAATACACTTACACGGAAATGAGAGGAAAAATAATAACAGTCACCTACGGTCGTAAAAAGATATTCCGGCGGACCGGTATCTCTAACGGAAAATTACGTTTTTTAGAGAGAAGGTAAGGCAGAGTATTTTTTCTTTCTTGTGTATTTCGTAGTTGGAATGAGTGGAGTGAGAGCTCTATATATAGGGGAGAGGTGAGGAATCAAACCATTCAGAAACGTCCCCATTAAGTCCCATGATTACCTCCCGTAATTGACTTGATTAGGTTGACGGTTTTGATTGGCTTTTAATTGACATTGATATTCCCACGTGTTGACTATCTCCTTGTAACAGCTGCGTAACAACTGCTGGAATATTCTTATTCTTTAACGCGTGCGTGATTGGTGGAGACTTGTCTCTATGTTTGAGTTTGAATTGTCAACGACCACTATAAGAGCTGGTAGGAAAATCCATTTCATTTTTCATCTTTTGACTCCCCAAACTCCCCAACTCCCCCACGCCGCTGTTGCCGTTGCCGTCGCCGTCGCCGTCGCCGGTGCAGGTGCCAGGCTGGGCGGGTGGGTGGTGGTGGTGGTGGTGCGCGCGTGTGGGGGCTTCCTTGTTCTCTTTTAGCTTCCATAGTGACTAGCTCTTGTGATAAGAATACATAGGTGAGTTTATATAAGTAGATAAATTTTTTAACTCACCTCCTATGTGAGACAAAAACATTCACAAAAGTAGTCTTTTCCACTTATCAAAGGGAATGGGAAGAGTCTTAGTTAATCCTCTATATTAATCTAAGTCTCTTCCTCTTCTCCTAAAAGAACATGATTGGATTAACGTTTATACATTTAAATTAACAAATATAAAGCATTAATCCAACAATCCCCCACTCAGGGTCTTTTGGAGAGACAGTGATGTCTCCCTAATTGTTCTTATTTTCGACCCTTAGGAGACATCATTTTTGGTGCTTATTTGAATATTTTGATAGACTTTTGAGTTAAAAATACAATAATCCGGAATTTCCATTTTATTTCTAGTAATTTTGATTTATTAAAATTTTGCGCGTAATCTTGTGTATTTTAGTGGAAAGTTTGTAGGTTTTGATTATTAGGTAGGAATGGAATCCGAGAAGAGAGTCAAAGATCGTGATATGGAGTCAAGACTTGAAGATAAATCCCGAAGATATTATTTTTAGAGCTGTTTTCCAGGCCATAGATTGCTGATTTAGAGGTGCTTAAGAGCTGATTTAGTCGCTGACCTTCGAAGAGAAAACATTCCTTATCGAGTTACGGAACTTTAGCAACTGGAATGAGGTCAATCGGAGTCATAACGAAGCGGGAAAAGCTGTTTTAGTGAAGGTGTATCAGCAGTTATGGGATTTTGGGCTTAGAATTTGGGTTTGGACATTTAATTAGTGTTTTATTATTAGGTCCAAGCCCTAATCCGTTTTTACACTTATAAAAGGAGCCTTTGACGTCTATTTTTCACACAATTCACATTCCACAAGATTAAACATCAGAGAGAAGCTACAGAAGGAAGAAAGAAGAAGCTGCAAGAACTGGAGAGGGTCTATATCTCCGTTCTCAGTCATTCCAACTCCGGAAAATTAGGTTTCTTTCAATTTTAATTTTGTAATCAAATATGAATTCCATTTCAATTAATTTAGTTTTTCCATTTAATATGAGCTAAACATTTATTAGTGCTTGAGAACAATTAATGGGTGAATCCCAATCTTATTGAATTTTGAATGTTGAATTTGGGTTTCTGTTAAATTAAATTAGATTGGGGCATTTACTCTTTTTTTATAAATTAAGATTATTTACTGTTTTTAGCGTCATGAACTAGGAACAGGTGTTAGTATTTAGGCTATTCCAATTAGTGGCAATTGGATCATCCTGACGGAGGGTTTAAATACAGAACCATTTATTCAATCTAGGATAGAAGCTACTGATTCTGACGAACTTAGCTAATTCTAGGGCCAATGAGGTAATAAAACTTAAACATCCAAAAGTGGATCATATTTACCCTGACGGGACTAGTGACACTCTAGGATCGCCTTATAGTCTACCCTGACGGGGGTATAAGGAATTTAGAATCCCGACCATTGTAATTGACCAATTTAGCCCTTGAACAGCATAAGTTAGGAAATAGGATTGGGAGGATCCTTGCGTTCTCAAGTTCTACTTCTCATATTGCGTTTTACATCATTTTACTTGCGTCTTAGCTTTTATTTGCATTTTAATAATTGTCTTTCATTTACTTAGCATTAATACAAAAACAAATCAAACATATTTACTTTACTTGTTTTCATAAGTGCAATCAATCATTTATAGTTAAGCATTGTAGTCAACCATCCCGTCCTTGGAACGAATCTGTTTTATCAATTATACTACTTGGGACAACCGTACACTTGCGGTTGTGGTTCGATTATTTATTGCACATTTTTTAGAACACACAAAGGACCACCAGACAGCGATCAAGTTTCTATACATATCAGTTTTTGGGTGAATTGTACTTAAGTGGCAATATCTTTCGATTTGAATTGACACGTAGTGAAGTGAGGCAACCTCCAAATTCCGTTTAAGTGAACTTACTTTTGAACTTTAACAGTTTTTGATCGAGACCCCCACAACACATACTCTACCCTGCTGAAAGCTATAGTTCCCTCGAACATCACCTTTCAGTTCATCAAGTCCTTCTCTAAGAACCACCCTTTACGGGCTATGAACTTTTGATTTCTTCATTTAAAGATTGTTTAAGGACGTCTCCTTTTAACATTCTATTATGAAGTTTGGGTCTCGTGATTACCCGCGAATTCATCAAGTCCTTCTTTAAAGGACCACCATTTAGGCTATGAATTCTCTATGAGTTTAAACACTCAGTACGTCTTATTCATGAAGTCCTTCTCAACAAAACCACCACAAATGGTTATGAATTTTAAGACGATTTTGTTTTGAGCCATAGGGATGGAGAGAATCACATTGACCCATTGGTCACATGTTCCCCATTAATGGGTTTCAATCCCATCCCCCTCGACGTCTCCAGCACTACTCTCCTGGTTAAGCCTTTGGTAAACTGATCAGCTAGGTTGTTCTCTGATCGTACATATTCCAAGGCTATCACACCATTTTTCAGTAACCGTCTTACTGACCCATGTCTGATGCAAATATGTCTCTTCTTCCCATTATAGGCGCTATTATGAGTGACTCCAATGGCTGCTTGTGAATCACAGTGGATACATACAGGTGTGGCACTTCCTTCCCAAAGTGGCATATCCGATAAGAGACTTCTCAACCACTCAGCTTCTTGCCCAGCTAACTCTAGTGCTATGAACTCAGACTCCATGGTGGAGCGTGCTATACAAGTCTGTTTGGAAGACTTCCACGATAAAGCACCTCCCCCTAAGGAGAACACATAACCACTGGTGGAGTTTACTTCGTCATTGTCAGAGATCCAGTTTGCATCACAAAAACCCTCAAGGACTGCAGGGAATTTGTTATAGTGCAAGACTAGATCGATGGTACCCCTCAAGTATTTCAATAGACGGCGAAGTGAAACCCAGTGGTCACTAATCGGGTTATGAGTATAGCGACTAAGTCTACTCACGGCATAGGCAATATCGGGTCGAGTATAGTCCATCAAGAACATCACACTTCCTATGATTTTAGCATATTCATTTTGGGATACAGCATCCCCAACATGTTTGGATAAATGAATGCCAGAATCATAAGGAGTATTTACAGGCGTGACCTCAAAGGAATTGAACTTCTTCAGCATCCTTTCTACGTAATAAGACTGATTTAGGGTAATACCAGTACTGCTCCTAATGATTTTTACCCCAAGTATTACATCAGCTTATCCCATATCTTTCATGTCGAATCTGGAAGACAAGAAGCGTTTAGTCTCATTTATAATATGAATAGTAGTACCAACGATGAGCATGTCATCTACATAGAGGCAGATGATAACACACTCTGAATTTGTTACCTTGGAGTAAACACATGATTCAGAAGTGTTAGCTATAAAACCATCTGAAATGAGAGTACTATTTAGTTTTTCATACCATTTTTTCGGTGCCTGTTTCAAACCATACAAGGATTTTTCAACTTACACACTTTGTCCCCTTGACCAGGGACCACACACCCTTCAGGTTGAGCCATGTAGATCTCATCATCTAGATCTCCGTGCAGGAACGCGGTTTTGACATCCATTTGATGTATTACAAGTTCGTGAATGACGGCTAGAGCAATAAGGGTTCTTATCGTGGCAATTTTGGTCACTGGGGAATAAGTGTCAAAGTAGTCTAAACCTTTCTTTTGGGTGAAGCCCTTAATAACAAGTCTTGCTTTGAATTTTTCTATTGAGCCATCGGGTTTCAACTTTTTCTTAAAAATCCATTTGCTACTAATAGGTTTGCTACTCCTAGGTAAGTCGGTGAATTCCCATGCATGGTTACTTTTAATTGACTCAAGTTCACTATTAATGGCCTCTTTCCAAAAAATAGCATCTATAGATTTTAAAGCATCATCATAAGTTTTTGGGTCTTCCTCCATGAGGAGGCAGTTGACTACCTGTTTAATAGATCAATGTGAAAACCTTCGGTCATAAAGGCTGTTATAAAGTCAGGGCCGAAGCTGGACTCGATCCTACACCTCTTACTTCTCCTAGGTTCTTCATCGGGAACTACTAGGCTCCATGGAAGTGGAGGGGTTAGGAAAAACATCACAAAGAGGTAAAACATCATTAGTAGATAAGTTATTAACAGGTAAAGAAGCATTGACAGTATTTAAAGCTTTCAAAGGAAAAATATGTTCAAAGAACTCAGCATCTCTAGATTTACAAATAGAGTTATCTTCTAAGGACAAGAATCTATATGCCGCACTATTTGAGCGTACCGTATGAAAGTTGAGCCAACGGTTTTGGGTCCAACGGTGACAGTTTTAAAATCAGGTAGTTTGACTTTGGCTAGGCACCCCTACACTTTTAAAAATTTCAGGTTTGGTGGAAAACCCTTCCACATATCATAAGGGGTCTTTTCTAGGGATTTATGTGGTACCCTATTAAGTACATAACAGGCTGATAAGACAGCTTCCCCCCACATGTTGTTTGGTAAACCTGAACTTATTAACATGGCATTCATAGTCTCTTTAAGGGACCTATTCTTTCTTTCCGCTACGCTGTTTTGTTGGGGGTGTATAAGGGGCACTAAGTTCGTGGATAATCCCATTTGTTTCACAAAACTCTTTAAGGGAATTTGAACTATACTCGCCTCCTCTATCGGACCTAAGTCGTTTGATTTTACAGTCTAGTTGGTTTTCAACTTCGGCTTTATATTTTAAAAACGCATTTTCCGCATCATCTTTAGTTTTAAGAAGATACACTTTAGTAAACCTAGAGTAGTCATCTACGAAGGTTATGTAATAAAGTTTTCCTCCTCTACTAGCGGAGTTTTTAAAATCAGCTAAGTCCGAATGAACTAATTCAAGCAATTTAGTTTGTCTCGTGGTAACGGGTTTAAAAGGTTTTTTTCGCAAGTTTGGACTCTACACATTTTGACATTTTTCAAAGTCATCCACGTTGTGAAGGGGTATTAGTCCAAGATTTTTAAGCCTTTTAATAGACACAACATTTAAATGGCCTAGTCTACCATGCCACGTTTGAACAGACTCAAAAATATAAGCATAATTATATGCATTCTCATTAAGGGTTACAGTGTTTAAAACAAACAAGCCATTATTAAGGTACCCTTTCCCTACGAACTCGTCATTTTTGGTGATAATGACTTTCCCCCCCTTAAAAACAAGTTTGAGACTTACTTTGTTAAGAAGAGCCCCGAAAACTAAGTTCCTACGGAGAGAGGGGACGAAGAGAACATCATTCAATTCAAGAATCTTACCAGAGGTGAGTTTGAGGGGAACCTGACCTTTCCCGAGAACTGTAGCGGTGGAAGAATCACCCAAGTACACACACTCACCATCAGTTGCCTTTTCGAATTTCTTGAACAGGGCTTTGTTTGCGCAAAAATGCCGAGAAACTCCAGTGTCAAGGATCCACTCACTCTTGTTCTCGACCAAGTTTACCTCAACCATTACCGTGACAATTATTTCTTCCGTCTCAGTCAGATTAGCGGCAGCTTTGGGACCCTGGCCAGCCCTAAGGGAACATTTAAAAGCCCTATGTCCTTCTTTGCCACAACAATAACAAGCCCCTTTAGGTTTTTGAATCTTACCAGAGGTTTTGAACCCTCCACCTTGTTTGTTGGAGTTGCCGCGGTTCTTGTTTCCCCAAGATTTTGACTTGTTGGAGCTTTGTTGCTTTCCCTTCCCTTTGAACCTGTCTTTGTTACCTTGGCCAGAACCCTCGAAGAGATTAGCTTTCGAGGAAAGAGAAGGGAAAGAGATTGACTTATCCTTGAGTCGATTGGCTTCTTCGACTTGAATGTGGCTGATGAGCGCTTGGAGGGTCATTTCTTTTTCTTTGTATTTGAGGTGGTTGCGGTAATCACTCCAAGATAGGGGAAATTTCTCAAGAAAAATGTTGGCTTGAATAATTCCGCACATCTTCATGCCTTCGGCGATTACCTCCGCGCATAGGTTCTCGTACACATGAACTTGTTCAGTCATGGGTTTCTGATCCGTGAGTCTAAAATTGTACCAGTTCCCAGTCACGTATGTTGGCATATAGCCTCCCTAATTAGGTGTTTTAATGTGACAAATCCTCTTGTGATTAGTGTGCTAATTTCTATTGTTATTGACATTCTTTCTTGCACTCTATTTCATCAAAAAGCTCTTTCTTTATCTTGTTGATCAACCTTATAGTTTTATCTTAAGAAACTAATTCTCATACAAGTGCTATTAACCTTATCTTTATGTTTATTGAGAATTAGCTTTAGTGTTCAACTTCAAAGATTCATAGAATGATGTTTGCAACAACTTTTATGAAGAAGAGCTATTGATCCAAGTTGTTATTCTTCAAAGAATACTTGGCGCGGTACACCGGTGCGGTATACCGGACCAGGCGCGGACCAGGGCGCGGTATAGAGGACTAGCCCGTCAGTATGCAAGAAAATCAACCACTGAAGCGCGGTACACCGCTGCGGTATACCGCAAGATAGGGTTTTCTGCACTAAAGCCAAGTCATAAGAAATATATCCGTTGGGAAATTAATAGATCCGTTGGACTCAAGCCTTATGACCGTTGGAAGCCATTTTCTACTATAAATTGAAGCTCTTTGAAGGCTACAACTACACCAACTAATTACAAACATTAAGGGGCTTAATTGCTATCATTCAAGAAGGTGTCAAGAGCTATACATAGTCAAATTCAATCTTAGTGAGCTTATAAATCCTTTCAAGGAGTTAATCAATTAAGCCACAAGGTTCTATCCACTCAAGAAGGAGTATACAAGCTTATAGTCATATCCACTCTTTAGGAGTTTTAGATACAAGCTTTAATTAGCAAACCTTTAAACACTTTGTTGCTATCCTCTTAAGTCTAGGTCTTGTAATAGATAGATTAAGAGAGAATTCAAGTATAGGGAGTATACTTGGTGTCCTTGTGTTGTGATTACGCAAGTGGTGTGTCCTTCGTGTTATCGAAGAGTTTGTAAAGGTTATTGTGTTCTCGACCCGATTAAGAGAGACACGGAAGCTTAGTGAAAAGCTTGAAATCCTAAGGAGGCTTCCTTAGGTAGTGGATGTAGGGAAACCGAACCACTATAAATCGTGTGTATCTTTCTATCCCTACTCTATTTACTTTCCGCACTCTATATGTTTGATTATATGCTTGCATGAATATTGTGATATTGTTTATCTAGGTTATCTAACATATAGTCTTCTAGAGTAGTTTAAGATATTGGATTAGCTTTTCACTAGTTATACTTTTATATCAAACCTTACTCTTTACATTGCATGATCCTATAAGTGTTTGATTTTATTAGTTGACCTAGAAGTTTTTTTCTTAAACTTATTATTGTCCAAAAGATTTTAATTAGGCATTATCTTATTAGTAATCCTATTCACCCCCCCTCTAGGACTATCAATTGGTATCAGAGCCTAACTCTACGTGAATAGCTTAATCGTTAGTAGAGTAAACGATATGGAATTTAATCTTTTGGAAAGTTCGTCTTCTACACGACCTCCACTTTTTGTAGGAACTTACTATTTCGCTTGGAGAACAAAAATGGAGGAATTTATAAAAGCCGAAGATCCCGATCAATGGAGAATTGTAAAAGAAGGTCCATTTGTCCCTTATAAAGAAGAGTTAAATGAAGAAGGAGTTCTCAAGCTAAATCAAGAAGAAAAAGAGTTTGATGAACTCACCATTGAGGAAAAGGCTAAGCTCACTCAAAATGCAAAACCAATGTACACTCTCATTCGTGGAATTTCCGAAGAAATTTTCTCACAAATGTTAGATTGTAAAACCGCAAAAGAGCTTTGGAATCGTTTGGAGTTTATATATGGAATTGTCGAAAATAATGAAGAAGAAGAAGTCTCAATCCATAATGAATCCCACAACGATTTTAAACCTAATCATGAGGTAGCACTTTATCCTAACTCTTTATCTCTTCCTTATAATTATTGTGATATTAGACAAATTTCATCCCTTCTCAAAATTCTTGATTCTCAAATCCATTTAAATAATCTTATGTTAAAAAAGGGTAATATTGAGCCAAAGAAGTGTTTTAAATGTTGTATCACTTTGGATGACATTCTTGGCAATACCAAAAATCCGTGTTTTGAAAACATTTTTATTTTAAATAAATGGAAACATCCCTTGAAGAAAAACATAGAAGGTTTTAAAAAATTGGATGAAGCTTTTTCCCTTGCTCTTGATGCTTTAAAAAATCATCCTTTCTCAAATATCACTCCTTTTGATCCAAATGATTTTTTCAAAGAAAAGTTATATGTTAGTGACAATTTGGATATTGGAAAAAATGTGGAAACTTCTTGTTCAAAACCTTTACATGGTTACTCTATTCAAAAAAGAAGTTATTGCAACTATTGTGGTAAACCCGGTCATCATGCTTCTACGTGCCATTACCATGAACAACTTATAAGTGGATCTTTGATACCGTCATGGGAAAAACCAATATGGATCGTGACAAATGCTAATAACATTTCCGGATCCATTCCACCTCGGGTACCATAGTAATTTGCATTGAAGGTGTTGAGCGTCAAGAAAATGGAATTTCATGCTAAAGGACGTTCAAACCTCATAAAAGGGAAATACGGTGATATTCTTTCCTCTCTTGTGTTTTTATATTGTGTTTTATGTGTTTTATCAACTTGTGATGCTATCTTGTTGTTCTTGACCTTGTTCATGCTTTTGTTTTGTTTTATTCTTGCATAGGGTCTTTTTGCACTTTTAGAAAACTTAGGGTCTTTTTGTGAAATTAACTGTTATATGCGTTTTTAGCTTCTCCTTGGCTTTTTTTTTCAAAACGAAGATGCTCAAAATTATTTTATATCATTCCGAGTCTTTTGGGGAAGTTTCGATTGTGTTTCGGGTGTTTTTAAAAGAATCAAAAATTGGATTTTCATTACCCAAACCGAACACTCGTGCGGTGCACCGGACGAATCCCGCGGTACACCGCACGTAAGGGTTCTATCAGTTTAAGGACCCGTTTTTCTGCACTTTTACTTCACTTCTTCATTTCATCTTCTTCACTCCTCCTCCTTGGCGATTTCCGGCCAAAAACCCTCCGGCTCCACCACCAAAAACACCCTCTTTTACCACCAAAATCACTCCTCCTTCTTCCTACTCCATTACCCACTTCATTTTCCACCATGGTTAGAACCAAATCGATTGCTAACAAGAAAAAGTCTTCCACCGGAGCCTCCTCAAGCCGCCACCGTGAACCATCTCCGGCGAAGTCACCATCACCACCACCACCACCACTCCGGCCATTCGATGCTCTACCGGGAAGAACGATTTGCCCCTCGGCTTTTCCCTCCGGTGATGATTCTCTTTTTAAACTATTTTCAATTCAAAAATTTCATAAGATATTTGCTTTTTCGGGTAGTCATTTGGCAATCGGGTTAATCGAAGATTTTTATACGAATTTTGAATTTAATCATGCTACTACTTCGGTTAAATCAATTGTTTCGGGTAACATTTTACGTTTGAAATCGAATACTTTGTGCACTAAATTTGATATACCTTCGGATGGTTTTAGCGGGTTTTGGTCAAGTGGTTGGGATAATTCAAATATAGATATTGTTGCTCAAAATGAAGTGAATGAGTTCGTTAATAGTAGAATGGTTATTGCGGATGGAAATTGGAATATTCGTAACTTTGACCCGGAATTTATCGTGGCCCACAAGTTTTTTATCTCGGCCGTTATTCCGAAAGATAAGCATGATGCTAAACTTATCCCGTATGAAGCTTATCTTTTATTCTTGATCTTCTCCAAACAACCGATAAACATCATTGCAATTATGTTCAAATGGATGAATCACGCTCGTGCCTCTCGGGATAAAGTCCCTTACGGTATTTTTCTATCCAAAGTCTTTGAAGCTAATGATATTTCTTTTGGAGGGA
Organism: Nemophila menziesii; assembly: GCA_029959085.1. NCBI lineage: Eukaryota > Viridiplantae > Streptophyta > Magnoliopsida > Boraginales > Hydrophyllaceae > Nemophila > Nemophila menziesii. Next base: position 7,099,540 of record JARWIR010000001.1, on the reverse strand, counting down.
CTAATGTGAAACCTATGAATAAGTCTTGGAATTTCGATTATCTCACGATTCTTAGAATGAAATTTGTTATTTATAACAACACATATGTTCCGATCTCCACTATTAATCGCATCTCGGATATCACTATTCGAAATCGTATTCTTGAAGCTAGAAAGCGCAACGATGGTCCGGAGCTTGAGACTCTTATTTTAGTAGATAACCCGGATCAAGAAAACCCAAATCCAAATGAGCCCACTCCTAGCCAACCCATCAATGTTAACCCTCCTAATCCATCCGGTTTCGAAAGTGCTATGTCTCGTTTCATGGATTATATAGGGAGTAGATTTGTGGCATTGGAAGATAAGTTAGAAAGAAAGTTTGGAGTTTTGGAAGAAAAGATAGGAAATCTTGCGAATGAGCTCTCGTGTATGAAAAGTGATGTTTCGTGCATTCGCGATGATATTGGGAATGGTAGAAGATCTAGGAGCCGATCTCCTCGTAATAACCGTTAATTCATCTTGATTTGGTGTTTGGTGTTTAAAATCCTTCTTGGTGGTTTATGTGTCTTTAATTGCTTATGTGGTTTTTATTAGAACTTGTTTTATGGATGTTTATGCTTTTTAAGTTTATGGGTCCGTGTTTTGGACATCTAGGATATTACTATTATGACTTCTATGTTAGGATGCTAAATGTTTCTTTTGGATAATTGGTACTTGCTTTGATCTTAATTGTTAGTTGCTTATGTTTGTTGAATTGTTCTTTATGTTGCTAACATGATCTTTGATGTTATAGGTACTTCTTGATTTTGCTTCTTAGTCCCTATAGTTTGCTCTCTTTAGCCTTGTTCCTAAATAGATTGAAAATTGCATTGTGGTCCCAAATAGATCTTTCAAAATTGCGTTTGGCACCCAAACTTTTGAAAAATACATCTTGACCCCTTATTTTTTCGAAAAATACATTTTTACCCCTAAACCTTCTTCAAAATGTTTTCAAGTGTTCTTATTAGGGAAAAATTGTCAATCAAACTTTTTCAAAATTAAAACAAACTCTATGCACTATGTAAGGGGGAGACTTTGTTTAAAATTTTAAAAACTCACTTGCTTAAACTAATCTTTTATTTCATATATTGCAACTAATCGTTTGTGTCATTAGAAAGCATTTGAAATGAACTTGTATCAATCAAGGAGTTGGTAAATATCTCTATCCTTAACTCTTGCTTTTCAATTATCTATCTTTGTGCATCTCTTTCTAAAAAATCGTTTTTATCCAAAACTCTTGCACACTCTCTCTATCATTGTTTAAAATCTATTCACTCGAGTTATCTTTGCTCTTCTACTCTTAGTTGTTTTTACCCCGTCTTTTTGATGAAGACAAAGGGGGAGAAATATTATGTGCACTAAAACTTTCAAAACTTGCACGGCTTAAAACTCACATATGCATCTCAAATTTTATGCTTATTGTGAGGGGGAGCTTTATTTCATTAGTACTTAAACTTTTATATCTTTCCTAAAGGTGTTTTAGTGAAGGATTTGTCATCATCAAAAAGGGGGAGATTGTTGGCATATAGCCTCCCTAATTAGGTGTTTTAATGTGACAAATCCTCTTGTGATTAGTGTGCTAATTTCTATTGTTATTGACATTCTTTCTTGCACTCTATTTCATCAAAAAGCTCTTTCTTTATCTTGTTGATCAACCTTATAGTTTTATCTTAAGAAACTAATTCTCATACAAGTGCTATTAACCTTATCTTTATGTTTATTGAGAATTAGCTTTAGTGTTCAACTTCAAAGATTCATAGAATGATGTTTGCAACAACTTTTATGAAGAAGAGCTATTGATCCAAGTTGTTATTCTTCAAAGAATACTTGGCGCGGTACACCGGTGCGGTATACCGGACCAGGCGCGGACCAGGGCGCGGTATAGAGGACTAGCCCGTCAGTATGCAAGAAAATCAACCACTGAAGCGCGGTATACCGCAAGATAGGGTTTTCTGCACTAAAGCCAAGTCATAAGAAATATATCCGTTGGGAAATTAATAGATCCGTTGGACTCAAGCCTTATGACCGTTGGAAGCCATTTTCTACTATAAATTGAAGCTCTTTGAAGGCTACAACTACACCAACTAATTACAAACATTAAGGGGCTTAATTGCTATCATTCAAGAAGGTGTCAAGAGCTATACATAGTCAAATTCAATCTTAGTGAGCTTATAAATCCTTTCAAGGAGTTAATCAATTAAGCCACAAGGTTCTATCCACTCAAGAAGGAGTATACAAGCTTATAGTCATATCCACTCTTTAGGAGTTTTAGATACAAGCTTTAATTAGCAAACCTTTAAACACTTTGTTGCTATCCTCTTAAGTCTAGGTCTTGTAATAGATAGATTAAGAGAGAATTCAAGTATAGGGAGTATACTTGGTGTCCTTGTGTTGTGATTACGCAAGTGGTGTGTCCTTCGTGTTATCGAAGAGTTTGTAAAGGTTATTGTGTTCTCGACCCGATTAAGAGAGACACGGAAGCTTAGTGAAAAGCTTGAAATCCTAAGGAGGCTTCCTTAGGTAGTGGATGTAGGGAAACCGAACCACTATAAATCGTGTGTATCTTTCTATCCCTACTCTATTTACTTTCCGCACTCTATATGTTTGATTATATGCTTGCATGAATATTGTGATATTGTTTATCTAGGTTATCTAACATATAGTCTTCTAGAGTAGTTTAAGATATTGGATTAGCTTTTCACTAGTTATACTTTTATATCAAACCTTACTCTTTACATTGCATGATCCTATAAGTGTTTGATTTTATTAGTTGACCTAGAAGTTTTTTTCTTAAACTTATTATTGTCCAAAAGATTTTAATTAGGCATTATCTTATTAGTAATCCTATTCACCCCCCCTCTAGGACTATCAACGTACTTTTTCTTACCATAGTCATCAGCCCCATATTTCTTCTCGAGAGTTTCCCATATGACCTTTGCCGATTTCTCTTTGGCAAGTAGATCAAAAATGGGATTGGTAACGTGGTTCAACATCCAGCCCCGAGCCATGGTATTAACTCTTTTGAACCTGGATTCGAGGGCAGCATGCCTAGCTAGCTCTTGTTCAGTATAAGCTCTAATTTCCAAAAGTGGAGGGGCCTCGACTATAGAAAATTCGAGTTCATACTTTTCAAGGAAAATCATAATTTTTTGCGCCCAACGCTTGTAGTTAGAACCATTAAGGGGTTCCAACTTGTTCACGTCGAGAAGAGGCTTTGCGTTCAAAGAAGAACCAACAGCCGAAATAGGAAGAGCCATTTCAGAAAATAACCGGTGAAAAAAAAAAGAAAATGAATATCTTTTTAAATTGTGATTAATATAATCACCGGTTTTACAAAAAGAATGGTTTCCAAAGAAAAACAAAAGAAGTAAAAAAACAATTTTAGTGTAAACTAACGATTATAGAAAAATTGAATTACGATTACAAGGAAAAATTGAACGTTTTAGAGAGAAGGTGAGACAGAGTATTTTTTTCTTTAACGCGTGCATTAGGGGAGAGGTGAGGAATCAAAACATTCAGAAACGTCCCCATTAAGTGGAATATTCTTATTCTTTAACGCGTGTGTGATTGAGGGAGACTTGTCTCTACGTTTGAGTTTGAATTGTCAACGACCACTACAAGAGTGGGTAGAAAAATCCATTTCATTTTTCATTTTTTGACTCCCCAAACTCCCGAACTCCCCCACGGGCCCACGCCGTCGCCGGTGCCGGGCCGGGCGGGTGGGTGGTGCGCGCATGTGGGGGATTCCTTGTTCCCTTTTAGCTTCCATAGTGACTAGTGTTGGTAAAAACTAACAATATCACCGATAAAGATATTCTGGGAGTACCGGTATCTCCAACAATCGTATCACTATTCTACTCTTATCTCTATGTCAAAATGATTTGACTAATCATTGAGAAGGGAGTATTCCATTTTCTGAATTTCTAGAATAATATTCTATTCTCTTTAGAATAATTTTCTTTCTTTCTAAAATAATATTCTTTCTCCCTAGAATTATTTTTCTATTCTCTCTAGAATTATTATTCCATTCTCTCTAGAATTACATTTTTCTTTTTCCATAAAAATTAAGGTGAGACTATTAAAATACAAATAGTTTTTCCCACTTCTCCCATGAACATGAAAGAATTAATAAATTAAATGATCATTCATTTAATAATTTTAACAATCCGCCACTCAGGTTCTTTGGGAGAGAAGGTGAACAGGTTTCCGTAAATACCAACATTTGGGTGAATTGTACTTAAGTGGCAATATCTTTCGATTTGAATTGACACGTAGTGAAGTGAGGCAACCACCAAACTCCTGTCAAGTGAACGTACTCTTGAACTTGACAGTTTTTGATCGAGACCCTCACAGCACATACTCTACCCGGTTAATAGTTACAAATTCCTCAAACATCACCTTTTTCTTACACATAGGTGATCTCCAAGAGCATCTAGCCTCATTAACCGACCCCTCTCGGATTTAAAGATCATTAAGAGCAATAAATCCCAACCTCATTATGTGCCTCGCGAATTCATCAAGTCCTTTCTCTTTAGGACCACCCTTATGGGATGAATTTGTGGTGAGTTTAAAAACTCATCCCTTGGGAACATCAAGTACGTCTCCTTAAAGTCATATTATGATCAATATACAACAACCTCAACGGTGAATTCATCAATTTCATCTCAATAGGACCGCCACACATGGCTATGAATTCATTAAGTTTAAGCAATATACAAACACCCTCAACGGTGAATTCATCAAGTCCGTCTCGATAGGACTACCACACATGGCTATGAATTGATTAAGTTTGATAGATGTACAACAACCTCAATGGTGAATTCATCAAGTCCATCTCAATAGGACCACCACGCATGGCTATGAATTCATTAAGCTTGAGAAATATACAGCAACTTCAACGGTAAATTCATCAAGTCCGTCTCAATAGGACCACCACGCATGGCTATGAATTCATTAAGTTTGAGAAATATACAACAACCTCAACGGTGAATTCATCAAGTCCGTCTCAATAGGACAACCACGCATGGCTATGAATTCAATAAGTTTTAATTTTCTCATGTATGCACAATTTAAACTATATAGATAGAAAGTTAGTTCATCATATATAATCATTAGTAATAGGTTCCCCATTAATGGGTTTTAAACCTATCACTCAACATTTCTAGGATTATTCTCCCAATTAAGTCTATTAGTAAAAGAATCAACCATTTATTTTATCATTTATATGAGACCCAGTTTGCGTAACAAAAAATCCTTCAAGAACCATATGAATTATTTTAAAACGTAGATTAGATCAATAGTACTCTCTCGTACTTTATTAAATGACAAAAACTAATCCAATGTTCAACACTTGAGTCTCTTTACAATATGGAAAATACCAAGTTGAGTATAGTTCATTTATAACATCATAGTCCTTATAATTATTTCATATTCATCAAGGGGTACACCCCCCCCCCCCCCCCCACAATTCTCTTATTCATGAATATTTGTATTATAAGGAGTTTTACCATACATTATATCAAGGGAGTCAAACATTTCCACAAAAAATGAGACTAACTAAGGTAAATTCCATTATTGATTAATGAATTTCATCCTTATGATCAGCTTCCCCCACATCTTTTATTTATAAAAAGAAGATTGGAAGCAGTAAGCCCTATGAAATGGAGTACCAAAAGACAATCATGTCATACACCTATTGAAAAAAGTGTAACACAACCTGATCTATCTTTTATTAAGGTACTATTAGCAAGGTGCCTGCTTAACAACACAAAACGATGTTCTAAGTTTTCATACTTTATCCCTTTAATCCAAAACCACCAACCCTTCATGTTGCAACATATAGATCTCTTCATATAGATCTTCATTCACTCATAGATTTAATATCCAATTGATATATAATCTATGAATGATATTTAGTGCATATGGTTCAATGAATATCAGTGGCTTTTGTATTAAAGGGATAAAGTATGAAAACTTAGAACACCGTTTTGTGTTGTTAAGCAGGCACCTTGCTAATAGTACCTTAATAAAAGAACTATATGGAAAGGGGAAAAGTAGTCCTTAAACTTATATTTAACTCTTGAATTTTAGTAATAGAAAGGGGAAAAGTAGTCCTTAAACTTATATAAACATGGAAAATTAAGGACTTATCCTTGAGCCGATCCACTTTTCTGACTCGTATGGGACCGATTGGATCTTTTTGGGTCATTCCCAAGTGATGTATTTCTTCTCATCAGAATCATCACCCTTGTACCTTTTTTAAACCGTTTCACAGATAGTCTTTATTGACTTCTCAACGACACACTGATAAAAGGCGATGTTCGTCACATTATCCAAGATCCATTCCCTAACCACTAAATTATCTTTCTTGAACCCAACTTCAAGAGCTAGGATCCTAGCATAGTGTTCTTTGGTAATTTCCACATTGCCCTCAATGGCAGGGAGTACCTCGAGAACAACAAGATCTAGTTCATATGGTTAAATGAATATCAGTGGCTTTTGTGCCCAACGTTTGTAGTTGGAACCATTGAAAGGATCCAACATAATCACGTCGGGAATGGCTTTTGCGTTCAAGGATGAAGCAACCGCCGAAATAGAAAAACTATTTTACAATCGGTGATATTGAAAATATCTTTTTCAAATTGTTGGTAAAAACTAACAATGTCACCGATAAAGATATTCCGGGAGTACCGGTATCTCCAACAATCGTATCACTCTTCTACTCTTATCTCTATGTCAAAATGATTTGACTAATCATTGAGAAGGGAGTGTTCCATTTTCTGAATTTCTAGAATAATATTCTATTCTCTTTAGAATAATTTTCTTTCTTTCTAAAATAATATTCTTTCTCCCTAGAATTATTTTTCTATTCTCTCTAGAATTATTATTCCATTCTCTCTAGAATTACATTTTTCTTTTTCCACAAAAATTAAGGTGAGACTATTAGAACACAAATAGTTTTTCCCACTTCTCCCATGAACATGAAAGAATTAATAAATTAAATGATCATTCATTTAATAATTTTAACAATTAGCTCTTCTGATTAGAATACATAGGTTTGTTTATTTAAGTAGATAAACTTTTTTACTCACCTCCTATGTGGGACAAAAACATTCACAAAAGTAGTCTTTTCCACTTCTCAAAGGGAATGCATAGAGTCTTAGTTAATCTTCTATATTAATCTAAGTCTCTTCCTTTTCTCCTAAAATAACATGATCGGATTAACGTTTATACATTTAAATTAACAAATATAAAGCATTAATTCAACAATAAAGAACTTATCTTCATACTTAGGGGTGGAAATCGGAAGGAACGGATCGGAAAAAGGGTCTTTCGGAAAAATTCTTACTTTTTTCGGAATAGATTTTTTCCATTCCAATTCCTATCCAATTTTTCGGAACTGGGAAAAACAATTCCGAATTCGGAATTTCGGAATTTACTGGAAATTCGGAAATTTCGGCACGGAAATTTCAGAACTTTTGGTTCGGAAATTTAGGAACTATAGGTTCGGAATTTCGGAACTTTTGGTTCGGAATTTACGGAACTAAGAGTTATAAATCGGAATAGTAGTTTAAAACTTACACGAAGAGTTACAATAGTTAAAAACTAAACTTATAAACCTTACACGAAGAGTACCAGTAATTAAAAACTAAACTTAAAATTTCCATGAAGTAACAAAGTAACAGTAGTTAAAAAACATGATAAACCACTGTTACTTTTCCAATTAAATGAAAAACAAATATTGCAAAAAAATTTGGAAAATGATCTCGCAATTTTATTCCAAAAAAGTCTTGCCTCCGAGCCATTAAATGATCATGCAATTTCCTATAAGTTGTTAGAAAATGTGAGAAAACAAGGTTGTATAAGTTATTGGAGAAAATGCGAAAACATTGCTTCAGCATATGAAAAGAAGATCACACTAGGTATCGCTGAATTGTCTTTGTTTCTACCATAAGTATCATTAAAACAGTAAAGATGTTAAAGTAGTTTAACAACATCAACGGGTTTATGGGTATTTTCAGTGATATAAAATTTGTTGGCAAAGTCATGAATCTGTTCATCTATTGAAGGTTTCCTTACAGCCATTATCAATAATATAAGGAAGAGAGAAGCTAATTGCTAAACTTATTCAGAAGATACTTAAAATATTTTTTGGATTAACAAAATCTTGAGTTGGTTTGTAAGTATATTTTTCATTTTGGAAATATAACTGGACAGTGGATACGAAACCAAGTTGATTTTCAAATTCCAAAACATTTCAAGAACCGAAGAAACATGTCATTAATTTTCATGTTTCAAATACTCCATGCAATATAATTTTGAAATATAATTCAAAAATTAAATCGGATCGGAAATATAATTCGGAAATAAAATCCGATCGGGAAACCCGGAAATTTCGGAAATTTATATGTAGTTCCAATTCCGATCCGATATTTTCGGAAAAAACGGAAATCGGAATTTCAGAATTTCGGAACCTTAAAAATCTGTTTCAAAATCGGAATTTTCGGATCGGAAAAGTCGGAAATCGGAAATTTCGGATCCGATTTCCACCCCTATTCATACTAAAAGTCAAAAACTTCTAGTGTGAAAGAAAGATAAAAGATGTAATTAATTTGACAAAGAAAATCAAAGCTATGTTTGTCATATACTTGCCCATCGAGAATGTGTCATTTAGATGACACCCCCCAAAACATATATGTCTGGCTTACGTTTGTCGTGCATATTTTGGCCCCCTACCTTAACCACTCATGATCAATGTCAAGGTCGTCAAGAAATACAACATTACTCTACTTGTTATTCTAAACGAGTGATCATTAATTGCTCTACAACTCATTATTCATAACCACTCATTAACATCTTCAATCTTGCTTTGTCTATGTTATCATCAATTACGATTGTATTAGTTGCATTTAACATGGTTATTATTCTCTAATCCCCTAATCATTATAACTAGGTAATACCCAATACAAAATGGTTGAAAGAATTCATTGTAATAGCATATAGAAATATTACTTTTATTGTTTATTGTAAACTAGTCGACTGAACTTTAAACGACATTAAGAATATGGCGACTCTTTTCATCTTTTGTAATAAGATATATTCTCAATCAATGACCAACTCTAACCTCAAAGAATGCTCTTTATTGCTAATAATACAACTAGGTTCACTAGTGTAAAGTAATTTAATTGGAATAACTAGGATCGCTTTCTGTACAAGGTGATTTTCAACATTTTCGGACAGAAGCTAGCAATTGCGGCCTACCTTAGCCAATACCTCCCACAACTGTTCGATCTCAACGAAAACATTCTCAGTCGGAAGCTGATACCGGCAACATGGACATGTATTTCTCTTCTGGAGCCATGGCAAAATACACATCCAGTGATACAAATGATCACATGGTAATTTACACACATCTCTTCCTACTATAATTTCCTCCTTGCATATTACACACTCTTTGCCACTCTCACACACTTCAATTGATGGAAGAGCCACCACAACTGCCTTGGATGCTGCAACCTCCTTCCTCTCCTTCCCAGCGCCATCACAACGCATTGCATTCACAAAATTTTGGCACTTGACCACCTCCTCAATATACATGATCAAAATTTCAATACTTGAAACTCCTAAACCAGAAAATCTTAAGATATTATTGGAGACGAAATTACAAAGAATTCCACGCCAGTGTGAAGTGGAACTATGATCAAGTGCTTCTTGATCATGTTGGCGAAGTTCACATAGAAGAAAGAGGAGGAGAACTGAATCAAGATCACGTAACTTCATGGAGGTGGCGGAATAGCGTGGTGGCGAAAAAGTGGCAGAGTTATTGCTTTGCGTGAAGTGTGTGAGACTTTTAAGGTTCGATAAAAGGTAACGAGCAATAAGAAGGGATTTATGGTAGAGAGAAAGGGACTGGAGGTGGTGGAGAGTGAAGGAGAAGTGGATTGGAGAGGAGATGAGGGAAAAGAGACGGCTGCGATGGTGGTGAAAGAGGGTCGAAATGGTGTGTGTTAGATCAGAAAATTGAGAAGGGGTTAGTGTTGTTAGAGCTTGAATGAGTATGATTTCATTGGATTTTTGGGTTTCCATTCTTTGACCGTGTGCTTGAATAGTCTTTCACTTTGGCTATGTAAACGTAGTATATGGTTGAGACTTGAGAGATATTGGTTTCTGATGCTTTTATAACGAGAGTTGTCTCACCCAATTATGTATAGTGACCAATAATCATAATGTAAAACTCCCCATAAATGATTATTGGATATTAAGCAATTATACAAATGGTAAATAATAACTTCAGCAAATCCAGATCTCCTTCAACGCATTTATCAATATTGAATTTACATATCTGATATATTTGTCCTAAGCAACATGGATGACCCGACAAGCATATTTGACCAATGTAGTCTTGGTTGCTTTAAGATTGGTATCTTTGTACATGACTTTAAGTAGGAATGATCAGGATTATTGGGTTCGTCAGACCTGACCCAACTCAATTATATTGGATATTAATACTTAAGCGTCTTTCTTAATTATTAAAACTTAACCATATTACCTTAGACCTATCTTTAATGTTTTTTTTTTTTTAATACATGAGAGAGCCACTTTGGACTCAGGAGTAAATGACTCCAATGACTCCAACTCATCTTTAATGCTTTAACACACAGAAAAGATCTGGTTACTCTCCTTACCTTTCCTCCGTCCTTTATAACCTTCTTCCAAGAAACCCTACATCATTTAAATGCTATTTCAAATATTTTATCACGTTTCTTCTTTCTCTAATTCTTATTGCCTCTCCTCCGTCCTTTAATCTTCTTCCAAAAAACCCTACATCATTTAATTATTTATATGCTATTTCTAATATTTTATCAGCCTAAATATGATATTATACTACACTTCTTTTCGATTTTCTTTATTTTTCACCAAACCATGTTAAACATTTGATGCTTTCAGGTTTTGATAAATAGTTTCGATAATTTTTTTTAATGCATACTTAAATCTTGCTGATATACACCTTTTTGTGGTCAATAGTAGCCATTTTTTATGATTTAACATGTATTTTTGGCTATATATTCAGGGGGTTCTGAAAATGGGTTTATCTTACCATTTCACAAGTAATTACTAATTACTTTTTCAATTCTATTTCTTCTTCTTTCTCGCTTTAGATCTTATTTATATTTACTAATGTTTTGTATTTTGTTTTTGTTCCAGGTCTGTTCGTTTTTCCAGCTTTGTTTTCTTAGGTAAGCAAAGTTCTTCTAGCTTCTTAATTAATTTGTTTCCAGTTGCTATTTTTTTCAATATTGTTTATTTGCTTGTATAATTATTTCTCAATATCTTTCTGATTTTGAAATGGTTTGATTTGTGATTTCGAAATGGTTTGATTTGCAATTTCAAAGTAGGTTGATTTGTGATTTCAAAATGACTTTATTTATGATTTCGAGAGTGTTTGATTTCTTATTTTAAGAGTGTTTCTGATTTCAAAAGTATTTGTTTGTTTGTAAAGGCGGATAGATTTGCAGGTGTAATTAAATGTTGGACTCTGTATTCATATATATGTTTGCAAAATGTTAAATTAATTGTTGGACTTTGTATCCATATATGTGTTTGTAAAATGTTTCTTATTTATGATTCTAGTATATGTATGTTTGTTTCTTCTAACTTTGCTTCTTTGCCCTTGCATTGAATATTGATCAACTAATCTCATTAGACTCTGAACTTGAGGCTGAATTTGGTAAGTTTATTACATATGTTGGTTAATTTTATTTACTTTATACTTACAATTTGTAATTCTTACTTCATCTAATCTTTGTGAACTCTTTTTTAGGGGAATTTTTCTTGACATCTGCTGACACCGTTGGATAAATATCAATCAGATTGTCCACTAATTCCTGGTAAGCCCTTCCTCTTTATCATGGTGTTTATTAACATGTATTTGGTAGCCATTAGTAGTTGCCTACGTGCTTGAAACACAATCTAGTTATGAGGTATAATTTGTTTTTCGGGAGTCCCGGGATATTTATCAACTATATCTGAGTCCGATGAAAGTGTATATTACACAAGGCCTGTGATGATTTACCCATTAAAAATTAATCTTTCTAGCCTATGATGAAACTAAACAATTTTGAGACTTAAGGCTTAATACATTCAAGTGTTAAACCTTGTCTGAAACAATGTAAGTTACAGATTATCCCAAAATGCTTTACGTGGAACCAACTCGCAACATCTCGACATTTGAAGACATATTTTTATGAATGAACCTAAAATGTAGTACTTGTATTTTTGTGAATAAACTTCAAATGAACTTGTATTTTGTTGAAATTAGTATTTTGTATTGATTTTGTATGCTTCATATAAGTCTTATTAAAAAATTCAGGTTAAATTACCCTTGAGAAACCGGGGGTTAACCCATGTATAGGTAACCCGATGGTATGGTAAATCTTTAACCTACACTTAACCTTGACAAAACGTAAACCCGACTACAATACCCTACCCTTACCCTAGACCCCAACTCGGGGTATCCGCTATCCGTGCTCACCCCTAGTCTTAAGTAGGAGGTAAACAGGGTCGTACTTACATTTATGGAGATCCAAGATTTAAAGTTTTTGTTGATTTCATAAAATATCTTTATTTTCTCTATTCTTATATATATTAATAAGAATAATGCTGAACTAATAACATGTTAAAGAAATATTGTCTACTTACCTATGCAAGTGGTTGAGGGCGATTGGCAACCGATGTGGCTCAATTCAGGGGGGGACCCTATCTCTCATATTATTTTTGCTGATGATTTAATTCTTTTTGCAGAAGCTTCTATTCATAATTTTGATGCGTTGTAGGATACACTCCTCGTGTTTTGTTCAGATGTTGGACAATCAATTAGTAATGAAAAACCACTCATCTATTTCTCGTGTAATGTGGATGAAGGGCGCAAGAAATCACCATCAAGAGCGGTTATAGTCGAGTAAATGGTTTTAGAAAATATTTTGGTGTTCCAATTATTTTGGGCAAATGACAGCGAGGTTTCTATGGGGAAATGATTAATAAGGTTCAAGGGAAGCTTGCTAAATGAAAGGGAAATACGCTAGCTCTAGCTGGGTGTATCACGTTATCTTAGGCGGTTTTGAGTGTACGCCGACTTATGTGATGCAAGTGAATAAAATTCCAAAGTATGTGGGCCAAGATATCGATCGTATTAGAAGATACTTCATTTGGGGTTCTTCAAGTGAGCAGCGAAAAATTAGCTGGATTGCTTGGGTCGATATTTGTCAATCTAAGAGTTAGAGAGGACTAGGGTTACGCAAATCGAAGGACATAAATTTAGCGCTTCTAGGGAATCTTGGTTGGAAATTTATGCATGATAGCTCGTCCTTGTGGCTGAAAGTGATGTGACATAAATATTTTAAACCGAATGTTCTAAGGCGAATGACTCAGGAATTAGTCGAGCCATTGCAGAAGGTATTTCCGTTTTGAGACGTGGATCCCAATGGATTATATATAAAGGGATAGAGGTGTCCTTTTGGCTAGATATGTGGATTGGTAGCTTGCCCTTGAGTGCATCAACGCTTAGACTTTTGGAGTGGTGGGAGAAACAATTGAAGGTTAGTAAATATGTTCTCTATAATGGAGGATGGGACCGCCATATTCTTGAACATGTCATTCCACTATTTAAAGTAGAGGAGATCATGGATGTTGAGGCAAGGAGTGACAATGGGGCTAAGGACTGTTTCTCTTGGAAAATGGAGATTCATGGTATGTATTCGGTTTGTTTGGTCTTGATAGAAACCAATATTCCAGAAATAGTTTGGGTATTCATTGGAACAGGATATGAAGGTTGAGGTGTACACAGAGGACTAGGGTGCTTCTATGGCGAGCGGTTCGGGAGAGGTTAGAGACAAGGGCTAACTTGGTAAAATGCAGTATCGAAGTCTCTCACCTTTGTACATGGTGTGGGATGGAGGTTGAGACGACCAAACACATATATAGCGAGTGTATAAAATTCAGACGTGTATGTGGGATGATTAAACAAGAGACGTTGCGTGGTGACCAGGGACTAAGCTCTGAAGATGTGATGGAAGGATTTTCGGCAGGTGGATCTAGTGGAATTGTGGCGAATATATAAAATCAGCTTCAGGGACGATTCTTGCCTACAACAAGTTGTAGGGACATGCAGCGCAATTAATCATTTTATGAATTTGGTGAGCAGTAGCTCTTCACAACATAGTGTTTTTGAGAGTTTACATGCACATCAACTATTTCTGGAGTCGCAACATATCATCTTTAGCTTAGGGAGCTATGGCAGCGTTCCATTTCTGATGTCAACCTCAGGAGCTTTGGAAGTCGACTGTTCAGAGGCGGCGAGAGAATCGAATTATCGTCTTGAACACATTGATTTTTTACCTACTCGCCTGGCACTCACATGATTAGTTCATCATATCTACATCAATTGAAGTACTCCCCATGGCCAATAATGGTGGTCCCAAGACGATGGACATATTCGTACTGTAGTAAAATATAAAAAAAATCACATGGAAATATAAATTTACCTGCCTTGACGAGCATATCTTCGATCTTACCTTTAGGTTGAGAGATAGAACTATCAACCATTCGCAAGGTCACGTTTTGTAAGTATCGCTTTCCCAATATTCAACCTCTCAAATAGTGACTTAGGCATGAGATTAATACTCACACCTAATTCACATAAAGCTTTACTTTTCCAACCCTCACTAATAGAGATAAGAATGTCAAAATCGCTGGATCTTTCATTTTAGATGGCAACTCGCTTTGGAAAATTGTGCTACACTCTTTCGGCAAACCAACCATCTCACTCTCCTCATACTTGTGTTTGTTAGAGAGAACATCCTACATGAACTTGAGACATTTCGACATACGTTGGATGACCTCTACAAATGGAAAGTTAATTTGTAACTTACAAACTATATCCATGAAATTTTTGTACTCATTGTCATCGCACTTTTTTACACTCATGATTGATACAAAGGTGGTGGATGATTCTCTTGTGGAACAGTTACCTCTTTTTTCTTCTATTTTTCCAGCGTCTTGTCAACATTTTCACAAAAAACCACCGCCTTAGTTACCTTTTCAACTACATATTCCACATCGTTTTGGATTGAAGGTAACTACTATACTTCTTAGCCACTAAATGAGAGGGTAATTGTTTCTCACTCCTTAGTGAAATCTCCTTACATGCCTCGTTACTTCCTGGGTTTTTGGTATTGCTTCATGTTTGAGACATTTGTTGCTTAAGAATCTTTAGTGTCGTTGTATGATATTGAAGTGTATCATTGGTCTTAGTATTCTTCTCAACTGTCGTTAGCATTATTTTTTTAAATTCCTCTCTAATTCATTACTTGACATACCTTCTTTTAGGTGGGCAAGAAGTGCTTTCTGGGCATGTATCTCATCATATGAATTATAAACGGCCATTGGTGGAGCCGAATAACTCTATCCTTATCCTCCTTGATACGGATTTTGAGGACGTGACATGAAATTGTTTCCTTGGGGACAGACTTGATACAAATTGCCTTGGTAAGCATTACCTTGACTCACGGCCCATTAGGATTCGACCATTGGAAACCAGGATGGTTGTTTTGATTCTCGTATTGATTGTCTTAACCACGCGATTTATTGTTCCCTCGATTACATATGAAATATTTATTACTTATTACTTTGGAAATCTTTAAACACATGATCATTCATCTAAACTAGGACATATCTTGGGTTCTTGAACCACATGTACCTAGGCTTGCTTACCTGAATTTATTCTCATCACAAGTCGTTTCCTCTGGTTCTCAAGTGTAGAAAGTTTAGCACACAAGCCGTCCATGTGTTTAAAATTAAAATACCTTCAAAATAATGATAGATTGAAGCTCTCGAGGGCTTCCAACTCATTTCATTTCTCACCATTCAGTCAATAATCATGAGAGCTTGATTCAGATATACCATCATAAATCCACATCCACATAAACCATCCAGCATCTCTCTCAACCACGAGTCAAGACCACAATAGTACATCGTAAATTTCATTTTTTGATTGTACCCATGGAGAGGGAACTTTTTCAAATCTGTTTCGAGCCTCGCCCAAGCTGCACCTGACAAATCGTCTTGATATTGGTAAAAAATGTTCAAGTCCATTAGTGTTTTCACCCTCAAGCTATGAGGGTAGAATCTATCGAAGAATGCGACTTGAAGAATCTCCCATGTAGTGATTCTCTCGCGTGGTTGGAGAACAAGTCACTTGATCACGCCTTTAATAAAAAGAAGTGAAACATGATCAAGTACACTTTCTCACTCATGACGAATTAAGTGACATATGTGTCGTATATTTGCAATAATTTTTCTACGGTACATGTGAGGCTCCTCTATAATTACCATAATTAGCTAATTCATTCAACATACATCTTTAATCTCTCAGATTGAATTTCAGGTGCGCGCATCCTATAGGTTGTAGCAAAAATTGAAAATTTTCAATTGGTTGTTGCAAGAACCATGGGTCTTGTCCTCCTTGGACTTGAGCTCCAACTTGAGTAGCTATTGGTGGAACACCTTTATTTCCGTTTCCATCCTCAACTCCTTCTGCGAGTTTTCATTCAAAGGTTGTTGAAATCCCAGGTTGACTTTATAGGCAAATTTTGATTTCCACCCCAAGGTTGACATGGTTCTGATTAATGTTAGCATCCAAACCGGAATTAGCATTTGTCGATATTTTTTGTACTCTTCTATCTCACTCTCTTTTATTTTCTTGATGGAGTAACCTCTAGGGGTTCGAGATCATGAACCAACCTAAGGACATGTAGAGATTAAAATAAAAGAAACAAAGTAAAAAATTATAACTACTAATCAAATACAAAATTTAACACAGAAATTAACTAAACACTGACAACGACGCAAAAAACTTGGTGTCCTCGAAGGCGTGATATGATACCGACACACAGGAAAAAGTCCTTCCAAGTGTACGAGTTTTCCTAAGTATTAAATTAAATATTTTCTTATCGTTCTCCACATGAACTATGTAGTTAATTTTCGTATTTAAAGGCATATTTAGAATAGTATGCGTGACAAAAATGTAAAGGGATAAGATTATATTTGCTTTTGGTGTTTTGGTAATTTAAATAACTACAAGTACTAAAACGCATATAAATGAAATCCAAATCAATAACGATGAAAACAAAGAGGTATTAAAGTGAAAGTGTTAATAATATATGAGAATTTAGTCGATAAATACTTGAAATCCCCACTAGACATGACTATGAATAATATATGAGAATTTGTATTGAGAAATGCTTGCAATCCCCATTTGACAAGACTTAATCATTTATTGTTTTAAGGGTGAATTTGACTTTTTCACGTGAGTCGGGATTTAATTTTCCACCTCAATCCCTCTCGGGTAAATAGGGGATACCCTTAGGCTTTAAGGGCCTCTCCCAAGTGACCCTAAAAAGCCCCTGAATGGTAAACTCTAACTCTATTGACTATCCGACTAGTCTAGACCTCCCGGATCATACACAAATATCTAACACAAATATAAACTAGCTCCATAATACGACCCTTCCGGTTGATTTCCAATTACTATTCTAACCCACTAACTTTTCTAGAGTAATAGGTTCAAAAATTCATACAAGTCTGTACTTAACATAAATAATTCAAATTCATTTCATTAATTAAAACCTAAATTACAAGAAAATGGTATAATCATCTTCTAGGGTTCATATCAATTCTCAAGCTAACATGAGTTTCTTTCATACTAATGGAAGAAAATAAAATGATCATAATGTTCATATTCATGAAAAACAATAAAATGTATAAGGAATTACAATAAGAATCAAAGTCTTAAGCAAATGGAATAATGGAAAAGGGTGAAATGGTGTTGAGTTAACTTCTCCTCCTTCTTCTTCTTGCTCCAAGTTCCTTTATCTTCTTTTGAATGTTGTGTAATTGAGTTTTATCTTCCATTTTACCTAAGTCAGGTATGATTTTTTTTGGATTGTGGGACCCACTTGGGTGGGTCGAAAGTAACACAAAAATGTTTTCAAGCAATGCTGGGCATGTTCGAGTCACGGTGGAAATATTATAACAACTTTGTAGTCTCAAGTCCTATTCACAGAATATTTCCTGTCACGTGCTCCTGAATCAAAAAATAATTTGATAATAAACCTCACCAAATATGTGTCCTGACTCTCTCAAGTTGACTTCAAAGTTTCACCAGTAATTGCACTTGACCTTCTAAGGTGACTTTTTGATCTTTTCACGCCTTGAATTGGGGTTGACTTTGACTTTTTGAGTTCTACATGTAATCTTGAGGTCCCGTTTCAACCATTTACCTAGGAGGTACACACCTAACACACAATTAATGCAAAAAGCTCTAAAAATACCATAATATCCAAGATAAGCAAAGAATCTATATAATATCACATGTTAGGGATAAATCCCATCAAATGAGTCCAATAACCCCTAAAAATTAGTTCTCATGACTGTATAAATATATCACAAAAGGCTACACATCATACTCGAAGAGTATAAAGATCAATATGAGATTTTGTGGAGGTAGTGGAAGAGTAAAGGAGAAGTAATAATGGGTCAACTGCGGTGATGGAATGTATTGAAGAATAAAAGATGGGGCTTGATATGTTTCATTGGTGGTATGTTTGTCTTGACGACTATAATCGTGGTTTCACGGAGAGATGTAGACGTGTTATAGGTTTGGATGGATGTCATTTGTAGGGTCCACACCGGGGTATATTGTTGACTGCAGTTGGACTTGACCCAAATAGTTTCATATATCAAATTGTGTATTTTGTTGTTGAGAGGGAAAACAAGAGTAACTGAACATTTTTCTTGTTATTATTAATTGCAGGTTTAGGGATTGAGTCATATAAAGATGGGCGGACTATAACGTCTGATAAATAAAAGCTAACTTGTATTTTATGTATTTAATTTATAAATTACAAGAAATTTGTTTATTTCTTTTGGTGTAGGGGTTAGTACCGACAATAGGTGAACTTCCTCCTGGCATAGAAGATCAACATTGTGTACGCCATTTATATAATATTTTTAAGAAGCTAGATCCGATTTCCAATTTGAAGGAGAAGATGTCGTGGACAACCGAATCACATAGGGTGAAGGTGTTTACAGAAAACATGGAACAATTGAAACTTGTTAATAAGGAAGCCTTCTATTGGTTAGATAAAAGACCCCCAAATTATGGTTTAGATCTCTCTTTCAGACCAGGACAAAGTGCAATATGCTTTTGAATAATATCTTAGAGAGTGTTAAATCTGTTTTTCTTTATCCAACGGAGAAGTCTGTAATTCTTATGCTTTAGATGATAAGAGCCTATCTAAGGAATATATCTGAAAAGAAACACAAGTGATGTAACTCTTGGAGGGGGACAATTTTCCAAATATTTGTAGGTTGATTAATATGAACAAGGATTACACGTTTATGTGGACGACTTCTTTTATAGGCAATAATGATTCCCTAATTACATGTGGGCAAGATTTGCAATACACAGTTGATTTGAAGATGAGTTATTATAGTTGTCATCGGTGGAAGTTGTCGGGTACACCATGTGTACTTGTAATAGTCACAATCACGTATTTAGGAGATGATATAGAGTATTATGTGGATAACTGCTACACAAAACTGCATACCTACGAACGCCTATGAACACGTGATAATACCCATCAATGATCCATCATTGTGGCCACGATTTGAGCATCACTCTTTAAATGCACCAAATTCTTTGAAACTCCCCAAAAGACCTATGACTCAATGACAAAGAGCGTCGGTGAAGGTCGAATTGGAGTACCACCTAACATCATTTTTTAGTTTGATTCGAAAAGGAAACATACGCTTTGCCTTGTGTTTGAGCCAACGAATGTAGCTATTTTTTAGTTTGATTCGAAAAGGATGTGTTTAATTAGGCCCTTCGGGAATAACTATGATGAATTCGATGGTTGGTGGTAACAGTTCTGTTCGACATCGACTTTTATTTAAGGAAGGGGAATATGATCGTTAGAACCACATGAGTTTCATCATCTAGACCAATAGGACCAGAATAACTCCCGAAAAACAAGATAATAGACGTGATACGTAATACTTAACCCCAAAACTAACTGTAGAAACCTACACATGAACAAAATTGAAAGCTTGGATACTGCGTCCAAATTAAAACTATAAATACTTACACTACAAGAAATAGTAGCATTAGCGGGGAAGCTATTGCGGCAACAATTAAAATGGCCTCTAATGATAGTATTAGCGGGAAAGCTATTGCGGCAACAATTAAAATGGCCTCTAATGATATTTTTAAAAACCAAAATGGCCTCTAATTATATTTTTAGCGGCAGTGTTTGCCGCTAAAGATAAAGTTAATAGAGGCAAAAACAAATAATTTGCTACTAAAAGTATCTTTAGCGCGAAACTTATAGAGGCGAAAAATAATGACTATTAGCGGCAAAATTAAGATTTTTAGTGTTGAATTTTTTACCGCTAAAAATACTATTTCTTGTAGTGTTATTTTTCCTTTAACAATTGAATTCCTACATGGGGGAAAATTTTCCCTAAACAATTCAAACCATCTTTAATCTCTTTTTTGGACACTTTTTTTGTTTTATTTTATTTTTATCTCTTCTAAGGGAAAAAATTGAGTCATACTGTAGTTCGATACCCAACTACTACGAAACATGTGCAATTCTACTCCATTATTAGAAGTGTGAGATCGAGCTGTGACATTGACGCCTCGGTACTTGTCACTTAATATGGTGGATTAAGATGAGTTTTTTTTCTCTTTTCTTTCCAATTTTTGTGAAGAGAAAGAGAACACGCGGGAGTGGCTAGGAAGTTTAAGATTTTGTCCTAGAGTGCGTGTCTGGTTCAGGCATGTTAGCTATCAAAATGAACAAACAGATGAGTAAATATATAATTACTCCATTCTAATGCCCCCATTCATGTACTCTCTACATACTTTCATACCCTACAATCCAGCGTCAATAATGCATGTGGTGTAATTTATTCGGAAAATTCTTCAATGCGCTTATCAAGGGCTTTTGTAGCCTTTCTCTCTTACGTACATTCCCCACATAGTCTCTGTCTCTCCCTTTTTGGGCCTCGGGTTCTTCGGTAATCACAAAAGGTAGATAAATTATGATCCACAACTAAGTAGGAGTACTATTTTATACTCACCCAAACATTATTTTACTTATTCAATAGTGTTAGAATCTGCGTATTAGATATCCATTTTATAAAAAGATAAATCTACAAGAATTTACGTTAGTTTAAGTTCCAACGTGCATATATTGTGGGCATCCTCTTGAGTGATCTAAAAGTAAAGGAGGCAAGATGATATATTGGGAACATAAAGTCCAGCGCCAGATCCAACAAAAGAGTGGGTGAAAATAATATAGTAAAAAGAAAAATTACATTTCGTTCATCTAGAAGCAAAGGAGCTACGAATTGTTTTGTGGAAACATTGGACTCAAAATCTATCACGAAGCACTTTCCTCATCAAGCTCATCCATCATAAACTTCTTTCATTAGACAAATCTTTAGCTATAAAATTACGTAAACCACTAAATGTCATAATCCAACTACTTTCAGCAATTTTCTTCAATTCTCTCTCTAACCCCTTCACCTTCTTCCCATCTTCCAGCTTTTGCATATAAATTCGCCATAATAACATAGTTTCCACTATTCTCAGGCTCAATCTCAAACAAACGATCACACACTAAAATCCGAAGTTCAACATCACCAGAAACTGAAGTCCCGTTTAGCAAAGCACCCCATGCTCTCGCGCTAGGCTCAATCGGCATTTTCTTAATGAATTAAAGAGCTCCTTTAAGCTTGCCTGCTAGGCTAAAAACACCCACCATACAAGCATAATGCTCAGCTAATGGACAAAACTCATACTCATGTAAAAGTCAATTGAAAATCCTTTACTAGCCCTGAGTGAGCACAAGCTGATAATACACACGTGAATGTCACAGGGTCTGGCCGTATTTTATCATTTAACATCTCATTAAACAGAATTAGTGCTGACTCAGCATCTACATGAACTGCGTAAACTGTTATAATAGCCGTCCATATAATTACACTCCTGTCCTTTGCTTGATGATAAACTATTTTGAAGGATAGCAATTACGAATATATAAACATAATAACAATCCTGAAAACCAATCTAGTACGATTTAGAAAAAAAACAAGATAAAATTTTGTATTTTTGGATTCGTTTGGAATTTTATAGTGACTAACCCAACTTCAAAAACTTGAAGCCTACATACTTTGAACACCAACTTGCTTTTAGAATCAAATTCTGAGACTGACTAAGAGACCTTTTCTTTTAAGTGTTTTTTGTTTTTAGTGGAAGAAAACATATAAAAAGTTATATACGTATAATGATTTCTCATTATACTTATAATAACTCTAGAGGAGAAAATGAAAAGGAAAGAAGTGAAAAGTTAGGAACTTATAATGAAAATTAATTATCTTAATACTCTGATAATCGACAGCCAGGTACAAAACTATGTCTTTTCTAAATCGATGTTTGATAGGTAACCAACGTCTATGATCAAAATAAACCACCTCTTTCTTCACCCTCAACGACGGAGTAGAATCCATGCATTCTGGGCAAGCCATGTAACCTTGACCCGACTATCTTGAAGTGTATGACCGAGCGGGGTAATCATTGGTCGTGGACAACAAACAAACCTTCATTGTAAACTCTTGCTTCGTATGGGCATCATACGTAGGCATTGGCGGATGGTCATTGGGCCCAGAGGGGGCTCAAGCCCCCATGACTTATAAAAAATAAATAAATTATCCTATATATTTGTAATAATTTGCTACTAAAGCAATTTTCTTTTAATTTTATAAGCCTAATAATTTTTTTTTTAATTCTATTTGATATATTATATTTTATAAATTACACAGTATTATCTCTACAAAGATTATTTTAATCAAATTTAAAAATAGTTTTGGATCTATTCTACGACTGTAATCCACTTCTTTATAAAAGCTAAAAAAATCGGCAAGTTTTCTTATTTGAGTGTTTTATAAAAATTTGGATAATTGTATATGAATTATTAAATTTTTTATACGAATTTAAAATTTATTAATAAAATTATAAGATGGAAATTTAAATTTTCTTTCATATGAATAAAATAGTTAATATCCTTTTTAAATTTTGGTTTTTTAGTTTAATTTATCGCTGAAATTCTTTAGAAGTCTATGCTAAATAGTGATTTTTTTCTTTTTGTTCTAATCGCTTTTTATACTACATAATACATAGAGAAGGAATTAGTATTACTATTATTTACATTGATTACATAAAAGATAAATATTATACTAGTATTAAATAACTAAAGAAACAGAAAGACGTACCCAAGTTTAATATACATTCTAAAAATTTTTTTCGGGGCCGTTGCCCCCGAACCCCCATATATTTCAAGCCCCCTCTCAACTTTTCTCCTGGATCCGCCCCTATACGTAGGGATGCCCGTTTCCGACAACATGTCTAACTCATCTATAACAGGGCAGAGAAAGACATCCATGTCCTTTTCGGGTGAGCGGGGACCCGAAATCAACAACAAAGCTGAAATGTGGTTTCCTTCATGCATACCCCACGGTGGCAAGTTGTAGACGGTCAATATAACATGCCACATGCTATACGAGTTGTTCTGCATAGAAAACGGACAAAACCATCGATACCCAGTCCAAATATACATTCCGAGGTTCACTGGCAAACTCTGGATGTAACTCTGCAAATCGATTCCAGCAATCACCGACAACTGAATGACGTAACACATCTGAATCGGTACTCTTTCCGGTATGGTGCCATATCATGTCTTCAGCGTTGTTGTTCGAAGCGTATAGTCGCTGCAATCTTTGGGCAATCAGAAAGTAACGAAGATTCTTATGCGGTACTTTCTGACCCTTCTTCGGGTCCCATCTTGATTCACTACATACTGGACACTTGTCGAGGAATTCATTCTCCTTGTAAAAAATGGCACAATCGTTCAAACAAACATCGATAGTAGTATTCCCATACCCAAACTTTTCAACTTCTTGTTGCATGCATCATAATAATCGGGCAAGTTGTGAGGTTTGGGCAAAATATGACCAACCAGGTCCAATAGCTCGGTGAATGATGTGTTAGTTCACTTGTTCTTTACTTTTACGTGCATAAGCTTGGCAATGAAATTCAAGGAACTCATCGTTGTACAAACAGGATATAATTCTATCTCCAATTCGACGAACAATTTTTCGAAACTGCTCTGACTTGGAAGATGTGCGTCTCTCATCTCGGTATCACCAGGATGTCCACCAACATCATAACTGTGTCTCACATCGTCATAAACTTCATGCATTTTATTTTTAATATTTGGCACATGAATTGCTTCGGCTGTTACCAACTGCTCACCGTGTTTTGTCCAAACCTGATATGTATGCTTAAGCCTGCCCGTTAGAAGGTGGTCCCTAACCGTTTGGGTGGGTAATCGACAATAATTATTACATTTATTACACGGGCAAGACATGAAACAATTATAACCATATTTTTTCTTAGCATATTCGATAAAAGTAAAAACCCCAAAAATATATTTTTCCGTATAATAATCCGTCGTATTGATCCAACTCTTATCCATACCAGAATCCATCTTTTAGCAACAATATGATATAACTAAACAAATACATTCATATGAAAATAAAATAAATAATTATTACAACCCAATTAATAAAATGAATAAAAATTACAACCTAAAGAATAAAATAATAAAAATTACAAACCCAATGAATGAATAAAAATTACAAACCATCGAATGAATAAAATTACAAACCATTGCATGAATAAAATTATAAATCAATAAATAGAATAACTAATTAAACATATAAAAATATATGAGAAAAAATATAAATAGAAGAACACATGCATAATTTACAACATACTAATAAACAAGGCAAACAAAAAACAAGTTAATTATGAACCTAATCATATCTAATAGCAACTAATACACAAGTGTAATCCAAAAAATAAAAAATAAAAACGTTTGAAATTTATTGAAAATACCTTGAATTGGTTGGAGAAATTGAAGATTGATGATCATGACCCACCTTGAAAATGTATTACTTAACCTAATCAAATCATATATGAAGAATAAAACACAATTATAAACCAAATAAAAAAAATTGAATTTTCATGAAATTACCTTCAATTGTGTGATGAAATTGGATATTGACAATGCCCCACCTTGATTATGAACCCGGGAATGTGAAAGATGAATTGGAGAATCAGTTGGGAAAAAAAGAACAAATTTGAGTTATGTTTACTAGAGAAAATGAAGGAAAAAATTTGGAGGTTTTTGGGTGTTTTTGGAGATAAAAAACCTGCTATCTTCATTAAATTCGTTTTTAATTAGCGACGACACGACTTGTCGGTAAGTCCATAAAATTCGTCGGTAAGATCCTTTAATAGCGACGAATTCCATCATCCCTAACATAGCAACGAAATTTCGAACGTAAAAAAATCAAAAATAAAAAACATATTAACGATGAAATTTTACCATATTAGCTTCCGAATTGACTCGTCGCTATTATGCGACAACCTATTTTCGTCGCTAACAAAAACTCGTCGCTAAGTCTTACTTATTAGCGACGAAACGTTGGTCGCCCCTAAATTTTCGCCCCTAAAAAGGCGATTTGTAGTAGTGTAAGTAGTCGCAAAAGAAATTATTTTTACGGATACTTCTGTAGTCGCTATTAGTTCATATTAGCGAAGAATTTTCCATGTTTAGCGACTCCATATTGTAAAAGAGAGTTGCTAAAGCTCTTATCGTATTTATTACAGAGAGTTGCGAATTCAAATCATTAATACCCCCAATTATCTATCTTTCCCATAATTCTCTCAAAACCCTCCTAATTTTTTCCCGCAAATCATCATCAAATATTAATCCAACACGTGTAAAGCTTTTGTAGCCAATCAACGAAGTGGGACCTACACAATTCTCACTTTCTCCAACAAAATTTGCACAAAATTCGGTATTTTTCTTCATTAAAACTTTTAAAAAACTATTTTCTTGATTATAATTGCGTATTTAATGTTATATAGTATGATTAGGTTGTTAGAAACATGTTTTATTTGTATATTGTACATGTTATTATTTTGTATGAGAATAAAATGTACAAATATTTATTTTGTATTCTATATTGTTGTAGTTAATCATATTGTTAATAGACGATAACTTCGGGTATTGATAAGAGTTTGATTAATTTTGCTCGTCGTGTTTCTCTTGAATTTGTTAATAGGATAGAATAATGTCTAATATTTGCTCCAAAACAAGAGAATTTTAACGAAACTTTGTTTTGTCCGTGTAATGAGTGTTCGAATAATCGTCGTTTTAATGTCCAAAAGGTTAGGGCACATCTATTAGAATTCGGGTTTTTGTCCACGTATGAGACTTAGACAAAGCATGGTGAGATTTTAGAAATTCCCGATACTCAATATGTAGAAAATGAAAAGTTTAATGCCTGTGACGATTTGAGACCAACTCACGAGATTGGTAGTCATTCAGGTGACACTGAGATAAGAGACTCGAACAATTCAACACGTGGCAGTTTCAAAACTTCGTTCAAGGAATTGGAGACTGATTTATACCCTGGATGTACAATAATAATTTCATTAAATTGCACTGCGAAGCTAATACACGTGAAGGTGAGGAAAAAGTGGACTAACACATCATTCACCGATCTTCCGGAATTGTTGTGTCGCATGTTGCCCAAACCTCATACCTTGCCGGAGTCTTACGAGGAGTAAAACAAAAAGTTAAATTTTTCAGGTATGGAGTACATTAATATCGATGTTTGCTTGAATGATTGTGCTTTATTTTACAAGGAGAATGAAAACCTCGACAAGTGTCCAGTATGTAGTGAATCCAAATGGGACCCAAAGAAGGGTCAGAAGGTAGGCATAAGAAACTCCAATATTTTCCGATAGCGCCGAGGTTTCAGGGAATTTATGCTTCGAGGCACACTGCCGAAGATATAATTTGGCACCGTACATGGAAGAGTACCGATCCAAATGTGTTGCGTCATCCGGTTGATGGTAATAGTTGGAGAGATCTGTAGAGTTACATCCGGAGTTTGCTAGTGAACCTCAGAATGTATTCTTGGGTCTGGGTATCGATGGTTTTTGTCTGTGCTCTATGCATTACAACTCATACATCATGTGGTTAGTTATATTGATAGTCTACAGCTTACAACGTGGGTATGCATGAAGGAAACCATATTTCAGCTTTGTTTGTTGATTTCGGGCCCCATTCACCACGTAAGGACATGTATGTCTTTCTCTACCCTATTATAGATGAGTTGGAAGAGTTGTGGGAAACAGGTATTCTATCGTATGATGCTCACATGAAGCAAGAGTTTACAATAAAGGTTTGTTTGTTGTCCACAACTAATGATTACCCTGCTAGGTCATACAGGTCAAAGTGGTCGAGTCAAGGTTACTTAGCTTGCCCAGAATGCATGAATTCTATTCCGTCGAAGAAGGTGATGAAAATGTTAGTTTATTTTGACCATAGATGTTGGTTACCTCACAGACATCGATTTTGTACCCGAGTACCAATTATAGCCCCCCCCGAGGAAACATAGTCCTGCTGATATTCAGACACAGTTAGATGGGTTGCCCATTGTGTTTTCCGGTAAACACAAGGATTATGGCGGCAAGATCTTGAAGAAAACATGTCCTCGTCAATTCAATTGGAAGAAACAGAGTACTTTTTATTGTTTACCTTATTGGTACGAAATTTGCTAAACCATAACATCGACGTTATGCATTGCGAGAAGCTATGCTGTAGATCTCATTTTCGCGGCCTAGGCGGTCGACCGGTGCCTAGTGCCTAGGCGGAATTATACGGTTTTGAATCCCATTGTTAATCTTGTATATTTAGTAATATATTTGTAGTAATTATAGAAATTTTAACCATTTAAGTCATAAAATTCATCTAACAACACTATAGTAAATATAAAAAATACTAAATATGGAGTTATAATACTAATTAAAGAATTCTCGAGAATAAGAAAAATAACAAGAAGGCCTATCCTATCATGTTTTGCCATTAATCGACGCCTAGGCGGTCATTTTTTGCCATTAATCGGCACCTAGATGGGCTAGACGCCTATTCTACGGTGACTAAGGCGCTAGGCAAAAACGCCTAGAGTTTTAACTAGGTGTAAGCGGCTGAGGGGGAGTTGACGCCTAGGCGGGGAGATCTACATCATAGGCGAGAAGAATGTGTGCGATAGTTTACTTGGTATAGTTATAGGTCTTGATTGGAAAATAAACAAAGATAACGTGAAATAGAGAATGGTCTTAAGGAAATGGGCATCACAAAAGAATTGTGTTGATATTAAGAGGAGGTAAATCAATATTGAAGCGAGCAAAGTATACGTTGTCAACGGATAAGCGGAAAATATTTCTTGACTGGTTGAAGGCACAGAAGTTTCCCGTTGGTTTTGCATCTAGTTTGAGATAGAATTTTAAAGTGATACGGGAAAGATTGTTGGAATGAAATCTCATGACTGTCAATGATGCAGTATCTTTTCATGGCTAGTATCCCCAGGCTTATTGAAGATAAATTGATCAGCGATGCGATTATTGCGTTAGGTAACGTGTTCAAAGTCATCTGTAAGACGAATTTCAGTAGAAAATAGTTAGAATCGGGTAAGGCGGGAGTGGTTGAAGTTATGTGTAGACTAGAAATGATTTTTCCTCCTGTGTTTTTTGAT
The DNA here is from genome assembly GCA_029959085.1 of Nemophila menziesii. NCBI lineage: Eukaryota > Viridiplantae > Streptophyta > Magnoliopsida > Boraginales > Hydrophyllaceae > Nemophila > Nemophila menziesii. The sequence goes on along the minus strand of JARWIR010000001.1, from coordinate 7,070,732 downwards.
ATAATGATCAACTTCGTTATACACTTATACGAAGAAGCTTTATTAGGGGGACCGGTTCAGATGTGATGGGTGTACCCGTTTGAATGGTATTTAAAGAAACTAAAGGAATACATACGAAACCCCGGCTAGGCTGGAGGGTTCAACCGCCGAGGGATACGATGTAGAAGAGACTTTGACTTTCATATCGCGTTATCTTCAAGAAGAAAAAACAAAGTTCAAATATACCAGACTGTACCTAAATGTATAGATTTATCCGTATTTAAGAGCCAATGTAATCCACTGGGTAAAAAAGAGTTTTGTGCTTTGCCATATATAAAGAAGGATAAAATCAACTGGTACATCCTACTTAATTGCAACGAGATCCTACATTTAATTACGTAAGTAGATCATTTGGATTTATTGCATTCATATATGAAAAAAATATTGACTTTAGTCTTCAAATGTATAGAGAACACAAAGCCACACTATCGTGCCCTGAAGATGATAAAGAGAGGAATCACCGACAAATTTTTGAGATTGGTTTATGCATAAGGTATAGTTTCATTCAAATATCAAATTAAGAATCAATGTTAGACAATATTGTTATAATTGTTCTCGTTTGTAGGTTTATGAAATGAAAAATGTCAGTGATGCATTTACTACCCGTGAGAGGCTAGTAAGTCTCATGGTCCGGTCTATAAATACGATTCATGTGTTATAAACGGTGTCAAATGGGTTACTCGTGAAAAAGGAGAAAAAAAGGGACTCAGGATTACAGAGTATGTACCATGTATGAAAGGAAACCGTATTACGGTGAATTACTCAAGATTTTAGAGGTAACATTCGATGGTGGTTGTTTTGTTGTTTTATTCGAGTGTAAGTGGTATAAAACGTGCAATGCGAGGACAGAGAATGGGGTAACCATTATTAAAACATCTAGTTTTTTTTGGAGCGAAGAACAATACATCTTAGCAACACAAGCAAAAAAAGTGTTAAACATTGATGAAATTAATTCAAGGAAAACACAAAAAGGGTGGAAAGTTGTTTGGGAAATCAACGATCGACATGGATGGAGTCCCGAGTTATGGGGTGCAGAATCACTACCCACTGATAACAAGAGTATCACGATTCCTTTGGTGAACACATAGACAGATTACTCACAACTACACTTGACAACTAGTGAGGAGATCTAGTTTGACCCATCTCTATTGCATGTAGATTTATTTATTGATGAAGACGATGAGTTTTTTGACGACACGTTGGACAAGTACACAGATGATGAATTAGTGAAAACCATCTACGTTGATAGTGATGAGGAATTTGTTGAACGAGTGTTTGAAGAATTCGATGACAGGCCTTCGCTACACAAGATCCCGGAATTGGTCGGTTCGGAATCGGCTGGATTCGAGTGGAGGGATCCGGAGCCACAAGGATCTTCAACGAGTTCTAAACTCTTTTTATTCCAGGCGCATACAGCTCACACAAAGACTCCTAGATTTGTTATATTTAGGAGTGAATGATGTTAGTTTTAAAACATTTGGATAGCTAGATTTGTTAAGCAATAAGTGGAAAAATTTTAAAAAAATATTTTGTCTTTATATTTAGGGTTCTTAATGCATGTAATGCCTATGTAATATGATTTGTGTGTTAGAATGCAATTTAGGAATATATTAAGATTAAATTTTGTAGTGTTTTTGAAATAATATGAAATGTTGAATGTTTTAGGGTTGAAAAACAAGTTGCTACAATTTTAGGATTTCTTAGGGTTAGTTTTGTAAATAAAAAACATAAGGACTAGTTTGCAATTTTAAAAAATATTGAAAAAAAGTTTAAGAACTAAATATTAAGGTTTGATGATTTTAGAACTATTTTGCAATTTAGTAAGTTTTGATAGTTTTAATATTAAATTTAATTTTTTTTTATAAAAAAAGACTATTTTGTAATTAAAAAAATAATAATAAGACTAAAATGTAATAATTAAGATAAAAATGACTATTTTAAAAATTTTAAACATTTTTTAAAAAAAGATTAAGAAGACTAATTTTCAAAGGTATGATAATTTTATGATTAATTTTTTTTTATAATAATAAAAGGTCTATTTTGCAAAATAAAAACACTTTACGAACAAAACGTAATAATTTTAAAGAAAATGATTATTTTGCAATTTAATAACATAACTGAATTTTTTTAAGGAATAAGAGTAATTTTATATTTATTTCAGGAAATGACTAATATTTTTTTTTAATATAGATTGTAAATGGATTGAGAATAGTAATAATTGTTTATTTTATTTTATTGTATTTATTTATATTATTTAATTTGGCGATGTAATATTTTTATTGTATTTATTTAACTATTTATTTAATTTGATGATGTAATATTTGTATTGTATTTATTTTATATTTGTTTTATTTGGTGATGTATTTGTTTAATAATTCATTGGTTGTAATATTCAATAGTCTAGTTATTTAAATGTAATATTTATTTATTTCTCAACGTATTGTAATAATTTAATTATAGTTTTGTTTTTATTTTCGATTATGTATTTTAGTTATATTTATTGAACATTTGGGATTGCAAGTTAGATGGCTGATGTTCTGGCTAGGAACACGACGGGGATGATGGGGACGTGATCTGTCACGCAATCCAAACCGAAACTTGTCAAACTGTAACATCCAACAGGGTATAAATTTTTTTTACCACTCTTATTTTTTTTAAATGTACATTAATTAATTCTGATTTAAAACAGAAAAATTAAAGCAAAAACCGAGGGGGGTACGTATCCCTAAAATCTGCCATTCGGGCATTAAAGGCAGTCGGTTATCCTTTACATGTCGATTTTTGCACACTCGACGACACGTGGAATCCCTCCGGTCAATTACGGGAAACACGTAAGCCAAGTAATCGGGCCAACGGTTCGGGGGAGAATACCACCTTGCTATAAATCATGGGAAAAAGTACCTCAAACCTATAAAGATGCAGTTGTTCAACGATTATCTATAATATTTATACTTAATTTAAATAATAATATATAGAAATTTTATTTAACTTTAATATGTTGAATATAGGAATTTTTTGCCATACAAAATTGAAGAAAAATGACATATTGAGAAGATATTGCTGGTAATATGGATGCTAGCATGCGATACAGATATAAGGACTACAAACAAAACGTGAAGACACACTATTACTTGTTGGGGGAACAAACCTAGTGACTTGTCTGATGAGATTCGGCGGAAATGTTGTAAGCTATGGGGGTCGGCGGCCGCAACAGTAGTAAACTATTACTTAATTTATTTGACTATTTATATTACATAATGTCATTAATATTATGATTAAAAATAAACCAGCACCAGACCAAGATGAATAGAGAAAATCGAAGGAAGCTCAAGAACCAAAGTGGGGCAGGATCTCGAAAATATTCCCGAACTAGGGATATTATTTACGAGCTAGATAATATTTTTTATAAGTTTTAAGATTATTTAGAATAGTAATTAATTTTTTTGAATGGAACATGGTATTCTAAAGAAGATACCGGATGGCACGTTATCGATGACTGATGAGGCTACTCAGGAACACGTCCCTATTCCACAAAATTGGTGGCTTTTTTGAATTTGTAGGCCGTGATAAGAAGACGAAACAGGAGGACGCATAACTTCAAGACTGCGGATGTAAGTATTTCTTTAAATAAAATTAATTATAATTTTATTTATTATTGTTAAATGTCTTTATTTAAAAATAAAGTTTTAAAGAGAAACTTGAAAGAAAAAGTGACCCAAACTCAATTTAAGTCATCCGAAGGTCGTGGCTTGACGCTCAAGGAGCAGTTGGATGCAGTGAAGGAAACATACAAGGAGGGTATGTCTCGCCAAAAAGGAGTTGGACACCGGGTATGGGCCAACCAAGAAGGAAGAAGCGTGTTTCAGGTCCTTCAAATACCCCAAGCCGAGTACAACGCGCATATGACGGCAGTTGTGAACGAGCTTCTGGTAGCCCAGGGACTTCCACCGTATATACCTCCTACTACAACCTCTACTAGCACCGT